>CM059273.1:14346479-14493979 GCA_030347295.1 Setipinna tenuifilis
AGTGTTTACATGGCAAGGGTTGAACATCTCTACTTTTGGGGGCTAACCTAGATGTTCTGGAGACACACTACTACTTCTTGTGTTCTACAAAATCTGAAATTACGTCAGTACTAGGGCTGGGTGTCGATACGGATTTCCTAAATTGATACGATTCTGATACACAAGGTCATGATGCAATACGATTCGAAACAATATCGATATTTTTCTTTATTTTTAAAGTAATTAATTTATTTTTTATTTCTTAGTATAAATGCAGTTTTGCTGCTTCAGCCTTGTTGTGTCATGAGAATTTTCATGACCACTTTTTCAACTGCAATTAATTAAACCACTTAGTAGAACTAATTCCCTTCTTTTGGCCCCGTCACTGTTAAATGCTCTCCCACCCCATGCTTATGACTTCTAATGACAAATTACATTTTCCATGTTTCACAACTGGGACATTCCCACAGAAGTTGCAAACTATTTTATATAGCCTCAAAATGGTTCAGTCAGGAAATCCTTCAGAACATTATTGCAAACCTTTGGCAGTCACCATAACCATATGACTGCAAAGGAAGAGCCATTTTTTTGGTGCAGGATGGAGAAAGCAGAATTTGAATTATGAGGCGTGAGCTGTCAGTGCCTGAGTGACTGATGATTTATTTATTTGTGTTGGGTCTACAAAACATCTGCTTGGGTTGAGTCACCACCTCAAAGACAAACAGCTGCATTCAGTTTGGACTTGTTTTAATGGACGGTAGGCTGCTCTGCACTTAGCTGCTAACTGAGAGGCCCAGGGCTACCGCTAAGCTATGCTAACATAAACCTGTGGTTGAAAGAAAGGGGGGAAAAAAGGCTAGTGCAAGGCTGCCTAGCGTGGATGAAGCCATCCAGCACTCTTTAAACAACATCAACCAGAGAGGAGGTGAGGTCAGATGAAATTTATTTTTGGAGCTTAAAAATCCCACTAACCCCTAGCAGGCCATAAAGCCAGCCAACACTACGGGCTGGCACACTACCATATGGCTGGCCACCGTTTGTTTTTTTGTTTCACCAAGTCATTTTCCCCCAGGATTCAGACCTGCGCACCCTTAATCCTGAAAGTAATATTCTCTTTAGCAAACACCAAAGGGAGAACCACCGGGACCTCACTGACCACAAATTTACCCATTAATCTTTACTATCCTCCAGGAGCGCATATGCCTCCTATTCTCTTTAGGAAAAAAAGAGGGTTGCGTGAACCTTTTGGCAATGGAGCGGGGAAAGTACAGTTTCATGTGGAAAGAAGCAGTTGAGCTCCCAAGGTTCATAGTCATTCATTTGTTGCAGTTGCCTGGCACAATCCTTCACGCAACAGATTGCAAAATTAGGAATGCTTCAAAGCATATGCAGATTAGACTCATTAGAGGAGGCTACCTGTTGGTGTCCGCATTTTTTCAGCCTTATTTGGTGGACTAATTAACCAGTCATTTTGTTATTAGTATTTAACTGTTGGGCCAGCTTTTGTGATGTACTAATAATAGAGAAACATGACAAGTTCACTCGCATTTTTTAACTACAGGGATTCGCAGCGAAACTGGAAGTAGACAGGTGGGTTCTGTGTGGGTGAGAGAGTACAGGTGCAATTCTAATTTTTCTACTTATACCCAAGAGAAGTACCATCTGTCTATTGAGCAGAGCGGATCAACAGTGTTTACAATCATATAAATCTGAGGTCTGGCTTCTGTTTATTATTAAAGGGAAATAGGCCACAGTCCAAACGTCGGCTTGTTCTTCAGGATTGTCCTCCTGGTACCAAATCGTCTGTCACGATCTCTTAGTCTCTTCACACATGCAGCTGCTCTGTTTTTTTATTATTTTTTTTCCTGTCGATGATTTTTTTCGCTCAAAGACAGTGCTAGCATGACGGGCCATACATTATCATTAGGCCTGACATCACACGGCTTTGTGGGGCCCTGCTTTATGGCGCTCCCATCAAGCAGCTGTTCCCCAGTGCGGCTTAGCCTGTACATGATGTCACTCGGGAGCGTCTGTGACGACGGACGTCTGCCAAAATCATTAAAAAAGTGAAGGGCAACCGTTTATTGTCGTCCTCCCTCTCGTGTGTTTGTGTGTGTGGCGCGCGGGTTGACTGGCATGGGTTGACTGGCATGCTAGCATCTACAACCACACATGTTACTGCTTTTCGTGATTAAAGCAGGTTGCGAGTTAATGAGAAGGCTAACCCCGACTGTGCGTGTGTATGTGCGTGTGTAAAAAACTAGCTGACACAAGTCCGAGGAAGTTTGCTGACGCACTTCGTAACCCCCAGTTGTGTTGGGCCTTTTGATTATGCGGTTATTTCAATTAGTCGTTGTAAGGTAAGAGGCAGGGCTGCAGGTCATGTTTGCTTCGCCCTCCTCGTTTATGGATTCTGTGCCTTCCTTTAGCCCTCTGCTCCAAATTTTACGGTTTATTTTACAGATGGTAGATTGGGCCAGTAAAATGGCTCAGCTGCTATGGGGAGAGTGGTTCCCAAAACTGTGAAACTGCACTGTTTTGTTCTGTGTCCAACAACCTAATTAGCTATTTGTTGTCAAAGAGACTAGTTTTGAATGTTTAGTATTTTTAAAATAAAATAAGCAAAAATCATCATTGCACTGGCCATGTAGGACAGCTAAATTATGAACCAATCATCACAAATCGTCTAATAACGGTAAGAATATGGAAATCTAAAGCTGAAAAGCTGGTTCTAAAATACAAAAGAAAGGATTTGACAGTGTGAATTATTTGATATTGCTTGCAGATAATAGGCTATAAGCCCAAGATCCAAAGCCAAAGCTCAGTGATTTTTTACAGCTAAATGCACAAAAGTGTTTCTGCACGTTTTAGCGTACTTTGCAAATGAAGGTAATCTCAGCAATGCTCAATAATTGCACATTTAGCAGACATTTAATCTAAAGACCCTTTAATGAAGAGAGTAATGAACTTCACAGCAGCTCCAGGGCAGACCTAATCACGATACCAATCGTACCGATTCCAGTTACGTGTCATTCTCATTACTGTCTCCTTCAGCTTCCAAGTGCAATTAACACCTTAATTGCTATTTCTATCCGAAGTTTACCCAGCTACAATCGCTTCTTGGGTTAAAGAGGAGGAAAAAGCCATAAAAGAAAATAAACTTAAAGATTTCTTTCAGTTGTTTCAAACTATGCAAATTACACAAAGAGAGCTTTCCATTGCCCCACAGAATGTAGGCTAGAGGAGCATTACTCATTACTAAAACGAAAGAATATGCCACTATTTATCTCTAAAAAATATCACAGCCATCCACCCAAATATCTATTTATGCATCCATCCATATCCTATTTTACCATCACCAAAATACCCCTTTGGAAATGGATTTTGGACAGTGTTTTTCAACACACACTCTCACACATGCAGAGCAGAGCAGTGGGTGAGTTGTTTAGCTTGGGTGAGAGAGAAGGCAGAGGGGAGGGCAGAGGAGGGGAGGGGAGGGGGGGGCGCAGAGTGGCAGTAACACTGTTGTTGTGCTGCCTGCACTAGCCTGGTGCAAAGAGTTCGGGTAAAAAGGGTACAGCTTTTTTCACCGGCAGCACACACACACACACACACACACACACACACACTCATATGCACCCACTCACTCACACTGAGAACATAAAAGCCCTCATATGCACCCCAGCTTCTTGCTGGCGTTTTTGTGCAAGTACTGACCCAGATAATGAACAAGCCCACAATGGTTCTCAGTGCTTTGGCCCTAAGAGAAAATGCCTCACCTTTTGTTAAACAGCCCAAGAAACCCTTTAAGGTGGAGAGCAGAAGCAGGCTCGTGCACACACACACAGACACGCACACACGCACACACACCCACACCCACACCCACCCACACACACACACACACACACACACACACACACACACACACATACATATTGGGGTAATTTGGGGATTTGTATTTGCTGTCCACTGTCACCTATAACATGCTAATTATAATGCTAAGTTACAACACTGACCATCACAGTAAAGCAACTAAAAGAAAGACAGCACTGAAAATCATTATAAAACAAACAACAACAACAACAATAAAAACATAGCTTCTGGTGGGAAACTGTAAGGACAGCAGAAAATTAAATATATACACAACAATGATGGTGGTACTGCAGTTGCCAATTGGCTCAAGAAATGACAGGCAAGACAGAGAGAAAGAAAGAGTAAAAAAGAGAGAGAGAGAAATCTGCCAAACTGGGCCATTTCTGCAGACAAAACCCAGCATGAACTTGGAGTACTGGAGAACTCTAAGTGACTTTTTATGTAGAGGATTTGATCAAGGAAATGGCCATTTGAATAGGGCTGCTGCCCCCTGACTGCTCTCATTCAGGTAGTAAAGCCAGATTCAGGAAGTTAAAAACCTGCCATGTATTTGTTCCAACCATTGACAAACCCAGCTGATGCTAATTAGCACAACTTTTCAGCCAGGTAGATGAGCTAATTGGTGAAATTAGCTGTTTTGAGTACACAGAACACAGAACCAATACATGTTGTTTCTTAGGGTAACAGTCAAGTTAGCGAGGTTTGTATGCTGATTTTCATGTTTAATAGCGTAGCCTGCCCTTCTAGAATGTTTTTGTATTATTTTTGATTAATGCATTTTAATTAACACATAATTAGATTGACGTAATTTAGTTGTTTTGTTTGTCCATTTGTTTCTTCATTTCCTTGTTTGT
Organism: Setipinna tenuifilis; assembly: GCA_030347295.1. Taxonomy (NCBI): domain Eukaryota; kingdom Metazoa; phylum Chordata; class Actinopteri; order Clupeiformes; family Engraulidae; genus Setipinna; species Setipinna tenuifilis. The sequence goes on from CM059273.1 coordinate 14,351,186, forward strand.
TTGTCCATTCGCCATCCCTTTACTGCTTCACTAATTCTTTCCAAATATGTGTACTGATCTTCCACTTTCTTTTTAAGGATATTTAGCTTTGGTTTTCATTTCACTAAAGAAAAACACAATTTCCTGCACTCTGACTCTTCCCCTGTTTTGACTGCCTTTCACTGTGAAGTGTTTCTTCCTTGTGTGACTGGACCATTTTGATTGAGGTCTGAGCAAGGACAGACAGGATGTGTGGATTAGGCTATTCTATTCTATTCTTCTGCATCCTCCTTCCACCTCCTCTTTGTCCCCCTCTGCCTCCTCCTCCTCCTCCTCCTCCTCCTCCTCCATGTTATGACAACACCTAATGCATTCTACCCAGACCCGATGCACACTAACTCCACACTGAAACATTACAGGAACATTGTCTCCCCTTAGACGCTCCTGAAGGCTGGCCTGCCTCCTGAACAAAAGCCTCACCAGTCTGGCGGGGCGGCTGCAGAGCTGATCCACCTGCCCCTCACACCCACCCCAGTCCAATGAAAGGAGAGCTGTCTTATAAAGGAAGAGGGTACTTGAAGACAAAGCCCTGGTGTAAGTGTGGACTTTCAACAACCCTTCTGGGGAAGGTAAAAATGTTGTTTTTTTTTTTTTTGAGTCTCGCACAGACATAAGCTTGCCTGCCACAGACTGGTGGTCTCCTGCATGAAACCAGAGCTCCACAGACAGCTGGTGGCAGTGCTAATTTGTAAGCATTTCTTGGGGAGAATGGTTCCTGTTTGAGGCTTGAAACTGTAGACTTCAACCCCGCCATACGTAGCCACCCCCGGAGCTTCTTATCACCACACCATCTTGGATGAGTATCAATTAATAACCGAACAATGTCTCCACACACGCACACAGAAGTGTGCTTTTCTGCCATGAGCCAGGTCAGGTTTTTTTTTTATAGTCTCTACAAGACTAAACAGATCTGTCTACCCAAAGCCCTCTCTTGTCATGCGACGGCCTACATTTGCAATCACAAGTGCTGTAGCCTCAGGTTACCTCCTGTGTTTTCCTGCTGCTACTCTCCCTGACTGCCCAGGCCTTCATTGTGTGTGTCAAAAAAAGGGATTTTCAGCCTTCTTCCTGGAAGACTGAACCCCCACTCCCCCCCCCCAAAAAAAAACAATCCCGAGACGCATTGTAGGGGCTCCGTGACCCAAGAAGTAAAGGCAACAAAGGGGGTCTGCGTCTTCGCGGAAGGGGGGTGGGGGTGGGGCGGGGTGGAATGCTATATTACAAAAGTCATTGAATGCACAGGATCCCCTCCTCTGCCTTATTAGAGTCACAAGAGCCACCATAACATCAGCTCCTTAGCCACTGAGCTAAAACTGCTAATCATAAAGTCACACAAAAGCACCACCCCCAAATCCTGTTCACACACACACACATATCACATATCCCACCCACCCACTGTGCTGCTGAAACTGATGTCCCGAGTGACCTGCTTCTGTTGTCATGGCAGCATAGGATGTACGGTACAACAGTCACAGGCATTCCTAGCCCAGCATCCGATGAGTAGCATAGTCCACTAAGCCTGGTGGGCCTTGTACTTAGACTGCTAACTCTGGCACTGCTAAGTCATAGGCTGGTTAGTGTGCAGACGCTTCAACACAATTGTGGAGCCCTTTGGAATTTGACAATTTCATTTGCCTCTGCACAACAGCTGCCCTACGAACATCATTGGATTCCATCTACAATAGTCATGATAAACAATGGATTTCACTGAGTGGGCCCGACAAAAATAGAGTTTGACACTGGTGTGCAGGGTTGTATTGAAAACAATAAAATCTAAGTTAATAGAGTATCAAATATGCAGTGTGTAGAACTCTGCCAAAGCTTGTGTGTGGTTATTTTTAGAATTAATTTTTTATCAATTCAAATAAAATGTATACTGTAGCTCATGTTACAGGCAAAGCAACAGCAGGGTCTCACTCAGTGCCAGTCAAATGTGGGAATAGCCCACAGGCATCTCGCTGTCAGTGCATCGTATTGATTTTCAAGAGGCGCTAGTTCAATATTTGTTTGACTGGGCTATCAAACCATATGTATGCCTTGCATACAAACACAAATGGCCCGAGGGGTGTCGTTAAACAGGAGCTGTGTACTCGACATTGACCTGAGCTGAGGTCTTTCAGCATAAGGCCAACCCCGACGATTCTCACCCGCTTTCTGACAGCTCTGTTTCCCAAATGCTTTCTTCACCATCTCTTATTCACCAGCTGGCTTAAGGGGATATTAATATATCATCCTAAGAATAAAAAAAAACAGATATGTGTATCTCCTTACTTCCCCCTTTTCTCATTAGGTTGCTCTGATCAAGCACTGGTGGGGCCTTTCTAATCCACTCCGATCAGACTCGACTTGTCTAGCCTGTTTTAGTCCCAGGGGTAGCTAGCAGACAGACAAAACAATAACGACCCCTTACAAAAACACTGAAACACAAGCCTCCGGGCAACTCTGCTTTACTGCTTAGCTATGGGGCACACACACTTTTTTTTCCTCCCAGAGTCCCCTGGGGTTGGGGCAGGGTCGGATGTTTGGGGTTAATATAACCCTCACGCCAGGTGATCATCGCAGTGGGTTTTTAATGGACTTACAGATATATCACGAGCTCGCATACCAAGATTAATTCACCAGAATGTTTACACACGGTGCCCAGCTAGACACTTAACTTAAAACCTCCTCTACAAGAAAAAGAGTAATTGTTTTCCTTTTTCGACAAAAAAACTTGGCCAAGCTCTGCCTTGTTCCGTGCTGTACATGACTGAAAACAGACACCCTGGGGCTAACCATAGAAATTAAAGCGTATCTGCTCAGGTTGTCACGAGGTGCTGACTACATGCTAGCAAAAAAAAAAAACAGCAGTTACAACAGAGAGCAACAACGTGACACAGCGTGAGAGTGTGTGTGTGTGTGTGTGTGTGTGTGTGTGTGTGTGTGTGTGTGTGTGTGTGTGTGTGTGTGTGTGTGTATGTGTGTGTGCGGGAGACCCCGGAGCTGTTGGCAAGCCATGAAAGACACCTCTGGGCATCCTTCCCTCCTGCCCGCTCTACCGCACAGAGACTCCCTGGCGCAGCAGGAGAGGAGAGGAGAGGAGAGGAGAGGAGAGGAGAGGAGAGGAGTCGAGGAGCTCTGCTCCTGCATCAACAGCCCACCTGGCCCACACCACTGTTTTTACAGTTAACGAAAACTAAGACTAAAACTAAAACTAGTACTGAAAATATAATTTCATTAACTAACATAAACTAAACTAAACTAAAATAAAAGTAACTGTAAGTAAAAGTAAATAAAAACATACATTAACATTATTTAATTAACATTATTTGTCCAAAGTGATTATTTCCTATGTTGTGTTACCTTGATTAAACACGTTCAAATTCAAAGTGTTTATTGTGATATACAACAAAAAAATGTAATGAAATTCCAGCATCTGTAAATCACAGCTGTCCTAACACCTAAAAACAAAACTAAATAAGAACTAAACTAAAACTAGCCAATTCTAAAAAAAAACCAAAAATAAATAAAACTTATATATAAATGGATTTTTAAGACTAAATTATTAAAGCTAAACTGAAACTAACAAATGAACTGAAAAACTAAATAAAAATAAAAACTAATGAAAAATGTAAAACTATAAAAACTCTGGCCCAGACAGACATGAGGCCTGTTGTTTTTTACAGGAAAGCTGATGACTGAACAGTGGGGAGCGGACTTTAATTGCACAACTCGACCCACTGTGGTGTGAGTTTGCTTGGCTGCATTCGTCTCATTGCTGTGCACCTCAGCTCAATTACATCCTTGCTGACAGTAACATACTATCAATTTACTTTTGGTTTTGTCTTTTTTATTTAGTGACGGAAACAGCATGTACTGAAAGTTTGCACAAATAAATCCTGAATTAAACTGAAGTAATTGAATCCACTACTAACAGAAGCATCACTAGATCATCTCTTTAATTTCAGTTGGATTCAAAGTGGAAATAAAATAAAACTGCCTAGTTGAATTGAATGAAGTAACTGTACTGAATTAAGATGAGAGAAACTAGATTAGACTGAACTGTATTAAGCTTAGTTATGGGTCATGTTGAACTGAGCTACTGTAAATTGAACTGAATTGTGTGAAAGGACCCGAACTGAACTGAACTGAAGTAAAATATACTGAAAAGAACTGAACTACAAAAAGAAAAAAAGACCTGAACTACAGTGAAATAAGCAGGAGGAAATGGATGCTAAGTTGAAAGTTCTGGCAGGGAGATGTGTATCATCATCAGACTTTAACTATGAAGACGGGGGCCTGCGCCAAAGGGAATGAATTAATTGTTCCTGTCTGCACTGGTGTCATTCATCGACTTGTTATCATTCCGTACTTCATGAAATGCATTTCACTTTATCTTGCCTATCGAGTCTTTCTGGTAGAACTGAACTTGGTGACTGAAGTCACTGAACTGAATGAGAGGGGAAAAGATGAATGAGCAGCAGTAGTATCAGGGAGGGGAGGGGGAGGGTGGGGGTGAGGCCTAGCTTGTGTCGGTGGTGGGCAGACGGGGAGACAGACAGCTCCAGCTGCCTCCAGGACTTACCACTGGAACAGTCGGCTCCGCCCCAGCCGGGCTCACACTGGCAGGTGTTGGGGGCCACGCAGCGGCCGTGGACGCATTTCTCAGCGCAGTGGGCTGGAGACAGGAGGGGAAAAGGCGGAGGAGTGGAGAGAGAGAGGGTGGAGAAGAGGAAAAAGGCGGAGGAGTGGAGAGAGAGAGGGTGGAGAAGAGGAAGGGTGGAGAGAGGGCAGGGGACGGTGGAGGAGTGGAGAGAGGGTGGAGGAGTGGAGAGAGGGTGGAGGAGAGGAAGGGTGGAGAGAGAGAGCAGTGGAGGGTGGATGGAGGAGTGGAGAGAGGGTGGAGGAGAGGAAGGGTGGAGAGAGGGCAGGGGAGGGTAGATGGAGGAGTGGAGAAAGGGGTTGGAAGAGCGGAGGGTGGTCAGAGGTTTTGGGTGGAGAGTAGGGGGAGAGAGAACAAGGGGAAAAAGAGGTCAGATTTCATCCGCTACAAACAGCCAGCGCTACACTGCCAACATTATACAAGGGGGGTCAGAGATACTATGTGGGCGAAGTGCAGACAAAAGCCCACAAAACACACACACACACACACACACACACACACACACACACACACACACACACAAAATCAAACTTACACAGGAATAACACTCAAAGCGTGGACATGGACAAAATGACATAGTAATCCATTTGCAATACAGTTTATACAGAACAAAATAGCACATAAACACAACATCTCAGAACCAGTCCAGAGTATCCCAGCATCACAGCACAACCACCCATTCATTACTAAATGTGTGCCTAAAACGCGGGGGCCGTGGATTCGGACAGAACCGGGCGTAACATTGATCTGGTCTGTTGTTGATTGATAAGAGGCATGCTGCCCTGAGGATACTCTGCACGGCGAAGCGAAGGGGGCAGCAGCGACACTCGGTGAACTCCTCACTCTGGACAGGGCTCAGGGTACAGGCTTCGCTGAGGCAGAGGGTTGTGTCCAATCCATTCGAGATGGGGGCTTTTGTGGCAACGCAACAGGACTTCCCATGATCCAGTCCCGACTGCTGCTGCTGTGCTGTGCACAACGCAGTTGAATCATGAAGTCAAACTGTTTTCTCGGCATAAGGGATGGCTGCTAGAATGTGCCATTTGAAAGCAGTTTCACATCTGGTTGGGGCCTGTTTGTAAACAAGTGATAAGTTCAAAATGTGCTTCACAACAAAGTCTTCCTTTTTGGCCACAGAACATTTTTTGAAAGCAAGATGAGATGCTGTTTGTAATACAAGTCATGGTGACTAAAATAATACAAATAAATCAGCCTATCCTGTCTTTGTGTGGACCACAAGGTTTTCTTTGGAAGTTTGAGTCATCTGAGGTTGTCTTAAACTCAGCTGGTAAAGACCTGCTATCACAGTATAAAATAATGTCACCAGACACATTACGAAGTTGCAGTTTCCCATCCGAACAATGCCACTGCAACTCTATTTAAGGCTTGCGGAAGCAGCAGCCATGGGATAACAGCATGTGATCGTGGCGTACAGTACACACAACGGGTCCTTTTCAAGGGGCACAGAGAAGGTCCTCTTTCAGCTCACAAACATCTCTAAATCCGCTGTTGTGAGATAAAGCTGATTCATCACCATCATCATCATTCTCTGTCTTGGCGGCACAAAAAGTTCTTTATTTACGACCATATATCCCCCCCCCCCCAAAAAAAAAAAAAAACGTCTGCCTGCCTCCCAACCCGAGGCCACTCATGTTTGGGTCAAAAAACAGGCGAGCACCAAAACAAAAAAGAAAAGAAAAAAAAAGAAAAGAAACCTTGGAACCATTGTTTAGAAGTCTGGTCCAGAGTGAAAGCAGTGGACGTGACAAAGGCTCATCGCCCTCAGACACAGGTTTGTTTGTTTGTGCTCCAGGCTGGTGGCTGCAGTTGTTGTTTTTTTGTCCGTAGGGGCGGCCTGCACTGACCCCCTGACTTTTGGGCACACCTGTTCATGGGGGGGGGGACTGTTTTCACTGAGTGAAAGCCTAATGTGTCCAACAGGCCGCCAGGCAGTGTTTGCTCCGAACACAAGTCACGTCTTACACACACACACACACACACACTCACTTGCGCCCATGCACACACACACACACACACACACTCACAGACTCACACACACACACACACTACAGTCACATGGTGCCTTGACTTGACACAGGTTTCACTTAAAAACAACTCTGTTGCTTGTCGACAGTTGAAAAAGCTGAAAGGACTCCAATGGACATTTGCGCTTCAGGGCCAGGGTCTCTTAAACAAGTGGAAGATGCAGAAGGGGCCTCCAGTCACTTTGTAAGTGTCTCCAGGTCAAAAGACGATAAAAAAACCCTTTGATTTCCTCAAGAAGACACACAAGGAAATTGTTTCCTTTCCTGGTACACCCTGTGATCAGCTTTCACATGTTGCCCGCTCGAGTGACTGCCGCCATTGTGCGTTTCTGAGTACCTGTAAAAAGTTAATGTTCTATAAAGAGTCCGTTCTATATTTGTCAATAGCAGAATGCTAACCCCTTATAGCAAAGTGGCCCTCGGTGGCTGTGTGCTAACCAGAAGGGCCTCAGCAGTTGCGATCACAACACCAACCATTGTGATCATGACTCAGATCAGGGTGGTCCTGGGGGCATGAGGCCTGTCGAAAACCACACGGAAGTCAGATACTTACGCACACACATCTCGCCACTCTCATAGAAACCAGGGCAGCACTGTTCCTTACGCCGGTACATCGTCTTCTCTCCTCGTCTGTATGCTGTCCGATAACTCACCCTGAAAGCCAAAAGGGAGGGGGGGGGGGGGGGGGGGGGGGGCACAAATTATGTAAACTTTAAAAGTACTCTGCATGTTATTGGGTTATAATTCTAGTCCATATCCTAATGCAGGGCTAGATTAGCAAATTTATCAACGTATGGGTACACAGCATCGGGACAACTGTATAATACTGATTAGCACTTTCAGAACATCCTTTTAGCACTTTCATTCTTAAATAAATAAACTATCTTACAAACATGGCTTCCTTATTTACCTCTGTGATTTATAACAAACGCTTGTGCTCCATTTATACTCCCTTTATAAACAGCTACTTAGCATGCTAAGTGTGGAATGACAAACGACTGGTGGTGTTCCTGACAAGTACAGCTTAGTTCTGGTCTGTCGGGTCCAGGCGCCTGTCGTAACCCTCTCACCTGTGTCGCGTGCACTTGAACCAGTTTAGGACGTTGGTGCAGCTGGTGTAATAGATCTGGTCGAAGGGGTGGGCGTAGGACTCCTGCACGGTCACTGAATAGCTGTAGATGGACACACAGAAAACACACAAGACATAAACAACTAAATGTGTGTGTGTGTGTGTGTGTGTGTGTGTGTGTGTGTGTGTGTGAGAGAGAGAGAGAGAGAGAGACATTAAACAGACACACAGAAAACACACACACACTTGCTGTGACCTGTTTATGCAGCATGTGTGTGGTCCCATAACTCATGATGTGAGTGGCTAACCGGGAGGGAGGCTAAGTACTTTAATAGGGCCACCATTAGAGAGGCCATGTATCAGCAAGGGATTAGGTATCAAACAGCTTTTTAGTCATGCCACTCCTGAGAGCGTGATTTTCACACACACACACACACACACACACACACACACACACACACACACACACACACACACACACACACACACACACACACTCTCTCTCTCTCTCTCTCTCTCTCTCTCACACACACACACACACAAATGTATACAATGCTTACACTCAAGCAGACACACTTAAAACACTTTAAACAAACGCACAAACAAAAAATCGCCCCCTGACATACAGCATGATGACACCCACTTCCGTGTGTGGCCTCGCCACTCTTCCTCTGCCCTGGGGCCAGGCACGGATATTTATACCCGCTTGATAAATAAACTCCTTCATGTGTCGCCCCCGTTAAACTGTTATAACTATTATCTGTGACAGTTGCTTGCTCTCTTCTCTTTTCCTCTCTCTCTCTCTCTCTCTCTCTTGTGATTGCGGAGAGGAACAGTTGTGACCGGCGGGCCGCCTTGAGGCCCACTGCGAGGCCCAGTCTCAGTGAGGGAGGTGGAAATGAGTCTGAATTCCTCCTTTAAGTGCCCACGCAAATGAGCTTCCCCCCTAAGTGACTCCTGAAACTGCCCATCAGTCATCGTTTGTCCGAGGGGGCAGTCGCGGAGAGAGTGAATGGGATTTGCATTTCGTTGGAGCAGTGGCTATGAGGAAGGAGGGAGAGAAGATGGGAGTAAACAAAATGAAAGAGAGAGAGGAAAAAGATGGAGAGAGAGGAAGAGTGAGAAGAGAGAGAAAGAACAGTGAGAAGTGAGAAAAAGAACATTTAAAATCCCTTCATTAAACCATGACGTAGTCCAAGTATCCCTAACATGGCTCCATGGTTTAGGGGAGAAAGAGAAAGAGAGAGAGAAAGAGAAAGAGAGAGAGAGAGAGGCAGAGAGAGAGGGGGGAGAGAGAGAAAGAGACAGAGAGGGAGGGAGGGAAGAGAGAAACACACTTTCGTAACTCCGCTCACACATTGTTCAGGGGGTCACCCAACTCTCAGCGTGTTACAGTTGTTCGGTGTAAAATGGGCTTGGGAGCGCTCCAGAGCGCTGGCGAGCTGAACGATGCTCAAGAAGTGAAATGAACATGGCAGAGTGGGAGAGCAGCGAGGGAAAAAAACACATTAAGACACAAACAAGCTGGGAGACAGTGATACACAACAAATGAGAGGTCACAATCTGTCCATTTCTCTCTCTCAGTGCTTCTCTCTCTTCCCCTCTCCCTCTCTCTCTCAGTCCCTTTCTTTCACTTGTTCTTCCTGTTTTCTCTCTCTCTTACATCCTTTAGTCCTTTTCACTCTCTTACTGACCCCCCCCCCCCCCTTTCCTCTTTACCTTACTTCCTCATGGTCTGTCATTATCTTACTCTTTCTCTCTTTCTAAGGATCTGTCTATCGGACTCTCTCTCTCTCTTTCTCTCGCTTTCTCTCTCACTTTCTTTCTTTTTCTCTCTCTCCCTCTCTTTCTCACTCTGTCTCTCCATCCATCCATCCCTCCCTCCTTTCTCTCACTTTCTTTTCCTCTCTGTGTCTGAGGGAGCTGTTGCGTAGCCACCCTTCACGGCCCTTTAAGGCCGCAGCTGTTCCCACAGATTACGCAGTGAAAGTGAATCTAGCTGGGAAAGCAGCCCTGTACCTTTGTTCTTTTCAATCTGCTTTAATGGATTTCCGAGCTGCTCCTTAATTTGGCTGAGGAAATCTTCTGCCTATTAAGTGTGTGTAAGTGTGTGTGTGCCTTTACGTGTGTGTGCCTGTGTGTCTGTGTGTGTGAGTGTGTCTGTCTGTGTGCACAACGTTTAGGTGAAGGACTTGAAACCTCCAAAAACAGCTGATTTAATTTATCAATCAATGGAATTCGTGTGACGTGACTGGCAAAATAAAACCAATTACGTAAGGCAATTTTAAAAAAAGTTTATCCAACCCCCTTACACCATCTCTTGTTCAGAGTGAAGCCCCTTCTCATCACAAACAATTCAAACTGTCGTCGCAGGAACATTGAGTTTGCCTCGCAGACTGCCTCTCTCAGACAAACAGCTTGGAAACCAGACAGTTGTTAACAGGGAAGACGTGTCCTACCTTTTTATGGCTGACAGTGTGAGCCAAAGCATTATTTAGGTTAGTCACAGTTCACAGTACGATATGACGTTCCTGGTGTACTTGTGCAACCCCCCCTCGTCCCCCCACCTCCCAAAGCTGGAAACTGTTTTGGACTGATCACAGGCATCCTTAGCAGTCAAACCCCCTGCCGTTTGACGATAAAGCTTTCATAAGCAGGAAATTTAGACATACGAGTGCATGACATATAAAATGTGAATTGTAAATCCATTTGCAGAATTGACATATATCACCTTCAAAGCACAGTGTGTATGTGTGCGTGTGTGTGTGTGTGTGTGTGTGTGCGTGTGTGTGTGTGTGAAAGAAAGAGTGCAAGAGAGAGAGACAGAGAGAAAGAGACAGAGAAAATCAGAGAATGAGAAGGAAAGAACTTAGAGAGAAGGGCTGTGTGACTGAATCAGAGACATGTGACGCCCGGGCACTGCTCACCTCTCCCAGTGGCTGCAGACGTTCGGGTCCTCCAGGTTTAGCGAGGAGGCCAGCTGCGTCAGGAAGCCGGCCAGAGCCACCATCGCCCAGCCCCAGTGCCACCTGAGGGACGCCATCTTTGTCAAAGCTACACCTGCAACAACAACAACAACAAAAAACAAACAAACAAACCAGACACACAGTTAGCAATTCTGTGGATCAAACTATTTGATACAAAGCTGGTTAGTGTTGGGGGCGTAAGCTTCCTCATCACATATGAGTTTCCCCCTTTAAAAGTCTGATTTAGGGTGTAGTCACACTAGGTGCGGTTCAGTTGTACCACACCCGAGTACAGAACTGAGCGATCACATTGGTCAAATGAGCCACACTTCAGGGGTCCAGTGAACTCAGGTGGCTTAGTGTCAGTAGTGTCAAAGTATAAATGGCACAGTGTGAGTACGCCCTTGCTGAAAAGATTCTTTTCTGTCGGAGTAAACTCTACTTTTCTGTGGCACACATGTGAATATGCTGCTCCAAAAAAAAGGAGAGAAAGAAAAAAAAATTAAACCTGGCAGGTCACTGCCATGTCGTGTCAGCCTAGTGCCATGTCCTCTGTGAGACTAAATTAGTCGGTGTGACTAGACACAGGTGAAGGTGTGGCAGGACACGTCCATCTTGTTAACTGTGTGTCCGAGAGAGAAGGCCGTTTATCAGACAGCTGAGGCTCTATAACGGACAACACCTGCTGCAGCGCTGACATAGTAAGCCCAGGGAGAGCGAGAGCAATGGAGCGAGGCAGTGAGTGAATGAGCGAGTGATGGAATGAGTGAATCAGTGATGGAGCAAGTGAGTGAGTGAGCGAGTAAGTGAGGGAGGGAGGGAGGGAGTGAGTGAATGAGTGAGTCAGTGTATGAGTGAGTCAGTAGGTGAATAAGTGTGTGAGTGAGTAAGTGAGGAAGGGAGTAAGTGAATAAGTGAATGAGTGAGTGAGTGTATAAGTGAGTGTTTAAGGGAGTCACTGAGTTAGAGTGGTCGAATGGTGGAGTGAGGTGCTACCTGTTCATCACTGCCACATCTGACCTGACATTACAGGCAGGTGTGCACAGATGGCCACCCACAGGAGACACACACACAGTTTTCAAAGGGCCTTTCAGAAATCATCCTCATTATAGCTCATAATAGGGTGGTTATGGGAAGATGCCTATGGGAGCCAAATGTCCATAAAACCCTTTTAGGGAAGTGTCATAAAATCCTCACTTCTTGTGTGACTTGTGTGTTTTAGAATTTGCAGATGCATGCACACTCCCTCACAAATACATCTACACACACGTGAAAATGATTAAAATTTGGTGGCAATCAGGATTACGGTCTGGATACAGGAATTTTTTGGAATGAAAGGATTCTTCATTACTGGGAGATAAGGCCTGTCTTGGTGGAGGTCTGTGCTCTGCAAGTGCTTTCTAGTGTAAACTAGCAATCATCCCAATGATGTTATGCTTCACTTTCTGTGTGTGTTGTTAATTATATTTTCGAGCTTTAGGAGCAACAGCTTATAAACAGCTCATAAAGTGTGTTTTATAGACGTGTTTGGGATGAGAGGTGCGTGAGAATCTCAAATGTGACCTCAGAAGAACCCTTAGAGGTTTGCTTGTTGGAAGACCAACAAGAGATGACCTAGCATTTACAATTATTGCATCCAATGTATCCAAAACTAGACGCCAGCACGATGCAAATAAAGTTACCAATCAATGCTGTTTGCCTTTTGAAATACTTCTGGGAAAATTAAATAAACACACTCTCACTCTCACTCTCTTCATGCCCCGCACCCAAGCTACTCAGCAGCTCACCAGGCAGTCCAGAAGAAAAAAAAAACAGACTGTCTTCAGCTGATAACAATCATTCATTTAGAGGGAAGCAGAGAGTGGTCATATGGTGGCTGTTTAATGTATACAGCTATTCATGAATCAGAGAGAGAGAGCGCTCGGAGGCCTGAGCACCATAAATGGCACGGCAGCCATCCTCAGGAAAAGCTCAGTGTGTGATCTACCCACAGAGGACAGGAGTAAAAAAAAAGTATCTATGAAAAGTTCAAGCTGACTTTCAAGTCCTCTTTCCTGTGTGAAGAGACCCAGAACAGTTGTCTTCACAGCTGGCTGGTAGATGCTACATCTGACGGACTACACTGGCACTGCCCTGTTGGACGAGGTGTAAGCAACGACGAAGGGCTTGTCATTGGCTCATCTCTCCGCACTCACTCGGCGTTGGCACGCCAGCATTCCAGCTGCCCTTCTCCTATTCCTGCCTCTGGCCTCAGGCTACTTCCCTTCCCTTTGGTGGAGCCCACTATTGTGGCATTCCTCATAAAAATATGTCTGCCCCCACAACCACGTATAATTATTGGCCTAGGAGTATCTCATGCGCGTGGTATTGTTTAATTTTAAAAACGCTGGGCTGAACTGACACTGCTACAAGCAGGGGGGGTGTTCTGTAAGAGTTGAATCCATGAATGTTGTTAAAATCCTACTGAAGTGCGTTCACCCTCAGCTGAGGCAAACCATTGAATCGAATGTGTTTTCTTTGAAGTGTGAAATTGTAACATTTTTTGTAAACATTCCAAATCGTACGATTTAGCTGTAACCCACAGGCCAGACCCCAATGACTCAGTTCACTTAGAAAAACATCCTCAAACCACTTGCCCATGTTTGAAAATATTCATTGAGACCTTGAAACCAACAGAAAGATGTTTGCAAAACATTTACCAATTTGTCATGTTTAAAAGCACATTTTCATAATGTGTTCTCATTGACCATCACACAGAGGAATTTCATCTGACAGTTTTGCTTTAGGACCAACAGCTTTTGCGGCACAACAGATGTACCTCAAGTTAATATTAATTACATTCGCTACGCTCGGAAGTTTTGACAACAGTGGGTGCGACATGAGCGTGTCGGTGATGTAGAGGAGCCCGGGGGCCATGTCGCAGGCGCCGGGCCCAGCGGTTCTGGACGCCACCCTGAGTGACTCAGAGCTGGCAGGCGTGACTCACAGACCGTCTGGACACGCCGAACAGCGCCGAGGAGCCCGGCGAGTCGCATCGCTGCCAACTCAATCAGCCCCCTGACAAAGCATGACAGACATCAGAGAGCGGGTGGCAGACACGGATGGGCACTGAGACTGGGGTGGGGGGGGAGAGGGAGAGGGAGAGAGACAGGGAGGGAGGGAAGGGGAGAGAGTAGGGAGAGTAGGGAAAGGGAGAAAGGGAGAGGTGGGGGGAGGGAGAGAGGAAGGGGGGAGATAGGGAGAGAGGGAGAAAGGGTGAGAGGGAGGTAGAAAAGTAGGGAGAGGGAGAGGGAGAGGAAGAGGAAGAGGGAGAGGAAGAGGGAGAGGAGGGTGAAAGGCAGGCAGAGAGAGAAAGAGATAGGGGATAACAGAAAGGGAGGGGTGGATGGGAGAAGTAGAGGAGGAGAGAGGGAGGGAAGAAAGTGGGTGAAAGGCAGACAGAGACGGAAGACGGAGAGATAGAGGGAGGGGGTAAGAGATATTGAGGTTGAGAGAGAGGGAGATACAGACAAAGAGAGAGGGATGGGGAGAAGAGAAAGGGATAGGGGGAAAGAGGTAGGCAGGGAAAGGGAAGCAGTAAGAAGAGAGAGAGGAGAGAGGGACAGTGAGAGGGCAGAAAGAAAAAGGAGAAAGTAAAGAAGAGAGAAAACAGGAAGGAGGGGAAGAAAGCAGAGGGGGAGCAAGGGAATGGAAGAACAAAAAGGGAAGAACATAAAGAAAAAGACAGCGAAAGAGATAAAGAAGAGCAAGAAAGAATTGACAATGGGGGCGGGAAGAGCATAGGGAAGGGAAAGAAGGAAGGAAGAAGAGAGAACTGAAGTGAAAGAATGAGGGGGAAACATGAGGGAGCAATGGAATGAAATGAGAGATAGGAATAGATAAGGATGAAGAGAGAAGGAGCAAAAAAAAGAAAAGAAAGACAAAGCAGAGAACAGGCACAGGTTGGGAGCAGCCTCAAGGACCACTCCACCAAATGCTGCCCTGTGTGGTGTCTCTGTCTGATATACCTCTTCGGCAAGTAATGAGGTTGTGTGCTCTCGCTAGAAAAGAGACCTAATCTAAAATCAGGGGCAAATACATGGGTAAACAAGCAAAAGACTGTTGGTGGGTATATAAACAAAAAAAAACACCCGTACACATTACAGCATACTAAACTTGCTGTCAAGCTGCTTTCTGACACGGCAGGTCACATGGCTCAGAAACAGGCTTTGATTGGCTGCGGCATTTTTGATTATGCCAAAGAGGGTGAGGCATCCCTCTCCTTATTCAGCCTGAATAATCTGACACGTTATGTCTTATGCTGATGTTGATGTAATTGATGTTATTTGGAAATTACCTACCAGACCCCCTGCCCCCACACGCACACACACACACACACACACACACACACACACACACACACACACACAGACCTCTGTCTTTCTCTCTGGCTGCTAGGCTGCTGTTCCCTTCTGTAAGCCATACCTGCCTTGTCATGCGCTGTGATTTGGCAATAGCACCATGTTTTGGTCATGCTGATGAGGCTCCACTGACTGAAGACTCTGACAGCGTGATGGAAAAAAGCGCTAATCCAACGAATTCTTTCGCCTCAGTGTTCTGTTGGAAATGTACAGGCATCCCGCTCTTCCTCTCTCTCGCCTCTTTGAGAAAGTTAGCTCTCACTCACTTTGGGCCCTAAACATATCTTCTCCATCTAATTGATAGCACTCCTGCAGAGCATCCAGCGCCAGTGACAGTCACACCACTTCCCAGCATCCATTACATGTGCACCCCACCAGTTCCCATCCCACACACACACACACACACACACACACACACACACACACACACACACTCAGACACTGAGACAGACAGACAGCAAGAGTTCTAATGAGCAGATCGACTCACTGTCAGTGTCTCATAACAAGACTGCTGCTGCTGATCTCTGGAATGTGTCAGACACAGGTAGTGGAGATGGATTGATTCATTGGCAGACTTTCATGTCTCATGTTAAAAGGGAAGATAAGTTGTTGGGAAGTTTTTTTTGCAGTGGGAGTAATGGTGTGCTCATCTATCATAATGGCACAGAAAACTGGCACACACATACCATATCATATCAACAACTCAAATACACACAAACACACAAAAGCACAAGCACACACACACACACATTCACATGCACACACACACACACACACACACACACACACACACACACACAGAGTGCTCAGTATCAAATGTACGACAGCCTGTTACCTATGGGAAACAATGAGAGTGCTTTGTCATGGACTGTTGGCTTTGATTTGCACACACACAGAACTGCAGTGCATCGAGTCGTGACAGAGGTATTTTTAACACCCTTTCCCTAAGGCAGTAAATTGGTGGGTTCTGTTCTGCTAGGATGAACTAAAGTGTCATCTTTAAGGGAGAAAAAAAATCTACCCTGGTCTCACTTATTTGCTTCTGTCTCTAATGTTTACAATGCCTCCCAGTATAATTAGCTGGCAAAACCTCATGTCACGCACGTCTAGTCATTGTGTTAAGCCAATTATGAAAAAGTGACAGACAATCTAAAAACAGAAAAAAAAAAACAGAAAGGCCTCATATGAACTCTGAATTGCTCAAGCAGGAAGAGGGTCCTTTGAGGTAATATGAGTAGCACATTATTCAATTACAGCATACAACAACCTCTGGATGGCATAAACACAATCCTTTACATAGATCCCTCATGTTCATTAAAAAGCAATAAATCATTATTATTATTCCAGTCTTCAAGGGCTTAATAATGTCGAATCCTGAGTTCACTCAGTGCTAGTGTGTGCGAAAACAATCAAAACATTGGCTCAACTTTCAGTCCAGCACTCCTGGGCTGTGCAGGCATTAGTTTAGAAGAGAATATCAATAGTAAGTGATGCCTGTGCTTCCCATGGCTGTGGTGCAAGCTATTTACTAGGCTAGTGTAACAGCGGTATTCTTGTGCACTTGAATAACAATTTGATGTTTTGATGAGGGGAGGCATTAGCACAAACCAGATATTGAGCTTTGCAGTTGGCACTTTCTGTCTTGTACAACTACACTGCAACCAAATAATGAACCAAAAGTGGTCATTGCTGGCACGTTGTCTTGTCATGTCCCTGTGACATTTCCTCATGTTCGCTCTATGGGAGACAGAGGCCAGGTGCCAGGAGACTGTCTGTGACTGCCTGTGACTGAAAGTCAAAACACACTGCAGGAGTGTAAGTAAATAAACCTTTAAAAGTAAAATCACAGTAAATAACATTCATATCTAAAGCACATTTTAAACACCAAATGACCAAAGTGCTGTCCAAAGTGTACAGTGTATAATAGAGTATAATATAAAGTGTACAGTGTATTATAGAGTATAATATCAAGTGTACAGTGTATGATAGAGTATAATATATAGCGAGTGGATGTGAGGATGTGTAACCCACAGGGGTGTTTGCCTCCACTGACAGGCCTCGTTTTGGGCAGCTAATGGGGGCATCAGGGTTCCCTGCTCCAGTTTCACTGGGGGGGTTGGGGGTCTAGGGGTTCAGAGGGGGTTATGAGTTTGAAGGGGGGTTAGTTGGGTGGGGGGGTGAAGGCCTGGGGGGGCTGACTGAGCACAGCTGCACCCCAGAGAAAGCCGGGGACAACTGCGGTGCGTGCACAAACAAGGGCGTCGCTGTGTGCGTGAAAAGGCCCATACAGCCTAGGCGCCCGCGGGGGGATTTAGCCCTCGACTGCAGGACTTTGATACGCGGCACTGATGACCAGGCACCCAGAAACTGTGCCCATTCACTGATGCCCCCACTGACACACACACACACACACACACACACACACACACACACACACACACACACACACACACACACACACACTCACACACCCACACACACGCATACACAAACACTGATGGAGATCTCTCAGAGGTGGCTCCAAAAATCTTGACAGTGGGCAGAAGGAACCATACCAAGAATTTATGCCCCGACACATGCACTTATGGGTGATGCTGGGACCAACCCCCCCCCCCCTTCTCCATTTATTCGACAGCGTGACTGTAAGACGTTTCCTAGAAAGGTCAACGGGTTTACAGTTTACGCTCATGTCTCAGTGGGCTGACGCGTCCCCTAATGACTATTGCCATTGTTATTATCCATCATAAATTTGCTACATGGACAGAAGATGTAGCTCAGGGCTCTGGCCGTCCAAGGGCCTCCATGTTTAAGTCGATAGCAAAGTACCGAGGATTACAAAAACATCTGTACACCGTAAGTTATAGAGAAGGACTTGTCGGTGACATGCAGAAACTGTAAAATTCTAATGTGTTGGTCACAGTCTGGCACAATGGCGCACTGCACCATAAACGGAAGGGTTGTCCTCCTCTTGCAGTGGCACACAAATGTTTTTGTGTAATTGAAAACAGTGTCTTAAATCATCCCTCTCGTTATCCAATTCAGCAATCCTGATGTCAAAATTGTGTTATTTTTTTCCTCAGGTGTGCCCCGAACGGCATTTCACCAGACGAAGAAATTACGATCATTTCCGCCTGTCATCAGGGGGCACATGCACAGTGCATTAGGAGTTTCTCTCTTTCTTTTTTCTTTCTGTTTCTCTCTTTCTTACTCTCGCCCAGGAGCTCTTCCTGTTACATCTGCTATCCAAATCAAGTCACATCTATCGAAGGATTAACTCTAAATGAGACCGATCCAGTCCTGGACTTAAAGCACAGGAAACTTCCTCCATCTCCCACCCTCACAATAATCGCTGCCTTCCGTCTCCATTTACAGCAACGCCGCACCCGAGACCGAAAGGAACTGTGTTTGTGTGTCTCTTGGAAACCACACAGAAGGTGACACGGGCATAACTCTGCATCTTAAAAGAAAATTAAAACGTTGCTGATTGATGCAACAATATTAGATTAAAATTGTGCTGCAAATCCAACTGGCCCCAAAGGGACAAAAAAAGTTATCTACTACTACATTCAAAACAAACCTGCTGTGCATGCTCGTTCTCCTTGGGAGGTGTTACCATGAAAGTTAACTTCTGCCGACTTTCTCTTTTTCCTAATCGGGTGTGTGTTGGTGTTGTCACAAGGAAGTGGGTTGTTGTGCTAACAGTGGAAAAGGGCTGAACAAACACACCGTAACAGGGGGAAGCCAGGTTTTCACCTGACATGGTCAGCTGCGGCCGGTCAAGCTCTGCGACCAGCTCCACAGGAGAGCCTGTCCTTTCACTGCTGTCCAGCAGCAGGAACTGGGCCGTGTCCTCAGGGCAGGAGCCAGAGCAGCGCTATTGTACACCTCCAAAAAGCATTCATGGTTCGACAAAAGGCCTTATTGAGAAATCCACTTTCTGGCCGCTTTAAATGTTTTGTGTGAAGGTAAAGAAGAGTGTTGTGTACAGTATATGCACTGCAACTTCTTTGTTTTGGTTGGCAATTAGAGCTTAGACTTAGGGTCTGTGTAATAAACACATAACAACACTTTCATGTAACTATTGTTTATGTGTACATGTTGTTTTTATGCAGTTACTGCAAGGTAAGTACAATGTAACAAGGGCCATAAAAATAAACTTGGGTCCTTATTTTTATGTACCTTTGCAGCTTGAGAAAAGAAAGTTCAAAAAGCATACTTCAGTGTCTTACTTTTTGTGAAAAAGTATTTTGAAAAACAACAGTTTTGTGACCCTTCTTAAACTTGAGGAATACTTAACGTGTTAGCTCTGTTTGGAGATAAGCTCTCATTCGCAAGGCGATTTTTAAATCGAACATGTATGGGTCCGATAACGATCTATCTCCCTTTGGCGTGGCGATGAATGGCTTTCACACCGAGCCCCAGCGAGCCAAGGCCAATTTGTCATAGTTAACTAAACGGCCGGCACAATCAAGAGGAATGGCAAGTGGGGAGGAGGAGAAGTGAGGGATGGAGGGAGACCCAATTAGCTTGCCAGTCACAGACCCTTCCTTTCCTTGTCTCCAAGAGCTCTTTACCCAAAAGCATGCATCAATGGTGGAAAAAAAGTGTGTGTGTGTGTGTGTCGTTGTGTGTGTGTGTGTGTGTGTGTGTGTGTGTGTGTGTGCATGTGTCGTTGTGTGTGTGTGTGTGTGTGTGTTCGTGTGTGCGTACATTTGTGCGTGTCTGTGTGTGTGTAAGGGGGGTGTAAATGTTGAGGAGGGAGGGTCAGCTGTTCCTTAGGGTTGCTACTCACGGGTCTCATTAAAAGCCGAAAAAGACACTAGATTAATCCGCCCTTTCTGCAAATATCCATCTGTCCACGTTTATAGGGGCAGGTGGCCCCTTTCAGAAACACTGTACTGTCCTGTGGTATGTGAGTGCCCTTAACCTTTTTTTCCCCTTAATCTTTTGAGACACACACACACACACACACACACAAACAAATGTCTGAAAAGGTCTGAGGAATTTTTAACTGTGCAAACTTTAACTTTGAGGTGCCTCTTCTTATAAAAAAACAACAAGAAGAAAAGAATTTATGTGAGTTTCCATCCCTGTGTGGATAAAAGGTGATCTCTGATTTCAGACCCATATGTTGTATCGATGCCAGCTCTGAGCGTATATGGCTTTACCAAATGTCTAAGTCTGCCGGAAGGTGCCTGGGCCCGGAAGAATCCAGCACAACCTTCAGCCTTGAACATCAAGAGAGGCCTGCAGAGAGAGAAGTAGTAGTCGGGGAATATGACCCAGGGAGCAGGAAATGGCTGTTTTGTCTTCAGGCTTATTGTTGTTGTCACCACGCGCAAAAGGGCCGCTCTTAAGATATAACGTTTCCTACTGTACCAGGCACTGGAAATAGTGTATGTATGGGAGGTTGTAGACACAGAAGTGCAAACCACAACCACACAACCTCAAACAAATAGGCTATTAATAACAAAAGTGGACAACCCTCAGCACTTCCTTGCACTTCATTCATTCCTCTTTACTGCTTGCCTAAAAGTTGTCATATCGAAATAAAAAAATGCAAGGACCTGCATTCCACCTTGTTTCAATTTGAGCCAAAAGGGTCTCTGAGCACATTTCTGTGCACTTGGAAGATGGAGGGAGAGTTTTTTTTTTTACATTACACCTCATAACTCCCGTATATTAACTATATAGTGCACTTTCCAACCTGATGTGCATGTATACGTATGATGTTTCATTTGGCTATATGTGCTTTAGTGTAAATGCATACACTATATATCACATGCACAACATAGCTACTCTTCTTGTAGAAATAAAATGGTTTATTCATTAGTAGCAGCCCTGGCATTTTTGCTCTGTTACATGTTATAGCTCGAGGCCATCATAAAATGGCCACAGACGTGGTGCCTGATTGTGTCTGATGCCTCCTTCCTCAGCGCAATCCTCCAGAGCCAGGCACTGATAAAAAGAACCAGCTGTAATTTCAAGCCAGCTCTTTGCCTTCAGATCAGAACAAAAAAAACAAACAAAACAAAAAAAAACAACCACAACAAAGAGAGGCATCTCTCTCTATTTTCTGCGCAGGGAACATAATCTACGGTATGACCTAAGGGACAGATTGTTTCCCTGATATCACCAGGACCAGAGGAGAGCTCGGAAAAAGAAGAAGGGAAAGCCCTTTATGGGCAGGTTGAGAGAGACATAAAGAGAGAGAGAAAGATAAGAGAATATGTGAGAGAGAGAGGGAGAAAGAAAGGTAGAGGGAGGGAGAGAGACACAGTGAGGGATAGAAAAAGAGAGAAAAGAAGAGGCAGAAAGAAAGAGAGAGAAAAAGGTTTTAAGCATTTGACAGTAAAAGAATTTGAGAGAAAAAAGAGAAGAAAGGAAAGAAAGAGAGAGAGAGAGAGAGAGAGAGAGAGAGAGAGAGAGAGAGAGAGAGCTATTGTGGATCACTAGTGAAGTAAGGCTGGCACACAGGCTGCCGCTACACACTGCGAGGAAAGTACTCATCAAGGAAAGCAGGGCATGGCACACCGATCACAAAGAGAGGAACAGAAATGGAAAAACAGACGCATAGACAAAAAAAGAAAAAGAAAAGATGTTGGGTACACTACGCAATGATGAGATATGAAGGGCCAAGGGTGGGTGGGTGGGTGAGTGGGTGGATGGGTTGGGTAGGTGGGAGGGCTTTTACAAGGCACCGTTTCTTTTGTAGGGGTCGCCGACTTCCCGCCCCCTCTCAGTGAGTTGGCCAGTAAACACTCCCATGTGTTCCTGTCAATCACAGTAACATCACCATTTGTCTCGCCCCCCCTCCAACCCCCCCACCCCCCTCCCAGCCCTCTCTAAGCATCATTCTCCAGCACTTTACCCTTCCAGAGAGCGCAATCACTCATAATAACATTAACCGGGACATGTCAGTCCTAATTTGACACAATTACCGAGGTAAACAACATTTAAAGTGTCACACTTCATTCAACAGTCTGTTCGTTCGTCCCATGCTGGCTCTTAATCTACTGACAAGCTGAGTGGTGTGTCTCGTTGGGGATGCTATCTTAATGTGTCGTAATCCACAACAGATTAGCTTCTGCGTCCCATGCATTCCACATACTGTTGCTTGTGTGGGAAGACCATGATCCAAATTCAGCAGAGTTCTCTCTGTCGCTCTCTCTCTTTCTCTCTCTTTTTCTCTCTCTCTCGCTTTCTGAGTGGAGGATGGTGAAGTTCTGAACCATCTGCAAACAGCCTTGTTTATTTTTATCCTTTTCAAAACCGGGGCATCGCGTTGCCCTTTAATTATGAGGAGGACTAATGTTGCTTTTATTGCTACCAGCTGGAGGTTTTTCGCCACTCCCAAAAACAAACTGGAGCCCGTATTACAATAATAACATGGTCAATGCTACAAACATTTCTTATGATATTTCATTGCTCCCAGGGGCCCAGACCTGGCCAATGCTCTGCTCTGCCCTCTTGATCTGACTTTAAAGAAGTGGGGCAAGCTGGTTCCATGGCAAAAAAAATGGATCTTGACAGCAAATCAGACTTAGAGTTTGAGCTGAGGTTCAAAAAACGCTCAAGTTCAAACCTTCTAACTGGTACAGGGTCTGCTGTTTAAATCAGGTGGAAAAGGCCTCAGCAAGTGTTTAGGGATTAAAGGAGTAAGGCACACAGATACTGCTATGGAATGTCACAGTATATTATTTCTTTACATTGTTACATTTAGTTTACATTTTACATTTTGTACAGAAAGGGAATATTTGCCATTATAATCAACTTTGATTGACAATGTTCTGTGCAAAATAGTCAATGGAAATACCATCCAATTAAACCAAAAAGAGGACCTGAATGATTTAAAAAAAAAAAATCTTTTAACGCACTTCTCGGCACTGGCTTGCAGTGATAGCAATCTACACCTGTGTCATCCCCACCTCTCTCGTGACACGTCAACAAAGATCAACATCTAACCCCCCCCAACTGACTCCTCTAATCTTGCCACTCATCTAGTGTGAGTAGGAGACCCGATTAGTCAGTGTGTGTCTGTGTTTGTCTGTGTGTAAGTATGAGAGACTGTGCGTGTGTGAGTGCGTGCATGTGTGTGTGTGTGTGTATGTGTATGTGTGTGTGTGTGTGTGTGTGTGTCACTCCCTGTGCTCAGGGTCCCATTCATTGAGAGTCACATGACCGAAACAGAGGGACAATGCCCACTGCGGGAGCCTTTCTCTCCCCTACGCCACAGCCCCTTGGGCTACTGGCAGCAAGATTTCCTTTAACAGAAATAGTTCTGCCCCAAAGCCATGGCTGTATTTAATGGAAGGCTACACATTCTTTTTTGTTGTCTTGTCACAAGCTTCCTCTATTCAAACCACTCCACTTGTCTTCAAAGAGTAGCCAGTATAGATATCAAACCCATCATTATGATTTGCACTGGCAGAAACACAAAGGCATGTCCAAGTGCAATATACACACTTCCAGTGGTGTTATTTGTTCCCCTCTCTCTTTCTCTCTCTCTCTCTCTCCCTCCCTCTCTGTTTGTGTGTGACAGACAGGGAGAGATGTTTTCTCAAGCTGCCTACTGAAAGTAACAGCCTCTTCTGGAGGTAACTCAGATAGATTTCTGAACATTTTGTTTAAAAAAAAAAAAGATGATGAATATGCTTATAGATAAGAGGTAACGACCTGAGCACAAACACATACAAATAATGTGCGTGTATGTACACACCATTGGGATCACATGTACATTTTACGTGACAGAATGAAGTTAAACAATTTTTAAGTTAAAAAAGCTGGTGCAAAAATGTACTTTGTTCAGCTATAGAATGTAATGATAACGGAAAATTGTTAAAGTCTCTTCGTAGCAACCAGTCAGATCATCTATGAAACTAGTACTCAAACCCAAGACTCAACAGACATATATAAACCAACACTTTTAAATTGTCATTATGGTGCTCCAATAAATATAATGTCTAAACTATAGTCTACATCTAGATTGCTGTTGTTTGATTGAGTGTTGTCTTATCAAACGCACATAATTAACGTTTCAGTTTATTACGCTGGGCATCAGGTGCAGACCATGGCACTGATGCACTCCACAACACATTTGCTCTGCGATTCATATCATGATGTGCATGCTCTTGAGGAAAGTTGACATTTATGAAAACAAAACGTACCTTATGACGCAAATGTCTCGACCACACTCATGGATCCCAGATAAAGCGACTTCTCTCAAATGAAGTTTTTGAAATTGCCCGTTCGCACCACAAGGAACTTGGATGAAACCACACAATTTCCGCAAAAAAAGCACAAAGAAAGTAAGTCCTGTATCTGAACAGCGGAGTTGTCTCACATAAAAAAGTAAAACAAGTTCCAAAGAAAGTTGATGCACATCTCCTCTCTTTCAAGAGGGAAGATTTGAACTTAGTCCCAGTCGGGGAACGAAAACACCAGTTCAATGCTTGTCATGACCTCATTGCCGTGCAGCCAATGAGCATAGCAATTGTGATGAAGATGCAAGTGGACGTGAAGACATCCACTGCTGCGGACTGTTTTCGTGAAATACGGGGATGAAGACAGGCTGTACAATGATAAATCAAGCTAATTAAGAAAATTATCCATTACTTTACTTTGAGCAAATTATACAGTGAAGTTATTTACTAGTTGTTGTATCAAAATGCCTGAATGTTCCTTAAAATGACAGAATGTTTCTTAAACTTTTAATATGTGTGATGAAAACATGTTTTTAAAATGGAGAGATGTATTAATCTTTTAAATCTGTTCTTAAACACTGCAATCACTGCTTTGTCTCGGCACGCTGGCGGGCATACTGCAGTAGGCTACTTGTCCTTATTTACAAAGTCGGCGCCCTCTATCGTTCAAACCCCTTAATGGTTCAGACCCTCGAATGGTGGTGGGGTATCATGTCTATGGGTATCAGTACTGTGAAAAGTTCCCAAGTTTCACAGCGTCCAAAAATTAACTGATGCCTACCACATTAGCATATATTATACACAGTAGACTTTCATTGCGTCCCGACTTGGAAACCAACATTATGCCTAGCCTATTTCTCGTGATGCTGAGTGTTTCATGACACTTAGTTTGTCAAAATAACTTCTAATTTCTAATGTGGAGACACTGTCTAGCCAGGTCATTGAACATTAGAGTGTACCACATAAAGAAATACATGGATTTACTGAGAGTTATTTTAAAATCCACTTGTTAAGATGTCCCAAAGTTATGTGACTGCAGTTAGCATCAGTCTGTTGTTTTTCAAGGCAGCAGCACTTGCTGCTGAGATAGGTAAAATAACTTTGGTATAAGAGCCCTTTTTTTAGCAAAACCTGTGCTCCGATTATTTTTGCACAATGCCAAAAAATATTTTCCCTGTTTTGACACAATCTGTACATCAGGACAAAAAAAAATCTTATTTTGACACAGTTTGTCCAAATGGTTACTGCTGAGCTGCCTCCCTTTGGCTTACTGTAAAGGAGCATAAGAAAAGCTTAAAAAAAGACAAGTCTGGAAGTATAGATAGATAGTATAGATAACAGTGTCCATTATTTCTGTGGTGGAATGATCTTCTGGTGAGGTGAGTCGATAAAAGATCTCCATATCTTGGCACACCATCACCTACAAGAAACTCCTTATCAGGTATTTTCTTTGCTGGCAGAATCGTTCTCTGAGGAATGCTGTTTAGGAAAACAGATGGCAGAGAAAGATTGACAGTCAGCGTACGTACAGAAAAAAAAGAAGAAAAGTGTCTACTCAAGGTCAAAATAAAGGTGACTTCCTATTTATGCATTTATGTAATACCAAAAAATTAGTTAGGCATTCTGCAGTGTATGGTTTTGTGTGTTGTGTTATGTTATGTTGAGTTTTACAGGGGTGTTAATCCTGGCTTCAGAAACTAAACCCTGCCACATGTTTAATTGGACCCAGCTGATCCCAATGAACACGCAAATTATTAGACAGGTAGATCAGCTAATTAGTGAAATCACCTGTATTAGGTGAACAGAGGTGCACAAGGAACACATGGCAGGATTTGTATTTTCTGAAGCTGGGATTGACTTCTCAACTGGAGTTTTATGTTTAGGGTCTGTGTGAGGTGTAAGAGAAATTCCTGTGCTATATTCACCAGAAGTGTTGCTCACCCCCTCCCTCTTGTCCGAATCACTGGACAGAGGCAACTCACATGGCTCCCCTGGGTCCACACACCCAGGCAGCATACGGTCCTGCTGTAAACCTCTCATGCAGCCCTGAGGAAAAGGACAGTGAACAACGGTAGTTTCATTTGCATCCAAGACAGCATGAACAAACAGAGACGGTGCATATTGCATGAGCAGAGAGGCAAACTTAAAACAAGGCCGATGAGATATATAGGCTGAATAGCCTCAGGTGAAACATTATCAGTCAATGGCATCATTTGTTTCTGTTATCGGTAAAGTTTCTGCAACAACAATGGAATGGCTGTTGCTTATCTAGAGCAGTTCAAACATCCTGCTTTCTGATACACAACAAGACACTAACATTACACAGTGGTCTACACGTACTTACACAATAAATCATAAAATAGTAATAATAAATCATGCACTTGAACTGGCGACAGAACAATCCAGCAGGGGTCACTGTTGCTGCAGACATACTCTATGGTGTCATTATGCATGGGTTCAGTTTCATGCCTATTTTTACTGTGACTGGATAGCATCCTTTCCAGGTGCATCATCCAAGAACTCCATTAGGGCTCTGTCTGAGAGATGCACAGATCTGTATGTGTGCTACAGAAAACTTCAATCTATCTGTGAAAGGACACCTTTGTAATTAAACCTAAACCTGTTCCTTGTATTTGCATGTAAAGACATTATCCTGTGAAAAGGTACCTGTATGGCTAAGCGGTCTCCTATGTTCTCAAACTGAGAGACGAGGTCATCAAATGTGTGTTGTGGGTAAAGCTGACAAGCCCAACTCTCTACTTCGCCCAGGAGTGTGTGCAGGTCCTCCACCTGAATGGACAGAGCTTTTCTCACACATCATCACAGGCCTAATGTTAGCATTGCATATACATTATTTTAATCTGAGAAAGATGGTGATTTCTTTTCATTTATAGTAGTAATTAAATCACACATTGTATTTCATTTATAATTAACTCATTATTACACATGTTAAAGGAAAATAGTCTGCCAAAAAGAAACACCATTGTGACTATTAAAAGTACTGCAATACTTGTATATTGCAAGTACACATAAGTTATTCTCTTTAATAATTAGCTGTAAACCTACACTTGTAGCTTGAAATACTTGAACAAATCCTGCCATCCCAACCCTCTATCAAACTTGGTTCAAGTACATGCACAGATGGCAGGTGCTTGCCCGCCAAAGGGGCTCATCCACCAATAAGATCTGAGGATTAGCTTGCTGAGCCAATAGCGGCTGCCGGCGACACATGATTGACTTGCTTGGCCAGGTGCTATTTTAAGAGCCAGTCTAAAGGCTTTTCAGTAATCCAGCTCGGGGTTAGTTTTATTTTGAGGTCTCCCTTAGGCGCAGGCCTTGGAGATGGAGAAAGAGAGAGAGAGAGAGAGAGAGAGAGAGAGAGAGAGAGAGAGAAAGAGAGAGAGAGAGAGAGAGAGAGCTGGGACAACGTGCCCAGCTGGTCACTCTACGGACAGAGAGGGATTATGGGTACACACCGTCCTTGGCCTTGCTGTCCAGCCGCTAAAGCAAACTTAGAGTACAACACTGAGAGGGGCTGCTGCTTACGCACTTGCAGAATTAGAGCAAAGTGAACATTTCCCCCCGCCGTACAACTACACGTGTAGTAGCACACAGCCCTGGTACACTGACTGAGGCCCTAATCCACCGACTGACACCTCAGCTGGGGTAACACACACTGTAATAAAGGAGACTTACAGACAAGCCACTGCATTTGGTGGGATGGTGAACTCTGTGACCTGCCTCCGTTTTAAAAAATTCTTTGCACTATCTCGTTACGTGTGGTACTAAAATATGTTTACACATTAAGCAATCATTTAGACAAGTATGTTGGGTTCAATAACATGTTAGGAATATTGTAAACATAAAACAGCTGGCTGCTGGCAAGGCTTGTTCCTTGGTTTCATGACTTCAGCACAAACTACTATCTGCTGAAACTTTAATCTGCCATTGTGTCTAATAGCAAATGGACAGTGTCACCACAACAGCACAGTTTCTTTCCGGTTGTGCCCTCATGGATGACCACGCGGTGCAACCATCACAGTGGAAGTGAGTGAGTCCACACACACAAACACACACACATGCATGAATACACACACACACACACACACACACACACATGCACAGTTGCACAAACACACACACATACATATGCATACACACACACACACACACGCACACAGACACATACACACACTCACACAGTTGCACACACACACACACACTTGTTACTGCGTCACACACACTCCCACAGCTGACTCAGAGGATGACATTGATTGCACAGGCTGTTGCATGTCGCATCCACCCAGTACACCAGGCCCAACACGGCTACCCACTCACCCAGGCGACGACAGTTTGCCAGATGGACGCCCTCACACAGTAAACGGATGTGAATTTGGGATGAGATTTCCAGATGGGATTTTCCGAGGCACGACACGTAGGTAGATTAGTCTACATATCCCGAGACAGAGGGGGTGGCTTACTTTCATTCAGAAAAACAGCTGCACAAGCATACATCTGACTAGACTGTAATACTCTCCACACTGCACACACTACAGCCATACTTACAAAATCCTAGGACTATCAAGTTACTGTACTTTAGCAAGGGTGGTAATAAAATACTGGTATGTGTTTACACATTGACCAATCATTGAAACAAGTCTTTTGATGTAAACAGCATTTTCCGAGGCACGACACACAGGTAGATTAGTCTACATATACAGTACATATCCTACTGAGACAGGAGGTGGCATCCTTTCATTCATAAAAACAGCTGCACAAGCATAAGTCTGGCTAGACCTAATCCGTTCCGCACCACATCATACGACAGTTGTTGCATACACGCACAGACAGCTTCCGCCCATTTATCTTTTATATCCAATTATGGATGTAATCCAATTATGTGAGAAAGCAGACAATACATTAGAGAATCATACATACTGCAAAAAAGACAACATTATTTAAAAAACATAATTTTATATATTTTGCACAGTAATGTGAAGCTCCGTCTTGCTAAATGTTCATTTTTGCATTTCAGTCAATGAAGACAAAAGATTATCTTTTTTTAGTATTTTTGTAAAACATACTGGTGAAAAAAAAACATACTGGTGTCAGTACAACCATATTACCCAAGTATTACCTCAAAGCCTTCTCCTTTGAAGGATGTGTTGCAGAGAACCTTCCACAGAGTGAAAATACCTTTCTCAGACAACAGCCTGTCATACAATAAAATAGTTTTAGTATGTTTCAAGCAAGTCATACCCTATCCCTCTGGTCTTTGCGTAATTATTTAAATAACCTCTAGGTGGCGACAGTGTATTTGACAAAAGGCATTGAGAGGTAACTGGATGAAGCAAGTAGTATAAACCATTCAGGTATGTACAAACTGATAAAATGACAAACTTTAAAGACATTATTACATGATTTAACTGCACTGTGAGGACAATGCATTTTCCTATGCTGTCATAAATGTGTAAAGGTTGTTCTACAATGAAACGTGGACAATTTCACCAGGTACTAACTTGTCAACATCCATTTCGGCCTGAGGTTCTTGCCATGCAGTCATTGGCTCTTCCTCCATGTGTGAGAGGAGCAGGCCACCGACCTTCTCATCTGCACAGATGCATGTGTTTGCATTAACTCACAGACATTAAAAAAGGATTGCTAGTGCTGTGTTTCTTTACACTAAAATATGATGTAGGTAGGCTAATAAATGTCCTAATATACCTTTGCATTTTACATCTCTGTCCTTATATAAAGACATTGATTGCATTTCCTTGCATTTCCCTGTTCCTGTCTCTTCTATTTTATTTCAGAAGCACATGGCTTATCACAGGTATAGAACAGTTTTGGACACAAAGAAACAAAGAAACGGTAAAAAAGAAAACACTGACATTGGTGTAGCCTATCCAGTGTGGTAGTCTTTGTTGTGCATTTGCGTTGATAATAAGAATATCTATTTTTTGCTTTGACCTGTTGTGCCACAGGAACTACTTTTAAAAACTGGCATACTATCAGGAACATAATAATGACTATTAAAACACAACATTAACAGTGTATCTTTACACAAAATGCTGTATACAATAACTGAATAGATAGTCATCCAAGTAAAGTAAAGTATTGTTTTCCTTGCAGCAAGTTTTTACATCCCAGCAATAACAAATATATGCAAACAAAAAACTATAAACATGGTATATATACTGTAAAAACAGAAGTGTCTATATACAGTACAACAACAGATAAATACTGCTTGAATGGCTCAGACAATTTACCCCCAATGCCTAGAGTGCTCCCGCCAGACGAGGAGGTCCGTTTCCTAGGTAACTGAGCAAAAACCGGGGACAGAGGAGGAGGAAACGGTTGGTATTTCTCATCCTGGATGACTTCGTATGAGGGCGGAACAGCAATATGGTAATATTCCTCTGCCTGCAGTCTGCATGCCTGTAATTTAAAACGGCACATTAATTCATATTGGTCTATGTTTCAAAGAGCTGTCTGGTGCTGTAATGTCCATAAAACGTTGAAAAAACGATTATACTGTTTAAAGACTGTGCAGGGATTATAGGTATGTTAATGTACTATAATATGCCCCAACCTTTTGCAGAACAATTAAATAATTTGCAATTTAATCACTGGCCCATACTGATTTGGTGTTATGAAAGTCTTGAAATTAAATGACTACCTTTTCCTTTGAAAGAGTCAGGATGTCCATCAGGCTACGACACAGGGGACGGCTGAACGGCAGGACAGGCTGGAGGAGTGGACCACTCACCCGAAAGCCAAACAAACTCCACGCGGCCGCTAAGCTGAGGGAAATAATTACGCATGTGCGTCAGATTGTTGCTGTTGTGTTCTAAAAATATGTTACAGCGATAGTAGCCTAGTCTCTGCTGGGCGAACCTGGCGAAAGTTAAAATGTCACTGCAATGTCACTAAACATAAAAAAATATCTAAAGTAAAACAATATACCCACTATTGCGCATAACATTGTGGAGTTGAGTAATTATGTGCTTAAAATACTAACTTTTGTGTTTGTAAAAGCCGGATGTAAGCATAACATGTATGAGACATTGAGGTATTACCCATGCAGAATTTAAATGTCAGAGTAATAATATTGTGGAGGTTTTTTTATTTATTTCAGCCGTTTTGGCCTCCCATTTAGTAAGATTCATGTTGTAGGAAGTAGTAAGTAGGATTAAATAATTAAAGATTAAGGTATCTAAGCTGTTTTTTGCTATATAAAATGTATCTATACAATGTCTCAATTTCTGTGGAGAAAATTGTGTTGATGAACGACACGTATCCATTTAAGAATTTGGATTTATGAGTATAAATCAAAGTCTTCAATGGGCCAACTTGTAAAACTTACATTAAATATAATGTTGGACACTAAAGAGGGCCTAGCAATATGCCGCATACATAATATCAATGTACATTTAAGGTTGCCGCTTAAAATTGTTCATGGTATAAGTGACAATACGTCGTCGAATCGAGTGTGTGCAATGCAGAGGAAGCCTTGTGGATTTCAACCAATGACAGGAATGGTACCTCCCATTAGATGGAAGTAGTTCCTTTCTTCGGTAGAGGGGAAGGTAGCAAGTGCCAACGCGAAGTGCCCGAATTTGGTAAATTTAGGGCAAATTATTTGGGTTTTACATAGGCTGTGTGTTTAGCCCACTTGTGTACGCTGTACTCCAGTTCATATTTTAGACAAAGTGCATTTGAATGTCCTTATACAGGCTGTAGCCTATTTATTTTTAGGTGCGACAAGGACGCAATAGGGTGCTAAAAATAAGGCTCCCAACCAAGATTTACGTAGGTGAGCCTACGCAGTTCGAACTTCTGTTTTTAAACATGATCTAAATCTGTGAGATTAACCCAGTGCGTTACATTTCATGTGCTACTTTCGCTTGTATAGGGTTAAGTGAGCCCATGCGCATGGGTGCTACGAGTGTCTGCAGACGTCACGTTGAACTGAGAATAAACAAATACGGTCTGGTGTGTGACCTTGCATGTGTTGTACAGTAATAAATGCATGGACCTCAGTTGTTGTTGTGACGTATGTGTGTCGTGGGCACCACATTGGGTTCCTGTACAGAGCTGTACAGCCAAATGGCTATTTCAGATTGGGACATGATACAGATGGTCGGCAATTGGTCTATTACATTTCCTGTGCAATATGCAACTGCAACATTTACTTTTATTTTGACCATTATTAGTGCATTTCCTACATGCCAGGTTTGTTTTTGTCTGTCTACCTATTAAAGTTTACTCAGTGGAGTGAAACCTTAGTAGGCACATCTCTAATTAACCTTGTGCAGCAGGTTATACTGTTTGAATCCTACAGTCCAGTCAGTGTATGGTTTAATTGTCATCCTAGAATTGCCTGTGTGCCATTCTGTGTTGTCCTCTCTGTTTATTTTGCAGCAATGCACTGGCTTAGGAGTCCTCTTCCAAAAAGATATGTTCTGCTGCTTACACAGAGGTTATTCTGTTCACAAAGGCAGCTCCCCGTTTTAACACTCTTTACAAAGGTAAATCACAAAACATCTGTTTACAACATTAAATGTATAAAGTGAAGGCTTGAAAAAAGTCTCCTTTCTTGTGCAGCAACCATTTTCATAGTTTTACATCCTATATGTAATGCCAGAGCCAGACAGGCAAACATCACCCAGAAATTTGACATAATAGGACCAGGATGTGGCAATGAAAGGATGTAAGACGTAACCATGCCTGGTTAGAAAGAGGGCAGGTGGCATTAATGCTTCCAGTAGACAGAGTCTCTTAGGGCAGATCCACAGACCCAGCCATGCACTGGGAATAGATTTAACAGATCACAACAGCAACAGCAACAACATCTGAGCTCTCTGTCTGTGTAGAGTTAATTCTCTGATAAGATCTGTTAAGTGGAAGAGAATATGATTTGCTCTGAACAGTGTTGCATGAATCATAGATTGGGTGTGAGATTAAGTGTGATGACACTGCATTGTACAAATGCACGAAAGAATCATCAGTGTGATAACTACAGCCTGCCTATCACTTACATTGTAAACAAATGTATTCTTCTGAAAGCAACTCTATCATCAGGTTACAACAGTCCATTGTAACAGCATTTAAAATTAAAGTTTAAGATTTTTAAATAAAATAATAAAATAAATCATAGGTTATTCTTTTTCAGGATCCATGCCCACTGTGTGATGATGCAAAAGAAGTCCTTGAACCATACAAACACAGAGTAAGGAAATGTGTTTCATAACATCAGCATTGTATGTGGATAAATGTAAATCAATCCTGTAATGTTACAAACAATTTGAGCTTTTTAAGCTGTTAAACACTGGCACAACAACGGTAAAAACTATGTTTATCTTTTTTTGTTGTTTTTTTTTTTGCAGTTCATACTACATGAAGTTGACATAACCCTGCCCGACAATAAAGTTTGGTATGACAGGTATAAGTTTGACATACCTGTATTCCATTTGAATGGCCAGTTCCTAATGATGCATCGAGTCAACACCACACTTCTTGAAAAGCGTTTATCAAAGCTCGAGGACAGCTAGTTCATGGCTTCATGTAGGCCGGTGCCAATAATATGTTTTTTATTTTTCATGCCCATCATAACATGTTTATGAGTGTGAGTAGCTTTTGTACGTAATACATAATAAAGACCGTGTTTATTTCACCGTGCCATGTTTACATGTGGCTTCTTTGTTTGCCTTAAAAGGATTAAATTATCAAGTGCCACAGCTCGAGCATCATCTGCACGAGGGCAGCCGCCAGGATGCGCGGTGTAGCTTTTGGTACCCAGTATCAGGCTCAGCTTCAGCCTGTCAACGGAGACCCTCCCATTGGTGGCAAGTTTTGTTATTGTAATCACCTGATTGGCTGGAACGAACCGTTATACTAAACGTCGGGCTAGCCAGACTGTCGCGCACTCAACAGCTGACCGTGGAAGTTGGCGTGCTGTGCTCTAGCTATTGCAAGTAGCCCGTATCGGGAAGTTGTTTTCTGTTATAGTCAAAACGAACGCTTAAAGCCTATGAACAGGAAGGCTGGTCAACTTTACAGATGCTGTTTTAAGGTAAGCAATTCACCCTTAATGTATCAAAACCTTACTACGGAGCCCGGGGCTATGACTCCTATTCGACCGAATGGAACGCCTTGGGGAAGGAGGGGTCGGGTGGTCGCTTCGTCAGATCAGCCATTTATTGCAGAATAATCAATTCAGAAAGCATTAACAAAGTAGTATTAATCCGCAAACGCGGATTTACCTTAAACCTAAATCCATCTTTATGTGTTAAAACTAATGCCGTAGGTAACCATAAAATCAGTCAGTCCATATGATATCTAGACTACCGGAATCATGGCAGTTCACGTGTAGAGTGTTATTGTTCTTGCAGAATACCTGTCCGACGTGTGCGTAGCACAATACCACTGTTTTTGGGCAGTCGATGTGACAAAAATGTGCGCGTATCACGCGACCCCTCAGCTCACCAAATGTGCCTGTTTAAAATGCCAGCCTCAGTAGATGTCACATTTGCCGCGAGCGGATGATTACTCAGTGCATTTCTCCCACAGTTGCCATCAGTCTCAGCTGTTGCAGCATCGGAGTTTATTTCTATAGAGTGCTCTTTCCCGTGTGAGAGTTGAAGCTGTGCCACTTTGGTCAGTCATGGGCAATTTGACAGCACATATGCCATTGCCCATGCAACGTGACAGAAAATGAAACCAAAAAACATAGGAAATGATAAAGCACGTGAAACCCACCTTCATGTCATGACTTGCCTTCGCGGTGGGTCCGTTAAGATATGTAGAAAAAAACAGTTATCTTTTGCTCATTCAGATACTTGGGATTTGTAGGTCGTTTATATTAGGAACGAAACATTTTTGGTTTCCCTTTGAGCTTTCTTAAGGCAACTGCAAAAACAGCTGAACTGTTATGTGAAACAACTCTGACGGGTTTCAAGAAGAAATACATCATAAATTAGACATATGCAGCTCCCACCTGTATTTCTCTCTGTCAAGATATGATTATTTAGCTGCATAACTGTAATGTATAAACTAAATGTGTTGTTGTCCAGACAGAGACACAGAGACCCAAAACCCTCTATACCTCTGAATTACTTTGATGTCTCAAAATCGAGCACTGGGTCAAGTTGCAATAGAAATAGTGCAATAAGTTGCTGGCTGGCAGTGCCAATCCCTGCTGAAAGGTAGACGCCCTGAATGGTACTATTGGTTACAGGCACTAACCAACATAGATCACATCATCACCATCCCACCAGCAAAGCAGTTATAGATGCAGCATCAATGATACTTTTCATGCAAAGTAAATTATCTGTTAAAGAGATCCTTTTCTAGATAGATAGAAAGATAGATAGATAAATAGATAGATAGATAGATAGATAGATAGATAGATAGATAGATAGATAGATAGATGTGGAGGTAGGGAGACACTGAGAGAGAATCGCTGGTGGAGATTAATCTGCCACTAGCTGGTTGGTGGTCTAATCATTGTAGTATGCCTGGAATGGTGTTTTTTTTCTTCTGGTCATGTGAAAGTGGACTTTTTTGATAATATTCTACCCTGAGCTGAGTTCAGCACAGTGTGTTCATCTGAGTGCTTTATGCAAGGCCGAGACAGAGAAGTAGTGCCATTTTAACTTTTAGAAAAATATAGCCTTGTGCTTATTAAGTATCCTTGTGTTGTGGACTGTGTCGTGTTTTCAAACACCGTAATTCTGGAACTTGCCAGGCATTCACTGTGCTTTCTGAACAACACTCTCAAATAGATGATGATAGAGTTTCCTTGGGTATAGCTTTGTACAGCAATGTGTATTTTTCCTGAATGATATGATGAATAATTTGCTGATAGCACTCAAGACACTTTGCTGTTGTAGGCCCCTGTTATCTTCTATGAGCTGTTATCACTCTGTAGACTTAAGCTGGGTTCTTCAACATTTTGATAAGCTCTCCTGCAGTCGAGAAACCTCAAGGTGGTTCTTTCCAGTGCCTATATTGTACGACTCACACTGACTTGGTTGTTCAAGTGTTGTTTATGTTCACCATATAGTCATGGGTTTCTTAGAAGCGTGTCTTTGTCCTATGTACACATGCAGCACATAAAAATGGTTTTGGACAGCATTGTCCTTGCCTAATCATTATGGTTTTTTTTGCCCACAAATAAGGATTGTCACAGAGGACATTTGTTTCCTGTTTGTGGGTTTTATTTATTCAGCAGAGATGATGGCTTGTATAAAATGCCACTGTAAAACCGTGTGTACCTTTTGTGAGCTATGTGAAGGACAAAGCATTTGGAAAGGAACAACTTGCTTGATGATGTTGCCTTTTTAAAAGTCATCCGCCCTTATTGAATATTCTAGACTATTGAGGTCGTTCAGTTTTTGAGCACCTTTATTACTTGCTGTCATTATGAACCT
Source organism: Setipinna tenuifilis (assembly GCA_030347295.1). Taxonomy (NCBI): domain Eukaryota; kingdom Metazoa; phylum Chordata; class Actinopteri; order Clupeiformes; family Engraulidae; genus Setipinna; species Setipinna tenuifilis. Next base: position 14,387,984 of record CM059273.1, read on the forward strand.
GGAGGAAGAGGAGAAACAAAAAAAGGCAATTTGGCAAAAAGGCAAGTTCAGAGGTCTAAAAAAAGAAATGAAGACAATCAGTCATTTCTTAATGAAAGCGGGGGTTTCCTTGTTCTCTTTTGTAGTCTTTAGTCTGTCAAAGAACCATAGGGTCCTGTTGCTAAGCAATTTAGGGAAAAGACTGTACTGCTCCATTTGCACAGTAGAAAGAGACGACTCAACAAACACCATGTTTGCAGAAACACTTATCCCAGCTTATAGAAAAAACACATTTGTAGCATATTGTTGGAGAAGTGAAGGTCTGTAGCCCCACTAATCCCCTCCATATTTGATGTTAATGTAAGATGAAGCCAGCAGAGAAGCTATTATTCTGAAGTCTTCAGCAGTGACGTTTACTTCCTCTCACTGACTGACGCCAAGGAAGCCCGAATCAATAAGGGCAGAAGAGCACGCCGTGTCAATGGCTTCTTATGGAGAACTTAGAAGTTGAGAGTACCATGTTTCAGTTTTGTTATCAAACAACATTTGGACCACAGTGCTTCGTTTTGCAGTGGTATATCCTTGCCATGTCACCCATTCTTGAAATTAAACTTTAGACCTATAGTCTATCCAGTCTGTGCAACAGTACACTATTCAGTGACAGATACTCAGAAGGTCAAGCAAGCTATTGAACATCAAGTTGACGTGCAGTCCCTTGCATGCCACCCTCTCTCACCTTCAGTCACGTACCACATCATGGGAGTGGATACCCGCTCGTACAAATCGGTGATCAATCACCATCATTGATTCGGTTTCTCTCCCCTCCGCTGGGAATCCCGACCTTTTCCAGGACGGGGCCACGCACTGTCGATAAATATGAACAAGGACAGTGAACGTGTCAGTCCCTCAGCGGTAGCAGCGCTGACAAAACCCCAAAACGATCGAACGGCACACTGAGGATTAGTGTAAGCCTGCCAGTGTGAATGGAGGGGAAGAGCACGAAAAAATAACATAAAGGGCAGAAATCCCACTGGGGCCTGATTTGCGCTAATGCCCCTCGAGGGCAGACGGGGCACGATTAAGCTGTGGGGGGTGGGTCTCTGTGCCACGCTGAGTGGCATCGTGCCCAGAAAGCAGTGGGCACTGCTCCTGGAACTAGCTCAGACTCTGGGCTTGCGTGCAGTAACCCTCCACTCCAGAGCAAGGCTGCTTGTAGCTGGTTTGTAGCTGATCTAAATGACATATTGATACATTTCACTGTAGATCTGATGAAAGTGTGTTGTTTTATTTAAGGCTTTTTAAGAAGTAATGCAGTATGCCTAATTTTTTTGGGAAGAGCTAAACATCAACATTTTTTACATTGAAGGTTTAACTGTTCAAACCCCTTGTTCCCAAAGAACCTCCTATATTCAGGATATAGCAGTGCAGTAGCACTCCTCATTGCCATTGTTTTGGCAATTAGCACTGAAGCTGAAATTGTGTGTTTGAAAACGAGAGCGAGGGGAAAAAAGGAACTACATCTGTGCTAAATGTAATTTTTAGTCTTGATTTTTATCTATTTTTTTCATGCAAAGCACTTTGCTATGGCAGAAAAAGAGCCAGAACCACTTTTGGCGACTTTTGTCCTTTTTTCCCCCCAATTTTCCAACATCATACAGTGTGTAATTTACACCCAGGATATGTTGAAATGGTCTCACCACATGTAACGGTTTGTCTAACTGTCTAGCAATCCACAGCTCCTCTTATATCCTCATTCACTCACACAGTCTGTGGTTCCCCAAATGTCTCAGTTGGCTTTTTGTTATATATATATATATATTTTTTTTTTTTTTTCTGCCTTGTAGAATGGTAAAAACTTGGAGGGAAATAATAAAGGATTTTTTAGGGTCCGGCTTGGAATGCAGCGAAGCATCATGGGACTTATTCTCATGCACTGACCCAATTCTGGGACAGGATACCCCACCCCCCCCTCACCCAAGTCCCCTACCAACCCCCCCAACATACACACACACACACCCCTAACCTCCCCATCCATTCCATTACTCCACATCGCCGCCTCCCTTTTTACCCAGAAACCAGACTGCGGGAGTGTGTTTGGGGGCAAGGGGCTCTCTGGAATGGAATGAAAGCGGAGGGAGAGGCTAGCTGGATGTGGTCAGCACAGTGCCAGGGAAGCAGCCCATCAAGGAGGAGGAGAAGGAAGAGAGGGAATTGGAGTTGGGGTTGGGGTAGAGCGTCTCTCTGAGGGAAGGGGTTGGGCCTGAGGTTGTGAGGACTGTGTGGGCAGATGCCGCTGGAAAAAAAAACGAAAAACCCCCAAAAGTCCCGTTTTCCCACCATTCTCATGGTCCTGAGAATGAGGAAGCCCAGGTTCTTGACAAGAGAATGCCTTTTTGGCAGGGCGGTTAGCCACAGTTCCTTATAACCTTATGTCTGGTTTCAGTTCAAATTGTCAAGGAATTGTAAACAGTGCAGGTCGTATTTTGGCCCCCGTAGTTCACACTCAGTTCCCATCCATAGTGACTTTTAGTGTAGTGAAGTATGGTACATTCTGTCTGTGCTGCCTTACTGAAGCCAGGGACCTTGGCATGAGTGACACCTCATTCTATTCAGTGAGCAGTAAAAGTATTCTTGAGTCGTATAAAGACATTTGTACGTAATGTTCTGTACCTAGACATATCTGCTCCACTCTATTTGTCTAGGTGGGTAGTGTCGGGGCTCATCGATTTTAGCTTAATGATGTAGGAAGTGTTTCACATCGCTCCTTAATCTTAAAAGGATCACTGCTTCAGAAGGTCACTCGCAGGGTTATTGTAGTTGCAAAACGTAGACTCCGTCCTCTCTTTAGATTGACTCTAACGCCAAATGGCCTTTCTTAAAATAAATGTTCGTAATTAGATGAACCCTTCAGACCATTGCCAGATCACTGGGATCAGCATCAATGACCAAGTGTCCTCCTCCCAGCTGAGTGAAGAATTTCCAGCTCATTAAGTTTCGTCAGCTCTTTAATTTCACCATCAGAAAGGATTAGTGGCGATACGACCGACATGCTCGTTTCAAAAGCGGGTGCTGCTCCATGCTGGACACACAAAAAAATCAGCCTTGAAAATCAATACTAATCTCATAATTACTGAACTCGCCTTTCAGCGACTTGTAATTACTATCGTCAAGTGACATCAGCACAGGTATTTTGTCTGTCTCGCTCCCCATCTTTGTGCTTCAGCTTGGTGGCTTGGACACATTGGCCCCTCTGCCGACAGACAGACAGGCAGTCAGACATACAGACAGACAGAGAGACAGACAGATAGATAGATAGACCAGTCCGTGTAGCTGATGAGAAAAGAATGCAGGCACTCGATCAGCGGTCGGTGCCAACTGTGCCTTTGGAGTCGGCAGCTGTGTCCGGCATGTGGCCTCTGCCATCCATGGTGCGGTTGTCACCCGGTGGTGGGGGATAGCCACGGATTCGCGTACAACAGTGACAGTCCTCACGCCCCGACATCTATTTCAGTTCATGATTTGTACTCGTGTTGGCTGTGTGTGTGTGTGTGTGTGTGTGTTTGTGTGTGTGTGTGTGTGTGTGTGTGTGTGTGTGTGTGTGTGTGTGTGTTTGACTCTAGCCTTCGACCAGGGGGTCAGGCACTTACAGAGCCAGAGATTGTTCACACTGCAGAGGACTTCCGCCACGGGAAGAGAGTCAATCCACCATGGAGCGAGCTGAAGTGGTACAGTGCATACACAGGCCTTCAAGACTGGGTGTGGGCGGTTGTGCAGGAAAACAAAGACTACGAGGGTTATCTACAGGCAGAGGGAGAGCTGGTTCACATAACAGCCTAACATCATGCAGCTTAGTCTAGTTCCTGAACTGTTGAAATATCCAGTCTTGCATCATTCTGCAAAGGATGAGATGAGGACTTCATTTATTTAAATATCGTTATTGGAGAAATAATTTAAGTAACATTTAGTAACATTTAAACCAAAGTAGTGAAAAAAGCAAAGCAGAGAAAGAGAGTATGAAAACATACAAACAGTAGAGCCAGTAAAGTAGCATAGCAATAAATGGTGTTTTTTTTTTCTTGTCAGTAGAGGCAGTCTGGCTCACAAAGCATGCTGCTGTCTTTTTTACAAAGAGAAAATAAAGAAAGCCCCACAAGCCTCCCTGCCTGCCTGCCTGTCTGCAGTACGACTGAAGAGTACGATATCTCTCCCCTTTTGCTTATCGCTGCCTTCCTTCTGGAGAAATGCCTCTCAACTCTTCCTGTCCCCTCTGTCGTCTTTAAGCTGTCCTGTGTCCGCGTTTGTGTCCGTGAGTGAACTGAATATTCACTTGTCAAGGGGAAAAAACACAGAAGTTAATGTTAAACATGAAATGTTGATGTTGTAGTAGATGTTAGAATTTATGTATTTCAGCTGATGCAATAAAGACCTGCAAACATTCAGGTATCACATCAGAGTCAAAGCCAAAGTCAGCTTTATTGTCAAAAGCCATATGTACAGGTCATACACAGGATTTGAAATTGCAGTGCTCCCTAGGCCCACAGTGTACACTAAACAATGTAATGATTTATTTAACAGACACTAGCACTTCTACCACTGCTTGGCTTTATGCCTACAAATATGTCACAGTCTAAACAAAGGCATTGTAGAGGTGAATTCAGTTGAGTGTTGCTCTAAAGAAAAGACATAACAGACAGAAATTGGATCTCTTATTTTGTCAAGTGACACTTGTCACCAAGACTATAAATTGGTCTTAAGTGAGCGCTCTCTACCTGCCAAGGTCATTCCTGTGTGTGTCCTCGCAGACCAGCTTTATTTGCCTTTGACAAGCATTCAGCACGGTGGCAGCACACTACTGTGACGATAACGGTAAGGTAACGGACCCGTTGTCGGAGGGTTCAAATCCACCAAATGCCAGAAGTGACACTGATGGGTTAAATGCAGAGGTTACATTTTTATTTTGTGCACTGTGTGCTGTGGTGTGCTGTGTGATCACAATGACAAATGGGAATCATTTTTATGTCGTGTCAAAAATATGGTATGACATGTACAATGAACACAAGACCCTTTGACATTCGAATGCTGCATGTTACACGCACCACAACCTTGACATTTGGTCAGATATTATATCAAAGATCATGACTGAAAATCATTATATAAACATCAAAGGGTGTTTATGTCTGTCTCGGATGGATGTTGGCCTGACTATTTACAGCATTTATACGTGTTAATGCGCTGACATCCCGGACATGTGTCTCTTTGTCCAGTAGCACCCAACTAGTCATTGAATTGGCCTGTGAAGAAGGGACTCCATGGGTGGTGGTGTGGGGACTGTGTTGTGGTGTGGTCAGGGGACTCTGTGGGTGGTGGTGCTGCTGGTGGTGGTGGTGGTGGTATGAGTAATGGTTGTGGTGGTCTGCTGATCTCCAGCTGTAATGTAGCCCAGGTTTTAACCTCACTGCACATTTTCGCAGAAGCCTGTGGCAGCACATTTTCTATCAGGCACTCACACTCATGCTGGGTCGCTGTTGTTTGGATACACACACACACACACACACACACACACACACACACACACACACACACACACACACACACACACACACACATACACACACACACACAAATACTCAAACACACACATACCCTCTCTTCCTTCTCTCTATCACTCTATCTTTCTCTCTTTCTCTGACACATTCACACTCTTTCTCTCTGTTACTCACACAACCACTCCCACACACACACACACACACGCACACACACACACACACCCACCCACAGTTCACTGTGCTCTGTCAGCATCTATTTGTGGCAGCTGCTAGCAATGGCTGACCTCCACCCTGCCCCCAATCTGCACGCATACACACACACACACACACACACACACACACACACACGGTAGCGCTGTAGCAACAGGAAGCACTCCTGGAACAGGGAAATGGGCACAGGGAGAGAGAGAGCACACAGACACTGTCAGTCAAATGTAGTTCTCCCCAGGAAAGACCCACTTCAGAGTGATCTCATGATCACCAGCGAGGGCTCAGACTCAGATACAGACAAACAACAGACGGCCATTTTATCCATGGCTTTTGTTTGTTGTTTTCTGAAATAGCAGCTCGGGATATATAATTTTGGTCCAATTTTGCCAAAACAGACATCCATCTTTATCTTTAAAACAGACATGATAAAGGGTATGGTTTGCCAAATGTTCTTTTTCTTGTAAGTTCCCCATGCCCATGTTGTCTTTGACAGAAAAGATGTTACATGTGTTCGGCAGCTGTATCCCACCATTGGACAAAAGCACAGTGCACAAATGTTTGACAGCGCACAAGTATTGTGATATGTCTCTGAACAGTGACAGGGCAGAAACACTGTGGTTATTGTGGTGTTTTGCTATGTGACAAATGCAGTTTTTCTCACAAATGTCTTGCTGCATGTTATGAAATGGTGCAGTTAGAGGACAAATTGGTACTGCTGCAAACTACAACAACAACACATTGAATTAATGTAACACTTTTGAAAACAGTTAATAAAATGGGGACACCTCATTAATCACCAACCAGTGCATACCACCCACCTCATTGAAGTTTGGCAAACATTATATACCAGAATGCTCACCACACACCACACCAAAGGAGTTAATGAGACAAATATACCAGGGGATGATTTGGGGGTCAGATTCAGTGAATCAGGTTGAAAATTTAGCTGCGATTGAATCAGCCATGAAGGTCATTACACCAGACAGCAACATCTGTTCTGGCTGGGGGGTGAACAGGGAGATGTTGATGTCCAAGATGATCAGGCCAAATGGTCCTTGTGATTGATACAATCTAGAGGTGACATTTCCTGCTTTAAGTAAGTACAAAAGGAAAATTAACTTTTGCACACCTCTTACGAAGACAGGTGCATTGGATATGGCTACATATGTGATAATTCCCCTGGGTTATTAAGAAAATTATCATATATCATATCAGCAACGTGACAAAGGTCTATGACTGAAAGGTTGTAAATAAATCTTGCTTGCAGAATGGGCAGTGTGGGAGTTGTTATTTCCCTGCTTGAGTAAGTTAAAAACCCTGCCATATATTCCCACTGCCTGTGTATTTACTGTCACAGGTGTTAAAAATTAGAAAGGTTCACCGCTCACTTTGAGTTAACTGGCCAAAGTTTATCCCTAAACCATGTACTTGAAACAAAGGGCTTTAGACTTTGCCCTGACCTGCTTCAATTCCTAGTATCAGTCCTGGTGTTATTCACAGACAGTGATGATGATACACAGCTCTGACAGTGCTACACACTCATGTCTTACAAAACTCCAGATGCAAGGAAAGCAAAATGAAAAGCCGTTACAACATTCATGTTTTATGCAACTCTCAGCTACGCCTGTATTCTTCTCTTTCCCCTCCACCCAAAGCTAGTTCCCAAGAGTGACAGCGAACAAGTCAGTCAGGCAGGCAGGCAGGCAGGCAGGCAGGGTGGGGGTCGCTTTTCAGAGGAAACATATCAGGGAGTCTCCACCTGCCCCTTACCCTACTCACGCGCAACAGACGGATAGCACACTTCCCGTTTGTCCCACACATTGCCCTTCACTCTCCTCTCCCCCCCACCACCTCCCTCTCTGTGTTGTCCTTGTCCTTGCTTTTCTTTCAGCCCTATGTTTCTGTCCAGTCTGCCTGACATGATCGGCTGCTTGACAGTCACATACACTTAGATGATAAAAGGTCAAAAAAGTCATTTTGCTTATGTGTATTGTGTATCGTGGCCAAGACTAAACTGTTTTAAAGCAGTATTAAGTAGTTTTCGTCTTCAGTTGCCCTACAGGTTGGAAACAGAATTGTTTCTCATTCAAACTACAGAGAGACAGCCTGCTTCTCTTAACTCACTCAGTGTGGTTATAGCCCATGGAGGACAGCAAAACAAATTCAGAAATGCCTTTTACCCTGTTACTAGTTGATGAACCACTAAAATGATTTTGGAAACATTATTTTAAGGTTAAAAAAATTACTTAAGTGTTGCTTTAATGCTTCTGTAGTGCATCTACAAGATGTCTGCACACACAAACTTGTAGATCTGTACAAAAGGAATATAGCCTCTTGAGGAAATGAAATGTGAAATGTGCTGTCAAGTCCAGCGACTCAACTGAAACGGCAAAGACTTCTCAGTTTTGGTCATAGTCGAGCTACTTGGCCTCTGTTTCCACTTTCAGAATAGCAATGTAGTGACACTTGTACTTGTTTTTACATTACAAAAAATTGGGACGATATGTTAGCTGTGTAAGAACATGCATTGTCGTCCCTGTGTCCCTCGATGCGTTTGCGTACCTTGTGTGAACCATAAAACAGAGCTTAGCCTGCTGGCGTACCTTTGTTCCAGAGACGCTAGCCTTGACCACCACAGTCATCCCGTCACTGGAATGGAATGGGGGGGGACAGTGGCTCATGGTGTGGCCATGAAAGAGTCTCTCTGTGCGGAGGTCCACACATCTGGGGTTGGGAATTGCGTGGAAGTAGTATGTGTGTGTGTGTGTGTGTGTGTGTGTGTGTCTGTGTGTGTGTGTGTGCGTTGGGGGGAATTGGGTAGGGGGCTTGCAGACAGAATATAGCCCGACAGCAAGGCCGCTGTTGGCTTGGCTTCTACACACATGGAACAATGCGTGAACTGTTATGGAGGCAAGTGTGTGTGTGTGTGTGTGTGTGTGTCTGTGTGTTGAGGGGTGGTGTGTCTGGACTGATGCTGCACTGTATACATTCAGAGATACAATCAAAGTTATTGTCAGTATCTTGGTTCACAATTTTAACACTGGTGTGCTTGATACATGAGTTGTACAATGGGTGATAGCCTTGTAACCTTCTCAAGACAAGACAACACAAGACTGCACTATTCTGGTTTTCTTGCCAAATCTAAATCTGTCCAATCGGAGATAATGCCATTTATGTTATTATATGTAGTGTAAAGCCTGATTCATTTTATGTATGGTTAGATACTATGCAAATACCAGAGCATTGATAAATACTAATAAAATTGCTTGACTAGCTAGCCTTCAAACACTCTCTCTTCTCTCTGCTCCTCTTTGCTCATGTCCTCTCTTTTTCTCTTCTCTCCTTTCCTGTCCTCTCCTCTCCTCTCTTTTCCTCTCCTCTCCTCTCCTCTCCTCTCCTCTCCTCTCATCTGCATTCTCTTGAGATGCCTGTGATGAATGTAATGTAATGTTTAGCCAGCAGAGAGATGTGATCTGCAAAAGGGATTTGAAAGGCAGGCAGTAATTCAACTGTCTGTGTCTTTCATATCCTGTTTCTTTATGGGAAGCAGGCAGTAGCCACTCGTGCCATATTGAAGCCACAGACAGACATGGGAATTTTACCATTTTTCCTCTGTAAGGATCACCCATTCACAGACACACACATACACACAAACACAACAGGAAGTGAATAGAGGATAAGTGACCTCCTGTTGTGAGTCGATTTTGTATGCAGTGGAAAGGGTCAGTCATTATTTGACGTTATCATCACTTCTTCTGTGCGACTTCCGTTTTCCTTTATTTACCTCATCTTTTTTTGTTTCGTTTTCTTTTGTGTCTCCCAGATGGCAAATGGTCTGTGAGCACGACAGGCGTCGGCCACGCAACAGCCGTCTGCTGCCATGACAACCAGCCGCTGCAGCCAGCTTCCCGAGGTGCTGCCCGAACGCTCGGCCTCGTCTCCCCTGAGTGACTGTGCTGCTGCCGCCGCGACCACTGCCGCTGCCTCTGACGGGCGCGACCCTGAGCCAATGACCTGTCTGGACAGCAACCAGGACCCCGCCCTCCCGGGGAAGGCCATGGAGGACGAATGCTGCCTGGGGGGCGTTGGCGGGGGCGGGGGCGGTGCTGCGGAGAAGGCGCAGTACTACATGCAGGTGTCGACCAAAGATGGACAGCTGCTCTCCAATGTAGTCGGAGCACTGGCCAAGCAGAGGTAAGGTCCAGTGCTGCTACTGCTGCTGCTGTGTCATCATCAACTGCTACACCCACAAGTCTAGACGGCCACAGTGGGTCGTTGGGGGTTGGTTCGCCTTGAGTGCACATAAGGCACAGGCACTATAAGCGATCTGTACTGTAAATTTCATTTCAATTATTTTCATTCCATTGATCGAATGAAGAAACGGATGTAAGTGAGAAGCTTAGTGGCTGTTCCAGCTATTTCCAGTGGTGTGGGTGGATTTTTTGGCATCAGGCACTTGTGCCATTTTAAGCCCTCATTCAGCTTTGGGTAACATTGCTAAGATGCTTTTTAAATCTAATGGTTCAGAGAGCTTCATCAGAGCCACAATGGGTTGTCGGGTTTTTTTTTTTAGTTACTCAGATAAAATTGTTTGTTAATTTCATCCATTGTATAAAAAACAGATGTAAGTGTAGATTCGCACATTATAAAGAAGTCACACAATAGTGGTGGTAGGCTATTTTGAATGAAGGAAATGATAACGCCTGTGGCTTGGATACCTATTCAGCCAGTGCCTTAAATGTTAAGCCAAGATGATTCATCCATGTAGATCAAATAAAAAATGAGGTGTCCTTGTTAGATGACGGCTAAACCATTCTGTTTTTTTAATAATATATAATACCATCAGACAGTAGCTTTTTACATATTTACCAAAATGTTGCCATTTTAAGCCTTGTAAAATCGACAATGGTCTTGTCACTCATTTGTGGCAATTCTTTCTGTGCCATTCTTTTTGAGACTCCCATGTCTCGGTGGTGAGCGAGGACATCAGACATAAATCCGGAGCCATTTGAAAAAATAAGCGAGGACTGGCATAATGGCAGCCATGTAGCCTCTGAATGAAAAACGCCAATATAACACAACAGTATTCTTCCCCTATTGAAATACTTGAGGCGAGAGTTGACTAAGTTCACTGTCTTTAAAAACCCCCACTTGTTCATTGTTCTCAGATGGATTTTGGCCGTTGGGAGTCGCTGGTTTTGAATGGTAGTGTGTGTGTGTGTGTGTGTGTGTGTGTGTGTGTGTGTGTGTGTGTGTGTGCGTGTGCGTGTGTGTGTGAGAGAGCTTGTGTCAATGGTGATGGTGTTTCTTAAGAGCCGTTTCTTTTTTAGATGAGTAACTTTTCATGGTGCCAGACAGCTACAGTCACACACACACAGAAATGTATTTACACACACACACACACACACACACACACACACACACACACACATGGAGAGCAGACAGGCCCTATGGGGGCGAATAACTGCGAAGGCACAACAAACGGCGGGCTTGTCTGTGCCCGAGAAGGCGGCGAGGGCAAAGTCTAAATTTAGCACTTTGATTAGCATGCGTGACGCCATGCTTTGTGATGCGTCAGGCCCACGTGTGCGTGTGTAAGCGTGTGTGTATGTGTGTGTGTGTGTGTGCATGTATGGATGTATGTGTGCCGTAAGGGTATGTACATCTTTGTATTTGTGGGTAATGTATGTGCATATGTTTTCGCATATGTTTTTGTCTGTGTGTGTGTGTGTGTGTGTGTGTGTGTGTGTGCGTGTGTGTGTGTGGTGAGCATGCGGCTGTGTGTGTAATCTTTGTTGTGCCTGTGTGTGCTTGTGTCTGTCTTTGTGTGCTGGTGTATATGTGTGTCTCTGTTAGTATGTGCCTGTGTGTGTGTGTGTGTGTGTGTGTGTGTGTGTGTGTGTGTGTGTGTGTGTGTGCGCCCATGTGGATGTACTTGGCCTAGTCTTTTGCAGTGCCTGGTCTCACACCTTCAGTGGCCCCTCAGTCCTCAGTCACCGTCACACCCACACCCCTCCCCTCCCCACACACACACCCCACCCAGCCAGCCAGCCGCCCCATTCTCCTGTCTCTCCACTGTACGGCCGACACAAAGGAGGAATCTTAGCGCCCAGCAGCTGCCACAGCTGCTCCCACACAGCGAGAGCCGACACCCTCTACCACCCCTACAGCCTTAGCCCAAGGCCAGCTCAGCCCCAGCCCCAGCCCAGCTCAGCTACAGCCCATCTCAGAGATGCCCCCCCCCCACCCCCACCACCTAATCCATCAGCAGGAGGGTTCTGCTCTCCAGACTGGCCCAGTGCGGCCACCTTCAAAGCCATGGCCACGGCCCGTTGGATCTCTAAGCACATGGCCCACACCGCGGAGCTGCTCACCAGGCCTCTTACCGCCATCGCAGAGAACCCCTCCCTCCCTCCCCTTCCCTCCCTTTTCCCTCCCCTTTCCCTCCCTCGAAGGGGTTGCTGGTGCGTGAAGCAAGGGATGCTTTGATGTCGGCGCGGAGTTAAAGGCTGAAAGGGTTCCGAATGACCTGCTCTCTCTCTCTCTCTTTCTGTCTGTCTCTCTTTTGTAGGGTGTGAGCGCTGGAGAGGTGGGCCCCCTCTTAGTTTAGCATTTAAGTACACCATCCATCTTCTTTTTAGGGTTAGCAAAGCAAAGCGCTTAACACAGTAAATTCAGTCGGTCTATTATTTTTTTTATAGATCACATTATCGTGTTATTACAAACCACTGTGGATGATCAAGGAAGTATATATTATGAGGGCAGACCATAGATAGAGAGATAGTAAACCAGTCAGTGGGCATATTATTTTGCCCTCATAATAGCGTTTCTAGTCTTACGGCTACGCGTTGAAGGTCCATTTCATATCAGGATTTTATTTGTGGAAATAAAATGTTGGTTTGGGGGCACTCTGGTGCAGTTGGCCAAGGCAGCCATATCGTAAACCCAGAGACCCAGAGTTCAACTGCAGAGTTCGAGGTCATTTCACCAACCCTTGCCCACCTCTCTCTCCCACCCATTTCTTGTCATCTCTCTACTGTCGTACTTGATTAAAGACAACAACACCCCCCCCCCCCCCCCCCCCCCCCCCAAAAAAAAAAAAATGGTTAAAAAACAAAATCATGTAAAAACATAAATAAATAGACAAGTAAATAAACATACATTGTGGAATAGTCCTAGAACAGGTTGTGTGGGTGCAGTAGACTCAGCCTCGGCTCCTTTTTGGCAGAACACAGAAGTGCCTCCTTTCCAAATCAGCCCCCACATACCCGCAGAGATGTGTCAAAATGGCAGTGTTGGCGCCGCGCCTGTCCCCCAGGTTTATTCTTGTCCAAACTCAAACCGTGTTGTGATTTGTTTATCTGGGGCCAATACTGAAAGCCGAGGCCTTTGAAAGTAAATTGTTTGACATGTGAGGACAGCCGCTCCCTCCATCGGCAGCCTTAGAAGGTGTCGATGAACTCTGGTGGTGGCCAAGGGTCAACCGTGGGTCTATAATTTCTGCTCTTGCTTGACGGCCTCGTGTCTAAACTCGAAAGTTCACGTCCCATTAGCGGCTGCCATTACTTAGCGTCTGAACAGCCTTCACAACAATCCTCCATCTACCGAACTGCTTGAGATTGGTCAAAACAACATCTTTTATACAAAGCCTATTGCGGGCTGCAATGTTAACATATCGAGTAGCCTAAATCACGATTAGACAGACCCGTTTCAGCATAACATCAGAATGTAGGTCACCCTTTCCATTTGTTTACTCATTTTATTTTCCTTCTTTAAAGGTTAAACGTATCCACCATCCAACTGCATCACATGTCTATTGTATACTCTTTGTGGTGATGTCTCTTGAGGGTCAGGGTGGGGTGGGGCGGTGGGTGGGTGGGGAGATTATTTGAAGTTGTTTTTGAATGGGCTGGACGTATGTTGTGTTGTTACTAGCAAACATGGTGATGATGACGTCACAGACACGACATTAGGGGATTTCCTGAAGCGCCTGCACCAGGCTGGTTACAGTCCCACAAAGACAGCGAGACAAACATCTGCACATTATAATCTTCCATAAGAGGCTTAGGCACCATATTAAAAAATTGCTCAATCAGGAGATGGCTGTCCATATAGTTAATGAGAGCGATTCAAAAATGGCATATGCCCATTTAATCCCAATTTTGATTATTCTCATAAAAACAAAAATGACCAAAAAAATGTTTAAGGTTTTATACTCTTTATTGTATTTGACCGAGTTCTTACAGGGATTAAACCAGTTATTGGAAAATCACATCACCATGTGCATAGACATCCATTTGGTAACCATGTTTAACAGTGTTTATTGATATGCTTTCACCACACTGGGGTATATCTGTGAGTAAATGGATTCTTGTGAATATTTCTGCATTGCGTCTTTGGCTGGTTGTGTAAATTTCCACTGAAGACCAAGTTGTGAAAGGCACCACCCACCACTGTATGAATGTGTGTACACTAAATAGGAGAATCTGACAGTCTTTTCTTTTTTTAATGATGTATACTTAGCAACATATGCTGTTAACATGTCTCACAATCTGTCCTCTCTTCAGGCACACACACTGGTTCTTTCCCCAAGCCATCACACTGTCTTACAGTCTTAGCTGTAGCTTAGCTTTTCATATCGGTGCTTTGGTTAGACACTGTCTCACACCTCTTACACCTCTTTCTTTAACATATTTGTGTAATAGATTATGTTCTTTCAAACATCTCTCTCTCTCTCTCTCTCTCTCTGAAATCCAAATTCAGTGTTGCTTTATTGCTGTTGAAACAAGGTGTTAAAGAGAAATGAAAAAAAAATAGTTGAATATCACTTTTTTTTCAAAACACATCTGAGTTTTAAAAAAACATTGGGGTAGACAGGAATAGTGATAGGATAAACAGCAGCATGAAAAGTTAAAAACCTTCTCTCTCTCTCTCTCTCTCTCTCTCTCTCTCTCTTTCTCTCTCTCTCTCTGTCTCTGTCTCTCTCTCTCTCTCTGTCTCTCTCTCTTTCTCTCTCTCTCTCTCTCTCTCTCTCTCTCTCTCTCTCTCTCTCTCTCCCTCTCTCTCCATCCATCCCAGTGCCCTGGTGGAGAGGCCCATGTGTCGTATCTGCCATGAGGGTGGGGGCCAGGAGGAGCTGCTGTCCCCGTGCGAGTGTGCTGGTACGCTGGCCACCATCCACCGCAGCTGCCTGGAGCACTGGCTCTCGGCCTCCAGCACCAGCTTCTGTGAGCTCTGCCACTTCCAGTTCAGCGTGCAGCGCAAGGCCCGGCCTCTGCTGGAGGTGAGAGTAGTGGTGTGTGTGTGTGTGTGTGTGTGTGTGTGTGTGTGTGTGTGTGTGTGTGTGTGTGTGTGTATGTGTATGTGTGTGCACGCGTGTGTTTGTGTAATATAATATAATATAATATAATATAATAAAACACATCATGTTTTTTGGTATTTTATTATAGATAGCCAAGTACTTTTTTCGCTTATAATTTGGTGTTTTATAGTGTTGTACGGCTTGGTGAAAAGCCTCTGCTAAATACTCGAACTGTAACTCTGTAACTGTGACCGTTGAACATGGGTGTGTGATGTGATGTGTGTGTGATATGTGGGTCACACAGGAAAATATCTCGGGCAAGTTTCTATCTCAGTGCGTGGGTCTCAGGCAGAGGTGTCAATCCTGGCATCAGAAAGTAAAAACTCTGCCACATATTTGATCCAAGCATTTTTCAAACCATTCATTTCTGATTCTAATGAGCTCAGAAATTATCATGTAGACATCTAGACTGGCTAATCACTGAAATTAACTATGCTAAGTGGCACAGGCAGAAGCAAAACATGGCAGGATTGTTACTCTTTAAAGGTGGGATTGACACCTCTGTTCACAGACAAGTTTCTCTCTCTCTCTCTTTTTCTTTCGACACTATGGTTAATGTGTAAGTGCACACCCATGCAAGATTCTCTGTCGCACACACTGTATGTTGCACACTTACCCACTCTTGTTCCCTTTCTATCTTTCTTTTGTCCTCTCTCTCTTCTACAGAAACACACAAGTACAATACGATATGATAGGATATGATATTATATGTTACGATATAATAACAGTTTATTGTCAGTTTGCTATTAATGAATTTCTTCTTGCAAGTACTGATGAACAAACAAAACAAACATGTAAGCTGGTCTGCTTGACACAACACCAACCATATACAATAGCATTACATTACATTATAAGTATAAATGACAAATGATTCATTTACTTGGGCTACAAACAGTCCAGTAGATTAAATATGAATGTGGGTGCTTCTTACTCACATGGACAGATACCACCTCCATTGTTTGAATTACAGGGGGTACTGGGGGGGTATGGTACCTGCTTATCCAGATCCAGTACCCCCCCCCCCCCCAAAAAGAGGGTTGGGGGGTACTGACATATTAATGTAATTAATTTGAAATGTAAAAGGTAGCACCATCCATAAATGGTAATACCCCCTAGTTATGGAGGGGTAATTCACACTCTGCCTCCTTCAACTTGCACAGTCCACTCCGATACACAGATATGCAGGACTGACGGACACCCACACATGTGTGTGTGTGTGTGGTCACATGAGGGGTCAGCTGTTTGCAGTGGCCTCCCAGGTTGTGACTGGGGCATGCCCAAAAACAGGACAAACAGCACACACCACAGGGGCCCTCTCTACACGGCCGTGTTGTAAACACTTTTGTGTCCCCATGTCAAGCCTATCACGTGGCCTTTGTGTGGTCGTTTAGTGGCACTTATTTCTTTGTGTAAGCATGTTTCTATCTGTCTGACCAAACCAGACCAGACGGTGAAAAGGGTAGCTAGTTTGCGTCACACTGTCTCGCAGTTGCCTTGACGTAGTGAATTACAGCTTACAACACTGTAGGCTACACATGTCAAAACATTAACAGTGCACTTTGCATGTGGTAATATGACACATAAATGGGTTAAAGTGTCTAGAAGTCATGTGATGAGGTAGGTTGGCGGATGGGGCTGGAGCAGAATATGTAACTCAATGTAGACTGAACTGTAGTCAGTCATCTAACAGTAAAAGAACAACCAGCCAGAGAGTGCCCAGAGATGTTGGGAATCTTTCTTTTTTAAAAACATATCATTACCTCAGAATTACATTACGGTTCTAGGCCCATCAGCAGTATTGTGTTTTGACAAGAAAGAAAGCAGCAGGCTACACCTTTAAGCTTTTGTCTGTGTGTGTGTGTGTGTGTGTGTGTGTGTGTGTGTGTTAAACGCCCCCACACTCACTGCTTCAGAGCTGAGGAGCGAGCAGCAGTACTCCGACAACAACGAGCGACAAACAACGGTGAAATTTGAATATCATGCCCTTGTTTATTGCCTCGGAGGATGGCGGAGTCGTGCCGCCAAACGAATCGAACCGGAACACCGGTCCTTTTTCTATCTCTGCGGTAATGGCCTGGCTGCGGTTCTTAGCAGTGCCCCCCCCCCCCCACACACACACACACCCCTACTGAGGCACCATGTCACGGCAGCCCCCAGCCCCGCGGCGTCATAATTGCCCAGCTCCGGCACACAGCTCATCCCATTTGTCAAAGCATCTATTTCCTCGTCGGAGTGCATTTTGTTTGCCATAATTACGCTGAGACGAGAGGGGGGGGGGGGTAGAAACACATGACACACAGTCGAATTTGGAGAGCTATAACATTAGCTGCAGTTAAGGCATAATTTGGAAGGAGACAAAGCCAAGATGTTTGTGGAGTTGTTTTTTTTTTTGTGATTTTGGTTCTTTTCCATCTTTGGTTCTTTTCTCTTTTTTTGTGTGCTTTTCTGTGTGTGTTTTTGTACTGTTGGTAGCCCCGCTTCAGTGTATGTGTGTGTGTGTTTTTCTTTTCTTCTATTTTTGTGGTCAAAAGCATCCAGTTTTATTCATTTTTCCCCCTCCGTGTCATGGAGAATGTCATTGGGGGGCAGCAGTATCACAGGCAGGATGCTAATTGAATTGTGTCCAAGAGGAGACGGGCGGCTTCTCGACAAGCCCAACATCCTGTTGCCCTCTAATCCACTTAGGTGCCGCCTCTCTAATGCATCAAACATCAAACGCAGTTAGGAGCCCTCGGCCCTCAGCATCCTCGCCGGCCAACCAACCGACTGACTGACCGACCATCCGTCTGTCCGCTCGTGCCCGAGGACCGGCACTGGCAGTGGCACAGAACCGCGTGGCATCCTCTCTCTCTCTCTCCCTCTCTGTCTTTCTCTCTCTCTCGCTTTCTCTTTTTCTCCCTCTGTCTCTCTGTGTCTCTCTCTCTCTGTGTCTCTCTTCCATCCTCTATCTCTCTCTCTCTCTGTCTTTCTCTCTCTCTCGCTTTCTCTTTTTCTCTCTCTCTCTCTGTGTCTCTCTCTCTCTGTCTCTCTTTCTTCCTCTGTGTCTCCGTCTCTCTCTCTTTCTCTCTCTCTCTCTCTGTCTTTATTTCTTCATCTGTCTTTCTGTCTCTCTCTCTTTCTTTCTCTCCACGTGGCACCAAATGATCCCTGCTGGATTGACTGTGAGGATGTGTGTCCACTGCAAAGTGGCCAAGGCCACAGTCACAGAAAAAAAAAACAGCCTCTTCGATCATCATCCCTCTTTCATCTTCTCCCTCTGTCTCTCCCTCTGTCTCTCTGCTTTATTAGCATGACTATTGGAACACAGTGTTGCCAAAGCAGAGAAAATAGTTGAACATCACATTTATTTTCAAAACACATCGAAGTGTTGGGGTAGACAGGAATAGGAATGGAATAAACAGCAACATGAAAAGTTGAAAACCTCTTTCTCTCTCTCTCTTCTTTCTCTCTTCTCTCTCTTTCTCTCTCTAGAACAATGTCTAATTAGTTTTTGGATGTATCTAGTGTATGTCTTTCCCCCAGAGTGAGGTGGGGCTGAAACATGCCGAGTGTCAGTCTGTTTTATGCGGCTGCTCGCCTTTCACTGTTCTGATTCAGCATTCTCTGTATTTTCACTCTTAGAAGTGTGTGTGTGTGTGTGTGTGTGTGTGTGTGTGTGTGTGTGTGTGTGTGTGTGTGTGTGTGTGTGTGTGTGTGTGTGTGTGTGTGTGTGAATTATACATTATGGTGACTAACCTACCTGTTGTGCTGGCAACATTGCACATTTATGGGACACCCACTCATCTCGTTCCACTCATCTCATTTCTCTCACATGCTTGCCTGCTCTCTGTTCCTGTCTCTCATTTCTCTTCTTTTTTCAATCTCTGCTTTCTCTCTCAATGTATCATCTCTCCATACTGCTGTTTCCCAGCTCTCTCTCTCTCTCTCTCTCTCACTGTCTTCCTTTCTTTATCCTCTTCTCCCCATACTCTCCCACTTTCCCTTACTCTCGCTTGGTTTCTTACTGTCATTTTTAAACTGTGCCTCTGTTTTTGTCTCTCTCACTTCCTCCCTCTTCCCTCTCTCCCTCTTTGTCTTCCTTTTGCTCATCTTCTCTCTCTTGGTCTCATTCTCTGTCTAACTCACTTTCCATATATTGGTTTTCCCATTCCTCTCTTTCCCCCTTCTCTCTTCCTTTTTTCTTTCTCTCTTTCTCTTTCTCTCTGCCACTCTCATTTCCTCTGCCACTTCCTGCCTCTGCCGCTCTCTTGGCTTGCCCTCCTTCCTAATACACTCTCCCTCTCATTCTCTCTCTCTTATTTTGTTCTCTCTCTCTCTCTATCACCCCCCCCCTCTCTCTATCCACTGCTCTCTTTGTCCTCCTTTCCTTCATGGTCTTTCTCTCTGTGTCTCTTTCTCTCCACTGCTCTCTTCCTTTGCACCCTTCCTCATGGTCTCTCTCTGTCTGTCTCTCTCCCACCCAGTGGGTGCGTAACCCAGGGCTGCGGCAGGAGAAGCGTACCCTCTTTGGGGACATGGTGTGTTTCCTGCTCATCACGCCGCTGGCCACCATCTCGGGCTGGCTGTGCCTGCGCGGGGCCGTCGACCACCTGCACTTCTCCAGCCGCCTGGAGGCCGTGGGCCTCATTGCCCTCACCGTCGCCCTCTTCACCATTTACCTCTTCTGGACCCTGGTAAGTACCTCTGCCCTTAACCACCCTACCCCTCCTGACCATATTGCTGTTCTGGACACTGGTGAGTACAGCACTTGCCCTTAACCATGGTAGAACCTCCTCACCATTTATTAAATTGACTGGCTAAATTTACTATTGTAAGAAGAGGGAGCCCTTCTTTACTCACGGTGGTTGATACCTCAATCTACTGTATTAGGCCTAATGCAAATACTGTAGCAGAGGGAGCTCATCTCTAGTTGGCTGTATTGCCGAGGTGAGGAGGGGTAGCTGCGCTTTGAAGTGCTCCGGTCCAATTTAAACTCTTCCCTTAACCGTTGTAGCCCTCCTCACCATATATACCTATTCTGGACACTGGTGAGTTCCTACCATTCTCTGCTGTAGGCCCTCGTCACACCCAGCGCAGAAAACAGACGTGATGAGCAATCAAATCAAGTGAAGTGAAACTATTCAGGACATATCGCTGCAAGCAAGTTTCGAAAACACGCTGTATTTATGTTTTTCAGTCTGAATCACTGAGCTCTTTTTTCACTCTCAATTACATTCACTCACAACTTCAAAAGTCAACTGTCTGACATCCAGATTTGATGATGCAAACAACAGAGGTGGTGAAAGACAGGAGCTGAATCGCAATAAAGATCAAAAGATGTAAGATGAAATACTGTGGACAAACAGCAGCATAAAGGCAAAGGTCACCTCAGGACTCAACCAATCTGGTACTACCATAGAAATGGATGGAAACAACACAAGAAACTACACAGGGACAACATGGCAACATGAGCTCTCATGGGCTCTCTCTTCCTTATCTTGTTGTCAGTCAGAGTGTGTCCGTGATGTGGTTTTTGTTCACCGTTGGCTTAGATTCGGAAGTGTACTGATAGCAGACAAAAAACAATAAACCACAGAGATAATAGAATCCATTCTATTATAACTATGGTTTGTACTGTTCCATTATATCTATGGTTTATGGTTAGAACCAATTCTATTATATCTACGGTTTAGGCCGTTCCATTATGTCTATGGTACAAATTGTCTGGAGGGAAGTAGAGGGATGTGACGACACGCGGTGAGTCAGGGGCGCCTGAGGACTAGCTGCTGAGCTGTGATGACACTGTAATGGACACCGCAGCGCTACAGTCATGAACATCCTCGTTAGCATATTTTTAGCCTTTTTATCTGCTAATGCAAAACAATGATTCTGGCACGACATGGAGCACATTGTCTCTGTTATTTTGCTCGGACAGTAACCACCAAGATTCATGCAGACACACAATACCAGACAATAGCATACATTGGGTCCCTGTCCCTGAAGCTTTGCCTAAAAAAAAGACAGAAACCTTGGCTGAACCTGTAAGGCATCTCTGTAAGAACTGAATTTGAAATGTAGGCCAGTATTGGGTTGGCATTATTCTTTAATGCATAATTCATGGTTTATATGGGCAACCTTAACATCTGAAATGTGGCAGTATATTTTCATACAGTGAACGTCTTTTTAAACACAGGTGACTGGCTTAAGAAGTTTCACAGGTACTATCACATATGACAACAAATGACAAGTGCCAAACGCTTAATACCTTTCAATGCCTCTTGAGTCAACACATAACAGATAAATTAAGAATAAAATGTCTTGAATCTGAACTTTCATGCAGAATTTGTGTCAACAGTCTTGCATTAGCGTTTTTCCTTGTCTGTCAGTGTATCTGATGCAGTGTCTTTGCCTACACGGGCCAGAATCTTAGTCCTCTCCTTTCTTCTCAACCCACAGGTGTCTCTCAGGTATCACTGTCGGCTGTACAATGAGTGGCGACAGACCAATCAGAGAGTGGTTCTCCTGCTGCCCAAGTCTCACAGCGAATCATTATCCAACCCCTCACTGCATGGCCCGCCCCGGGTCAAGCGACCATCGAAAGAGACGATAGTCTGACAGTGGCACGGCTGGCCAGCACTCGCTCCAAAGCCAAGCAAGCAAGCGGGGACAAACACAGATGGCCAGATGGTGGATCTTTGACGTTCTGGTTGGACCTCAGTCTGCGATGTTGTCGTTATAATGGATATAGGAGGAGACTTATGTATTCAACTATCCTTCAAGAGCCCTGGCCTTCCTCAACTTGTATACCACCACCAGGACATCAACGTGGCTTATGGGGACTTTATGGAACTGCTGGGTCTTCAGAAGAAGACAAAAAAGCTTATGTGGCCAGAGGTGTCCGCTGTCACCTTAAGACACGAGACTATAAATGAGAGAATATAAATGACAGTTTGGGATGCTTCTACACATGAGGGACCATGTCAGAGACGCACACAAATGCACTCATGGGCAATGTTAACTGAGGAAGCTTGATCTTCTACATGGCTCCCCAGATCACATTTACATAGAGACAACCAGACATCTTGGAGTTCCTACATAAAACCATGTTGTTGTTCATTGTAGGCCAATAAGCACCTCCACCAGTGGGCTTATGTTCTCTTGCTGTATGGCATAGCAGTGTCAGGTAGAGAGGTAGAAGATGTCTCCTAGTACCCTTTTGGCCTCATTACATTACGTTACATTTCGCTGACACTCTTTCCCACAGTGTGAATTAAGTACAGGGACAGTCCCCCTAGAACAATGTTGGGTTAGATGCCTTGCTCAAGGGCTGCCTTAGCCATGGATGGAGGTTGGTTATTTACTCCCTCACATTTTGCTACTGGTAGAGGCATCAAACCTATTACGTAGGTTTGAAACCAACTTCTCAACCATTAGGACACAACATTAGGCCACAACGTCATTCACCTGACAGCCTCTCGAGCTGCCCAAACATGATGATCCATGCTCATGCTCAGTCATAAACACTGTCACACTGAAGTTCTCTGCAAGGGTTGGGGAGCATCTCACGCTCTCGTAGTCACGGATGCACCGATACCAGTATGGGGGTATTAGGCTGATTATTGTGCTCTGATACGTATAGTTAGTCATGAAAGACCACCTGACGATTGTCAACATTACACTGAGCTAAAGGTTTTAGTCAGTGAGTGCTTTGTGAGTCTTTGTTACCCTGTTTGATGAGCCCAAGTGAAATAGCTGATAACAGCATTTTAGGACTATTTTTTGGGCAGTTATTTATAGCCTCTAATTACAAATTAAATTTTAGATTTGTATTATTTATTTTACAGATATATTGTAGCAACTTGAGCACAATAAATAAATAAATAAATAAACAAAGTCTTCAGAGGCACTGCACATCAGTATTACTAATGTTAAAAAAAACTGCCTTATAAAGGTACTTGTATTGGTGCTTTGTATAAACAAGTACACATACACACGTATGTAAATACACTTGTACTTGGCCAGAAAACAGAAGGTATCGGTGCATCCCTGGTTGGTTGTGATGTCTGCACCTGCAGGGGAAGAAAAAAAAACATTTGTTTTTGAGTGAA
Source organism: Setipinna tenuifilis (assembly GCA_030347295.1). Lineage (NCBI taxonomy): Eukaryota > Metazoa > Chordata > Actinopteri > Clupeiformes > Engraulidae > Setipinna > Setipinna tenuifilis. Next base: position 14,411,167 of record CM059273.1, read on the forward strand.
CACAACACTGAAGTATTTAGCATTGCACATAATTATTATTGTATTCTCCACCACCACCACCAGTCTTTTAGATGTAAAACTGTGGTGTAAAAAAGAGAAAAACCAAGAGTTTTTTGTTTGGGTTGCTGCATCTATGTTGTGTCTTTGAAGCACTGACGCTTATTGAAATAAGCCCTTCCATGAACTAATGGAGGGCAGAATGCACTGGAACTGGCCTACCGCTTGCTGTGTCAAGCATCTGGACTGAACTATTAGGAAAACATCAGATTTTTTTAAATTAATTTCATGTTTTTTGAGTCAAATACTCACTCTGTGTGGGAATTTTGTGGACCATGATTGATTCTTTAACATTGGATGTAGAAACATTTTCTTTCAAGGGCCTTTCTGTTGATAAGTGTGTGTTGTTCTTTGGCTACAGTTTGTGTTATATTTTTCTTGGTGTTCTCTAATGCCGCCACTGCCAACTACAGTGTCATGGGGATTTTGTGTGTGTGTGATTTTTACTTTTTCTGTTGTTTTTTTATGATTTCCTACTTGTAGTGGTTGCCAGGCCTACAGCTGTAATAAGGCCACACCTCCCATCGATTGCTTACCATGTATGCCTACAGAAGATGTTTGTTTGGGGCCAATTTAGCATTTCATTTAGGAAAACCATGGTCTGAGTTTGGATTTGTTGTCATTTTTCAGGTTTTGACAGCAATATTGTTGTCGGTCTCCACATAATTTTCAGTAAAGTCCAATTTGTCCCAAAGTCTTACAACAGATATAAATATCCCTACTTACTTGAGAAGGCTGTATTGATAAAGCAGTATTTGGTGTGCCATTTGTCATCAGTCTGTTATATTTTCCCACTTAATTGCCTTCAGTTTAATTTGTCTATGTATTTATACAGTGTTGTCCATTTCTGAAAACAGCCAGATGACTAAGACTAATTTTGTCTGAAAACAGATGGGCTTATGGCTGAAGTAGACAACCAGATAGGTCTACACGTCTGCACTGGCATTACACACTCAAAATACAAAGTCTGGAAGCCCACTGCGAGAGCTTGCTGTCATTTGGCAATGAACAGCTTTGCAACTGTAAAGTCATTGTAACCTTAGCCATACCCAGACGGCTCTCCTAAATCATTAAGCAAAACCCGCTGGGAGTTTGAATGATTAACTCGCTCAGGATGAAGGACGGCGCAGCATGCCTCTCCCCATGGAGGGGAACGCTCGTGTTCACAGGGGTGCGACAACGTGAGTGTCTGGGGCGGTGGAGGTCGTCTAGGTTCATCTGATGCATCGCACACACATGGGATATTCCACATGCCCATCATAGGCGAAGTGTTGCGTCGACTGCCCCTTCACAGCACAACCTCTGAGATTTGTCAGGTAAATATTTAAACAGGAGCTAGGGGGACTGTGGCAGAGCATCAATGCTCCTCTGTGAGCTCATCTAAAGAATGGCATGCCGTTTTAATGACCGGCAGGTTAAACCGGGCACTGTCATCTTCCTACGTTGCAATTTGGGGACACGGCTTAGACATTCATCAGAGTCTAGGTGGTATATGAGCCATGTGTAGAGAATATGGGTATTTCAAAAAGGGTTAGTGACTAACCCAGATAAGTTAACTCAAAAGCTGTAAACCTGCCAAACCAAAATCTTGTGATTCCGCTCTGTTTTGTTAATAAGTCTTCCAGCTTCATTCTCCCATCAAAACAAAGTCAAAATGTTCTTCTTTATTAGGTGGTTCACCACATCTGTTTAACTTAAAAGCCTATCAGAAGAAAGATCAACTTGACTTACCATTCAGCAAATGGAAAAGTCTTATAATAAATCTAATACACTATAGGAGATACTCAGATGCCCTAATGGGTCCTCCTCTTAGTCTTCTAATGAGTACATTTTTAAACAGCTAAATGACCCTTTGATCTTTCAAAACACTACTTACAATAATTCCACTACACAGACCAAATAGAAAATACGACAAATCAATACTTTATTTAAAATTTTAAATGTTAAGGTTACAGCAACGCAAAAAAATAATAAAATGCATGCAAGTAACTGACACCCTGACAAAAGAACCCACAGACCTAATAAAATGGTTACCTTTCAGATAGTCATAAGGAGTAATCACGGCGGTTCGTATAAGACAAATAGGTATACAATCACAATTTCAGAGATCTCCAACCAAAGGGAGACTTCGGCATCGAGCAGAGGTCGACCAGTTTCCTTAGCTTATTGCATACAGTCCATCCCCCTATTCTCAACTGCACAAAATGGGTCGATTATCTCTTTAGTGTTACATCAGCTACAGCGACAGTGTAAATTCAGAGAAGTTGAAACTAACAGTGAGGATACAAGCGGCAGACTAGAAATCTCCGCACATGTACCAGCTGAAGTCATATTGAACGGGAGCTACAAAGTTCAGAAGGTCGGCGAAAGGCCCTGCCAAATCTTAATGGAGGGACCCCTTCAGGCCAGTACAGTGGAATATGACAATGAATATTAAAAGAAAAGCAGGAAAAGAAAAGAAGCACGATAAACATGCTTTTGTCTCAGTGACCATTATAGAGTCATACAGTACTATCCTGCAGGTCTGTGGTCCAACAACTTAACTGACTTGGGCATATTCCTTTGAGGTTTGTTTATTGGTTATTCTGTATGGTTGGTGGTAGAGAGACAGGCAAGTACAGGTTCAGCTGCATACGAGGGTCTGCGACACATCGTGACGTCACATTTATAACTAGTGGTTCGTGTTTGGGTTTTTAAGACAATCAATTTCGCTGTCCTTAAAAACAAAAATTGCCAAAAGTTGTATATCTGTGTTTTGTAAGGTTGGAGGCTCAATTAGGTACATAATTGTAATAATAATAATAATAAAAAAAACACTTTACAAATTTTGATCTTTATTTACCCTTTCACTCGCATGCATGTAAAATAAGTCCTACATTCCATTGTACGCCACATCTTGACTTTTCTAAGACTATTTAAAAAGAAATAAAGCTCCTATAAAAATCGATACTTTCTAGAAAGAGGCTTTAAAATCCTAAGTTGTTTTTCTTCATAAGAGTAGAAATAAAGATACGGAAGTGTTTTAGTCACAGCACCTGGAGGAACTGACAATTTTCACAAAAGCTGCCCCTGGATACGGATGTTATAATCTTTTTGTGCTACAAAAAGGTCCTCCCTCTGATAAAAGAAAACATTATTAATAGTAATATCCATAGAAATTATAATTTGGTTCATACAAAGCCAAGTATTGTGAAATCATGAGTCACAAAAATAAAAATGCACTATAGTCACCAAAAAATAAAACCTAAAAGGAAAAAAAAAAGTTTTTTTTTGTTTGTTTTTACAATACACTAAAAAAAGGTATAAAAATAGTTCTGTGATGGTAGGGTTGGCAGCTGGCAGTAACAAGTTGTCAGAGGATGAGGTGAGCGGTCTGGAGGAGGTCATCTGATGAGATTACATGATGGAGCAACCTCTCTTAGCGGGATGGGGATCGCCCTAAAATAAAGTACACACCACACATTATGAGCATAAAACACAGCAACAGAAATAGATTATCACCAATTGCGGCATTAGTATGATTGATATCAATAATTAGTGAAATTCCATTGTCATTACTATGATTACCATCACCATCAGTATTACACACCGAAACCTCTACCACACAGAGAAAACACCTTCCATCTGGATTTTCTGTGCAGAGCCTTTGGATTGCGTGTTAGTAAATGAAAGTGAAGAGCCAGACAAACCCCACAGGGACCAGGGGACTCTGGGTGGCCTCAGGCCCAGATCAGGCCCCCAGATGAGTCTGCTGGTCTCTGGGGGGTGGGTGGGGCAGGCTGGGGGGGGGGGGGGGGGGGGGGGGGGGGGCGGTTAGTCGGGTTAGCGGCAGCAGCACACAAAATCCCTTGGAGGTGTTACCTGCTGGTGGAAAAGGTCTTCCTCGATTACCTCCACATCTTCCTCCTCCTCCTCGTCATCTTCGTCTTCCTCACCGTCCTCGTCCTCGGCGCTGGCCGTCTTGAACACCGTACTCCTCACAGCCACCTCCTGTTGGAACGAGAGCGCAGCGCGTCAGTGGGGTTGTTGTGCAAGTCAGTGCTGACCTCTGCTGGTGAACATGGGTACAACACCTACTCTACAACAGTCTGTGAGTCAGCTCCCCCATCACCTAGACACACCTACAGAAGTGGGTGCCGTGAAATCGGTCTAAAAGCTTTTTTCTGAACATGTCACTGTCAATGAACAGCATGTTCTTTATTTCAACACTACAAAAAGGAGAAGTTGGTGATTTCACCACTTCTATTCTCCATTCTGGCCGCTTCTGTTGCAATCCAAGACGGCAGTGGGCTGGTTGCCTGTGCTGATCTGTGCTCTTGTCTTCTGGTAACTGTGCCAACTCATCCAGCCTTTTCTCACAAACAACTGATTTCGGTTACCAGGAAGCATTTGCAGTCCATCTGACCACTCTGCGAATGAGGTCACGGGCCAATTACAGCCCGGCTTCCTGTTTCTAGTCACGAGCAGGAAATGCAAAACAGCCAAGTCAGCATCGACCAGATGACTCTATAAATGTTGATTTTTTTGTTTTTAAACGACCCACTTCCTTAAAAATGGAAAAAGTCTGGTTGTCCATGTGAGAAATGTGAAAACAGGTTTATATGGAATGGACAGAGACAGACAGAGAGAGAGAGAGAGAGAGAGAGAGAGAGAGAGAGAGAGAGAGAGAGAGAGAGAGAGAGAGAGAGACAGACAGACAGGCAGACAGACAGACAAAGAAAGAAAGAAAGAGAAATAAAGAAGGAAAGAAAGAAAAAGAAGGGTTGCCATACCTCTCCCTGAGGGTCGCTGAGCACCACTTTGACGTTCTCCCCGGTGCCCCAGGAGCTCTGGCCCTTCCAGACGAGGTCAGTGGGGGGGTTGGAGCTCACGCCGGCATCGGAGGCCCAGATCTGACACACACACACACACACAATAACCAGATTATTGATTATTAGAACTTGCTCCAGATCTGACACACACATACAATAACCAGCTTACTACAACCTACTCCAGATCTGACACATACAAACACATACAAACCAGCTTACTACAACTCACTTCAGATCTCTCTCTCTCACATACACTTACCAACAACTAACTTTAGATTACAAATTTCCCAGTTCCAGGCAGTCAGATGGCCAAACAAGACAGTACAACTCGATACAGAATCGAAATCGCACCCAATACTGCACATCGATATTACTCTGTGCACTTAAAGGCTCACAATTTGGATGCATTTACTGCACTTTACCAGTCTACGATGTGCCAACTCCAAGATGGAGATTGTCGTTGTCTAATGTATGGTAAAGGTGCAGAATGAGTTTCCGTAAGGATCGATAACCAAACCTGACTCCTCTCTGCTCCTCAGCATTAGTAGTGCAGTGGGTCTGAGAGCACGTGTAGCCCACGAGTAGCCCTACTGCAGGTAACGCAGGTGTGCACATCGTTAATGAAGATGCATCAATACCACTGAGGCCTGTGCCAGTGTGATGCAAGAACTACCAGACAGGGTGGGGTGTCGTTTTTCATGCACCATAAGACACTCTGACATTTAAAAGTGCTCCTTCATGGTCATGACAAACTGTGTATTGCATTAATGAGGCAACTGCCACAAAATCAACAAAGAAAAAAAAAACTTGTCTTAAAAAACAGGAGGCACTTACGGTGACTTTCTGCCCAGCCTTCAGCACATATTTGGGGGTGAACTTGTAGGTGGCCGACTCATCGCCGATCACTTTGGTCATCTCGTAGCCCACCATGGCCTGGTCCTGGTGAGAAAACAAAAAGACAAGACAGAAACCGTTACAACTCAAACATGCATGCACACGCACGCAAACATACACAGACACACACAGCTTAAGGGGACAAAACAAAAAAAAAGCATGTGGGGACCTGCCAGTGGTAATGGGAACCAAATGTCAAAGCTATGTGCCCCCCCCCCCCGGGGACCGATCCCTCCCCAGTAAAGCATTCATATTTACAGTCAGAGGAATGAGCCTGCAGCCACCAAGTCATACAAACCAACTGTGCCTCAAGCACCCAACGACAGATCAAGCATATCGGCACCCAACGACAAATCAAACATATCATTACTATCCTGTATGTTTCTCAGAAAATCTATCTGCTTGCTTGCTGCATAACCCCACCCACCCCGCCATTATTGCAGAGGTCAATTTGTTGGGACATCTAAAAGAAATTGTCAGACCAGGCAGGAAGTAAGGTAAAGTTTGGTACAAAGGGCTCTTTTTAATCCAACTAAAAAAAAAAAACTACAGAGGCTTTCCTGCTTGTGCAGGCCCACATATTTGCATTCAGTTTATGACTGTCTGCTGCACACACTTGTGTGGCGTCACATCACAGTGTTGCACAGCCTCTCAGATGTGCGATGTCCTTTGGGTGTTTGCGAGATCAATTCCCTTCACTGCCTTTAATACAGAAAGTGTCTCCACACTGACTGACAGTGTATGAGTGTGTGTGTGTGTGTGTGTTTGTGTGAGAGCGAGAGAGAACAAAGTCTTGCACTGTAAATTAAAAAGTTAAGAGTGACAGTGTGCACATCTTTGTGTGTGTGTGTGTGTGTGTGTGTGTACATGAGTGTATATCAGAAAGAAAGAAAGAAGGATCTTTCAACTCTTTCAAAAGTTTTGAGAAGGAAAGTGAAAAGCTTGTGTGTGTAGTGTACAGTAAGTGTGTGTGTGTGTGTGTGTGTGTGTGTGCATGTTAACACACGAGTGTGTGAATTTAGTGCGTGTCTTCACAAAATCTCACCTCCTCAGAAGTGTTGTGCAGGCGGACGAACTTGCCGTCCACGTCCAGCTCCTCGAAGCAGACGTTGCCGGTGGCGGAGGCCGTGTGAGCGATGCTGACCGAGCTGCTGGCCTCCGACTCCTCCACGTCGATGCGCTTCCGCTTGCCCCGCGTGGTGCGCACGCTACGCGACGAGGACGCCCGCGACACCGTCACACGAGAGGACGGGCTGGGGGACAGCTTCAGCCTTGGGGGAGAGAAAGACAGAGACAGAGAGAGAGAGACAGAGAGAGAGAGACAGAGAGAAAGAGAGAGAGAGAAAGAGAGAGAGAAAGAAAGAAAGAGAAAGAAAGAAAGAAAGACAGAAAGAGAAAGAAGAAAACCAAACATAAAAGAGAAAAAAGCAAAGACTGTTATTTGTTGTTAGATAAAAGCACAGACCCTTGCTTGAAGTGGTTCTGAACTACCATGTTAACGAGTGTGTGTGTGTGTGTGTGTGTGTATGTGTGTGTGTGAGCATGCGTCTGCGTGCGTGCATCTGGACTAACTTGTTGCAGATTAAGCAAAAAGCTGGTGATTGCCAACAGGCTGTTTTGTTTGTGTCTAGACTTATATGAGCCAGCATGTGATGTTTTCGATAACCACAATGGGCATGTGTTAATGTTCACCTATTCACATGCCTACGTTAAAAAAATTAGATTCAGTTCTCCTTTGCTTGTTTTTCCTGTCTTTTGTGTACACTTGAAAAGTGTCATCTACCACACATTCCCTACTATGTCGAGCCATCAAATGTTGCGCCCCCTTTCCCAGATCTAGTCAGTGACAACTGCAGGTGTAGAAGAAAAGTGGATGCTTGTCTCCCATCTATGAAAGAGGATCAGATCAGACTGGGGGGTACATTACAAAAGCACTTAAGTGACAAACCTAGTTTATTTAACCCCATCAATAGTCATAAACCTGATAGAACAGCAGCCAATTATCAAGCTTTGTTTAGTTAAGAGAGTAAAGTCTACCAACAGGTTTAAAAATACCTCTGGCGTTAACCAAACCAGGTTTTGTCACTTGACCACCTTTGGAGTACATCCTTCTGTGACTGTGATGTGAGGTGCATTTGTGTGCCGTGTTTGTAGTATATAGGTGCGGTTACTTCCACTTTTGCAGTATAACCCTATCCCACCTGCCACCCCACCCTGGACAGTTTGTATGACGTGATGTGTCGTGCGTTTGTTTGTGCGCACTCTTCAGTCCGCCTCACCTCTCCTCCTCTCCCTCCAGGAGCTTGCGGTAGGCGTTGATCTCCATGTCCAGGGCCAGCTTGACGTCCAGCAGCTGCTCGTACTCGTCCAGCTGCTGCTGCATCTTGGAGCGGATGTCGGCGATCTCGCGCTCCTTGTCGGCCAGCAGGCGGCGGCTGGTGTCCCTCTCGTGGGACAGGGCGGCCTCCAGCTCGGAGATGCGCTCCTGCCACCCGCGGGTCTAAAAACACACACACACACACACACACACACACAACACACCATTAAAAGCATTGCAAACTTAGTGCTCCGGTCTTGCTCCTTAGTCCACAGTTGGACCGAAGGTCTTAATATTGAACATTGTGTCCTGGACCGTGAGCACCAATGAGGTGGAAGCGCATCTGACTCCTAGTTACATGTACATGTGAGTCATAAAGATACACCAACATGTCTAGTGTACATAATGGTGCTGATGCATACTTAACACACATGATCTAAAGTTCCTTTATTTGGATCTTAACATAACATGCCGTACACCCTGCTGCGTTGATTGTTAATGGATGCATGGTAGGTCGCATGTCCTTCTCCAGATTGATGTTTATGCTTATTATGGCAGTATTACACACAGGCACAAGCTGTGTACAAGTATGCACATGTTAGGCATAAAGACACACCAACATGTCATTTTAAGTAATGGTTACAGGCATTTCACATATAAAAGTGCTGATGCATGCTGCATGCACACACACACACACACACACACACACACACACACACACACACACACACACACACACACACAGGTGTACAGACATGCAAACCAACCCTTCACACAGGGTAAAGCAAGAGGTTTAATAAAACTCAAAGGAAATGCCTTCACAATGCATGTGGGGGCGCATGCATGCATGCCTACACGCCCACACACACAAACATGAAATAACTCTACATTAAAAAAATTCTAACACAGTCTTGTCTGCAGTGCACAAGGGGTTTTTTGGAGCTCTATAAACACATCCTTGCACAGCACGATGGGTCATTTCCTGACAGCAATTCTGTTTTCGCTCTCGTCACTGACTCAGCCTGCTGGTGATCGAACAGGATCTCGCTTACTCCACATACGCACAAGATAAACCACCAACAGATGGACCTCCATCACAGGCAGCGCTGCTAGCACATACACAACGACTGCGCCCCAGATTGTTACACAACAAGCTGGTTATCGAAAAGGCACCAAGTGGTAAATGTTATATATGCAAATGATGGCCTCCAGTACTTCTTCAGAACTTAGTCTGGCATGGGCCCACGCTCAATTTCTCACCTGTGGTACCTGTGAACACTAATTTTAGAGCGAGGCGTCTCAAAACCCCTGCGGCAGTAACTACGCATACCTCTTTGTTCTGTTTGAGACAGGACGCAAAAAGTGAAGTGGCACTTTTTGAGTGAGTTTTGAGGAAGCAGACACTTGTTGTGCAACATTTAAATTCCCATCAACTGCTTAAGCTACCTGACCTAAGGTGGTGGCACACTTGTGGCCATTAAAAGGTTTTGTCAAGCCAATATACTTGTGACGACAACTACTGGAAATAAAAAACTGCTCCAATGATCCACTTAAGTGTTCTGCTCTGGCGCACGCATGAAGTGACAATGACATTTAAACCAGTCTGTGCAAAACTGAAAGCTTGGAAACAGGAAATGTCAGAAGAAAACAAAAAAACCCAAAAACCTTGTGCTGTTCACCACAACCACCACAGCTGGTTGATGCATCCAATTGAAAACAAAACAGATGTGAAGGCAAACAGAAAAAAAATAAATTAAACAACAAGTGGAAGCATAACAGACAGCAGAAAAGATGAAATGAGAGACAGAAGAGACAAAGATGGCTAATGTGATGCACCTGCAGCAAGACAAAAATACCAAAATTCTACAGACTTGGCAATAACCACTCTTCCGGTTCTGAAATTCTAATTCTACTACAATAAGACAATGAGGCGAGGAGAGGTGACTTGACACACTACAGACAATGAAGAAGACAGATGAAAAGGGGAAGGGAGCAAGAGAAAGAGGACGAGTGAAGACAGACAGACGGGCGGCGGCCGTGCCGTGCCCTCAGCTGAGCGCTCACCTCCTTCTGCATGCTGGACAGCTGGGCGGCCAGGCTCTCCACGCGCAGGGCAGACTCCTTCAGCTCCTCGCGGGCCATGCTGGCCGCACCACTGTGCATCTCCGAGGACAGACGCACATTCTCCAGCTGCAACATCACACACAACAAACAGTCAGTCAGTCGTACACAAACACAACGGCGTGGATGCAGAGTGCCGATACGCTGATGGCAATCTGCATGTCACTTGTGTGCAAAAAAAAAGTGCAAAGAGGAACTGTGGCACTATTAGAGAGAGGAGGGGGGTGCAGAGAAAGAGAGAGAGAGAGAGAGAGAGAGAGAGAGAGAGAGAGAGAGAGAGAGCAAGCGAGAGAGGAAGAGAGAGAGAGAAAGCGAGAGCAAGAGGAAGAGAGAGAGGAAGTGTAACAACTTGACACATGGGCATCGAAGCAGAGGTGTGAAGACGTTTAAAGCTGAGCTTTAAAGCTCTTCCAAAAATGGTGTTTAAATTGCACAGTTCATCTTGACATCAATGTTTGTTTCTTCTTTTTGTTTTTATTGCAGTTTATATCAAATCATGTCTACTTCCAGGTCTCTATTGCAAAATACATTTTATTAGCTCAGTGGGACTTTACCTGGTAAAATAAAGAACAAATAAAAATAAACAACGCATAGTGGGGTTTACTGGGATTTTTATGGGGGTTAATGGAGGGCAAGGTACCCCCCAAAGAGGCAAATATAGCAGGGTTGGTGGGTACCAACATATTAATCTAATTGATGTAAAACAGGTAGCAGAACTCTTGTAAAAAAGGTAGTACCCCCCAGTTATAAAGGGGTAATTCACAGTCTGTGCATATCTGTGTGTAGGAGGCCGTTTTGCTGACCTAAATTAAAATAGATAACACATATCTGTGTGTAGGAGGCTGTTTGCTGGCCTAAATTAAAATAAATAATGCATGTGTGTGTAGGAGGCTCTTTTGCTGACCAAAACGAAAATGAAAATAAGGCCTATCTGTGTGTGTGTAAGAGGGCTGTTTTGCTGTTTGGACCTTGGCCACGTAGGTGGTCTCCATCTCGTCCTTGTAGAGCTTGAGCTGGTCCTCCTGCTGCTGCCGCATGTCCACCAGGGCCTGCTGCAGCTTGAACTCGTACTCCACCTGCCGGCCAGAGTCCACCTCCACCAGACGCGTCTCATGCCTGCGGCGGGTGTCCTTGATCTCCTACACGGTGGGCAGAGAGAGAGGGATGGACAAAGAAGGATGGGGGGGAGAAGAGAGAGAGAGAGAGAGAGAGAGAGAGAGAGAGAGAGAGAAACAAAAAAAGAGAGAGAGGGAAAGAGAGAGAAGAGGAGGAAGAGAGAGAAAGGGAAAGAGGATGAGAGAGATGTGGGGGCAAAGAAAAGGGGTGCAGATGTAGATCAAAACGGTTAAAGGTGAAGAGGCTACAAACAGGGATACAATTTTTTTTGTTTTGTTTTTTTTACACATTTATTTCAAATAAGAGGCATACATTTGGGGAAACGAACGAGTGAATTGTGGGAAAAAAAATAAGTCAACAAAGCCTAGCATACAGCTCAGGCTGTGGTGTTTGTTTAGTGAGAGACAACAAAGGACTGTGGCGTTATGGCTTCATCAGCCGCGGTCTGTTTCAGGTCCGCAAGGGCGGCAATCACTCAATGGGTGTTAATCAGATTGGCTGGCTCCCAACATGGGCAGGAACGAACACACACACACACACACACACACACACACACACACACACACACACACACACACACACACACACACACACACACACACACACACACACACACACACACACACACACACACACACACACACACACACACACACACACACACACACACACACACATTGCCTGCAGGCAGGCAGGACAAAGGGAGTGTGAAGCTCATCATGTGTGTAGTGTGATGAGATCAGCCTGTCAGGTCAAGCTCAGGGGCCGTGCCCCTGATATTTGTGAATGAAAGAGGCTCAATGAAATGGACATCTATAGCAGCCTGAACACTAGAGCAGCATTGACTCATTTGCTGTAATGATACATGTGTGTATCCAACTGTGAAGATGCACTAAAACTGCCTGTCTGTCTGTTATACAGGTCTGTGCATGTCTAATTACATTATATCTGAAAATAAACAGCGTTGTCAGTAATCAAATGCTGAGTGAAACCACACTAATTTTGTGGCACTAATTTTATCATGCACTGTGCAACCAAGAACCAGGCCAACGCCATGGTAACATATTTCCTTTCCCACTGATCCGCATCGCCTTGCCACACCTCATCTTTACGCACCAACTTAGCAACTTCAAAAAAGGCGTGTAGGGTAGATTAGGGAAGAATCCAGGCGATACTGTACTATTGTATGAGCAAAGGTACACATGCATAGGGGCGTGCTACTGCCTGTAATTTATTTCAATGTCAATAACCTTCCCAACGTTACATAAATCAGAAAATGGTGTACTAAATGAAGACATATCCCTCACCTAATGAAGACAAAAAAAACAGGTTGTCTTGCGTGGGTGGTAAAACAGGTCTGTGCTTATACAAAGACCAGCTGTGGCAGGTGGTAAATGTCACCATTACCGCCTTAACCAGCCAAGGCCTGGGGCAGTTTCTCTTGCCCCGGGTGGCAGAGTTCAGAGATAAAACCTGGCGGGGGTGGGGTGGGGGGTGCTGCTGTGGCTTAGCTGGCTACAGTGCCTGTATCATAAACAGGCAAGTACCCATAGAGAGACCCAGGTTTGATTACAGCCTGCAGTCATTTGCACATTTCCCACACCATGTTTTCCCCACTACTATGTCTCGTTAAATAAAGGCCAAAAATACACTTGCAAAATACCTACAGGAGGGGGGAGAAAATGTGGCTCAAAGTGAAGTAATCTCACCTCCTCAAACATGTTCTTGCGGAACTCCAGTTCCTCCATCAGGCTCTGGCACCTGTTCTCCAGGTCCACGCGGAGGAGGGTCTCATCGCCCAGCTGCTTCTTGGCGGCAATCAGGCCTGCATCCAGCTGAGGGAGTACCATAGAAGAGAAGAGAGGAGAGGAGAGGAAAGGGGAGGGGAGGAGAGGAGAGAGGACAGAGAGAACACAATTTTAGACTACTGCATTCCATTGAGATTAAATCAGTTTTTAAAGATGTGGAAGATCTCCTGGGAAAATTATAGAACAATTCAACCCAGTTAAATATTTGCAAATGGGAGTTTCTGCAGTATGGTTTATTCGTGAATTGTCCTCAGGGCAGAGGGGGGCAGTACAATCTGTTACACTGTGACACTGCCCCCTGTTGGTGATTTTGAAAACATGTCTCAAAGTTCATCTCCTATCTCGGTTGGGGGTGGTGATTAAAAAAAAACCCTGAGAACAAACACCTTTAATGACCAGCATGGCACAAAACACTACATGATAACTGTGATAAGCAGTCTATAAACCACAACCATGCCAAAGGTTGTTTAACGTTTGTAAAAAAATTGGCCCAAGTAGTTTCACGTTGACACCTTGATTCTCTTTCCTAAGAACAGACAAGGTAATAAGATTTTGGGAACAACTTTGTCTTCAGTGTGAGTGTGTGAATGTTGAGTGTGTGTGTGTGTGTGTGTGTGTGTGTGTGCATTCTGCACCATACCTCCTGAACCTGGGCCTGCAGGTCAGCCAGGGCAGCATCCAGAGCCTTCCTCTCGGACATGGCAGTGGCCAGCGCCGCATCTTTGGAGTTGAGCAGCGCCTCCAGGTCCTTCAGCCGGGCCTGGGCACCCGCCAGGTCGGCATCCTTCTTGGCGTGGCTGTGTGGACAAGAGCAGCAGCCATCATCATCAGCATGGTCGCCCACAGGGGGGTCAGCAGAGGGATCAGCAGACATTACACAGGCTGAATGGTGAGCTTAGGGCCAAACCAACAAGTGTAAAACAGCAGGCTTGACTGCCAGGACCCCTATTTCCACACCAAAAGAGTTTTGTGTGTGCAACCTGTGGGGTGGGAGATCAGTGGATTTTGGGGGGGGGGGGGGGGGGGGTCGTCCCAGATGAGCAATATGATAGGCTGAGAAGTTCATGCTCCACCCAGACATTCAACAATCCAATGGCCATCATGCACTATACAGACAGACTCAGCAGAAGTCCTAAAAATCAATGGCCAGGAATGCATTGCCCAAGAAGGTCCAGATCATTAGAACCTGAGGTTGCCAAACAAATACTAAAGCACAGTGAGACAGAACTGTTTACCATCATCAGATAAGGCCACCTAAGGGTGTGACCGACAGAAGAATGCAGGCCATTGACTGGATTCCTAACAGCAGCAGAGAGCCAAATGATTACATCTATGTAGTAGCTTCACTACAACTTTTGGCGGGCAATGTGAACTGATGCTTTGGGAGAGATAAGACCTGATGCAATGGCAGAAACAAGAACTGGTGTAAACCAGTCATCAGCACTTGCCCAAAAGCGACAAAATCGCTAAAATCAATGCAAGACCTCTGCTCTTTGCAAGAAAACACCACCAGAAAATCTGGCCACCACCCCCGCAAAAAAAACACTCAACTACACTGATCTTAAAAGGATATACCACAGGTTGACTTATCATGCAAAAGACTGCTACTGACTGAAGAAAGCTCCTTGAGGAAGCCCACCCAAAATCATGACTAGCCGGCTGCTGGCAACACCTTGGCCGGGGCTCGGGAGCCTATGGAAGAGGTCAAGGAAGTGCTTCCTGTCAGGACACAATGGCTACTTTTCAGGGTGGGAAAAGGAAAACTGCTACACAGGATATGAGGTTTGGCTGAGGAGGGGTCAACTGTAGCCTGCTCATGTGAGGCCTTTCATGCATTTTGTGTGTGTGTGTGTGTGTACGTAGGGGGGTTGGGTACACTGGGCTCTTTTTCTCTAGGGAACTGAGCTTTACTGTGTTCCTATGTTCAAAAGCAGAGGGCTTGGGGGGCCTGGGTCCCGGGATGGCTGAAAGTCCACGCCAAAAACATGTGTGAAGAGCATCCTGAGGCTCCAATTGATCCGCCTGTCCACAGACCCAGCCTGGGAGGAGGGAGTTGTATTGACAGTATGGTATGCTCATCCACCAAAGCGGAAGAAGCAGCACGCCTCTGTGCCTCCTCCCCCACTCCCTCCAACACACAGACAGACAGACAGACAGACAGACAATATCCCAGTTTGAAGTCTGCGTGATAGTCATGCCTGAGGTTTTAAGCATACCCTTGTGTAATACTTTCTCCTTGTGTCTGGAGTAACGGCTGTCTAGACTTCTCAGTCTTTTCAGGTCAGAAACCCACACACTCAGGTCAGAAACCCACACATCCCGGCATACAGTTTCGGACACTGCAGGCCTTCACGTGACTCACATTTACACTTTCACGTGGCAAAGCAGCATGGAACTGCCATGCAGGGGGCCATGTCCGTTTGTTTAAGCTACAGATGCATGCCTGCCTGTGCGTTACACTGTGAGAACGGCACGGAGATGCCATAACGCATGACTGACTCAATGCAGCCAGGGTGGAATCACAACTGGCGCCCCCGCCGATTTCCCTGGTTAGTGATACCAAGCATTGCATAAGAGCGTTAAGGACCAATTAGCGTTCTACACAGTTCAGAGACGCTGTGCAATTACCTGAGAGAAGCGCTAAGCACCCAAAAGACAGCTAGCTTGAAAAACAAATACGCTAGTCATTTCATTCCTTTGTAGGATTATCCGTGTTGACTTTGTGGCTTCCGCACCAGAAAGGCGGGGGGAGAGAAAGCACGAGACTGACTGTTGAAGGGGCCTCACATTTTTTGAATACAGGGGGCGGACGGTGAAAGGGAGAGGACTGAGGGGGAACGAATCATTTTTTGCTACCTGCCCCCAACCCATTTAAACCCCCCCTTCACCCCCCTCGTTGCTGGAGGGGCGACGGAGGTAAGAGCGGGTTCGAGCACTGTCTAGGTGAAGCACAGAATGTGAGGAATGCCCATGGTATGGGTGGCATTTAACACACCGCTGCAAGAAAAACAGACTGGCAGAGAGAGAGAGAGAGAAAAAGAGAGAGAGAAGGGTAGTGATCCGTTGACCTCCCCTCCCCCTTTTCAAGTACTCACAAGCTGTCCTTCTGGGGCTTCAGCCTCAAGGCTGTGCATGTGATGGCCAACAGCAAGGGATTCTTGGAAAAGCACCAGAACTTACATTCTTTGAATGTGTGCACACACCTACACACAAGACAAATTCCTGGGCTTGCTTTCAATTTACAGGTACACTCCCTTGTTGCAATCATTTCATTTTTAGATGTCTGTACAATGCCAAATTCTTGGTCTTGGACCACAACCGCTCAATATATTTTCTTGAGGTCAGGTAGGGTTGTTAAAGCAAAACCAAACACTTGTTAACTAGGAAATGGTGTCTGCACGCAACTTGGAGGCACTGAAAGTGAACGTTTTGTACCTGAAGAACTCAAGATCCAGACTTGCAACACCTCTAATTGGCTAGCTGATGCACCATGTGCAGAACTAAACAAAGAGACACGTTTTTATTTTTTTTTTGCCCCCTCCCCAGCAACAAAGCATATGTGTGTGTGTGTGTGTGTGTGTGTGTGTGTGTGTGTGTGTGAACAGCTGGGTCATCAGGAGTCTCACTATACATCAGCAGCCATTTCCAGCTGCTCCCCCACTCAATGCCGTGTCTGTTTCCACATCCACCCTGACAAACGGCTACCTCTGACACCCAAAACAACTGAGGAGTCCACTGAAAAAAATACAGGCATAGTCACAAAATGTAGAAACTGAGAATTTATAAGTTTGATTTTTGATTTGACTTTATCAGTAAATGCTATTTTAAACTACTTATTCTCAAGACTATGTTCATTTTTTCACATAATTACTTTAGAAAAAGGTTGGGGTTTCAATGCAACTACTGATACTAAATGGCAACTAAATTGAAAAAAGTTGTTTTGTGACTATGCCTGTTTTTCCTCCATGTGCTTCACAACTGCCACCTTCTCAAACAACAGGGCTACTACTACTTTCCACTTGTCATATGCTGTAGTAGATACTTCTCAAATATATTACTCATGGCTGGGACTAACTTTGAAAAAAAAGGGGGAAAAAGGGACAAAAAGACCACCGCCTTCAATTCAGGAGGAATGTGGTTACAGTCTACAAGCCAGACGCTCACAGAGGAATGATCTCATTCCCGGGGTTTTTTTTTCCAGCTTTTTTTGCTGGACAAAATAAACATTTCTCCATTAAAGTGCCATTACAGCTTAAGAGACCTGAATTGTGCCAGCTGTTAGGTAAAAAGACACACACCTTACACTTAGACTGAAACAAATGGCATCAAGTTAAGTTATGACCACTATGCAAAAGTGTTGTTTGCCTAAACAAGTTTAGCCACATTAGCTACACTGCGGTCTATAGACACGTGCTTCAGCTTCAGCTGAGTGGCCACTCCACTGTACAACAGGATATTAGTTTGGGGGGCGGTGGTCAGGCATACCCCACCCCCCACCCTTGGAACAGGCACGCGAGAAGGCTTCTCGAAGTTCACCCTGCGGCACATGCAGTGGTTTGGAGGGTGCCATTCTGTAATAAAGCCCATCTGTTTGTGGTGTGTGCTCTAAAAACAGGTGGGTGAAAAACAGCTAGCTCGCTGCTTCAGTCAATCAAGGGCCAGGAGGGCCCCACACCTGCCTCCTCAGTCACCGTGTGTGTGTGTGGCTGTGTGTGTGTGTGGTGGGTCTGGCTGTCTCTGTCTCTCTCCCTCCCTGTCTCTCTCTCAGGGTTTAGCACTAAAGTACTGACTGATGGCACAAGCATGCCAGGCCAAGAGAAGGAGGAGGAGAGGAACAGCAAAAGGGGAAACACACACCAACACAACATTTGCTCAAGATTTTAAAAGGAGACAAAAACGTCATCTGTACATGATCAGCAGCACTGTAGCCACATTTTAAGGGGAAGTCATGAAGGAATTTCCGCTGTATAGGGTCCTTGAGCGGAAACTTAAATCTATGCATAGCTGTGCGAAGACAACACTGGTGCAATAGTACTCAAATTTTGCAAACAGACATGCTGTACTACCAACATCCTACAAGTAGTGCTCATCCAATTTGGCTCCTGGCCCACTGTGAGAGAGACCAGGCTACACTCTACACTGAGCATATAGCTCAGGCAATTGCTGTGATACAGAAAGGCCAACTTCTTATTAGCGGCCATGAGATTCTAATAAACGAGAGGGAGGAGAAGGAGAAGACTAAACAGGAAGGGGCTAGTATGGACAGACTCCCTGTGGTCATTTAACACAGGTTTCACATTCACATCCACCCCCAAAGGGTGTGGCTGTCGTGAGTGGCCATCGGCACAGTGTGTGGTGCTGAGGTGGCTAAAGGTCGACACCAAAAACCTGTGAGGTGATTTTGGAATCAGTGAGCTCCTTGGAATTCCAGGAATTCTGAGTAATAGGCGTTCCCAATTCAAATTACAGCAGGGGAACATGAGTGACAGAAGCTACGCATGTAGAAAACGTACCTCCACAATCCAAATGTTCAAGCTTGCACGAAATTAGCTTCAATTTGAAAACCGATTACTTAAAAAGCATTAGTGACTTCAAGGCAAACATTTACAATCACTGCATTGAGCAGATTACATAAGAGTTCAGATCTTGAGTCCTGTTTGGTAGGTAGTGCGTGGATAAAAGACTTGACTTTAAGCCATGAACCTCCACATAGCCAGACAAACAAACAAAACAGAGCCTGGCATATGCTACTAATACTGTATCCAACACCTAATAGTTTCAAGTCATGTGAGTGAGGAAGTAGTGCCTTTCATTCATACCCACATTCAAATCATCTGCAGTTGTACTTACTGCCTTCATTTAGACAATGCTGCATCTGTTCCAAGTTGCTACACCAAGATACTTCCATGCTACGGTTCCCAACACAACATACAGAAAATGATCAATAACCTGCTTACAGCCTACACTATCAACATGAGAGGGAAGGGCGAACCAATAAGTTTTCTTTGAAGATGAGGCTTATTGCATGGGTTTACACCCAGACTTGGTAAATGTTCATGTGAGCCAAAGCCTTATAATCACCAAATTGGGCTGTAAGCACTCACTAATCATTTAAGATGGTGGGGGAGTTAGTGTGGCTTAGTGCAGCCACAAAAAGGGGAGTTGGGCTGTGGCCTTGGCTTAATTCACTTTGCTGAATGATACATGCACTATACTGGTCCTTGGGAAATAGGCAATTCCCAAACACTGGCACGTCTTTGTGATTAAGTGAATCCTTATTCAACAACTCATGTGACCTGAGTAACTGGTAGACTAGTTGCACGTGAGCATGGGTGGTCAAGGAGGGCAAAACTTGGGGGTGAGAAAAAAAAAAAAACAACCAAGACTTTCCACAGAACACTGAGGGTTAAGAACTTGCTCTATCCAAAGAGCACAAGCATGCTAAAATGGAATGCTTTGAACTGATTTAAAAGCACACGCGTTATGAGGACTTACCCATTCTTAATTACAGTGATGACTGACTCTGAAAACTTAACCTGCAAGTTGGAAGTGTGATGGACATTCTGTCTCCAGTGTCAACCCCCAACATTCAACTGTATTCACTAGGCTACCACCAGGAAATTGAGGGGGAGGGGAATACAATCTTTCACTGATTAGTTTCAGGTGCATACTGTATTCTGTCAAGATTGGGTACACTCCTTTATTGGACAGCGGAACTCCTAGGTATATTACGTAAGTCTATTGGTTTGCTCTGGCACCCATGGTAACGCGAGAAATTCTTAGTTCAAAATGTACAGTA
Organism: Setipinna tenuifilis; assembly: GCA_030347295.1. Lineage (NCBI taxonomy): Eukaryota > Metazoa > Chordata > Actinopteri > Clupeiformes > Engraulidae > Setipinna > Setipinna tenuifilis. The sequence continues at coordinate 14,431,090 of CM059273.1, forward strand.
ATTGAGAAACTACTGCAAGTTAACAAGGAACACATAGCAAGGGCAATACCCTAATTGCCCATTTCAAGTATACACTAAGAAGCAAATGTTTTTTTGTGTATTTTGGCCAGAAAATAAAAACATAAATGACATTCATTGTAAAGTTGTATAGTTTTCAGAAGTTGAGCAATGACGGCATAAATTCCATTCAAACAGCCAGGAATGGACTAAGGTACTCGCCCCTCCCCCATGCGCTACTATCAATAGGTGTGGCTCTTGGAAAAGTCAAACTGCTTCCACGCATACCCTATACATTAAACAAACATCTACTACACCAACAAAACGAATTAGTTTCATTTTTTCATTTTCTGGTGTACAATAAAGATAAGTATAAAAACACAAACTGCATGAACCACATAGATATAGCCATGAAGCGGTTAAACTTTTTGTACCCAAGGGGAGGGGTACTGACTCAAATGAAAACATCATAGACGCGGGATTCTGGTTATTACCAGAGTAGAGGCGCCATATGCAGCATGTACAAACTGGGCAACAAATATTAGCGTGAACTTGATACATGTATCACGTTACGACCTCATCACCTGCTGGAGGGGCTACAACATATCTTATGAGCCGCGGTGAAGAAATAAGGCACAATGAAATTATTTTAACATATGCACCATTCTCAAACCAGGCTACAGAAAATAAGTCACATGGTGTTTATAAACCACTCACGTCTGTAGTAACTGCTCATGGTCGGCTTTGATCTTTCCCAATTCGATCTGCAGCCTCGCGCGGTCTTTAGCTGTGTCATCGAGAGATCTCCTGGCGTCCGCGAGCTCGGTTTCGTACAGTGATTTCAAACCCGTAAGCTCCCGGCTCCTGACCTCTTCCTTCTCGCTGATTTGGAGATGTAGAACGCTATTCTCCGATTCAAGACTTCGGACTTTATCGATGTAAACTGCGAGTCGGTCATTCAGGTTGCTGAGCTCTTCTTTTTCTTGCAGTCTCGATATCCTCGTGGGGCTCAGTGGAGTGCTGCCGGCAGTGCGGGAGCTTATTCTTTGCCCGGCCGGAGTCGAAGTTGCGGTCGCCATTGTAAAAGAAAAATGCTGATTCGAAATTTAAAAGTAGGCCTAATATTTTAAAAAATCAATTACCCGCTCAGAACCTGCTAAAAGTAATGTAAAACCAAATCTTCCGTCGCAAACAATTACCTAGAAGACCAGGGTAAAATGACTGGTTATAAGAAACGCGTTAAATACAGCAATCCAGATATAGATTGGCCTATTATGGCGAGCAGTTGTCCTTCCTAATGCAATTTTGGAATTGCACAAGTAAACATACACTAGCTTACAAAAACGCAACCATTTGTAAACTCGCTACAATAGAAGCTGCGAAAAAACAAGATATCCACAAAGCCCAGCATGAAAACGCCGCACTTTGTCTCCCAACCGAATGAAAGAATGGGTTTGACTAATATGGCCGCTCATGAGTATGCAATGACAACGTGACTGCAATACGCCAATGGCAAGCCGCAACGCAATGGCTCCCCTCAACTCCAGTGTTCGAGACAAAATTCAAAATATAAGGAATGCATCCAACGTTGCGCCAAAATAACAACACGTGGTATATAGTACAGGGCAAAAAGCGCCTAAATCCCATACTAATTTGTACACAATGTTTTGAACAATGTTGTGGACATGTTATCCCTAATATGGCACCATCGACGTTAATGTCCAGTTGTAATATTCTTATCATAAACTATAGTCGTTGTGAATAGCCTGCGTGAATTACGGATTAGGGTATTTGTAACAGGTTTTGCAATGTTTTGAGGCTGTGTGTGTATGAACTTATGTGGTGAACTGATATAAGCCATGCTCATTCTTTGAGAGGCGCAAGCTTGACGGCCAACGTATGAGGGCACGGTGCCAGATGGCGAAAGGCGGAGTGGTTAGTGTTGACACTTAACCCTTTAAGTGTGTATGGTCCTGTAATGCGATTTTTCTTAAATACATCCTTAGTTGTCTGTTCGGCCTACCAAAGTTGATGGGTAGATTACCAAAACAAAGCTGCAGAAATAGCTAGTAGTCTACAAATAGGTACACACACACTACTCATGTTACAGGCTGACCTTTTCATAAGCAAATCTCCTTAATAATGGCATTATAACAATTTAAAAACAAACATGTTGTATTCTTAACTTCATTCTGTCATTTCAAATACCTTTTTTTAAACACAGACTTTTGTGCCAGAGGGAATGTCACCATTTTCCAGCATTCCAGGCAGCTCAACACACTCAATTCCAGGGGCTGAGTCTACAAACGAAGACTGCATGTCTAGGAGAAAGCCCCACATCAACATTCCTACATGAATTTCTGCTTGCTCAGACCACGCCACCAATGAGGACAACCGTATGTGAGGCCATACATTACAAAATGTTAAAGAATGGAGGAAATGTGAAGGAGAGAAATGAGCTGGATTCAAAGAGTTGTTTAGTCAGAGGGAACATGCAACACCCTCCACTTTTGGCCACAGTGTTCAAAGTCAGTCTTAACAAATTGTACTGAAACTACTCACCTGAGCTCACAACCGCAAATAGCATAACACATGCTACAAATGCACATAAAATTCAACAGACAGGATCAGAGCTGTTCTCTTAATCAATCACTTATCGAAGAGAAAATAATTGTGTCCAGCCTCTGTAGGCTACTTATTGTATGTTAGGTTGTGGTTTGGTGAGAGTGAATACCTTACCTTGAATATAACAATAAGGTTGAGGCTACTGGACCAGTAGAATTTAAATTCAATTAAAAAGACAATATTTTAACACCGCCATCTTATAAAGTCATATTATGTAACAGTGTAAAAGCAATATAGATTAATGCCTAACCCTTTTAAAAAACCACATGCCTCAGTCTAGTCATCTCCAAAAGCCATTACCACAGAGGAGAGTGCTATGTGACGTTTACATGTAGTAGAAAAATATTTGTGGCCAAGTGGAACCTTTCCAGTTCCCCCACAGGCAACATACCAGCCCCTCCACACTAATTACAACTTGCAGCATGGCTATGCTTGCTATCAGTTCTTTCCGTTTCAGCGCCAAGTCCACTGTCATTTTGTCAAACTCTTGTTTTTCAAAAAAAAAAAAAAACCTTTTGCACACCTCTAAAGAAGGAACGTGTGTTGGAGATGACCACAGTCTAACTGGAAATAAGAATCTTAAGGGAACCTGATCAAGGTCTAGGACTGAAACATTGTAAATAAATCCTGCTTGCAGAATGGGCAGTGTGCAGGAATTGTTATTTTCCTAAACTCCAAACTGTTTTTACCTTTGCCAAGGAGGTTATGTTTTTGCCAGTGTTCATTTGTTTGTTTGCCTGTCTGCTTGTTTGTTGGTAAGCAATTTATGCAAAAAATATATATTAACAGGTTTCCATGAACTGTTTTGGGAAGGTTGGCAATGCATCAGTGAAAAAGTGATTAGATTTTGGTGGTGATCTGGATCACCATCTCTATTCAGGAAGTTTATTTAAGGATTCTTTAGTATTGGGGAAAAAAGGCATGCCTTGATGAAGTTCTGCTCTCTCAAGTGCTTTCTAGTTTTAAGAACTAAAATGAATGTTAGCAGCCTCAGAACCAGAAAGGTAAAGGTGGGGATGTGTGTGTAAACAAATTGCTGTTTGCTAAACCTTTGCATTGGCCTAAGGCAGGTTCAGTTACCCCTAGCAAAGCAGGATCAGCTTAAAGCAGAGCTGCTTCACCACTCCCTGTACTGCTGTTCACTGAAGCCACCACCACCACTGAGAAGAACTCTTCCAACTGGCTCTTTTCCATGTCAGAGCAGCTTCCAGGCATTTTTGGACTATGGTTGTATCAAATTGAAATGCAATTTTTCAGGAATGTGTGCAATGCGTGGATGTACTACTACTAGTTGTGAAGTGTATTTGCATGATATGCCATAGGCCAAAAACCCAGGCCTGGTGACTAAACGTATTTAACCAATAAAACAAAACTTAACATCAACAATCACCCAGTTATATATTGCTTAGTTAGTACAGGCACAATTACTTAAACAATTTTTGGGCGGGGAAGTTAGCTGTTTTAAGTTTTGCTTCCTTGCTCTTAAGAGGAGAAGCATTTTTGAGGTTGGAGGTTGTGGATTTCAGATGTGCTTCTCCTGCTGCACAGACACCCCCAACACCCTCCAAGCTACCGACTTGCGCTATAATTACTGCAGAGGTCTGCCCTCTTCATGCCTGTTATTTACTGTTTTCTCAAGTTTCCAGAGCTCAGCAAATGTAAACAAGCTATAAAGTAGTGTGGAACGTCAATTAGCATGTATAATTACACATTAATTGAAAACATTTAGCTATGTTTTGTGACTAAATTGGGAAAACGTAATAAATGTGTGGTTATTGTATTAAATAAATCTTAAATAGCTGACTCAGACCCATGCCCCAAGTTTTCAGAGAAAGACATAGTAGTCTTTTACATAAATTGTCTAAATTGCCTCAAGTCCTTTTTATTGCCAGATATCCTTATAGACCTATTATGTAACTATTACTTCACCAACAATTGCAAACCATTAAAGCTGTCTTATTGTACACAATCAAGGATAATGTAATTTGTATGTTGCATGTAAGATTTAATGACACGTATTTGGACAAAAATGGCATTTGAATTCATTTTGATTTTTTTTACATTATGTTGCATACTAGAATTACCTGGTATTTTAAAGCTACAGTAATACAAAATCACTCTTATCTGGCTATTATCAAACTTTCAGTTTTAATAAGTGAATGTGATGAAATTCAAACAGAAGCTTCAAAAATCATTATGAATTCTTTGACTGACACTGACATTGCACCTTGTAAGAAATTCCTGGTTCTAAGGGCTCGCTTTGGCAGCCATGTTGTTGATGTTTTCCCTCCATGTGTGTGATTACAGAACATCCTTTGTACTGCTACGAGGAGACTACATACCGAACATTCTCTTCCTGAGACTGCAGGGCAAAAAAAAAAAAAATTGAAAATTGCGGGTATTCTGCTTCAGAAGTTTCCACCTCGGATATATGCAACTAGACAGTTTGACACACAGAGTGATATGTCTTGGTTAGTAATATATGCCCAAGTCTGAGGCAACACAAACAAAACATGACAGATCTTGGACAAACAAGTGATCATATTATCATGTTTCTAATAAAGATGTGACAGATGGCATACCAAGCGATGATTAATCCCGGTCATGGTCTTTCTCAAGGCTATGTAAAATTAGCATTATTTGTAGACCAGTGTTTTGCAACATCATTATGTGCATATAAATTGAAAACGGTTTTATTCATGGGAGTCATTTTTGCTGCAACATCCCAATGCTCCCCCAAATGTAAATACCTTGTTATGTCAAAACACACACACACACATGCACACACATGCACGCACACACACACACACACACAAACACACACACACACACACACACACACACACACACACCAAAAATGGGCAGGATATCAACTGAATGAACAGAGACAAACAGACTGACCTGAATATATACCCTAGAAAGTGTGAAAAGGATACCCTTGACTGATGACCAAAACCCAGTCTCACTATACACCATATGTAGGGTGTGTGAGGGTTAAGCAGGGGGTAACTTCTAAAGGACCTCCTTCTCTAAGATTACTTAAAACAAAATTAGGATTCAGTAAGATACAGAGATACAAATACGCGCACCTTGCACACTCAAATATCTTGTGACAACAGGTTTCAGTCATCAAAGGTAGGAATTGCCACATGGTTAGGATACAATGCAGTCACAATAGTTGGTCAACAATAAAATAGTATTTCTGACCTCTTATGTTTTACGATTTAGTGAGTGTTGCAAGTCCTTTCTGCAATACATTGCATTTTATTTCTACCATATATTCCCTTTTCACACAAGAGTCTCAGCAGCCTTCTTGGTGAGTTAAGATTTTTCTGGACTCTGCCTTTCCTCCAGTTTCCACTGTCATACAAGTAAAGAATGAGCTCCATATTATGAACTTAATTACCAGTGTTAATCATATATATATATATATATATATAGCACCACAGCAATATGATATACAGTGTTGGGAAGGTTACTTCAGAAATGTAATTCGTTAGAGTTACAAGTTACCCTGTTTAAAATGTAATAGTAGTGTAACTTTTTGAATTACTTTATCTGAGTAACGTAACTTATTACTCTGATTACTTTTTGATTACTTTTCAAATGTTTTCATGATTTTGTCCCAGTAAACATTTTAACAGAAAGCCCCGCATCCAACTGTGGAGGGAAATGGCAACAGGGATGTTTTGTAAGCTAAGGTAGCCTATAAGAAAAACACACAAAACAGTTTTTTTTTAAAATATAGGCTGTTTTAGCAAGGTTTTGCTGACAATATTAAGATGTAATTCAAATTGTAATTTTGAAAAAATTCAAAAGTACCTGTAATTGAATTACACATTTTTCTCAAGTAACTGTAATGTATTACTGTTACATTTATTTTGTAATTAAATTACGTAATGGAATTACATGTATCGCGTTACTCCCCAACACTGATGATATACATATCATGCCAGAAATATTGTTGTAACTGTACAGTATATTAGTACCAGGACAGCATATACTCTGTACTTAAGCATAGTTTTCTCCCACCTCTATTCATTCATTCAAATGTCACATAGTTCAAAATAATTATGGTTATATTACATTATAATTAATGTTGAAACACCTCATCTATAACCACTGCTTCACTTGCAATGTTCTAGTTCTCTAAAAAAAAAGTTGTTTTTATATTTGGCGCAAATGGACCCATAGGCTAAAGATATTTGTTCAAAACATGCAGTTAACGCGTGCCCGCACGCACGCACACAAACACCACACCACAAAGACCATTCACATCTGACCACCCAATTGCATATGATCAGGTCGACAGCCACAGTGGGATGCAATGCTCCCCCTGCTGACAACATAGGGCTTGAACTATACATGAACTAACCGAAGTTGTCCAATACATGACACCCCTGTTGCCAAAACTTGTGATGGGTTATTCAGAACTTCACCTATCCTGGACAGACCTACATAACAACTAGGCTATTTATACCCCAAATGAGCTAAAAATCCTTGTAATATCAAAAGATTAATATCTTACCTACGTTGCCTCAAACCGATTTGGTATCAATTTATGCGTGGGAGAGGGTCTCATTCAAGGCAAATAAAAATAGTCGCCTACAACGTCTGCTGAATCAGATGTATAACCTTGTATGGCGATACCGTCGTTTTTTTTTTTTTTTTTTTGCTTTATCACCCCCTCACTGTTGATTGGGTAGACTTGAACGACAGCCTCTAGCTCAAGTAGGCAGACAGTTTATAGTCGAGCAGGCAGCGCTTCTCTGGCCATTCTGGCTTATTTATGACAGAAGTGGGTTCAGTCTTTTTTATTTGCTCCAGGCAAACAGCACAGACTCTTTCTCGGACAGAGAATGGATTGTCATGACGGCGATGACAAGTGAGTCGTTGTAACTTGTAACGTATAACATCAATAGATCTCTTAATTTAATGAATGATTAGATATGTGTAACAGTAGTAGTATTAGGCTAGTAGTAGTAGTAGTAGTAGTAGTATCGATGTAGCAGATGTATCGTGGTTTGCTATAATTGTTGATTTTTTTTAAGTGGCTGTGTTTGTATCAAAATAATTGACAAAGTTTACCAATATTGTGCACAGATTTTCCTGCAGACCATTCTTTAATGAAAATGATGAAGATATAGATATTGACGACTGGACAATACCTGACGAGGATCTCATTCAGAGGATGGTGAAACAAATAGAGTACTATCTATCCGACGAGAATCTTGCCAAAGATGCTTTTCTCTTGAAACACGTTAGGAGGAACAAGATGGGCTATGTGAACATTAAGTTGCTGACGTCCTTTAAAAAGGTAAGCTGTTATATACAGTAATAATTTACAAAATATTGTAGAATGAATAATGTATAATCTTATGCATATATTGATAGATATACACATTTCACTGCCTTCCAGCTGTAAGATATAGATCAGTGGGCATAACAGTAACACTTTGGGTGTGATTCTTGGTGAGTCATTGTAGTGTATTTTACAAAAGTAATTTAACATACAATCTGAATCCTTTTCTTTCAGATGAAACAGCTGACTAAAGATTGGCGTGCCACAGCTTATGCCCTGCGCCACTCTACCAAGCTGGAGGTCAACGAGGAAGGAAACAAGGTGCGAAGACTAGAGCCGGTGCCAGATGCAGTCCTCTCTCAAGTGCCCAGTAAAGTCCTGCTGGTCTGGAATGTTTCAGAACTGTGTGAGTCTCCGCCAGCAAATGCTGATCAAAATAATGATTCATCTCCCCGTCCTCGTAGCACTATAGAATTGGCCATTAGCATTTTGGAGCCTTTCGGAGCCCTCAGCACTGTGCGGGTGAACAGACCCGGGAGAGAGCTTCCGGCAGAGGTCCAGAGGTACAGCTACAGGTACCCTGAGCTGTCCACAGAGGAGAGTGTGCTGGTGGAGTATGAGGAGCTGGAGGGGGCGGGTAAAGCCTACCACGAGCTGACTCAGCCCGACAGCTCGGTGAAGGTGGTCCTGGTGGGCAGAAGCTCCAAGAAGAAGAAGACCAATCAGGACGCGTCCTCTGTGGGCTCGCTGGAGGAGAGGACCTCAGGTAAAGGTATGGCCATCCTCAACCGGCGCATGGAGCAGCTCCAGTCCCGCGCCGAGGACTCCTCAGCCTACAGCTCCTCCGAGTCCGAGTTCGCCTCCTCGTCTCCTCTGCACGTGCCCCGCTTCTTCAGCGGCCAGGTGATTGGGGGCTTTGGCAGCAGCCCCTGGGGCAGCCCTCGTTCCAGCCCCAGGGTCCTCCACGCCCCTCTGCCGGGTCCCCGGGTCTCCCCGCTCCTCTTCTCGGAGATGTGGGGCAGCCCAGACACCAGCCCCGAGCTGAGCAGGCGAAGGAGCCAAGATCAGTCCTCCGAAAACGCAGCCTCCACCCCCTCAGGCAGTCCGTGGGTGCAGCGACGGAAGCTGGCAGTCATACAGACCCCCAACTCCTCCTCAGCAGAGGACGGCGGTGCCAGGCAGAATCGGGGTGCCGGAGCAGCTAAGAGGGCACTGAACGGGGACTCTAATCTTCCCCAGGGGGTTCTGCGCTTTCCCCACGGTCCAGACGGCACACGTGGGTTCCACCTCACTGTCGCTAGGAGAAGGTTTCATCACCCTCTGAAAATATGAATGAACAGATTTAATGAATTTTAAATGTGATGAGTTAACATGCTGTCGTGGTATCAATACTGATTAAGTGGATACATCTAAGTTATTCTATTTATGTACACCATTCCATGCTGCTTTTACAAGTAGAATATATATATAGACTGTCCAAATACTAGTGCAATATCTGTCAAAGGCAATAAAAGAATTCATTTTGGTATTTTGTTGGTGTGTGTGTCGACATAAATGTGAATGATCCAGATGAAAAAATAGTTCCTCTGTTTCAGACATCAGATACTCACTCTGTATCGTAGTCCAGCCATGAACTTCCATCCACAAATATCGCTTGCTCGGGCTGAAGCAACAATGCCCACTCCCACGCAAGGAGCCTGCTCACTCACAACCTTTTCTATTCAGCATCACGACTGCACCGCTTTCTGAAAGCACCCTTTCAATGACTAATGAAATAATTAAGGTTGTCTGTCTGCTGCCTGTCTGACTGCCTCAGGCATTATTAATAGCATCCAAAAAGAGAGATAGACAGAGAGAGAAATTAAGCTGTGCCCTAATTTGGATGAGTTATTGTAAGTATTTAGGCATCAGTTACCATGACAACCTTGCACTTATTCATTGAGGAGTGTAGTGACTGCCACCCCTCGACGAGCATTTTGAAAAGCCTGAGGAGATGGTGCTCAACCGGCAAGTTTTGATAGGCTGCCCAGGGCCACAGTTAATTTGTGGACATGGTATCCATTGTACTGCCTGATTGAAGTGTAAAATGACAAGCCCACGCCAGTATGATTCAGTCCTCTCGACACAAGGTATTGCAAAACACTAGAGAACAGGTGGGCATTACTGGCCCTGTGGGAGAAAAAACAGGCCAACAGGTGCACCACTTCAATTTGTATGGAAAAAATGATGTTCATGCCGAGGACTATATATTATTTGATTAGTTGCGTAAATAATTACACTGAACAAATGGAAATTACTTAATTGAAAGAGGCTATATGCTGTGCGATGCTAATGTTCAAGCTGGCTTTCATCTGTCTCAATCGTATCGAGGAGAACTCTTTAGATAGCACCAATAAAAGTCTGACGTGCATTACCTTGTTCTGTGCCAAATTAACATAAACATAAGCTAGAAGAGGAATTTTCTGACAATAGCCCCGTTTACATGGACACCTTTTTTGAATCCGATTGAATTTAATCAGATTATTAGAATTCTACCGAACTGTTTATATGAGCCTCAAATAAAGAGATTCGCGTTTGAAGAAAGGTGTAAACCACCTATTTTAATCGGTTTAAAAATTTAAACGGTTTCATTTTAATCCGATTATTTGACTGTATATATGGGACGTTTTTAATCGGTTTCTTTAAATAAAGAGATTAAAAGTGAAATTTTGTGTCCATGTAAACGGGGCTAATGACTAGTTTGCTCTGCCATACAAAATTATAATACCAATCAAACTAAACAGATAATAGTTTTCTCTGAAAAAAAGTAGCTTTTCAATACCACTCTGACACTAATTGATCCTCTCTGCTCAGTACTGACATACTGTCAAATGAAAACACAGAAAGATGCAAAACGCAACTGTAATAGCAAAACAAGATTTTTATTTCCCACTCGGCTGCAATTGTTTTGCAACTCAGAACTGACAAAACGTCTTTCATCACCATCCACAATGCTCATCAATGTGAGAACCGGCTGTCAGAACTTTTGAAAGACATAACGTACAAATTTTGTTTTCAAATGCGAAACAGATGCTCTTTTTTTGTTAGTGCTCATTCTTACGGAGGCTGCTTCACTCCTCAAGTTAGTTGGAATATTGATGTCAAATTGTGGAAAAAAACAGCAACACAACCACAGGTTTGGGCAGTGTTTGACACCCTACAACTGATCACACATACACACAAACACACTTTAGTCAAATGGATTTCCAAATGAAACTGAAACATGAACAGAATACCACTTCCATAGAAATAAAAGTGCACTCGTTGTGATTTGTTGGCTATAGCTTTTAGATTGGTTGATACACTGTGACAGGACATAGCTGGATGTCACTGCATTGTCCTCTACAAATTCCTATCACAAGTAGTGTACGCACAAGAAAAGAATCTGATGCTTTTAAAGGAGTCCTGGTCATAAGGAAGAGGCTGCAAGACTGATTCCTGACATCTAAACATACTCGTCTTTCCACCAGAGAAACCCCTTGGACACCTGCTGGCTTCTTAAGCATGACTGTGGAGGAAGTGGGCTGCTTCAGTGCTTTGAGAAAAGTCATGCCGATTTGCCAACAGCACTCTGAAACCTTGTGGGGCAGTGCATTAATCAGTTTGGCCCGACGGCGGCCATTTTGTCTCTTATGTTCGCCTGCCCGTATGAAAACATTGCATTAGTCTGGGTTTCGCTGCGAGATGCACACCTACGCACACAGTCTGATTGCACCCATCAAAACACCTCCAGATCATTAGAGTTGTAGACTACTGGCGATTCCTCCGTGCCTACGGGAGGTTCCACAGTGTCTTCCGGGACTTCCTCCAGAGATTCTAAAGCCTCGTTGGTATCGCTGGCAAAGGTCTCCCTGGAGACATCGTCATGCTCCTGCAGGTTGAGGGTGTTGATGGCCTGCTTCATCTTCTTTGCCACGACGTGTCGCCGTCTCTTCTTGGCTGCCTTCTTGCTTGAGTATTCCTTCTGGTTCTCCTCTTGGAATATCTCCTGTTTGGTTACATCATAGTTGGGTTTAGACACACCATGGAGTCATCTAGTATTTTTTCATTCAGGAATATGTGATACCAATGTTTACAGCTGATTATCGTACTGGTTAGTACAAATACTGGAGGAACATTTGTTTCTTTAACATTAAATTGTTTGAAAATGCATACTAGTCTTCAGTCAACTTCAGTGTTCAAATATCGGACGGAGAACATGAGAAAGAATAAACTCTCCCGATACCTTGACTTGTTCATCTGTGATGCTTGGTGTGTTCTTTAGTAGATTCAGATAAACACCACCAGGTGTTCGCCTTCTGCTTCTATCCTGTAGAAAAATAGAAAGTGATCAACATTACTTTTGCTTTTAAACAAACGATAGCTTTTGGTGCGCACGCTTGTAGCAAATACACTTCTTAGAGTACTCAGGGACTACTCACCACAGTGTACAGTCCACCATTTTGTTCTATGGTCGTAGTCTCCATCAGGAGTTCAATGGCCTTCTTATTTCCAATGATTCTGACAACACGTTCAATGAGGTCTTTTTTTGGCTCCATTAGCCTGTCAATGAAATACCACAAATAAGATATCTGTGGGAAAACAGGACACACCACTTTGTATAGCTTATATTGAGAATCATAACATCAGATCACTGTATAAAAGCATATAGAAGTCAGCTCAATTTATGATTAGTGGTAAAATAACAGGTAAGTAAACTAGGCTATACATTTTGTGATCACAGTGACACACTGTATGGCATCAGATGTTTTCAAAAGACATTCAAAACATCTTTGCACAACACCAGTGGTATTAGGTGGCCCCTAGTGCTAATGCTGCAATATAAATAATACATTAAGACATAATGTATGATTTTGATAGTATATGATTTTTAAGATGTCAGAATGTGTATTTGGTACATAAACTCCAACATGAGGTAAATACACTCAGTTGATATGTGATTAAACCGTGTTGAGAGGTGTAACTAAACTGTTTCTGAGATTTAAAAGGTGGGTTAGCTCAGTTTACTCACATTCACCCTCCACTACCACCCTGCTAATGATCAACAATGGCCCACCATGATGATGGTTTTTTTGGCAGTCAGGTTACTGGCTCACCTGTAGGCGATCTCATCGACAACTTTCGCCTCCTCGTCATCCTCCTTGATCTCATAGCGGCCCTTGAAGTCCATCTCGGCCCTGGGCCCCAGCCTCTCCTTGGCGGACCTCTTCCTTTTTAGGTGGCTGTCGTTGTCATTCGCTGGCTCCTGCTCTTGCTGCTGCTTCATGTAGTGCTCCAGCTCCTCGTCCAACATGGCTGATTCATCCTGCTCCTCCCGCTCCCTCTCGCGCTCCATCATCTTCCGTGCCAGCACGTAGTTGTAGGTCTCGCTCTGCCTGCTGCTCGTGCTTACGTTGCCGTCCATTCCCAAGATGCCCAGCTCGGCTGCCACCACTTCCTGAGTCTGCTCCTGTACTACGGCACCCCAGATGTTGTTCACCTTGCGGTTTGCTGCAGTTGGGGCAGACGCCCCAAACATTGGCGCGTGGGTCCTGCCAGGCCTCGTGGGGGCTGGTGGAGGGTGTGAGCACTTCTGTCGTTTCCGTCGCCATAGTGTGGCATCTTCGTCTGAGTCAGAGTCGCTGGCAGAGGAGTCTGCATTAGCCATGGTGCGATAGCTGGCAGCGGATAAGGGGGGCTGTGCTGGAGGGGCCCGGCTCTGGAAGGACATGCCAGTGAACGCTGGGGCTGCAGAGGTCTGAAGGTAGGGGAGAGGGGGAGAGAGAGAGAGGTGGGGAGAGAGAGAGAGAGAGAGAGAGAGAGAGAGAGAGAGAGAGAGGGAGGGAGGGAGACAGAGACAGAGACGTGAGCAAGGCTTTGAATATGATTAAGATTAGTGTGAATGCTTCAAGATAACAGGTATGTGGAGAGATTGGCTGAAGAAAAGCAGTGCTGCTGCAAAACACTATTACAATATTTGTTAACTACCGCCACTGCAAAATCCCATTTTGTATATTTTTTGTTGTCACATGTACAGCACTACAATGACTTTGGTGCATGTGACCTCATGGTTAGGAAGGGCTAAATAACGTTAACCAAATCGTCTAAGTTGAACACAAAACAACACGTCTTTAATGGCAATAAGTTATATACGTTAGAAATTGCAGACACCTGAGACAACTATCGCTAACTTACATAGCAAGGAATACCTAAGTTAGCTAGCGAAGTGCTGGATCTGAGGAACAACCGGCTTCAACACACTACAGAGGAAACGACAGATCTGTTGAATTATTTTATGGTAGTCAGGCAGCGGTATAATTACCTTCTCCCGACCACCCATATTTGGTCCCATTTCTGACTCGGAGTTGGATCCAGACAACTCTCCATCTTCAAGCTCCTCCATTGTATCTCTGTTCTGGTTCTCGCCCGCCATTTCTTTCAGGCCGGAAATAAAGCAACGTAATGACGTTGTACGTCAAAACTACCGGTAATTCAAAAATAACATTGCTTTCCTTCAATCTGCATGGATTTTGTGAAATAAATATGTTCACGACTGAAGCAGGCATTACAGTATCTAGTCGGTTTTTCACACAGTGTTTCGAGTATATCCTTGTGTCAGTGGAAAAGTGTTAGCAGAGGATGGTTTCGATCCATCGACCTCTGGGTTATGGGCCCAGCACGCTTCCGCTGCGCCACTCTGCTGTCTTCCGAAATTAGAGACTCAGTTGCATATATCCTTCAGTACCAGTGTTAGTGTGGCGTACCAGTGTTAGTTGGTAACAGTGCACTGTTAATATTTATTTAATTGTTTAAAGTTTAGAAGAGTTAACTCATTCCGTAGCTGTAACTTTAACAAAATCGAATGTTTATTTAAAATTGTTCTTACATTCAAATGACAGTGGAAACATGACATGCAGGGCTGACTGCATATTGTGCACAACATGAATCTGCTATTTTATGTTGACAGTTGGGCCTTCTCACTGTTAGCCACTATTAGACTATTTGCCAAATGATGACAAAAACATAACAAAATAAAAAAGAAAACGACTAGCAATGACAAAACAGTTTATGAAAAATATATTAGCTACCACGTTGACAGCCTGCAAGAGGGAGAGGCACTTTTTGACCAATCAAGTGTCAAGCCGGTCAGAAGGATGGAACCATAGACAGTAGAGGATGGAACATGCCGGTGTTGCGTAAAAGTTACCACGTACGTTCATAGACTGTATGCGTACGTCTAGGGGTTTATTGCACCTCCTCCGCCAACCATGCAGCGTACGCTCGCACTGACCCTCGCGCGGCACATTGTACTGAGGAAAAAGGTCTATTCGCTTAGATTTCGACCTGCATCAGCCATGTCTACACTCCTCATAAACCAGCCAAAATACGCATGGTTAAAAGAATTAGGTCTAAACGAAGACAATGACGGTGTTTACAACGGGACTTGGGGAGGCAAGGGTGAGGTAAGTCAAGAAGATTAACCACATGCTCGCTTTCTAAATATAAGCACAAAAAGGTGGTTGCAAAACCCAAGTGTCAAGGGCCTTGCAACTACAACTTGCAGAATGACTTCAATGAACAGTCGGTCGAGAGGTGTCATGACTTTAAGAATTTGCTTCGCGTTGGCCTTTAACTGCACAGCCATGCTCACCTGTTGAATTTCCTCACATTCCTGTGGTTGTGACATTAGTTACCGGTTAGTTAACTAGCTAGCAAAGTAGCTAGCAGCAGTAGGGCTAGGCTAAGTTGGTAGAAGACCTGCTTCGTGCCTTTGAATGAAGATTTCCAACTAATCTTGGAAGATAGCATGCCATAACAACTTTTGTAATCTAAAACCTTCATAAATATACAAAGGTAGCAACAGTAGGTGTCACATGGCTTTGCAGATACGTTAAAAGTAATGACATTCTAATGCTCATTGCAGTGCAAGGTTAACCTACTTTGAAAACGACTGTAATGTACAAAGTAATTTCCATCAAGTAAGGTAAATTAAACGTGTAAGGTGTAAAAGTAATGCATGTAATATTGCAGCTTATGCTAGCAGTTTCAGCTAACAAAGGCTGCTGAGGAGACTTGAACTTGGAACTAGTCATTCATTTTCTGACGGGTCCCCCTAGTGGCTGCCTTCAAACAGACTTTGTGTTCTTTACTTCGAATACATTGCTATGAAGTGCTTATTGTGGCTAATTGGGTCGACTGGCGTTTATCCTAATATTCTTTGGGGGGCAGTTTGCCTTGCATCAACCCCCCATTTTAATAGCTAATACTATTATAAGAATGATACTAATTTGGGTATATTTATGCAGAAAAAAGTGGCGTGTGTAGTTATTTATTACCCTAACTGGTGTGATTCCTTTCAAGGTCGTCACGTCATATTGTCCTGCCAACAACGAACCAATTGCTAGAGTGCGCCAGGTATGGAATGCATTTCCCTTTTAGTGATATTTCTGTGAACTTCATCCACTAACTGTTTTAGTTTTTGCAGATATTGACACTATTGTTATTAGCCCTTGTTTTTGTCACTGAAGCCTTTTATTTATCTGTATCAGGAATTGGCTTTTAAGTCACATTCCCTGGACAACTTAATATAATGTCATTTTTCCTTTAGTGGCAGCTTATGTTGTTAATGTCATCCACTAGCTATTTGCATTTTGTAGACTTAATCAGACTAAATTTCTGTCATTACAGCCTTTTTATAGTAATTTAATTCAGTGGTGTCAATGAATGAATTAATTTGTATTATGAATGACATTGCCTGGAGAACTTGTAATGGTCTTAATGCTGTCTGAGATGTAAAGACCAGGAAGAAGGATCTCTGTTACAGTTCCTATTTGTCACCACTGTTTGTCTATCTGTTTCTCAAAGGCAACCTTGGAGGAGTACGAAGAGACTGTGAAGAAGGCCGCGGAGGCCTGGAAAGTCTGGGCTGATGTAGGTTAAGAGTTGTTTCTCTGTCGGCCTTGGCTCAGCTTAATGACGTTTTTGAATGGTTTAGAAAGATCCTAGGTATGCTACTGGCTTTTGAGAGGGTGTCTTGTGATGCCATGTGTCCACAGATGCTAAAACCCAGCTTCAGAAAGTAAAACCCCAACGTATATGAAAAATCAACAAACTATATAGAAATTTACATTTATATTTGTTATATGCAAATTTTGTTCCATGTAGTTTATGAAACCAGCTAAATCTAACACAGTCCCTCAGCCAGACAGACAAGCCTGTTGGTTTCCTGTTCCTGTTTAATATATTCATACAAGCATTCCATGTAGAACTTCTGTCAACACATCAATTGTGCTGTTTTGTCCAGATGTTGCTCTTCATGCATGTGCATTCAGTTTCTCCCCACCAAGCTGTGGAACTGTATTTATGTCCTGAGAGGTTTTTAATTTCCGCTTTAGGTTACAGTTTGCCACGTGCAGAAAAACCATATGGCACTTTAAATTCGAAAGTCAACAAAATACATAAGAGAGATGTAAATTGTTCCAATACAAATGGAAAAAGAAAGCCACTCTGCATTTGTTTCTTTGTACTCCATACCTTCAGACCAACTCTTGTTGTCTTTTCTAAATCCTCATCCAGATTCCAGCTCCCAAGCGAGGTGAAATCGTGAGGCAAATCGGCGATGCGTTGCGGCAGAAGATCAAAGTGCTGGGCAGCCTGGTGAGTAGGTCTCCTTGAGGCTCGTAGAAGCTCTGGATTTTTTAAAATATTATTTTAGAAGTGGTATGTATGTAAACAATAACTCTTCAAGTATAACCATTAGTTAACACATTTGGGTTTGTTTTTCTCAGTGTATGAAATTTTAAGCAACAGTCAGCATAATGCATTGCAGTGCAATGAAACTTATGTACGTGGCCACCATGTTTATGTAATGCTTATTGTGTGTATTAAGCTTGTGGTGTTTTTTTTTTTTCTTTACATTCCAGGTGTCACTGGAGATGGGCAAGATCTATGTAGAGGGGGTGGGGGAGGTGCAGGAGTATGTTGACGTGTGTGACTACGCTGTCGGGCTGTCTCGTATGATTGGTGGTCCAGTGCTCCCCTCAGAGAGTGAGTGTAAAAGGATGTCCATGTTTCAATGGTGATTTGGTCCTGAAACTAAAACATTAAACCTGACGTTAAAAAAGTACAGTATGCCAGTAAACCTTTTAGTTAAATTGTACCCTTGCCTGCTGTACATTGTATTATGTAAGCTCATCAATTGCAGTGTGCCGTGATTTTTTAAAATATTTTTTTTAATAGAATGTATTGTTGCAAGCGTATGAAACATTTAAAGGCTACACATGTAAGCTTTTTGAAGGTGTCATTAGTACTTTTAGTTTGCTAAAGTGCTCCACCCCCACCGTGCTAATGCTTTTCCCTGTACAATGCCTAAGTAGCACACAGTTGCAGATGAATAGGGCTGATGTAGAAATGAAAGGCTTTTCTTGGTGTTCGATATGCATTTCCAGTATAATAACACCCACAGGTGGTGATGGTAGTATTTCTGTATTGCTGATCTTAATGGAACTTTGTATGCCATTTCTGTAGTTATGATTATAGTATTTTGCAAGTTTTTTTTTTTTTTTCAAAGGACATTTAACACTAACAATACTACATTATAAACAAACAAAATTGGTTAAACTCAATTAAATGTCTTAGCTAAATATGACAACAATAGAAGTGTAGAAGAAGTGAAAACGTAACTTACATAGACTTACATAGGTTAATAATAAAGTCAGAACCAATACAATTAAATGATCGATTAAACCAATTCACTCTTTACACTAATGGCGTACATGAGAGTGATGCTGTGGGTGGGGTGGGTCTGTCTCTACAGGGCCGGGCCATGCTTTGATTGAGCAGTGGAACCCTGTGGGTCTGGTGGGCATCATCACAGCCTTCAACTTCCCCGTGGCTGTGTACGGCTGGAACAACGCCATCGCCCTCATCTGTGGCAACGTCTGCCTCTGGTAAGACTCATCACCTGACTTGCCACTTGACACCTTCTCATCAGCTGGCATCACCTGTGCCTCTGTGTTGTCTATGCACACCACACTTGTGTGGCACAGAGTCTTAAAGTTCAAAGTGTTTTCAAAGTATTGTGATGTTCTCAAGTACAGAGATTCAAGGGCATTGGAATACTTGGGTGGATCACCCAGTCACTCATCAAAAAACTAAGAAAGAGTCCACAAAATAAATAAAAAGGGTATATACAAATAAGAACAATCGGTGGGATAATGTAATGTTTTAAAAGGCACTTTAAATGAAAGCTTGCTTAATATGTGACCCTTCCACTGTCTTGATATACACAACATACAAACATGTCCTTCTTTTTAACAGGAAAGGAGCCCCCACCACCCCACTGACAAGTGTTGCTGTAACAAAGTAAGTGAGATTACTCTAGCACCCTCTGGTGTGGTGAGGAGCCCTACTTTAGTTTTCCTTTACACCAAAGATGCCTAACAATGCAATGAATAGTTTGAGTTGTTTATGGTGCAGAGATGGAAATCCGCACCAGCCACATGCTGGTAATATATGAAAGTTGATGGTAGATTTCATAATAAAGTAATAATTTAATGATTGTGAATAGTGAATTTTACTACTATTATTTGACAGTATTTTGGTAAAGGTTCACATTTTGCAAAGTTAATTGCAAATCCACCCTTGTTATGGCCGTTTGTTTATCTGCATGTGACCTGTGACCTGTGCAGGATCGTAGCAGAAGTGCTGGAGAAGAATAACCTTCCTGGGGCCATCTGCTCCATGACCTGTGGAGGAGCCGACATCGGGTACGTCCGATCCAGTTAAAATCAAAATGCTGCTTTTGTCAATATCTGTGTTTCTCACACGTGCATTCTTGCAGTGGTGAAAGCCAAAAACACAAGGCCAATGTAATGGACTGTGTCCAAACATGAAGGAATGCACCAACAACTGGGAACTATTGTACATGTACAGAGAAGATGAGGCAAATAACAAATTTACCACACCCAATCTGTTGGCCTAACTTTGCATATTTTACTAAAAGTCTGTTATCCCTGCTCCATTAAATTTGCCGGGGAATGTCAGGCCCAGTCATTGAGTGCACAGACAAGAGATCGGCATGCATCCTCTTATTTGACTTTTGGCTAGGTTGCAGATAGGCTAATTTCGTGTAAGTTTTATATATGTCATGTCTATATATCTATCTAATGCTCAGTTCTCTGTACACTACACAGCACAGCGTTGGCTAAGGATGAACGAGTGGGCCTGGTGTCCTTCACTGGCAGCACACACGTGGGCAAGATGGTGTCCCTGATGGTGCAGGAGAGGTTTGGTGCGTGTCCCAGAAGTCTACGTTACCATGTTTTAGCTGTCAATAATTCTCTTGTATTGCTCTAAGGCATCGAGAAAAGATCTCTGCTACTAGTGCCACCGCATAGTCTGTCCTTTTACTTTTCTACCGTGTCCCTCAAACTTTTCCCTCTTGGTCCTGTTACACTGTGCTCAACACTATTTAGGCAGCCACACTGTTGTTTTCTGCTGAAAAAGCAGCAAAGCTAAACACACAGTAATTTGAACTGAACTTGGTGTCCCTCCAGGGCGTCAGTTGCTGGAGCTGGGTGGGAACAACGCCATCGTTGGTAAGTCAGAATAACGGAACGCTCTGCTCTCTGCCAAGAGCACTTGCGAGCCATAGAATGAGCACCTGCTGACCCTCCTTCCAGCACTGTGTGTAAGTGTTGTGTGTGTTGTGTGTGTGGCCCTTGTTTCAGTGTTTGAGGATGCAGACCTGAGCCTTGTGGTGCCCTCTACAGTCTTCGCAGCTGTTGGCACTGCTGGCCAGCGTTGCACCACCACCAGGAGACTGGTAAGTCTTCTATACTCCCCTACAGAGGCAAAAACCTTAACTCCGTATGAAGTATGAAACTGAGAAAAATGACTCTACAGATCTTTCGCCTACATCTTATTTTTCCCAAAAAATAACAAAATTGACTGCTAGTATGCAAAATTAATATAGTATACAATATTAATATGTTCTGCTTTCAGTCCTCACTGTATCATAAAACATAATGGATTTTTGTATCACAATATGATCTTTATGATCATATGGTCATAACATCCTATTATAGACACCTTAAATGATGCCACATCCAACATCCTTCAGGCATTCACTTTACTTCTTAGTAGGAGCTTTGAGTTACATCACTGTCTTTTGAATCTTATGTAGATGCTGCATGAGAGCATCCATGACGAAGTGGTGGAGCGGATAGCCAAAGCCTACAAACAGGTCCGCATCGGAGACCCCTGGGACCGTAAGTGTCTTTGGAATTTCCATGGGACAGACTGCGTTGCACTGTTGAGCAACCATCTCGGTTGGATGGTTTGCTTTTATAATGGGAGTGTTTGTCATTAAAAGATGGTATCGAACAGTGTTTTCAGGAGATGCACCTCTAGGTATAAAAGTCACTTGTAACTTGTGTTCCTACAGCCAGCACTTTGTACGGGCCTCTGCACACCAAGCAAGCTGTGGACCAGTACCTGGCTGCTATTGAGCAGGCCAAGCAGCAGGGTGGAACTGTGGTGTATGGAGGAAAGGTACAGTTATGCCTTGCACACATTACAAGACATTACGTAAGTTCAGCCATGATCTGGAGAGTGCCAGCATCGCTCCGGTGTTCAAACCACATGTCTGTAATCGTGAGTCTTACACTCGTGCATAGGGCTGATCTGTGACTTCTGTGTACAGCCCAGTCAGATCAGTTACTTAAAATTAAATCGACCTGAATCTGAATCTGGGTTCTGCATG
The DNA here is from genome assembly GCA_030347295.1 of Setipinna tenuifilis. Lineage (NCBI taxonomy): Eukaryota > Metazoa > Chordata > Actinopteri > Clupeiformes > Engraulidae > Setipinna > Setipinna tenuifilis. The sequence goes on from CM059273.1 coordinate 14,452,797, forward strand.
ACAAATTGAGCAATGATTAGTGTTGTTGTTTAAATTGACAGCTAGCACAATTTTAAATCGATGTACTATTTTGAAGTGAATTAGTAGTTTAATGGTTATATTATCTCAGACCTTGTAATCATGCCTATTGTTGCTGATTGTATGTAGAAAATATATTCATATACAATTTTAATCCACGGAACAGGTAATGGATCGTCCAGGAAACTACGTCGAGCCAACCATCATTACAGGGCTTGCCCATGATGCCCCTATTGTCCACACAGAGACCTTCGTCCCCATCCTCTACGTTCTCAAATTTAAGGTTGGTCTGGAATAGATGTTCTCTGCTTCTCAGTGCCACAGTGTTCTATCTTAAAGAGGAACATAGACACTTTTGAAAAGGATGCCCGGTTAGTTAGACCTGCACCCAGAATGCATTGCAACCTAAACAAGAATGGCGAGCTACAAGCTGAACAGATTTTCTACATTTTCTCATACAAACGAACATATTTGAGGTTTTTTTTTGAGACGTGGCTGGCGCCAATGGTAATCATATAAGGGCAGCATGTCTAACTAGCTGGGTATCCTTTAAGCACTTAACAGTTACTTACTATTGGTTACATCGTAAAAATGATACCTAAGGTCAGAGTGCATAATCACTGAGTTGTATCTCGGCAACTGATTTAGCAAACACATGGCTGTTGCCTGTGGGATTACATAAGCAAGGCTGTGGACACAAGGCCTGTGTGAGGTTTGGCAAGGACCTATATTTACATTCTTGTCCCCCTCAGACTGAAGAGGAGGCCTTCGCCTGGAACAACGAGGTCAAGCAGGGCCTCTCCAGCAGCGTCTTTACCAAGGACATGGGCAGAGTCTTCCGCTGGCTGGGGTAAGTGTCGTGACTTTATATAGCACTGGGTCCTAACTGCAAGCGACTGTCCGACTATCACCTCGAGCTGAATGTTTTATGTTTGCATTATATGTTAGATTCTTTAGATGTGTACCTTTGTTTCCAACTCCATGACTACACGATGCAACTAAAATGAAAATGGACCGAGTGGCAGAAAGATTTTAAAGACGTTGCGTAGCATTGCGTTCGGGTCACACTGCTGTGCGTTGCGTTCCGTTCCGTTAGGACAGTCCAATAGAAAATGGTAATCAAGCTGATTTTGTCACACACATTTGATCGCGCCACTTGCCATTGGGACACAGTGTAGGAGACCAAAGGTTGTGTGGGGTGCGCACATCCAAATTCCACTGTTGCAAAATGATTCCAAAACCTTTTTTATTTTGCAACAGTGTGCAGATATAATTGGCTCTTCGTAGTTTTGCATAAGGACAAAAAATAGGTGATCACTGTTACCATCTGGCCATCTCAGGCCACTTTAGAATAAGTTAAGCATTAACAGACAATTGGTTAATTATTAGAAATATTGTGGCGACATTGATAGGTGACTACTAAATACAGAAATCATGCTTTTGTATATCTATATGTAATTAAGGAAACAGTTAATATACAAGTTATTACAGAACTAAGGCTGTTTCTAACTAGTGCTATTTCATAATGGTTGAACGGATGAACTAATAACAGATTTATAACTGCAGATTGTCACTGTATCTTGTTATGCAGACCAAAGCATGTTTTCTTCATTTAATAATTACTTATTAATGTTGGAAACAATGCTTTATAGTCATTAACCAAGTGCGTGTTTGGGCTTAACTCATGCTTAATTGTGCACCTTATTTTAAAATGTTACCTAACATTACAGTTGGCTTGGATTTTTGACAGTTGCGATTCAGTACAAAGTTTTTCTTACTTTCCTTTCAGAATAAATAATCTGCCTGCTTGCTTTTGTGAAGTGTATACAGTATGTTGATGGCTAGGGTTTATTGGTGTGTCGTTGATCAGTTGTGCTATGGTCGCTTGCAGGCCCAAAGGATCTGACTGTGGCATTGTCAACGTCAACATTCCAACCAGTGGGGCTGAGATTGGTGGAGCATTTGGTGAGTATTTTGCTTTGAGGATGATCAACAACTCTCTGCAGACCAAGGCAAAAACAAACTCTAGTTTGGTTCACCTGTAATGGTGGAGTAAATACTAATTTGTAATGGGTCTTCTTGAAAAATGTCATTGTAAACATCAATCAATTAGTCTGCTCTTCATCATTAAACATATAGCAATAAATGAGAAGAGAATAAGGGAAGTTGTATGGGTGTAAAAGCTACAGTGGCTTTAGGGGAGAAAAAAAAGAAAGACAAGCTGAAAATGCAAGTCTGCATCCTTCCACTAGGTGGCGAGAAACACACAGGAGGAGGCAGGGAGTCAGGAAGTGACTCTTGGAAGCAGTACATGAGAAGATCTACGTGGTGAGTTTGTGTGTCTCTGTTGGAACTCTGTGTGCTCAGCTTGCATAGCCATGGAACATTTCACAGTTTGCCCAGCATAAAATGGCGGGGATCTATTTGTTTTTGTCTCGCACTCTTCTTTGTCTTGGTAATACTGAGAGGAGTGGAAGGAAAAGTACTGATAACTAAAACACTGTAATCTGTACCATAGACTAAATTGTAATGGAATAATCCAATTTTTTTCTGACTTTTTGATGTTTTTCCCTCTTACAGCACAATCAACTACAGTAAGGATCTTCCTCTGGCTCAGGGAATCAAGTTTGAGTAAAATCAGACTTTAAAGTGTTGGAACGTCATGTGGAATTTAACATAACTCAACTTAACTCCGCACACAGCAATCCTGTCCAAAAAGCAATAAGTAATAACACCTCTAACACAGACTTGCATTGGCATTAACTTGCAGTTGATATTTCACTTGCCTTCAGAATCAGATTGTTTTTTTTTTTCTTGTCCAGTCATTTGTACCCTCATAGAATAGTTATGTTCAGTCAGCTACTTTCTATGTGATCTCCTCCCTTGTTGGAAACAACAATCTTACGGTTAGTGTGTTTTGTTCTTTAAGTAATATTAACATGTCTAAATAAAAGGGAGCTCCTGTTTGTTTTGTATAGAGATGCTTGTTAAAAAAGGTCAATTACAATAAATAGTGTACACTCTTCCTCTAAGCACTTCACTGACAATGCTGCCTTCTACAATCTAGTACTTTGTACAATAAATCATGCCTTTATTTTGAAAACTATTGTCTTTAATCAAACATATCTCTGGTGTATTCCAGGAATGTATGTTAATGTCAGGCCGGGTTAAGCTCAGAGCAAGTACTGTAGTAAACAGCGCTCTATAGCAGGGCCCTTTGGCTTTGTTTTTCCTCGGAAATGAAACCTAAGAGCCCTTCTAATACGTGCTGTACAAGTGGAGTCAGTTTAGCCAGAATTATTACAAGGCTGCACAACAGAGGGAGTGTTCATGAGCGATGGTGTCGATTTTGTGTACATGCCTGCCTATGTAGTGCATAGTCAGGCTTATAGCCAGGCTAACTACATGTCAGGAACAAACGTTAGCAATTGTGTAAAGCAGATCCAATCGTTTTAAACTTAAGCAGTCTACACCTCTAGGCAGAAAACACTTCTCAGTACAGCACAGCCAGACCCTCTGTACAGAGAGGCGTGTAGTACAAAGAGCTGGTTTACCAGGCCAATGCCCTCATGCTTCACACAGTATTGTTGGCAAATGAGTTGGAGCCCCTCTGCCCTTAACCTGCCCTCTGCCCCTGATGCCCTCATCCACAACATGGGCTATGCTGACTTACTGTGGTTTAGCAGTAAGCACAAAGTTGAAAAATGTTACAACTGCATACTTAACTATTTGATTTTGTTTTTAATTAAATGTCATCGTCATCACAATGTTATTACATATTGCACATTTTCTAACATGCTGATTCGTTAGTAGTCCACAGTCTTGGTGTAAGAAGTGATTTTGTAAGACCCATAATGGCACAGACAAACACGCACATAGAAATAATAAACATAATCAAGTCAGTTGTGACAGACTTTTTACAACACACTTTTATTTTTGCATACTTAAATTACAATCTACTCCACATTGGACAATTACTGGCAAGTCTTCACATCTTTATATATACATAAAATTCAGGCGATGAGGTGCAAATTTAACATTTACTTCCTGGGGAAAAGACTGAAATACAATAGTGCTTTTTTTTTTTTTAACATGTCTGGCTCAAAACATTTTCAGCTTATTTGAAGTTTACAAATTCAGTAATTTTTTTTAGACATTTAGTGCAGCCAAGGGTTTTAAGACACACTAACAATAATGTATGGGTACATTTTAACAAATACATGTTTTTAAAACTTTTTTTCAGTCTCAAGCTTTCTTTAGACCACTAGGAGGAATAACAGACTTGTGGTTTGGTCATGGCAAACTATACAAATATTTTTCCCCTTTTTGAAACTTTAGACCCAAGTGAGCGTTAGTATATAAACAGTATTGCAAAATTACTATAAAATAGTGATAAAGTTCACCAAGTGAGACCATAACATTACATTAGTTTGTTAAATATTAAACTTCTTTTAGGATTTCCTTAACTGAAATAAAATGAATGATAAAAACAGTCACCTTAAAGCTGTGCTAAAGAGTACCACATTATTCAATGCCATCTTCAACCAGAAGTGAATTGCTGAAAACTATTAGAAAGCTGCTTAAAGCATCATTACAGGAACTTACAAACTATAAATATCTTATCATCTGAAATGTCATGGAGTTAAATATAAACAGCAGACCTTTGTGATTTGTCCATATTTGATGAAATGTGAACAAAAAAATAATTGCAGGTCCTTAGGACCAATTTATATATACCTAAGCACAGTTCTATTACAGTACTGTGAGAAAAGCTTACATTTTCTGTTCTTCTACCATCACCGAAATATTTTGTGAATAAAATGCAAAATGTTGCATGGTCCTGAGTAGAAAAATAGAATATATTGTATATTGCACAATAGGATGTTTTTGTTTTCATTCAAAAATCATATGGCCATTGCAAAAAGTTTTCCCCCAAGGTTTTGTAGACACGGCATCACATTCACCAGCAAGATCAAGTATTTCAGGTTTCTTCCAGGAGCTTTCTTAAGTTCCGCTGAATCTAGGAAGCAAACAATGAATATGGTTACAGGGACATCTGCAAGAAAACAGCTTGACACAGAGCTTCACCAACGACACAAATAGAGCACATCCATCAGATGTTAACAATAACACAGGCAGACAACCCACTGTAAGGAGGCCGTCCAGTCCTTCAGCACAGAGAATGGGCTCCATAAATGTTTAAGCAAGGAAGCTTATCCTGTTCTCGCAGGATGGTTATCTGCCTGGGAGTCCCTCGGTTACGGTTGTGTGTGCCTAATACCTCCAATCCATAGCTAACCTAAACGAGGCTGAGGCAATTACTGCCGTTTCCATTACTGCTGACCTCACCGACAAACGCTGTTAAGAGGAGACACTCACTCTGACGCCTTGAGGATGCAGCGAGAGTGTGACTACACAGGGAATGAGCCAGACGTCTTGGGCAGTCGTGATGTCAGACAAAGGATCAGTGAAGATTCATAGCAATTGCCTTGGCTTTTTCAGTGATTTCGAGGTGATTTCACTAACAAACTATTAAACAAACAATCCGCTTGTCTGATGACTTGTGTGGTCATTAGGTGTTTTGCATGCTCCCATGCACTTGTGACGAGCATGGCACTCGCCATGTACATGTGATGGGAAAAAAAAAACAAGAATTACATTGTGGTGCATGTGGGCAGTGCATGTGCAAAACTCCATAAATTCCGAATTCGCCCTAAATCCTCGGCAACATTTGTGGGATGATACCACGACAAACTTCGGCTGAGAACTTTCCCTTAAGGTTTGACACACCTCTGGACTGAACCTGAATGTGCCAGTTCCTAATGTGTTGTGATGTCAGTTGTGTTTTATCAGCACCTTCCAGAAGCCAAGAATGGCAAGCCTCTCACCAACCAAATAAAAGTATGCCTAGCCTACACAGAGTGCAATGCACTTGCACAGCCATTTGCATGGGAAGTATGCAAAAGCCTTTAGGATAAGCTGATTCAGGAAAATATGTGGCAAGCTTTTTAGTTTCTGAAGCCAGAGTGGATAACTTTGCAATTGATGCAACAAACAGAGGATTAACAGGCATGTCTACATGTGTGTTTAACAACAGACCTGCACAGCTGTCAATAAGGTCACTATGTCAAAAGTGAAAGTGAGCGTGTGGGTTGAGCAAACAAGCTCCCATTTATTTAACCAGTCAGATGAACTAGGGAGACGTGGCTATATTTGCTTATGTGGCTTTTGCAGTAATCAAGCCGGCTGTACAGAAAGGAGTTTAACTTGAAGAGTAACTGCACCCTCTAAACACACCCACTTCTTGTTTCTGACAAAAGCTTCTGAAATCAGTTATCGTAACCAACGGCCTCACAGGGAGAGCTTGAGGTAACAACTGGCGATGTTGCGTAATGCATTTCAATTGGTGAGTTGGGGATGTAGGTCTGCTAGGTCTGCCCAGTGGTTAACCTGTCTTTTGTTGGGGGGGGGGGGGGGGGGGTGTCCCCTTCTTTACTTATGGTGGTCAATATCCACCTTGGTGCATTACTATAAATACTGTAGCAGGGGGGAGCTCAGCTTTGGCTGGCTGTATTGCTGAAGTGAGGAGGCAAAGCTGAGCTCCAGAGCACTTCAACCCAATTTAAACTCTGGACCTGCCCACCTGTGACTAGAGGGTATGCATGACTTCTTAGTTGGGTATGCCCTCGAACGTGTTTGTGTATTAACAGTACATAGTGTCATCCTGTACTCTCAGATTGTGCCGTATTTGAAGCTGTAGAAAGCAGTTATTTTTAAGCTCTAAAATGCCACAAAAAAGCAATCAGCAATCAATGCAATATTTATTGACATTTACACTAGTACTTGTGTGCTTCTCCTCATACTAGCTGTTTTACTTACTTAACAGCACAAAAACAACAGTTAAGGGTACAGTTGCTTCTTAAACCCTTGAGCTGTACTGCTACTAATTACCTTTTCGAGTTTGAATAGGTTTGTTGAAAGCTCCCCATAGATCTCTGCATTGACCTCGGAGTATGTGCGGTGGTGTACAGCATTCCTGGAAATACAAAGTCACATTTGATGGTTATATAAAATGGATGGGAAAAAGCCCACTAATGTGGCTGAACAAGCTTTTCTGACATGAGAGGAATTTTGCTTGAATTGGTATCATGAGTCAGCATAATAATGGCTTTTTTTTTGCTTTAGGGATTTCTGGTAATTGTGTTACACAAATGCAGAACAGCAAATCTCTTGTTGAAGGAAAAAAAAAAAAAAGACGACAGATGCACAAAAGTTACTCAAAAGACACACTGACTCTTTGTGACCAGAACAAAAAACTCCCCCATTGCAAATACACAGGAGGAAAGATATAATGCAAGAAGCTGCTACTAGTCATCGTTTTCAATTCTTCCCAGCAAAATCGTCTTTGTGTTGGGCTTTCTTAGCGCCGGCCCTGGTGACTTTTGTAAGGCAAGTCGGGGGCAGCATCCTGATCCGCCTCTGGGGTATCTCCTGCCCCAGATAAATACAAAACAAAAGCTACACTGTACGGGAGAGAATATAAAGTCTCGATCCTTCATATCTAAAGGACTGGGGGTGGCAGCCATTTTAATACAGTGTGACTGTCTGCAGTAAGGCTGCCTGGGACCAGGCTGAGACTTGAATACTGTAGCTGACTTTGTTAAATGTTATACGTCCCATCATCACATGCCCCTCGTTGTTTGTTCCCCGTGTGCCTACAATATGCATGTCCTCATCTGCTGTTCTACATGGCTACAATATGTATGTCCTAACCTGCTATTCCCAGGTTTTTTTCAAGCTACTAAAAGAAGTCCAGTTGCTTACAACTTTGCTCTTTTGACTAACTATGCTGTTCTACATGCCTACAATATGCATGTTCTGTTGTTCTACAGATACCCTACAAGTCTGAGGTGTGTAAATTCTAATGTGTCTCTGCAAAGCGAGATATTAAAATGTACGGAGACGGTGTGGATAAATTTAAGGTAACTCACTAACACACTAACTTCTTTTTTGTGGCTCTACCCCCGTGGGAAAAGTAGCGCGGAGCCCTTACTCATTGTGTTGATAGTCTCCGACTGAGCCGAGCGAATTCAGCCTCTGTTCCAGAACGACAATCTTGAAGGCCATGTAACATGAGGACAGGACAAGGACACACACTCTGGGAAAGACAAGACAGAGAACAAGCAGTTGTTTTACAAAAACGGCAATATCCACACACTGATCTAAGGCAGGACTTAAGTTAATGCCTCTTTGGCATGTTTGGGCATGTCAAACAAACAGAACGTTGACATTATTTTGACGGGGACTTTAACACGCGTCACGCTGTTACTCACAAAAACATATAGATAAGTAGGAGAGTGTTGAGAGACAGTGGATGGGATGGTTTGTCTTGGCGAACGTCTTCCAGAACAACGGGCTTGCTGGTGCCTGCGGTAAAAGACACACACATGAGCATATGTAAATGACCAAACACAAGCAATGGAAATTTCCGTAGGAGGTGTGATGGTGTCAGGAGCAACCGGTCTGGGGAGGCGATTATAGCTCACCGTTGGCCTGGGTCCCTTGGCGGGAGCTGGGCGTCTGGAGGTGGATGTCGGCATGCACTGACACCTCGCCATTTTTCACCACGTTCAAGAAATTTTCTGGAAGGCTTGGAAACTCTAAACACACACACAGATACATATAGACACAGACACACAGACACACACACACACAAATAAGTTCCACTCAAACCAAACAAATTGTCTCATTTGGGTTTCAAGTTCCCCAAACCAGTCTGACAAGGATATGGTCATAAACAGTCATGCTGTAACACATCAGCCCTGGATTAGATTAGCCTGTTTTTATTAACTCTGAATGACTAGCAGAACTCTGTGTCCAAGAGGAGCTGAGCCCAGGTGAAAATTTCCCCCAAGGAGTCCCTACTGATATTCTACAAATGGCTCGCCAACTAAGACATTTATTATTTCATTATTTTGTCCACCTAAGGACAAGCCCCAGTTAGACAGTAGAATTGTATTCATAGTGAAGAGTTTTTTTTCCAAAGTGTTAAGTTTTTTCAGATGTAACCCAATTACATCTGAAACAGATGTAAACTACAATCAAACAAGCCTGGACCTGTGGCAAATACAATTTTACTATATGCAATACAGGTTGTACAACACCTGGTACTGTTTAAAAAAGCAGTTAAATGCTTCACATGTCTAGAATTTGATATCGGTGACCTCAATGGTTACATACATAATTTTATTAGCAAATAAAAAAAGCAGCTGTGGCCTAGTGGTTAGAGAGTTGGTCTATGGATGGCAGGTTCAAATCCCACCCTACCCATGGTTGAAATGCCCTTGAGCAAGGCATCTAACCCCACACTGCTCCAGGGACTGTAACTGAAACCCTGTAAATGCCTGTAAGTCGCTCTGGATAAGAGCGTCAGCTAAGTGTAATGTAAATGTAAATGTAAATGTAAAATATTGTCCTTAAAATTTTTTTTGAAGGGTAACATGAACCTGACTGTGAAGGGGGCCAACCAATTAAAACAGCCTCTAGCCGAGTATTCCACCCACCTGCCATCTTCTCATAGTCGGGTGTCTGTGAGCCAGAGCTGCTGCTTTCAAGCATATCATGTCTTCTCTGACGCACGATTCCATCCAAGTCAGAGAATTCCGCGGAGAGATCCTGAAACAAACAAACACACACACAGACACACACAGACACACACAGACACACACACACAATTAGGCTAAATTGACATGTGATGGCCAACCTCAAGAACAAGTAGGGCAACTCCTCTCTGCTAGTTAATAATATCTTATTTGCAAGCAAAATTAAGAGGTGACTCACAAAGTGAGCATGTAGTTGTTAACTGCTCATAGATGCTCTGTGGGTTGGTTAAAGAGGGCCTATGAGAAGTGGGGGGGAAGTGGGGACTGTAACACTAACCAGAGGCAGGGAGGACGAGCAGTCGACTCTGAAGCTGTTCTCTGCAGACGAAGTTACGGGACTGCTGCCGGTATTTTCGAGCTGTAAAAAAAAATAAAATAAATGAATACTCATCCCAAACATCACCTTTGTGAAATAAACAGCAATCAAGTGAGGCGGACAGAAATGGCATCTATGTTGAGTCTGTGGCCCATGTGCCACTGTTTTAATTAAATTAATTTTATTTATTTAATTTTATTTATTAAATTAATTAAATTTAATTAAAATTCTTAATGAAACATAGTACAAGTAAATAAACACACTGTAACTGTTTGATAGCTTATAGCACAGTACTCACTTCCAAGTGTATACAGATGGATTTGAGGACCTTGTAGGTGGTGTCACGTGACAGGAATGATACTAACACATGCTGAAATATGAAAGAACATGCATAGTTAGAAAAGGCGCAAGTCACATAACCAACACTTAACAATGAGCATGGATCAAAAATATGTAAAAACAATAACAAAGACAGTATGATCTAACAGCAAAGCACAGCACAAAGAAAGCATTCCACCAAAAAATGTATATATTGCGTTTCATTATGCAGTGAATAGTTATGGCCAGTTACTTTATTTTTAATCAGATCATGAGCGAAGGAACTCACCTTTTCACTGGCTGTGGCGATCACAATGGCGTTAGGCACCAAGATGGCTGTTTTCGTCTTTTTGATGAGCGTTACTGAAGGCACTGGAATGGCAATCTGGTGTGCAGAAAAACGTATGAACACTTCAGAAACACTAATATGTATAGTTTACTTATATCACTTGTATCATTTATACTGTATACACTTTAATATATAATAATATATTTATAATTATACTCATAAATATATATATGTAGGTGTTATTATACATAGAATAGGACCAACAAGTGAACAAGGCAAAGGTAGACGATACAGAAAAATCTTGGCAGTTTGCAAAATAAACAGTCAGATTAAAATATATATTAGAGAAGTTCTGAATTAGGTGAAGACTGCGCAAACAAATTAACAAGGCACAGGTAGATCAGTTACACAACTTCGCAATGTTTTATAAACAACAGACACACACTCACACACAGGACAGCGAGGATATCAGGGAAAATGCTGAATTACCTTAGTGTCTTTGCCGAAGACTTTGGAATGAAAACAGATCCAGTTGTGAGACACAAACAGTCTGCCCTGATAAAGGATGTCTTTCTGCAAGGCACATGTGTAACCTGAGGACACACAGTACACATTAGGACGCTACATCAAACCATATTTATATCAATGTGCATCAAAACATAATGCACCACAGTAAGCCAGTGAAGGCTATTCATTTTATTTATTTAGGGTTAAATGGAGAGATTCATTTACACTCAACCAAGTTACTTGCCACTTACAGAAATTCTATTGAAAAAGCATGATAAGAAATAATTGATTTATTCATCTACTTTCAAAATTCTGTTTATCCAGTTTAACCGAAAGAAAATCTATTATGTCTAGCATTCAAGTGGGTTAAGGGTCACTTACTTTGTTTCAGTACTTCATCTTTGTGGATTTCCTTGAATATTTTGTGATATTGTGCATTTGCTTTGGAAAACTAGAAACAGACAAATAATCGTTATTAGAACAATGGCATCCATACAATTTAAAAGTCATTAAAACACAGGGCTCAGTTAAACATTGACTCCAGCCTTGTAAAAGCCGTAAGTCTGCGGCCTTGTATTGCTCGGGACACTTTAACCTATGGTGAGAGGTAACAACCCTCTGTTTGTTTACAACAGGTGCAAACAACTTCAGCAATAGCAAACTTGCTTAACCATTCAAATGCTTTAACGACCCTGCAACCATTCACCCCCCCCTACCCCCCCAGGGAACAGACTACAGGTGGAAAAATGCCATCGTGTCTATGTGGCATGTGACTTTCCAGTGGGAGGCTATTATGGGAAGGGCTATAAATAAAAAAAGGTTACATTGCACACTGGCCATAAACAACTGTTGTGGTAGGCTTCCCGGAAATCCAAGCAGAAACACGATAACCAAAAACACAGTAAAAATACTCGTTTGTTTGTAGATCAAGGAAGAGGTTGAAACAAATAACTCCTTCTTTGAACATTTGACCAATTTCCATGTCATTTGTACTGCAGTTGAGATGTTGCATTATTGCAGTTGCATTACAGTAAAAGAACTCACAGCAGTAACCGACAGCTGAAGAAGGGCACACATGTTCTACAATATTCTTTTTGTGTCGCAGTCACTTGGAAGGTTTGAGGTAGACCTATAGTCAGATGAGCTCCTAAAATAGGACCCTTTGACCACACACACACACACACACAAAAACAAACACAAACCTGTGAGGACTGGGACTTTTTCCTCTCTGACTTTGTTTCACAGTCGCTTGGACTTTGCAGTGGAGAAATCTGGTCCACGGGCTTCAACCTGCAAAAACAAACAAAGGAAATCTGCATTGAACAGCCTTTTTTTCCTGATAGTTGACTTCAAAAGAGGTTCTTAAAGAAAAACATTAACAATTTCCGGCATGACAGAATGCGAGGACCAAAAACAGCGGCAGCACAATTCTCAAATGTGGCTTTTATCAAATGTTTCTTATCTTTACAGTATTTGACTGCATTTAAATCTCCAGTGTCTCATATGAGAAACACACACAGTAGCTGGCCAAGATGTATTCATATCTGTTGGTGTCTCGTGTACATTTAACTGATTAAATTAATTTAATTTACCTGACCCACAACGTTTACTTTCCTCTTACATCAGCCTGTTACAGAATTTAAGAAGAACAGAGAACTGACTGGCTCTGGTTGGCCAAGGGTTGTTCTATGGGGGAGAGCCTTTGTTTGTGTATACTCTACCTCTCTCTGCCCAACCTGAACCGACAAGGCAAGGTTACAGGAAAACAAAGTGTTTGAACAGCGACATAGGGGTTTGTAAACACGCTCCAAGCTGCTGTGTGCAGGTATATACAAACAGCTGCCATGTATCTCCAGATACCCTGTTTAGGTCAACAGTGAACTCTAATTGCCAACCCTGATACATCCTGATGATTTTTTATAGAGTCCACCATATACCCCCATCTTGGGGGTCGTTGTAAGCACACACAGTGTTTAGTTGCTGTTGAAACATACATAACTGCCCGGCACGTTACGGCCATGTTGACTGTCCACGACTAAGCTCTGTGTGAGCCTGGCTGGCTGGCTTCTGTTTAGAATAGGTAAATAGAAAACCTGGACTCGAGCCAGTTGCTGACCTAGCTTGGCCTGGCCTGCCTTGTGTCAGGCTGGAGAGGCAGTGGAAAGTTCCCTCAGGTCTGGACACATACCTCATGAGAGGAGGCTTCTTCTTGCTTTCCGAGAAGTCCGACTCCGGGCTGTCCACGGAGGAGAGAGTCTCCCCCACCATCCTGCCGACTCTCCTCGACCTGTCCTCTCCATTCTCGGCTTCTGAACTACAGTTTGAGGCAGAAAGAAAAAAACACCTTGTGACACTTACCCTCCGTGACCACAGAGAAGAGAGAGAGGAGCTGAAAGATCGTCGTTTAACAGGTGTCAATGCTGATCTACCAACTTTGTGACGTCTAAACCTAAAACGACCCATTTGATAGCGCTAGGCAACCTTCTCTTCAAGTACCACTATGCTGTGTAAATGTCACTCTCAACTGTCTTATACGTGCCAGAATAATTTTCCTCAACATTTTACTCGCATGCAAAATGCTCTTTTTATTCATTTGTGTTAGGGAGGCAAACAGCAAGAAAATCCCCGGAAACTTTGCATGAGAACTTTAGTAAGGGAAATTTTAAAAACAATGATGACTTCCTACAGGGGTTCTGTGGATTTATGGTAATTAACTGGAAATGCCACGTGATTAACAGAAACATGTAGGAGTCACATACCAACATAAACACATTGTTGCATTAGAATGCAGGTAAAAAATGTGACTCAGATTTATTCGTAAGTAGAATTTTATGAATGCTTAATTCTTTTATCCACCAATCAATTCTGACTAGTATCTGTGTTGTGGGCTCAGAAAAGTAGCTTTAGTGGTTCAGAACTCTAAAAATCATTGTACATGATATGGAGGAATGCATGATGCATGTAGGGGGTGTGGCCTCGAGACCTCTACAGGAAGTAGTGTGCCATGTCCCTTCCCTCTGATTAAGAAATAACATATTATACTCAACTGTTTTCATATCAAATGCTTTAGAAAAGATGCCACAATATATATATATTTACCAACTATATTTGTGTTTCTAACCAACTTATGTTTCTAATCAACTTATAATTTCCAGTTTATTCCCATAAATGTCCACAAATTCCCTTTAATTCCCATGGAAAATGTCTAACCTTGAAAATTACCTACATTTTGCAACCCTAGTTCGTGCTTTTGTAACTTAAAATTAATAAAATGTGTGTTTACAAACATACACAACACACACGAGTGACAAATACAGCTTAGGAATGTTTCATTGTTGGTTATTTGGAAATAGTCAGCAATAAAAGAGTCAGTTTTAACTGTAATGGCATGAATTATAGGTGAATTAATTATGCAAAACTACGGCGCTGTCGGATATCTCGAAGGTGGAAAGCTCCACGCGTCTGTAGCGTCAATAAAAGGTAAACTGGCAGTATTTCAGTCCCATACAAGTGATGCACAAGTGAAAATTGTTTAGCAAAGTTGCATGCATATCGACCGAAGAAAATACCACATAGCCTACACAACTTTAAAAAGTGCGATGCTTGTCCCCTGAAGTAGTTGTCCATGTAGTTCCTTCTTTTACAAAACATAATTTAACCTGATATCTAGTTCATGCAACTGAAATTATTAAAGCCAAACAAGCGACATCATTAAATATCAACAAAATATGCAATGTTTCGTAGTGCCACCGAAGTCCAATGTCTCTTTAGATAACAACAAGATATTTAACAATAGAAAGCGCTAGCTAGCTTTGTTGGCTAACCAGGCCTTTGAATGAAGTCGACAACACTTTTCAGAGCTTTGGCGAACTTACTTGGATTGAAGTGTTCTCCCATCTTTCTTCACGGGCTTGATTACTTCTGGTGTAGATAGCGGGGTGAGGACTCTTTCTGATTGTTCTATCATCAACACCATTTCGCGAGGGACTGCTTGAAGTCGCCTCCCTCGACAGTCTCTCCTCTCCGTGAAAGTGAGTTGCTTGCAAACTAGGATAGAAAGTCCAGTCGCCCAAGGGGTTAAATTTAGGAAGGAGGTCCTGGACTACCCAGGAAACTCGTATTGGACATGGAAAAGGGGAGGGGAAAACCTTCTACGGTCTATGGGGGAAACACAATGCAAATGTCTGTTAGTCCAGTGCAGTTTACTCAGCTATTCGTTTTAGTGTCAAGTTTACTTTTTATATGTTTGTTACTCTACTTATCTGTCTTTTGGGTATTTGAAGATATTACATGCTTTGTTTTGTTTTGTTTTTTTTATTATTATTACAACCAGCTCTCCCATTCCTTTCTCACTTTGGTTGTTTGGTTGCCAATAATTATATAGGCCAGACGTTTTCATATAACATCATTTGTGTTTTTTTCTACAATACAGACAGCACTTTTAGCTTGAAGTTAATTCAAAAACTTTAGCGCATTAATGCCATTCTTTGAGTTTTTTATATTACAAAGTTGTATCCTCTTGTTTGCCCAGTAAATAAAGTGCAGCGTAAAAGGGGCACGCATTTCCGAGCTTAGTCTTCCACGGTGCAGGCATCGTACAGGCCAGGGCATGATCTCCTGTTGATTGACCATTATCCCTAAAAGCTTAATTAGCATGAAGGTCTGAAGAGACCTATTCATTATGTATGGACCAGCAGTTCGTTTCATTGGCAGACAAAAGCGTCATAAACTAAGCGATTTATCACTTTAAAGCTACAAGATTTTCTCTGAATTTAATGTAAGCCTTCACAGAAGGTCTTCTGTTGTGTCTACAGCACAGAGAAAGTAGTCTAATGAAATGCAAAACAGGGAGGACGTGGGCAGATCCTTGTGCGTAAGCAGAACTGTTTTAGTGTAATGCCGACTTTTAATCAGCAGATGGAGCCACTGACCTGTCACTTCTCAATGCCTGTCACACCGACGAACCATCTCCACGAAAACAGGTGAAGAATTCAAATGCAAAAACAGTAAGGCCAGACAGGTCAATTTTGATGACTTTCTTTAAATCAACCATTTTATTTTCTCACCTCATGTAATATCAACCTTTCGGTTGTTTTGATTTCTACTTAATTTAAAATTTGGCCTTAGCAATACTTACACAGAATGCTGTTCATGTGACATTCACAACTGACTGTTGTACCTAAACCATGGCCAAGTGAAACCTATAACCTATAGCCCCAAATACCTAGCCCCTAGGTATTTGGGGCTATAGCCCTGGATGTTGTTATAATAGCCCTATAACCTTTTTAACTCAAGAGATGTCAGAGCTATATTGTGCCCATAATTGCACTGTGTGTGTATGTGTGTGTCTCTGTGTGTGTGTGTATTTGCATTGCAACTGCACTATATCCTAAGGCCTAAATAGAGGCCTGACTACATCATACAAGAGCCCAACCCCCCACCCACCAACCGCCACCAACAAAAAAGAACAATGAAAAACTGTTAACAGATTTGAATTGGATCTGTTCAAAATGCGCAGGCTTGTATTGGCAAAGAAGGATGTGACACTATCATGTTTGTGAGGGAAAGGCATATAACCTGATGAGTTATAAGTGTTTGATTGAGAGGCATGTGTTCATCAGTGGATCTGTGCAAGACACATGTGACACCTTCATCCTAAATTTCTCCATTTTAGTTCAGACACCACTACCTGAGTTGCCAAATAGTCTGTGGTGTGAACCCCACCGCCACCGCCGTCACACACACACCCACCCTCCCACCCCCCAATCCCCTTAAAAAAAGAGTAAAAAAAGGGAAAGAGGGAGAGACTAAGAGAAGAAGAAAAGTCTTGTCAGAGTTCATTATGTATCCAGGGTACAATGCTGAAACCGGCAACGCAAGCTGCACCAGCAGAGCTGGACGGCCATTAATCATGGCTGACAAGGAACCAGGGTTAAAGGTGGGAGAGCTGCCAGAGCCGGTGGTAGTGATTATAGAACCCAAACTCCACTCACACAGGGAAAGAGAGAGAGAGGGAGAGCGAGACAGAGAGAGAGAGAGAGAGAGAGAGAGAGAGAGACTGAGAGAGACTGAGAGAGACCAAAAAAGAGAAAGACAGAGAGAGGGAGACAGAGAGAGAGAGAGAGAAAGAAAAAGAGAGGACAGCTAAATGAGCACGGAGTTGACAGGAAAATGGGCAGTGATAGATGTACAGGGGAATGTTGATAAGTAGCTGTTGTAATCATAGTGGTTGTGTCATGGGAAGTTCAGTAGTGACTGAGGCCATTCTATAACAAGACCCAGTGGTGTAAGTAACGGTACTGTATACTGAGGAAAATCACCAATAGTCTCGGGTAGTTAACAGTAATCTTTGCGCCAGTTTATGAGTTCTACTGATTCCTTAAAACCAGATTGCCAGGGCTCCCAAGAGCGCTATCCCCTGGAGTATAGGAACCTCATAGAAAATCCATAGAAGAGGAGAGACTTGATCATTAAAAAAAAAAAAAACAACAAAAAAAAAACAAAACGCAATGACGCACTTTCCTGCATTGCTCTGCTGGGACGCTCTATGCTTAGCTCCTGAAGTCTTCCTCGGTCTGCATTGCCTCTCCCAACACTGCCGCACCAGTTGTGTGCCACAGACCTTTTGAAATATTGATGTCTCTTTGCGCCTTTTGCGGTTGCTGCCTCAGCTTAACTGAGATCCCGCTTGTCTCTGCCATATATTTGTTGAGTTTCCCAGTGCCCTTTATATGGAGCGAAAGAAAGAAAGAAAGAAAGACAGAAAGGGAACGAAAGAGAGAAAGAGGGAGAGGGAGAGTTAGAGTTAGAGGGAGAGAGGGAGGAAAATAGGGAGGTGGGGGGTGGGGAGGAAGACAGAGAAAGAGGGAGAATTTGAGGCAAAGAGGGAGGAAAGAAGGAAGTCGGGGCAAAGAAAAAGAGAAAGAGAGAGAGGGATGGAGAGAGAAAGAGAGAGAGAGAGAGAGGGAGGAAGGGAGAGAGAGAGGGAGAGAGCAGGAGGGTAAAAGGGAGACCTGTGACTGCGGGAGAGATTGAAGCGCTGTTAAGTGCTCTGCTTGAAAGCATGTCTGGCCTCATTAGCTGTCAGTTGTAACAATACTGAACTGGCAGTGAAGACAGGTCTGAGTCTCGTGGCCATAAATCACCGGCTGACAGCCCAACCCCCCCCCCCTCACACACACATACACACTACCCCCCCCACGCACACACACACACAGGCTGGGAACCGCCGCACATGCAGCCAGCACCTCCTCACGCTCAGCTGTAGCACACACACACACAAACACACACACACACACACACACACACACACACACACACACACACACATTTTACACACATGCATATACAGTGTACACACTCTCTCTCTCACACATGCACACACACACACATACACATACAAAAACATACACACGCACACACATATACACACACACACAAATATAGGTATACGCATCAACATGCAGTACAGTGTACACACAAACACAGACATATACATGCACACACACACACACACACACACACACACACACACACACACACACACCTACACTCACAGTTTGTATTCTCTTTCCCTCTTACACAGGCTAATGTAAGCTTAGTCTTATACCAATACACATCTGTATTCTCAGAGACGCACACACACCCTCACCCATACACCAACACAAACATGAACACACACACACACACACACATTCAAAACAACCCATCAAAGGCCTCAGCCTCTGGGCTGAGTTGAGCCTGTTTGGTTTGCCACCTAAGATTTATAAAAGCAACACAGCCCACATCCCACAGCCCACCTTCAGTCACACACCCCGTCTCAATGCTGTTTTGTTTGCACACATGCATATTCATGAGGAAGCGTGTGTGTGTGTGTGTGTGTGTGTGTGTGCGTGTGTGCACATGTTGAGAATGTGTGTTTATGTGCATATGTGTGTTTTGGGGAAAGAAAGACATGTCACTATTTTTCTTAGACTTTGTTGGTGTGTGTTAGTATAATTTGTACGTGAGTGCGTAATTTTTGTATGTGTGTGTGTTTATGTGCATTTTTAAATGTGTGTGTGTGTGTTCATGTGTGCATGTGCATTTTTAAATTTGTGTGTGTGTTCATGTGTGTATATGCAATTTTAAATGTGTGTGTGTGTATGTGTGTTCATTCATGTGTGTATGTGCATTTTTAAATGTGTGTGTGTGTGTGTGTGTGTGTGTGCGTGGGTGGGTGTTTGATTGACTGGTGGGTGGCGGAGGTGGTGTGGGGGGAGGCTGGTCAGCTCTTGTGTCAGTGTGAGCGTGTCCATTGGGGTTGACAGCCAGCGGTGTAGCGGGGGCCCCAGGGGGGGGGCAGAGGGGAGAGAGCATAGCCTGGGGGTCATTAATCACGGCCTCTGACATGCAGAGACAGGGGCCACAACCAAACTGGGGGCCCCCCCAACCCAACACACACAACACACACAACACTCACACACATACATACCCTCATCACATTCAACTCCCCCTCCAAAACACATACCCCCGAAATGCATACAGCTGGGCCATACTCATGTCACATTAACCCCCCCATACCCAACCCCCCACCACCCACCCACTCTGCTAAAGCTCAGGCATCTGCTACCACCCTGTCCCTCACCCCATGGACCTGGGGTTATCGCTCCCACAGGCATCACACTGGTTTGGAGTGTGTGTGTGTGTGTCTCTGTGTGTGTGTCTGCCTGTTTGTTGGTGTATGGGTTTGTATATGTAAGTGTTTTTGTTGTCTGTGTGCGTGTGCATGCCTGTCTGTTTGTTTGTTGGTGTATGTGTTTTTATGTGTATGTGTTTTTATGTGTACATGTTTTTGTTGTCTGTGTGTGTGTGTGGTCTTAAGTGAGTTTTATTAATTTTGTGTTACTTTTTGCATGGAATGAAACTTTTTAAGTGATCTTCTCTCTGGGTTGTTTTGCCTAACTTTGTTTACTGTTGTTTTTGTTGTATTTTTTTGCGGTGGTGATGGAAGGGTAAAATCTTGTTTTATGTGTTGGCCTACTTCTCCACACGAATTTAGGGTTGGAATGCCATGTGTGTGTATGTCTGTTTGTGTGTGTGTGTGTATGTGTATGTGTATGTGTATGTGTATGTGTATGTGTATGTGTATGTGTATGTGTGTTTGTGTGTGTGTGTGTGTGCGCGCGTGTGTGTGTGTGTGTGTGTGTGTGTGTGTGTGTGTGTGTGTGTGTGTGTGTGTGTGTGTGTGTAAGCATGTGTGTGTGTGTGTGCGTGTGTGTGTGTGTAAGGTGGCTCCAAGCAGCCATTGTGGCAAAGACTCCGAAAGCCTCCATATTGTGTTGGAAGGTAAATGGCAATAAACAAAAAAGGCCCCATTCCCATTCTGCTCACCTCCCTGCACTGAGCCCCCTGCCTGCCCCAGAGCCATCCTTCAGACTTTTATTCCCTCCGTCTGTCTCTCCCAGCTCACACACACAGCTTCCCCTGGATGGGATCTGCCTGCTCGCGCATCATTGCGGAGATTTATTGGAGCAGGGGAGGTGTGGATGGGGTTGGGGTTTGGTTCGGAGTTGGGGGTTTGTGGGTGGTGGGGCGGGTGGGGTGTAGTGGTGGGGTTGGTTATGAGGTAAGAGGAGTGCTGGACGCAGAGTGATATTTTTTTATCATGGTGAGACACTAGGTAAGCCCTAAAATGATTTATGGGTGAAGGATGGACCATTTGTCCTTATGGGTTTTGGGGGGTGGGGGGGGGGGGGGGGGGGGGGGGGGGGGGTGGGGGCCGTTAGGAGGGGGGGTGGCATGAAAGGAGTCTCCACAAACGCGTGGTTCTAATCTCTGAGTATACGACATGTATGTGAGTTCTTCTTTACTGCCACAACAAAAGGGGTTATCTGACTTGTCTTGTTTTTTGTGGATGCAGGCAGGTAGTAAGCTATGTGTTCTTAAAAGCCCTCTCTCTCTCCCTCTCTCTCTTTCTTTCCCTTTCTCTCTATGCTGCTCCCAGCTCCTTTGATTTTCCCCTCTTCCCCCCCCCCCCCACACCCCCCTCCTGTTGTGAGCGTCTGAGCGTCGGATGAGTTATATCCACGCATGTGAGAGGAGCGGCCTGCCTGCTCTGATGTATTCATGACAGGGGCCTTGGGAGAGAGGGCCGGTCGGCATCTCCAAACTCATGACTGGAACATTAAGGCCGCATTACTGGCTCCCTGAGTGCGTCTATCGCTTGGCCAAGGTCCGCCATAAAAAAGTGCGCCAGCCTGACAGATTCCTCGCTCAAGGTTGCAGCTTTGTTCCGCTCGCGTGGCCGCATACAAATGTGCTGCCGGAATGAGGCAATTTCACAGTTGACTCCAAATCATGTGCGCTGTCAACAAGGCAACAGTCAAAATGTTGCAATGCCTCTATCAGCGAACGGGTCTTTGGGTATATATGCTGTTGAATGCCGCCCAACAAAAAAACTCCCCCAAAGTTGTCTCAAGTGGAAAATAGGAACATCTGGAAGCTTTTAATGTTTTGGCTTGAAGAAGGTCAGAGAAGACAAGGGACATGTTCTCTTGATTCCCTTTTTTTTGTTTTCAGCATCTGATGCAACAGCTATTTTTCCATTTGCTGTCTTTATGCCTCCTCTTCAACCTGTCTTGTTTGGTTTCCGCTGACAAATGCCATTCCAGTACGCTATCAGTCTCTCTTGTGTCAGCGTGGGGGTAAAGAAAAAAAAAGAAGAGATAGCAGATTAAAAGGTTAAATGCCTCTTGCTGTCTCTCATTTAACTCTCTTTCTCTTTTGTCCTGCCCTCTGTTGTTTGAGGAGAAATTGCTATCCCTCTCTCTCTCTCTGTCTCTCTCTCTCGCTGCTCCTTTTAACAAGCTCGGGGTGCTAAGAATTTCTTCTGGCTGATTGGTTTAGACACAGTCATTTGTACCGGCTACGGGGTCAAAAGGTTGGTGCAACCTGAGAGCCGGGAGAAGATGAAGTGAAATGAGCTTTTAATTAGGGCTCCTAAACCTGGGCCCTGGTAATTACCGTGGTAACGCAACACAAAATGCAGTCAATTAATCAAGCGGCGCTGGGCAGACACCCGAGTATAAGTGCATGAAAATCCAGTTTGCACACTGTATAATTAGTTTATATATCTCATTAAAACGCTCGGCTCCGCTCGGCACTGTCAGAAGGCGAGAGAGTGGCCCCAGTCCCAGGGACGCTGTGGGTGCTGTTTACACTCAGAGCAGAATTATGCCGGCGTCATTGTGCTGTTTTCACGTTTCTCTCTCTCTCTCTCTCTGTTTCTCTCTCGCTCTCTCTGTTTCTCTTCCTTCTCAGCTCCCCCCACTCTCCCCTTCCCTCCCCCCTCTCCTTTTCTACCCATGTGCTGTAATGTTATTTTACCACCCTGACCCCACCTTCTGTCTCTCTCACTCTCACTCTCTCCCTCCCACTCCCTCACTCTCTTTCTCTCTCTCTCTCTCTCTCTCTCTCTCTTGCTCCACTCTCTCTCTCTCTCTTTTCAACCGCAGCACTACCTCACACAAAACGCCTGCCATAAATCAATGGACAGGATCGTGTCTGCCAGTCAGACTAAACAAGAGCGTTTGTGCCGATTTGCTCTCGGCCATTAATCATCCTGACAGGCTGAAAAACACATTTCCCCTCTAATGACTGTATTTGGATAATCAAGCCTGCTTCCTTCTATGCATGCCTCTTTCTCTCTCTCTCACACACACACACACATACACACACTCTCGCTTTTCAGACGTGAGTTTCTTTACCATGAGAAGGCTTTCTGAGAAGAGGGGAGGAAAAGAGTGTATTTGTGTGTGTGTGTGTGTGTCTGTGTGTGTGCCTGCCTGGGGGCCATGGGAGTTTGTGTCATTAGTTATAAGGTAGCCTATTGTTTGTGGGTAAGCAGTTCTTGTTGTTGTGATTAGTTGGGATATTTCAGAGAAAGGACATATGAGAAACATATGAGCACATCGATCCTTTGTGTTCAGGTTCAGACAAGGGTAAGAAACTGTTGACAGACTTTTGACAAATAGACAAATGGACTTCAACAGGTGAATATTGTAAGTGAAGCCTTTACTAGTGACATCTGTAGACGGGACTACCAATGGGCCGTGCCATAACTATCCAAGCTTGTACATGTTCAAACGTTAAAAAACTTGTTTAACTTTGACGTGAAAGTACAATGGAGTCAAATTGCTGTCACCTCCCAACGTTGCGCCATGTGTGATACAGGGCTAGCTAGTGTGTGTGTGTGTATCTGTATCTGTGTGTGTGTGTGTGTGTGTGTGTGTGTGTGTGTGTAGAATTAGCTGCAGTTTCAACCGTGTAAAAACGGCAAGTAAACCGTGAGGAATGCGAGAATGTGACCAGCCGAGGCCAAGCCGGTCACCCACGCGAGCGGCAAAAACACACACAGACATGGAGAGAGAGAGAGAGAGAGAGAGAGAGAGAGAAAGCCCCCCTGCACTCATGGTGTGTGTCTATGTGTGTGTGTGTGTGTGTGTCTATATGTGTGTGTGTGCGTGTGTGTGTGTTTCTTTTGTTGCCAAGGCACGTTTTTCCTTGCGTCGCCCGTGCAGCGTGATGCATGAGAAGTGACAAGTCAGCGGCTCTCCCCCGTAGGCCTGGGAGATCAGAAGCAGCTGGGGCTGAAGGCCCCCATGCATTAGCGGTGCGCCATAATTGCCCGTGCCCCCCCCTCGTACCACGCTGAACTCCGGCTGTCTGCACCGCTGCGCGTCACAGCACCGCCTTGGGGAACTGGCCCGACCCAAACTGTGAGAAAAGAAAGAAAGAAAGAAAGAAGTGAGCGTTATGTTGCAAAAGCAAAAAAAAAAAAATAGAAAAGAGGAAAAAAAAAGGCACCGGACTGTGGGATTGGAGCCATCACCGCAGCATACGGTAATAGATTGCTGTCTCCTGTGAGTGCCGGTATGTGGAAAGGGCTTTTGTGGTTGTGCAGGGAGGGACCAGAGAGAGAGAGAGAGCGTGCTTGAAAAGTGATATTTTTCAATGCTGCCCTCCCTTACCCAACTAGCTCTGTCTGTGAGGAGGGAAACGTAACGCACTGTGTGACGGCTTCAAAACATCCATAAAATATCGGTCTGACAGCCGTAAGTATTTCTCTCCCCTGACCTGAGAGGCCCGTAGCCACAAGCTTCAGGGCGAGGGGAAGGCCCGGCTGAAACAGGGGCGCCGCCCGCCACACATTTTGAGCCCTATGAAAGACTTCCTGGCCCCCTTATTAATAATAATATTAATAGTTTCAAAAGCTGAAAAGCTGTTTTCAGACAGGCCAGCCCAGTGGTGAAGCCGGTTCCAGCACCAGTAACACTGGGAACTGCTTGTCCGTGAACGACCCGCTCTCATACCATTATGCGAGCCTGTGACATATCATGGACAGAAGGTGTTGTTTTGCCACAAAAAAAAAGTTTGACACTGTTCATGGCGCCCATCAGGAACCAAATTTTCAGCTCCCCGACATTTGGTCTGAACTCGTCGGCCGGTTTGATATTAAGTGCTGAAACCAGCGGCCTGAAAAGGCCTAAAGAGACCCTTGTCAATACTGGGCCCGTATAAATGGGCCCTTTATGTCCTCTTTTTAAAGTTCTGCTTTGGTTCATCTTACTTTCTCTTTTGGTGTCTATCTCTATCTCTGTAACATGTGCACTTTCTCTCTCTCTCTCTCTCTCTCTCTCTCTCTCCTCTCTCTCTCTCTCTCTCTCTATGTTTGGCTCTGGGTGAGCGGCGCGTCTCCTTGCTGAGGAGTGGTTTCAGGCTGGCCGCAGAGTGAAGGAGCAGCTAGCTCACTCTGTCATCATTAATCACAGGCTGTGTCAGCTGTCCACCCCGCACTATAGCCAGAGACATCAGCCTGCCACTTCACAGCCTGACCAAGAAACCTCTGGAGCCAGCGTGGGTGGTGGTAGGCCCATTTTAAATGGGGGTGTGTGTGTATTTGTGTGTGAGTGAGTGTGTGTGTGTGTGTGTGGCAGGGTAGGGGTGGGGTGGGGGTGGATGATGGAGGGTGGTGGAGGTTTGGGCTGTTCTGTGAGTTGGGATAATTTGTGTGGACAGTGCAGTTAATAGTTTTTATTTATTTTCCTCTGGTACATTTTTGTTGTGCATGTCTGTGTGTGTGCTTGAGAGAGTGTGTGTGGTATGTAGCGGAGGTGATTGGGCCATGCAGAGTTGGGTTAATGTGTGTACAGACAGAGCAGTTAACAGCTTTCATTTACTTTCCACTGCATACCGCATCGTGGATGAGTGTGTGTGGGCTCTGTGTGTGTGTATGTGTTTATTTACTTGTTTGTTTGTTTGTTTGTTTGTGCGGTGTAGAGTGGCGAAGGTGTGTGGTCCGTCCCGTTAACGGGCCTTCATTCCCCCACACACTCCGCACAGAGGAGACACGAGCTTAGCGAGTGGCAGACTACACAGACACACTGTCGGAGGGAGAGAAGAAGAAGAGGAAGAATAGAGGAGAGGAGAGGAGAGGAGAGGAGAGCACGGAAATAGAAGGTGGGTGTTGATTCCTGACAAGGGTGTGATGAGCGAGTGGAGAGAGAGAGAGTGTGAGAGAGAGAGGGAGAGAGAGAGAGATGGAGGGACACAGTGATTGATGACGGAAGAGAGAGGAAAGGCAGGAATGATGGATGGGCTAACAGGGCAGCGGACAAGTTAAAGGAAAATTGAAAATGGCACGGCCATTCATTTCATTCATGTCTCCCTCGAGAGACAGATAGTGCGAGAGAGAGAGAGTAAGAGGAGAGAGGAGAGGATCGACTCTAATGAATTACATTTCATCTGCTTCCGTGTGCTATTCAGCCACGAGAGCATCGGTATTCATTCCTCCTCTTCTCCTTTTGTGGTCGGCCTGGTGTCTGTGGTGCCGCCGCTGCTGCTGCCTGGCACCGGTTCTGTTTTACCAAATTACCTGTAGGTGGTGATACAAGCCACACAATTCAGTCACACAATGATGACTTCGCTAGTCAGTCGTGTAAGGAAAAGAAAAAACTGGTTACAAAGCCAGTCAGTGTTTATACAAAAATGAGGAAAAGGTTTCAAGTTAAAAAACAAAACAAAAAAAAAACGTGTCAAGTCAAGCAGAAATGTAAAGCATGAGGATATACTGAGAGCAGGAGAGAAATAACACTTACAGGCCAGGTGGCCAAACACGCACTTAAGCGCATTGTGCTCAGACTGACATCCTTTGATCAACAAGTCAATCCGTCTCTGTCAAGGTGTAGTGCACGCTCTTGACAGCTTGATCAGATAAATGGGGGAAGCGGAGATAAGCTGCATGTGAGGCGTGTGTGTGTCTGTGTGTGTGTGTGTGTGTGTGTGTGTGTGTCTGTGTGTGTGTGTGTGCGCATGTGTGTTCAGTAACCTTCACTCACTCTGGGCTATCAGAGTCACTCCAGCAACTTGACCCGGCTTCTTCGGTCCAGCCAAGTGGATCCCTTTGCTGCTCCAGCCGTGATGGAGGGGACAGGCCATGTGTGTGTGTATGTATGTGTGTGTGCCTGTGTGTCTGTGTGTCTGTGTGTGTATGTGTGCATGTTTGTGTATAGGTGTGTGTGTGTGTGTGTGTCTGTGTGTACTTGATTTGCACATTGTCTCAGAAAAGTGAACCAGGGCGCTGGCTCTCAGGTTACCCCGTCGCTCCGAGCTGCCAGAGGCCAGAGGAGCTGTAACCCTCTCAGGGCCCCCACCCCCCTCCCACACACACACACACACACACACACACACACCCACCCCCACCCCCCCTTGTGCACTGTCGGCTCTGGTGACTGGCCTGCACGGGTCACGGATATGCAGCTAAGCGCCCGGCCGCGTCTCGCTACCAGGAAGCCGAGGCAATATTACCGCTGCCAATCACGGCCTCCCGGCCCAGGTATCAGCAAAGAGAGCCCCTACCCCCCCTACCCCCTCACCCCCAACCTGCAAACGATGCGGAAAGAAAGAAAAAAAATGCTGGCGGGCAGGAACTGTCACCATGACAGCAAAGCGTGCCCAGACGACGGCACCGATTTTAGCAACAGTTGCCGCGGCGGCGAGGAGAGGCGAGGCGAGGTCTTCGAGAGGCCACGAGCGAAATTCTGTTCCCCTGGGAAGGTGCTTGTCTGGCATGGTGGCATTAATCTGATAATTATAGAAGCATGATTCATGAGGGCAATATGACTCAACGTTAATTAAATCTAATTGAACCGTCCAGCGTGGCACTCCTTAAGGATTAATTACCCCGTCCGTGGCAGCGGCGAGGCGGACTTCAAAGGCCCTTTCTGTCCCCGTGCAGTCAAACAAGATTAATGACAAAAGCGAGACTCGGTGGCCTAACATTTGCACTGCTGCCTAAAGAGCAGTCGCCATTCCTCCACCTTTTTTTTTTTCCACGTTCACACGAACAAACGTGTGGGGGGGCGGGGGGAGAGAAGAGACAGTTTTTTAATTCTTCCAGTACTTTTTGGAGCGAAAGAAAAAAACACTTGGTTCTTGAGGGCTGTGGCACAAGCTCACTCACTCTCACTCACACACACAATCCTAGGGCTACTCCACCATGGCTGTTCTTTGCCTTCGTGTGGTAAAGACCGGAACACACTGCCAGTTACACGGTGGGTGGAGCCCCCCAAAAAAGACATCAATCACCTGTGTCTGTCTGACCAACAATGGGCCCAGGCAACCTTGCTCACCACATCAAAGGCCTGCTATGCATGCAGACAATGGCCGTTATGCCATGCCTTTACACTTGCATATCGCTATTTCAATGGGGTCTGCCATTTGTTTTCTCCACCCTTTTAAGGTAGAATAGCTGGCAGTTGTTTGTTGGCTATTGGCAGACCTAATATGTCTTTTATTCCCATGCCCAGACAGGCGTGTGTAAGCAGCCAGAGACAGGCTTTAAGTAACACGCTGCGTCACAAGTGTGTGACAACATTTGGCCTCGAGTGACTATCGAGCTTTCGGAAAAGCAAAAGTAGAGGACTAGTAACGATCGATATTGCTCTTCCTGGCATGGGAGTCTCCAGAGGCCTACACGGAGATGACAAAGATGTAGAGCTCTGCGCTAAGTTTGCATCGGAATCCAGTGTATAGGGAGAAGGTCCGCAACCTTAATAACCTTGTGTTCGAGGAGCTATAATATTGATGACTTTTTTTCCCCCCTCGATACTGTGACCATTGGTAATCAATGCCAGTTTATTCCTCACTTAAGTGGTTTTACACACGGTTATAGTCACAGACCCTCGATATATATAAGCCCCAGCATAATGAGTATTTGGAACAAACACACAAAAAAAGGCAATCCTTTAAATATAATCACGTCATTTATTTAACAAAATAAGACCTCCCAGTTTTAAAATGGATAGCACTGCCAGCCATTGTTTTCTTTTTTTTTCCAAGTCTCTTGCTACCCAGTCTTTTCACTCAAACACATTACAAAAAATATTACATCTCTTTTACAGTTTATTCATCGGCTGTACAAATAAAAAATATCAAGCGTCATCAAAGACCAGGAGGCAAGGGTTTGACATGCACATTCATACTGAACTGAAAAGACCCATGAAAAAAAAGCCAAGAACGTGAAAAGAGATTAAAAGAAAGAACGCGTAAGTTAACAGAAGAAAAAAAAGAAAAGACTTTGTTGTGTTGCCTTGCAGATGGGTTAACTGTGGTCTTTCAGTGGCCATGGACCATAAATCTTGTTTTTTTTCAGATAAAGTTGGTATGTGTTGTTATAATTACAATCATCATATAAGAATTATTAAGAACAAACTTGATTTGGAGTATAAACATGAAAAGCAAAAGCGCTCTGTAGAAAATAAATACAGTCCGTGGGTGGGTGGCAAATTTCTGTAACTTCTGCAACTGAAGTGAAAGCCCTGGCCTGGCCTTGGTGCGGCCAGGGTCTAAGCGTGCATGCATCCATCCTGCGGTCATCACCTGGCTTCCACAGCTCTTAACAGGAGACATTTTCTCAGCGTCACGAGCACGTTCACGATCAATACGATCTTCCCAAGTCTGGAAAAACACTAGCATGTGCCGCCCCCCCTAACCAACCCCTGCTCAGACATCGCAGTCAGTCTCTGGCACTGCATGGATACACTACCAGCTCCTCCAGTGACTCTTTGCAGTGTGCCCAGTCAGTCTGTTGGCATGCAGTCGTGCCCCATTCCTCTCCCCATCCCCCTTTAATCAGCTGTGAGGGTGGGGGTATACACGGGCACAAGCTATAGCTCCTAGCTGGCTACTGCTTCCGCCTGTGACTCGACTTCACTGGTAGCCCAAGGCGGACGCAGATCCCAGCCTCTGCCCGTAGAGGGCGTAGTGCGAGTAGTAGGGGGCACCGGCTGGCAGGGAGTGCATAGGCAGGGTGGGTGCGGCGGCCGGAAGGGGCACTTTCCCGTAGGGGTGGTAGCGCGCCAGGCCCAGGCTGGGGGGTGCCCGCAGCGAGAAGGAGCCGGGCATGGAGGCCGGGCTGCTCTGGGGGAGGTGCAGGTGGCATGCGGCTGCAGCTGCAGCTGCTGCGGCGGCGGCTGCAGCGGACGAGGAGGCTGCTGCGGAGGGGTACGCCGACAGGAGCTTTGCGCTGTCCAGCGAGGAGGCGCCGGCGGGCAGGGAGGAGGTGGTGTGCGTGCGGAGGTGCGCCAGGAGCTCCTCGGAGCTGCCGAAGCGCTTGTCGCAGGGCCCAACGCCGGCCGACACCCAGTTGCAGGCGTGCGGCAGCGGGTCGTTGGGCAGCACGAAGCCGTAGGTGTAGAGCGGGTGGGAGAGGGACGGCGTGACGCTGGAGGACAGCGCGCTGGCGTGGAGCGAGTGCAGCGGGTGGCCCGGGTACACCAGGGGGAAGCCGGGCTTGAGTGCCGAGGAGGAGGAAGAAGGGTCGTGGATACAGGAAGTGCAGCTGCTGCCCCCGCCCAGGTGGGGGGCGCCTGGGTAGCTCAGGCAGTAGGGGTCCCTGCACAGGCCCTGCATGAAGGAGGGTGGGGAGGCCCCCGTCAGCGGACTGGAGCTCGGGTGCTTCCCCGGGACTCCCACGCTCCCTCCCCCGAGACTAGATGTTTTGGTAGGGTCCAAAGTGGTCACGTACTGGGAAGGGTAGCCAGCGTAGGCCCCCACGATGGAGCCGTGATAGCCCATGCTGGAGGAGGGCAGGGGGAAGACGGAGTGGCCCGATTTGAAGGGTGAGATGGGGGCGATGTGTCCATGGCCCAGCGCACCGGGCTGGGAGGACTGTGAGTCCGACTTGCTCTCGTGGTGGGGGCTGCCAACCGAGCTGCCCGTGCTGGAGTTGACGCTGGCCCTGGCGTGGCTGGAGTTGGCCAGCTGAGCACCGTCCTGGTTGCCGGCCTTGCCGCTCAGCTCCGCCTCCTTCTTGCCACCGCTTCCGCCGTCAGAGTTCGTGGAGTCGGCCCCTTTGTGGTCCCCGTTCAGCATCTGCGAGTGTGATGTCGGCGGGGCGGAGGGGGACTGCGTCTGTCTGTGTGACGGTGCATGTGTCTGTGGCGGTGACCCGGAGGTGACCCTGGAGTTCGGGGATGCGGCGTGAGGGGGAAATGACGAGCAGCCGGTGCTGTTGTGGGGCACCCGGAAGCCGGCTTTGTCACCGCCATTGCTGCCACCGCTGCTGCCACCACTGCTGGTGGAGCTCACTCCATCCCTCCTGCACTCCGACCCCGCCTTGGAGTACGGCTTGAAGCTCGACTTGTCCTCCAGGACAGGCCGGTGCTCGCCCAGCTTCAAGCTGGAGGAAGAGGAGCGAGAGCTGTGCTCTTTGTCGGAGAGTCCCCCTGAGGAGATGGAGCCCAGCTTGGAGGAAGGTGGAGGGTCTGGCTTCCCTATCTGAGAGCAGGTCTGAGCCAACAGGGCCAAGGGACTCTTCTTGGCATCCAACTGTAAATAGAATAAGGGAGTTAATAAATAAATGAACATTTATAAGTGCAATGACTCAAAAACCTTCGTATTGTGTTACTGTGGTTAGCTCCAAAACTCCCATCAAGGCAGTGGTGGTATACAGCACGTAAGCGTTCCTTGCGCACGAAAATAAATTAAATGTTTAAGGAATCTTAACTCCGAAATCATTTGTTTCACAATGACTTTCGTTTTTTAAGAGTATAAAATCTACGGTTTTTGTACATTTTTCATGAACGCACTGAACATAATTTTGTATTTAACATTTCCTGGTTGAGTTTTTATGCGTAAATGCGAGTTAAAGAGGGTGTGTTTTGTCAGACTCATTTCTCAATAATAAACGTTATTTCATATGCGCAATTTATTGACATAGCCTACCTTACATGTCAAATGTAAAGATAATATCGGGAAATAGCTAGTATTCAACGTTGTAAGGTTCGTAGAGTACCTTTGATATAGTTAACAGGGATATTTCGATTAGGCCTTGGTTAAGTGAAAACTATTTTGTTATTCAGTCATCTAGACAAAAAAATGGCGACATAATTTAGAACTCACAGAGTAACTTTATAGGTCCACTTACACTTACAATTTTCAAATACATACAATGCGTCTGGACACTGGGAGTTTGGTAAGTTATAACCTTTTCAATACTGAAACCACCACTTTTTCTCGACGTGCTTAATGATAATGTACAAGTTCTAGTAAAGGTTGGCCGTGCAAACAAACACCAGCAGAAAACAGTAATTTGACGCTCGACCTTTCCATCTCTCAAATTTTCTAACCACACGTACATTCATTTAAACAAACAACGTGAGCTGGAAATAACACGAGCCTGGTAACTCATATGATTCACACGGGGAGCTAGTTGCGGTGCTGTCACAAGCCATATTTTACATTAGAACGGCGCAGGCTACAACTCCCCAACAGCGCGCACTGCGAACCGTACCACTGTAACAATTACGGGAAATCATACCTCTATGCTAACCGCTGCAGAAGTCAGGGGTTGGAGGTATTCCGGGTGAAGCAAGTGGCTTGAATGTGCCGTCAACATCTTCAGAATACGGATGGGCAATCGCTTTGCTTGGCGAATAGGATCCAGAGGCGTCAGTGCAGAGACAAGAGAGCTTTGTATTCCAACACTTTGGGGAGAATTACAGCTATCGTCACAATCATATATTGTTGTTTCGGGTGTCAGATGGCGTACACAGTGCGTCTTAGATCCACTAAAAAAATCTTTCATTTGGAGCGCAACGCAGTTGAGGTTTGAGCAGGGGCGGCAGTTGAAGATGACTCAGAATTCTTTCATTTTTCTGGCCGAGATTCGTATCAGTTTCATGTTGTCCCCAAACTCAATTGATATGTCGCTATCTTGCAGTTTACTTTTTGTTTATAATCCAAGTCGAAGGTCCATTAGTTGTTTCCACTGGTATCTCTTTCCCGCTAGAGAAAATGACCAAAAAGAATTATTCCATTAACGTTCATAGTTCCGTTCCGCACTCCACCAGGATTCCAAGAGGAAATCTTCAACCGGACTCACAAAACAGAATATATTATTGATTTTAAAAGTTGGTATTCATCTACATAATCTGGAAATGTTGTAATAAAGATGCTGTAACTAGTCTTTTCGAATGTAAGGAAAATCCTCAGATGAAAAGCCAGCGAAAGAGAGCTTGAGCAAACCCTCGCTTCACATGCACTCTCGGCACGCGTTCCCCTCTCTACAATGTACACTTCAAGTGCACAAAATGAGAAGAGGACCTTCAAAGTAAACGAGCCGCCGTCCAATAGTCGCTCCCCGCATCCGTAATGAGAGGGTAGGTGCCGCTCGGCTGAAGGCGGGGCCACCTTGTCTTATTCCCCCATATATCCATTGTCACACAGCGATTCATTATGGCAACGAAGTGACACCACCATTCCTCAGAACGCACCCATGTAACAATTTAAATCAGTTTGTCCTTGGTGTAAGAAGGCCTGAAACCTACCTTCTAAGACCACCACCTTCCAACCTTTACATTGTCTTGTGACCGTGCGGTGTAGTCAAGCATCTTGACAGATAGAGGGCGCCTGAAGCGAATAACTGCTTACTACTGCACATTTCAAGTATATAGAGCAGGCCTTTTTTTACATTAACGTCATGGCCCGACTTGACCACTAAAAGGGAACGGTCATTATTTAAAGCATCAGTCAAAGAGAAACACCAAGCCTAACATTTTCAATTCAAAACTGGGTCTAAATTGTATCACCATCCGAGTTGTGTAAAGCTAATTAAATACATCTTTAAAGGGTCTGTATCCTAAGCTGAACCTCGATTATCATCATCTTGTGCGTCATTACCATGCCTCATTTTCCCGTACTACGTTTTATGGTTTTTCTAATTTAACCAGTTTTATTCCCCATAATTGGGGATACCAATTCTCTTCATTCAGTCTTGTTTTGAACCCAATGTGGAGGATAAATCAAATAAAATCTGCTGGGCATCACAGGAGTCAATTTCTTCACTGGCCTCCTTTCACATGCCATGTAGAAGTGGGGGTGGGGGAGTGGGGGTGGGGGGGTGGGGGGCCAAGTAATAAAACAAGAGTGACTCTATATTCATGTCTATAAATCTGGAATGTTAATAACTTTATTGCATTAAAGCCGTGGACTGGCCCAGCAATGGGCTAATTTTGCTAACCTAATTACACAATGAATTGGTTAAAGTACTTAAAATTATGCCTGACAAGAGCTATTACAGCCAGCCCGAAATAGACCCAGTCAGAGGGGCTTTGATCACAGGGAATCCAGCAGCAATCCCGACCAAGTGCAAAATTTGTCTTTATCCTTAATCGATGGGTAAAAAAATTATAAATTGTGGGGGAGGAGGGGTGAGGTTTCTATCCTCTTACATGCCAAAGAATGTAAAACCCTAGACAAAAAGATTCCCTAAGAATGAGAGGCTAGTATTTCTACAACACTGCTACACAATAATTTCTGGAAGTTGTTAGGAATCCATAATAATCTAAACGGTCTTTGATGTCACAAATAGTAAAGTCTTGATACAGTTAATCCGTTAAAATTAAAGATGGGCAGTTTATTGAATACAGTGGTTCAAGAAATCATCCACAAACGTATTTGCACACCACACCGTATGAATGTAGTAGCATACATTTTTTCCCCTCAGGAAATTCATCACACAGTTATGTGTCATATGTCAGGCATGTTAGATTCTCAGGAGATAACTCAGGACATGAGCGCCACCCTCACTTATGTCATCAGTCATGCCAAACTAGAAAATGATGAGAATGTGACAAGTCACATACACACCATGATGGTATAAACACCAACAATCTTGAGCTGGAAAGCTAGCAACAGCATAGGTGCTTTCTCTCTTGTTTTTTTTTTCTTTTTTTTCCCATGTGGGCAGAAGAAAATAGAAACAACAACAAGTCCCTTCTCTGCTCTGTTCTTTTTCAGCTGTGACTTTTAGCTAAGGGCTTGTGGCATTTCTCGTACTCTGCAGATCAGAAGCAATCAATGATGTTGGAGCTGTTTAGCTCTCAGCCCTTCTCTCTTAGTTTACCACGATGATTCAGTCTCTACGCCATTGATGTTCTGTAAACACGAAAAGTCTGAATGTCCTTTGACTGGTGGAAGTCCTGTTTGTATTTAACCATACAGTGTCCCTTTTTTGTCTAGATTTCTGCCCTTCCACGTATTTACAGAAAGAGCAGAAAACATTGAAATTGGCCCATTCAGGCCAACTGTCAGTCTCCATCTGTCAGTCAGAGCTTTCATGTGTGCCCCTGAGTCCTCGTGGCGGGCGGATGTGAACCTGAGGAGGTGTTTTGCCGGCAGAAATCCGTCTGAAAACACAAGCGCAGGAGAGGGTCAGCATAGGGTAGCAACACTCGAAAGGAGCAGGGTCCAGAGAAGGTTCCAGAAAACAAAAAAAAGACACCAATAGGGGGTTGGAGGAGAAGAGAATAGAGAGTGGACTTCACCTCCTCCCTCCTTCTCCCTCCTCCTCCTCCCCCCACTAGACCCCCCCCCCTCCATTCTCTCCCCCACACCACCCTGCGGGGAGTGGACGGCCCCAAACAATGGGGGCCGGCCCCTAAACTTTTCATGGGTCACCTTGAAGTTGGTCGTTAACAGATGTGTCGTCTTGTCAGTGACTGATTGCCATATCCTGTTGTTGAGGGCCGGCCGGCCTGGCGGCTTTCCTGTCGGGACGCTGGTAGCTCTGGTAGCCTCAGTCCCCCCTCAGCCACCACCACCACTGACCCCCCCCTCCCCGACAACCACCACCACTACCCCACCCCCCACCCCCCCACCCCAAGGTGGTGTGGAACCGTTTCCAATTACATAACTTTATCCAAGCGGTGGCCCTTGCGTAAACAATGGCGTTTGTTTTGAAAGACGGATCTCCTAAACTTTGCCCTCGGCACAACGGAGTTGCTTATTATTAAGTGCACAAGTTCACTTAGAGTTTTCCCCTGTCGGCTAAAAAAGACCCTCGGAGTCTTTCATGTGGTTCATTTTCAAACAATAACACGAGTCCGGAGAGCCACATTGAGAGAAACCGTGCATGTTGGCGACGGGGGAATTCCAGAGCAACCTCAAGTTCTGTTTGTTCTCGCGTTCACATTTACTTAACGGTTTGGCTCATCAAAAGCGATCATCCAGAAGGCAGTTTTGATGCCACTTGATGGCAAAATTAAGCATGGTCTCCGTGAAGTTGGCCAACACGGGACCAAACCCCCCTGGAAGATGTTGCGCTCAGTTTGTTTTTTCGAAAAACAAAAAATGCCTTGCCCCAACAACGATGACACGTAATTGGTTAATAACTCCCTCATGAAAGCCTTCAAAATTTTTATGCTTTTGTGGTCCAAGTGTCTTGAGAAGCATTCATGACCACCAGATGAGCTGCAGTCTCTGTGGGCTGGGAGAATGTGCTTTGTGTAGGTGGGCTGTCAACACTAAGGGGGAAGGCAGAGTGATTATCTGCAGATCTGTTGATGGTAGATTATGTATCTGTAAAGCTGTGCGGCCAGGAGGCAGCTGGGCCTTAGTGGTACATTTGGGAATGGCTGTACGTCATCTGGCTTTTCTCGCAAACACACACACACACACACATACACACACGCACACGCACACACACACAAACACATCAGCCTGTGTATGTGTGTTTGCGCAGGGCTAGAGAGAGTGTCTATGCACGCACACACACACACACACACACACACACACACACACACACACACACACACACACACACACACACACACAAACAAACACACACACACACATTGGCCTGTGTGTGTGTGTTTGCGCAAGGCTAGAGAACAAGTTGGTCTGAGAAATGAAAAGGGATTTGTGTCGTTGCTAAGCTTCATTGTATCACCTCTGTGAGTGTCTATGCACACACATACACATACACACACACACACACACATTCAAACAGACACACACACAATCCCAATGCACATGCATGAGTGTGCACGTGTGAATGCACACACACACACTTGTCTGCGGATTTTTTAAAAGCATGGTTATTTACATACTTAAAACACCCACCTAATCTTTATCAGGCCCGGGTGTCAGTCAGCCTACGTGAACAGGAGACGTATCTGGCCCGCTGGCTGTGCAGCTCAGTGTGTGTGTGTGTGTGTGTGTGTGTGTGTGCCGCCATCCTCTATTCTCTCTTCCCACTGTCATCTGTTCATCGCAGCAGTCGCATCAGCCCTCAACTATTTAAATCACAAGAGCTTACTGTCTACTGTCTCTGCTCCATCACACACTCAGCTAGCTAGCTCACACTTAGCCAGGAGCACATCTATCTGTTTCTCTCTCTCTCTCTCTCTCTCTCACACACACACACACGCATTCACACTTTTGAAGGGTGTGTGCAACACACATACAAACATGCAAAGAAATGCACACACACACTCACACAAAGACACACACACACACACACACACACACACACTCACACACACACAAGAACAAAATAAGTGATGTATTCAACACAGACACAAACTTAAAAAAATGAGCAACATATCCCACATTTGCATACACACACAAACACACACAAAAAAACAATGTAGATAGACATCACACACACACACACACACACAGGGCAACAAAAGCGACTATTGTGCCCGAGAAGTTATTGGGGCCAGCGGGAGGGTGGGAGGTGGACAAGCGTTCAGGAGGAACAGGCTGCCAGCGAAGCGTCTGCCGAGGATCAGATTGTCGTCGCTGCTGCGAAATTTCATCTGACATCAAAGGTGTTTTTCCAGTCACCTCCGAGACACTTTTCTGAAGGGGGGGAGAGCCACAACTGAGGAAACTCCACAAGGAGCACGCCTGGAGCCCTCAAATAAAATGGAGAACGCAACGAGGGCAGGCCCACATGTTATCATAGTTTACTGTCTTTTATAGTCAGCAGAGACGTGTGTTTAAACTTTGAATGAGTACTCATCGTAAGTATGAAATAATCCAATAAAATGTAATTATGTAATTTTGTGTATAACATATAAAGTTTATTGGATGCGAAAATACTCCTAAAACCCATAATAGTTAGGCATAATGCTTACAAGTTATGATTTGCAATCAACAAAATGAGAGATGGGCAGGAACACAAAATGGAAGGGT
Source organism: Setipinna tenuifilis (assembly GCA_030347295.1). Taxonomy (NCBI): domain Eukaryota; kingdom Metazoa; phylum Chordata; class Actinopteri; order Clupeiformes; family Engraulidae; genus Setipinna; species Setipinna tenuifilis. The sequence goes on from CM059273.1 coordinate 14,490,430, forward strand.
ACCAGAAGGCAATGTCAGCGAAAAAACGTCCGCAATATATGGTACAGCCATTTTTCACTTGAACGAGAATTATAACGTTTCACATTAAATAACGTTAGCCTGTCAAGGCTTTTAACTGCTTTGTCAGGAGCCATATAAAATAACAAAATCATTGCCGTGGCCGCTGGGACAGCTCAAAAAATCCTGGCTCCGGCGCTCTTTGGCAAAATAAATACAAATCACCTCTTCTTCTCGGAACGGCGTATTCGTTTCGCGTGAGCGGAAAGACAGAGCACCTCTCCGCGTGACATCCCATGGCCCGGCGCTGCTTTGGCACACGGCGAGTCCAACAGCGCACCTTATTTCCCCTCAGAAGGATCCTCTCTTCCACCAGCACCACCTCCTCCTCCTCTTCTTCCTCCTCCTCCTCCTCCTCCACCTCTCTGCCTTCCCTCGGCCAACCACAAGATCATCCATCACGTGTCAGCGGATTGACACACACACCCTTCCTCTGCTTCTGGTGTAGAATTACCTCTCTCATTATGGAGACAGAGAGATCCATAGCGGTCTGTCTCTTTTTTTTTTTCTTTCTCTTCCACCGACCAGTTAAGGTGTAGGGAAATTGATGGTGACCAGGCCTCAGGAGACACTGACAAATCTCTCTCTCTGTCTCCCTCCCTCATTCTCTCTCTCTCTCTCTTTCTCTCTCTCTGGCTCGCTATCTATCTATCTTTCTCACTCTCAGTGATGCTTACTTCCCTGACAGCCTAAGATCAATCTGTTCCCATTGATCCTGGTGATGTTAGGAGGACTTGAAGAAAGCCACAGCGTGAGAGAACAATGCTGGCTGGATTTGTGAGAGTGAAATGAATAAATGATAGCGCCACCTGAGGCTAAGAGAGCTCAAGGATAAAGAGCTTAATTCGCTTCAATTTTAAGAACGCCATATTTCATATGAGAGGTACGCCGCATATGACAGGGAAACTGGAGATCTTCATTTTTTTTTTTTTTACAGAGGAAAAAAAAAATCACTCGAGCTCTATCTTGGGTGATGTGTGTGGTTTTTTTGCCTCTCTCTCCCACTGTGTTCGAGGTCGCTCTGGCACACACACACACACACACATTGAGTAAGTGCCAGGTCTGGTCTGGGGCCACAAGGATGAAGCTCTTGATGAAACAAAGGCCAATTGTCCTTGTTTTTGGAATCCCCATTAATCCTGCGACTGTCCATAAAATCAAATAAACACAGTTGACCGTGGCAACGGCTGGTGACCCGAATCTTTGCCATCGATTTTATCCCATTCAATGCGCCATTTTAATAGAGAAATCTATGGGGCGGCTGGAATGGAGTGTATGTGTGTGTACGCACGCACACTGTGTGTAGCCGAGTGAGTGTGCGGCTTCCTCTCGCATGCCTGATGCCGCCCGGGCTTTTGTTTGCGAGCAGCCCCCGTCCAGACATAATTCCTACTTGTCAGGGATGAATTATGCGCTCACGGCGTCTCGGAACGCCACATATAGGAGTTAACATTTAAGGCTTCATGTAGTCCCAGCGTATGGATGCACTCGTGCATAATGGCTGGCAGGGAGGATTTTAATTCCACACACACACACACACACACACACACGCATTGTGGTTGATGGGCTGACGCCAGTGTAATACACACACACACACACACAGACCTGTCACTGATGACAGGACTGACGCCAGCCCAAAACATACACACACATACACACACACACACACACACACACACACACATGCACGCACACACACACACACACACACACACAGTTGTTGCTGTTGACGGGACTGAATCCAGCACCGCCTCTGTCATGCATCTGTCATTGCTAGACACCCACAGCAAGGCTGCCTCATCCTCCTCAAGGGCCTGGCATTGGCTGCCCTCTCCCTGCCATGTGCTCTGCTGGTCGTAATTAAAGCAGGTAAACAAAAAACACACTGCTGCTCTTTTGTGTGGCTAGTGTGGCAGGTTCTGTTTTGTTCAGAGGAAGTTTTTGTTCAGGCAAAATAAATATGCACATGTTTGAAGAAGTGTATATTTGTCTTAAGAAACTCTGCGTTCTTCATTGTGAGTTTTTCTGCTCCCTGTCTGTGTAGTGCTGCTGAACATTTAGGGTACCATGAAAGAATATGACTTTGAGAACACCGCTTAAAAATAATAATGCTACATTACATTGGATTTAGCTGATGCTTTTTAAGCCAAAGTGACTTCCAGTGACTTAGGTACAAGAACAGTCCCCCTGGAACAATGTGGGATTAGATGCCTTGCTCAAGTGCACTATAGCCATGGATGAGGGTGCAGGAGAATGCTGGTTATTCATTCAACCACCCACATTTGTTACCTACTGGTAGAGGAAACAAACCTGCAATCCTTTGATTCCAAGACCAACTCTCTAAACATTAGGCCCAAGTGTTGGTTATTATGTTGTATTACAACTCTCGAAACCCTTCCTAATACTCTGACTCCTTACAAACAACCCTGTTATGTAAAACAGGCTACTCTCGAATCAGATAATCCAAAACATTTCAGAAAATGTTTGGTTTGGATAGGCCTCGGTTTGAACAGCGCTCATAGTACCTTGACATTGTTTGTCAGACAGCTCATAAACTCTGCAATGTGTCTAATTGTAGTCCTCGGTGCCAAAAAGACGGTTAGCCAGGACTGGATATTGAGAGATTTGCATGCGTTTGACACGTCTGGCATGTCATTCATCACGCGTAGGAGGTGTAAGGGCGACTTTGACAGCTTTGTCATCGGCTCATCTCCCCGTCCTTTTGATGTGGTGAGGGCCCAGAGGCTTCCAGTTAAAGGCGTGTCGTTGTGCAAGTACATAAATGCTTATCACTCACATCACATCAAACAAATGATTCCTCTGTGGTGTCGCCGCCCAAATCAATCTCCTTCTTGATGTGGTTTGACAGAATGTCGGTTCAAACAGCAAAACAAAAAAACCCAGGGCTAGCAGTGGAGCTTTCTTAGTATGAGTATATCAGGCCAAAGCTTTGTGTATCCTAATTACAGGCCTACTGTAAATAGGATCTCAAGCGCAGTTGTCATTGTATGCTGAGCAGTTTGAGAAGAACACGGAACCAAAATACACAATTCCTTCAGCGATTTTCCTCAACCATGATTTACATGCACTCTTCTAGCCAGACGCTTGGCGACAGAAATGTCATTTTATGGCCACCGTGCTTCTCGAAAGCTTTTTGTGGTTGCCTTGGGGGCAACAATAAAGCGTCGCATGGAAATGTTTAGTCTGATTCGCGATGACAGAGTATCATAAGCCATTGTAAATGTTTCACGTGTGGAGGCGAGAGGATTATGAATTATTCACATGATCTTTCTGTATGGCCTTCCGTTAATTTGGGGTGACATAGCACTCTACTTAAGAAGTTAGATTGAAATGTCTGCAGCCTAATTTATCTCCCACCACCACCACCACCCTCACCACAACCACATGTCCTCATACCCCCTCAAACCACCCCCCACCCCTGTTTCCCATGAATCCATGAATGCAAAGCAGCTCCATATTTCAGGCTGGCCTC
>CM059273.1:14498979-14528979 GCA_030347295.1 Setipinna tenuifilis
AACCGCATTGTTCTCTCTCTCTCTCTCTCTCTCTCTCTCTCTCTCTCTCTCTCTCTCTGTCTGTTTGTGTGTGTGTCAGCTTGTGTGCCTGTGGGCGTCCATGAGCTTACTGTTATATCTTGGGGGAAATAGTCATTATGCACATCATGCAGGCCGTTAAGGGGAAGTCGCTCAATGTGATCTTTGTTTCTGCCTAAAGAGCCGGCGGCTGTGGCGGCAGCTTCAACAGCGGCCCGCACACTCTGCTGGTGTGTGTGTGAGGGGATAAAGCCCATGCCGTGTGTGTGTGTGTGTGTGTGTGTGTGAGCCCACAGCCACAGGAGCCAGGGAACGTCGTCGAGCCAAAGGAAAGTTTGTTCCTGCTCAAGAAAATGATGACAGACATCCTCTTCAGTGGGTCTGTGTGTGTGTGAGGCATTATGTAATGGAGAGAGGGGATGGATGGAGGGGGGTGAGGAAATACCAGTCATAATCCACATTTGGTCAGTGCTGGAATGTCACAGATGTGGTAGCCATGTAATGAGTCATTTTAGAGATTTTTTTTCGAAATGTCAGAATCATATCAAGACCAGTCGAAAAATGTTATAATTTGAAGCGATAAGTGTTTCCGAATATAATTTCATCTTGCCCTGAGTCTTTGAGTCGGATCCCCCTGAATAAGATATTCCAGTTAAAAGTTTTCATCCTTGCCGGGTGCGAGAAATATCTTATCTGCGTCTTTTTGGGTCATACTATGATTAGCCATTCCCATTCAGGATGGCAGCCACGTACATTAGCCGGGACAGAATTAAGAAAGTAGACTCCAGGCTGCGAATGAGTCTAGAAAAAAAATATTAAACAAATTAAATACGACATAAAAAAAATGAAATTAAGTTTTAAGGGCATATGCCACCCAGGGAACTGGGAAGAATATTATTTTGACACACCAATGGCCCGGGGCATGTAGAGTGGTTTGGAAAGGGGGGTAGGGTGGGGTTGGGTGGAGTGTGTGTATGTGGGTGTGTGTGTGTGTGTGTAAGAGGAGGGTGGTGAGGTTTGGAGGATGGGAGGCTTGGCTTTTTTTTTTCTTTTCCTTCTCTCTCTCTTTTTTTTTTTTTGATGTGTGATCCGCTGGGGCCTGCTTTGGCTGGCAGATTGTATCAGCAAACACGACGGGCAGAATGTAGCTCAGACTAAATAAAAGAGGGGGTCGGCGATAAAACTGTCACGGATTATCTCGCCCGTCGCCGGGCGCCCTGTGATGTCGTATCAAAAAGGATTTGGTGGAAATGATTTGGCAGCTAGAGAGAGGATGATGTGGTGGTGGTGGTGGTGGTGGTGGTGTGTGTGTGTGTGTGTGTGTGTGTGTGTGTGTCTGTGTGTGTGTGTGTGTGCGTCTGTGTGTGTGTGGGGGGGTGATGAGCAGAGGGAGGGGGGGAGCAGAGGATTTTTGTCGTCGTTATTTTATGTCTTCCCCCACTCTCCTGTACTTTTTCTTTTCTTTCTGCGACGTGAGGCTGCCTCGTCTTCCCCTCTCCCCAGACGACACGCCGGCAGCTTTTTGTTTTACGTGGCAAAGCAACCTGCTGAGGAGGTGTCACAGGATGAATGCGCCTGTCCCCAGCTGTGGAGGGAAGACGGCTTGTGTGTGTGTGTGTGTGTGTGTGTGTGTGTCTTGTCTGTCTGCGTAGGCCTGCTTTTAACAGCTAGAGAAGAAAGAGGAGAGTTGAATATGTGATTATATTTCACTCTGTGTTTGGTATGTACACTTCTCCACGTAAATCATAGGTGTGTGTGTGTGTGTGTGTGTGTGTGAGTGTGTGTGTGGGACAGACAGAGTTAGATAGAGTGACTGAGTTTCTTGAATAGCCATTAAACTCTCTGTCTCTCTGTCATATGTCTATATCTCAACACGTGTTTAAGTTCATGTGTATTTCTCCACTGTACTTTTAAGAGCATGGCTGAAACATAAAATATAATAGAATAAAGCAGGTCTTCATCGTCATTGTCACAGGTACAATGAAATTTAAAGTGGCCATCACTTTCAATTTCATTGTGCCTGTGACAGTGACAATAAAGTGTGTGAATACATGCTGTACATTTTACCTGAACTTGACGTGAACCTCATGTCAAAACAGCAGTGCTTTCATTCCTCCCTCTCTCTCTCCCTCCCTCTCTCTCTCTCTCTCTCTCTCTCTCTCTCTCTCTCTCTCTCTCTCTCTCTCTGCCACAGCATGGTCTGTCACAGACACCTGTATTACTCATCAAGGCGGTGTCAGACTCGTCCTGTTGAACAAACAGCTTACCAGCTGGCAGGCTCGCAGCAGACAGGGCCCTGCTCTTCACTTCACTCTGCTCTGCTTCATAAGGGCTGGTGTGAACGCTTGCCAAAAAAGAAAAACAGCTTGCTTGGGGATTTTTACGATTGACACCTCTGGCACAAACACCAAAAAAAAAAAAAAGTGGCGCATTTAAAAAAAAAAGTTTGTTGTCACTGTCGAACATGCTGTGCTTTTGTGTGTAGTGTGTTGTGTAGTGACTTCTATATGTATGTGTACTTTTATCTGTCTGAGTGTATGTGTGTATATACAGTATGTAAGTGTGTGTGTATGTGAAGGTGTGTTTTGCTATGTGTGTTCTTTTGCGCTTGTGTGTGGAAGAGAGAGTGTGTGTGTTTATGTGTGTGTGTGTGTACCACTATATTTTAAAGTACTGTTTGACAGGAGATTAATAAATGACAGCGCCACTCAGCATTCATTTAGTGTTTCTTGATAAGCCTCCGCCATATTAGGGCAAGAGACATCACGTCAAACTAATATTGATGGCGTGAAGACAGACATAGACTGAGAGATAGAGAGGGAGAAAGAGAGAGAGAGAGAGAGAGACAGACAGACAGAGCCCACACATTTAACTTCTCACTAAACACTGATCTGAGGCCTGTCACCCTTGTGTCAACTCCTTCCTCATAAACTCTCCTCTCATTTACTCTTTTTCCATTTAAATGCTCTTATTTTGACTTGTGTCAGGTTAGGCTCAAGTCGAGTTTGGCGAGGAGACTCGAGTGGCGCCAAACGCACTCTTCAGATTACTTCGCCTGTCACTCAAACGTAATTGACGCGCTGACATTAATTTTTCGCTGGAACTCACATCTGCGGCATGACTCTTTCAACAGACATCAAGTCCCAACCTTCAACTGTTAATCCTCAGACACGCAAGTTTGACACAACCATCCCGTGAGTGCAATTTTTTTTGTCTCTACTTAAAATGTACATGCTAAGAATGCCTCTATAAGCAGTTTTTTTTTCTAACTTTTTGTTTTCATTAAGGGAGTGAGAGAGAGCAAGAGTGAGAAGACATTTCACTCCGCAGGTCTTTTTTTCTCATCAAGATTGAGTGACAGTTAGGAGTGTCACTCATTACACCTGAACAAGGTTCTAGAATACACACGTTTAGGTGTCAGGTGTCAGTTTCATCACGTTGCCTGACTAGATTCATTAGCAGAGAGAGGGGGAGAGGAGGGGGGGGGGGGGGGTGGGGGTGGCGTGAGGTGGAAGTTATACAAGCCAGTTGGTTGGTATATGACACTAGCTTGTCAGACAGAGGCCCCTCCCACTAGCCTAAGTTGATACACATGTGGGACAAAGCAGAAGGTCAGGATACATCAAGGCGGCGGTTGTCTGTTGGCCAGCGTCAGGCTGTCGCTGAGCGTCTTTGACCCTAGTTTTTGTTGACACTTGTTGGGCTCTTGTCTGTGGCTTTTTTGGCCAAATGAGCATGTTGGTCTGGTGGCAGGGCCAGACGGTGGAAGATTAGTCTAATCTTGCCACCTGTAGAGCGTTTGTGAGTTAGTCTTAAACTAATGGGAGTTAATGAAGCAAAATGAGTGTAATAACTACATTATACCTGCTTTGAGGCAAAAATGCCAATATGTTGTTTTATTCTTTTACAAAGAAAGTAGCAACTATGTACTAACCATGAAGGGAAAACCTGCTACTTAAACGTTTTCACAGCAAAGGGGACACTATAGAAGTTAGCATTCTGCAAACATAAACCAACTGGTTTGCTAGCTTGGGAAAACTACAGAACTTAAACTCTTACACAATCAGCTTGAGAGTCACATAAATGGTTTCTCACACAACCATACTAAGCATCTATTACTCACGCATAAAATAAATATAATATATAAATACAATATATAAAACAGTGCAATAAACATTGCACTGACCAACACTAACACAACCCTCACAGAAAGGAGACCTCCGACAATACAACTGACACGCAATGGATACGCAACCCAGGTCTTTTAGCTTTTCACAAGCAGGATCAAGACTTCACTAACTTTATGCTGTCTTTTCATCCTTCTCTTTCCCCCTACTGTCTGTCTTTCTCTCTTCATCTGTCTATCTCCGCTGTCCTTCAGTCTCCCTTCATCTTATCTCTCTGTTCTGTCCCAGCGTCTTCTAATCTCTTTCTCTCTGTCACTATGCTTACATCTGGATGTCTTTCTCTGCCCCTCTCTCTCTCTCTCTCTCTCGATCCTTTTTCTCTTTTTCACACTCTCTCATTCTCTGTTTCGCCCTCTTGCTCTCCCTTTCTCGCTTTCTTTTTCCCCCTCTGGCCCTGCTTTGAAGAGGAGCTCTCTGCTCCCTGTGTAAAGCTGTCACTCTCGCTCTTTGTCTGGGTGTGAGGATTAGCGAAGCAGACGTCACCCTGGCATGATGGCTGCCAGTCAGGCTCTCTCTCTCTCTCTCTCTCTCCCGTTTGGACTGGTAATCGGCGTGTCAATGAGGAAGCCCCAGGCGATGTGGGAGACTAGGGGATTTTCTTAGGAGTTTCATGTGGCGATGTCAATATCCACACTTCACTTCATGTTTTTTTTTTAACTGTAGAACAGACCAGCATCTGCCAGTAACCACTCTTGGTGGTGTGATGATACAATGCACCTGTTTTTTTTCAACTGGATGTCTGAGAAGTCTGAGTGAGTGTTAGAGTAACACTAAGTAGTTTTTCCAACGTTAAAATAATGTTTCATTTCAGTGGTTCATCAACTTGTAACAGAGTGAAAGGCACTGCTGAATTCACTTTGCCACCTTCCCTGGGTGTAACTAAGTTTGGAGGAGCCAGGCTTCTCCCTGTAGTTTCAAATGAGAGACAATTCCTCTCCCAATCTGTAGGGCGACCGAAGACAAAAACTTCTAATGTTGCTTTAATAACTAGCGGTCAGTTACCAAACCATACTTTTGTTATATTAAGATAATGCAACCACACATATTCAACACATTGTTTTTACTAAGGACTGCAATGTGCAGACGTCAGTATCCACCTCTCATTTTGTTGTTTTATTTCCTTTACTTTTTTTGTGGTTAAGATAATGACGCATGCCTTAACTCGCTTGTTTTGCATCTGCTAATGATCTGTGAAGAGGACTTATGGCGGTGGTTTGACTGGATTGGGACACAGATGACTGATTATGCTCAATGGCATGTACCTTAGCTCAACATAATGCGATTGGATATAATTTTATCTTCAGAAGGTTTAACCAAAAAATCATTTTTTCTGCTAGACAAAAACAAATTGAGGTGTGTGTGTGTGTGTGTGTGTGTGTGTGTGTGTGTGTGTGTATACATGTGTGTAAGAGTGAGTCTACTTGTTTGGCTAACACACATCTCAGTCATTTTATTCTGCAACAATGGGAAGCACTTCCTCAGTAAAGTACCACTCCCACCAACAGCAAGTTAACTGAACTTAAACTTCTCCACTCTTCACTATCTCTCCAATCACCCCACCCACACACACACCCCCCACCCACCTCTGGGGTGTGAAAGATGCAAGGTGACAAAAGAGAAGCGAGGAAGGTGGGGGGGGGGGGGGGGGAGCAGTTTAATGAAAATAAAAGTGTGAGAGAGGAGGAACTTGACAACACCTTGAAAGGAGCCATTGTATGCCAAAGGAAGCACAGGGGTGAGAGGTGCCTTTGAAGTGGAGAGGAGGAAGCACTCGTAACCAAAAAAAAAAAAGAAAGAAAGAAAGAAAGAAAGAGAAACAAAGACAGAGTCGGAACGTCAACCCACCAGGAGAGATGAGCGAGCAGCATGTCTGCCTTTTTTTCTTTTGAGGGAAAAGGGGGGGGGTGGGTGGTGGGTGGGGGGTACTCCCCTTCTAGGATCCTTGACTTCAAAAAGGTCAAGGTTGACAGCACTTGCCCATGGAGGTACTGGAGGCGGGTAGCGGTAGAGGTAGGCTTGGGTGAATGTGGGGGGAAGAGAGAGAGAGTCCTTTCTGTCGGACAGGGCTGGATAAAACAGGGGGTGGGGGAGGGTTGGGTTGGGCTGTGGGCTGTGGGGCTCTAGTTGTCAGTTTTGAGGGCCTGAGCGACTCCAAATCATGCCTAATCCCGTGTTTGTCTTTTGAAGAGTCATCTGTTTTGAGGGAAATGTTGAATACAACACCAGTGGGAGAAGGGGAGGAAAATAAGGAGCTAAACAGAGAGAGAGAGAGAGAGCAAAAGAAAGACATCAAAACATTTCAGGAGTTCCTCAGATGTGTCTCCGAGATAACATTCACTCACGAAGGACTATCCAAAGACATCGGCGAGGGAGAGGAAAAGATGAATCACAATAGACATTGAAGGAATTTAAGGAAAAGAGTCAGGCACATTCAAAGATCTTCCCTCCCTCTTTTTTTTCTTGCTCTGCCTTTCCCTCCCACCCTCCCCCCCCCCATCCGATCCTCCATTCCTCTCTATCTCTCTTTCTCCTCTCTATCTACAATGCCCAAGCAGCACTTTGATAAACAATACAGGGCTACAATGAGGCTGAGTGGCCTCCGCATGCTGGCAGGATCTGAGGAAAGTGTTTACTGGGGGTCTTGTCAGATAACAAAGCAAGGTTGTATGGAAACTTCGGAGAAAAGGGCTCGGGGCTTTGATCTTGTTTCTTCTCTCTATTCTTCTCTCTTTCTTTCTCTCTCTCTTTCTCCCTCCCTCTCTCTCTCTCTCTCTCTTTCTCTCTCTTCCTCTCTCTCTCTACCTGTCTCACACTCTCTCATTCTGCCTTTATCTGTCTTTGTGTGGCACTCTCTGAAAATATGTAAGAATTTTTATGAAACATTTATTCTGTGAATGCGAAGTGAAAAGCGAAATATCACAAACACACAGTCATGTACAAACAAAGGATATACACACAGACAAAAACACACAAAGGTGGGCAAATTCATAGCAATAGCTACAGTTGATGAACTCAATTTGCAGAAGGCAAAATTTGCACAATACATACATATGCAGATGGCCTTCATGCTAAATTACAGCAGGCTGAGGATGGGTGGGGGGAAAAGGGATTTAATATTGGTAGTAGTCAGGAATAACTTCCAAGACAATTACCGAACTGAAAAATAATCATCACACTCAGTTATAATTACATTGACTTAATCCTTAATGTATGGTAAATCATTAATAGGAAACACTTCAATTAATAGATGAATTCCATTTCAGAGAGCTGTATTCGAGGAAGAAAGATAAATCCATTTTTCCCCTTATATGTAATATTCATTCTTTCCAGCACTCATCTCTCTCTGTCTTGCTTTCTTTCTCTCCCTCTGTCTCTCTCTTTCCCTTTCTCTCTGTCTTTTTCTCACTCCTTCCGTCTCTTTCTCTTTCTCTTCTTCACCGTCTCTTTTTTCTCTTGCTCTCTTGCTCTCTTCCTCCCTCTCTCTCTCTTTCTATCTCTTGCTCTCTTCTTCTCTTTCTCTCTGTCTCTGTCTTTCTTTATCCCTCTGTCTCCATGTCCTCTTATTGTCCCCATTTCCGTTGTCATAGAGATGGGCGCATTGAATTACACTGTGGCTCCTCCGACTACACCACCCCCCCCTCAGCCCCCCCCAGCCCTCCCCAGCCCTCCCCAGCCCTGAGACTCCCCTCAGACTCTCCAGTCGCATTTGACAAATTAGGCGTGACACGAGGGTCGCCGTGACAAGGGCCCGGATTTCTGGCGAACACCTTTCCCGCCGGCCCCATCGATCACCTCTCTTCCTGAGCCGCCACGCCCCCACCCCCCCTCCTCCCAATCCATCAATCGCTCAGGCCAAAACGCCGCGGAAATCAATCACTCTGCGACAGCGCTGGATTGGATGAGACTTGGAGGGAGAGCGACCGTCTGAGAGGGACATGAAGACGTGGAGTGATGAAGAGCCTGCATTTGTTCTATTTTTTGTTTTTTCTTGTTCGGCCATTTTCTGTTTTTTTGTTTGTTTGTTTGTTTGTGTGTTCAGTTTTTTTCTCCCACCACCTTCTGTTCTTTTTTTTCCCTCAAACCTACATCCAACATGTGTCATGTAATCTAACAGCATCAGCAGAAAAAAAAAGAGAACAGAACAGATGACTCCAGGCTTGCGTGGCCGTGATATAAATGTTCATTGCTGCGCCATTTCTTTTTTCTTTTCTTTTCTGGGGGAAAACTCCTCGCTGGATTGATGCTTCCTGTTGGAGGCCCAGGTGCAGGCACAGTATGGCACACACGGAATGAGGAGACAGAAGGAGCAGAAGGGAAAAAAGGGTGGTCGGAAAAGACGGGGGATCGGAATAAAGCACAGGCAGGGAGGATGGAGAGAGAGAGGAACGCCAGAAGCGAGGGACGCCAGAAGCGAGGGATGATAGGTTGATGTAAAGGTGGTTGGACTTTCCATATTCCTCCGTGGAAAAGCTAGCCAGCCTCCCTCCCTCGGAGTGTTCTGTTTGGAGGGGATCGAGGCCAGTCAACCTCCTCAGACCTTGCCCTACCACCAGCACACACACACGCACATGCCACACACACCGAACACACACACACGCACATGCTGCTGACACACACACTGCACACACAGACATATACACACTCAGAGAGAGAGAGACAGAGACAGAGACAGAGAGAGAGTGAGAGAGAGAGAGAGAGACATACTACAGTAGTGGGTTCTCTGGGGTGGGCTGGTTAATGTGTGGGCATTTACAAGTTTTACAAACAAGGCCATGAATCACACACAGTTAGTCCATCATTCCATTGCATATATATATATATATATATATATATACTATGTGTGTGTGTGTGTGTGTGTGTGTGTGTGTGTGTGTGTGTGTGTGTGTGTGTGTGTCTTTGTGTGTGCGTGTGTGGATAAAGAAAAGAGAAGTATAGTGTGTGTGTGTGTGTGCGCGTGTGTGTATGTGCGTGTGTGTGTTTGCACTCTGACAGAAGTCAAATTAAGCCTGTCAGCAACATGGCTGCTTTAATTTGACATATTAATGCGTGCTGCCACCGCCAATAACTCTGTGGCTAACAGACAGACGACGGGGTCCCCTGCTCATGTGCAGGCACACACACACACACACACACACACACACACACACACACACACACACACACACACACACAGGTTCATACACACACTCGAGCCAGTCCATAACTCCGGCCTCTCCACCCATAAAAAATGTAATCTCCTCGTGTGGTGGGAACTGCTGAGTATGTTAATAAACCATCAGGCTCCCTCTTTCCCCCTTGCTCTCTCCTTTCTTTCTTTCTCTCTCTCTCTCTGTCTCTGTCTCTTTCCAGTATTGCCCCCTCTCTTCTCTCCTCTTTCTTTCTCATTCTTCTACCTTTTTGCCTTTCCCTCTTGACGGCTTCCTACTTTCCTCAGTCTCCTGACTATCCCTTTAGTTCTCTCTCTCTCTCTCTTGCAGTTCACTCTTCATCCCCCTTTCCCCACTCTCTCTCTCTCTCTCTCTCTCTCTCCCTCCATCTGAAATTTACGAGTGCCAGAGTCCTGCTGCTGGATGACGTATGCGCTGGGGCCTCGGCCGGTGAGTTATCAGCATGTCTGAAGGCATTACGCTGACGCACGCTAACCAAACATCATACGGACTGACGACTGGCCTGATTTATGGCTTTCTCTCTCTCTCTCTCTCTTTCTCTTTCTCTGTCCAACTCTCTCTCTCTTTCTCTCTTTCTTTTCTCCCCCCCCCTTCTCTCTCTCACTCTCTCCCCACCCCCCCCACCCCTCTGCTCTCCTCCATAGCGTCTGGGAAAGTCAGACTGGAGTAATTGGAAGCAGCAGACGAATAGCTTTATCATTCAGTTTGGTGGCGCGTTAGCTCACCACTGCACTTCCTTTTCATCCTGCACACAGTAGAGTGGGGCGCTCCTAACACAAATGCTGTAAAAGGGTTGACCCCCCCGCCCCACCCCACCAATCAACTCCCCCGTCAACTCCCCCCATACCATACACCCTTTGCTCCTGTGTCCTTATAAAACGAGATGGCCTACTATTGAGAAATTGCTTCCTGTACAGCCGTACAGTGGCCATAGTTTGAGCAGAACAAACAAACACACACACACAAGCACACAGACACAGACACACACACACACACATACACACAGGCAGCGTGAATGGGAGCTGCCACAAAACTAACACCCATTTCATAAGTGCAGCCATAACCCTTGAGTGGAGCCAGGAGAGGCCTAGGGTCCCCCTGCCCCTCCCCTGGAATAGTCTCTGTTCTCTGACTTGAGTAACCTCAACTGCTGGCCCTTTCTGGAGAGGGTCAGGAGGGGATGTAACCACTCATCTATCATTCATACGATCTGCTGTTCTTTTATTACTAACTTTCTTTTCCTCTTCTACCACCAGCCCGCCTTTCTTTTTTCTCCTCCTTCTCCTCCTCCTCCTCCTCCTCCTGCTCCTGTTGCTGACCCCCTGCTGATTCTTGGTCATGGAAAAAGAGGAGTGGAAATGGAGAGAGAGAGGGGGAGAAAGAGAGGGACTGTAGCGCTGTTGTCACTTACCAGGACTCTCTGGCCATTTTTTATTCACATCTGAAGGTCACCATATGGAGTGGAATTCCACATTTTAAGGAATGTGAATGCATGTGAACGCATGTGGAAAAATCCCCGGTATGAACCCAATGCCACAGAACAGCAGCCTCTGTGTCCACTGTGTCCACTGCTGAAGGAGCTGCCCACCAGTGGAGAGTCTGGAGGATCCAAGTAAAGTCCAACTTTTCTGCTTTCTAAGTATAAACACAGCAGTTGCACCACAGTAGAGCTGCTTCATCATCCACAGGCCGGTCACTGTGGACACCGGAGCCGTGCTGAGGTGGGGCCGTGGAGCCGGAATGGGCGCCAAGATTGGGAGCAGAAAAACATGAAGGGGGAGAAGGTCAAGGCTCTGTTTAGGAGACCAAAGATTTGTACCAGAGAGCAGCATTATGAAGAAATGTGTTTGATGATGTGCCTCTTGGATTTATGTCCCAGATAGGGGAAGGCAATCGAATCAATGTTTTAATCGGTTGTCAGTTACAACCAGTCTGGCTATAATTCAATGTTGGAATAAGATCTTCTGTTATCTGGGTGTGTGTGTGCGTAAGGGGGGTGGGGGGGTGGTTATGCTTCTTTGTGCTGTGTCTCCTCAGACACAGTGACGAGAACACACATACACATGCACACACACACACACACACCTACACACAAGCAAACATATCTGTACCAACAAACCCAAACACTGTCATGCGTATACAAAAGGACACGAACACAATCTTCACAAAGACACAGACACACTTATACACAAACACACACTTGAACAAAACCTTTCACAAACAGGGTCACACATGAGAGAATACTTTTACTTTTTATCTTTATCTGCATCTTTTATTCTGTTTTTGTCTCACATCAACATACAGACACAAATGACCACCAACTGTGAAATACAGACACAGGGGGTGGGATTTAGTCTGGACTTCTGGCTATCAGATGGCCTGTAAGTGAGTGCGGTCACAGACAAAAATCATCTGATAGGATTCCAGCTAACTCTTTGCACATGACAGCGTGTAGATAAAGTCAAGCTAGCTCCATCATTTTGATAGGATTAGGCCTCAAAGACTATAAACATGCATATACAATACATTTTGTCATTGCATTTCAGTGCATAATCACATTTTTTGTGTTTGTTTTAGTGAATTTTATTATTTAAAAGATTCCAGATTTATTTTTACTTCCTGTTGATTTTGGCCTGTGTTCTTGTAGTCCTTCATCTTCTTCTTCTTTTTCTTCTTCCTTCTTTTTTTCTTCCTCCTTCTTATTCTTCATCTTCTCCTCCTTCCTCTTCTTGTTCTTCTCCCTCTTCCTCCTTCTTGTTTTTATCCTTCTGCATCTGTGTTTTCACCTCTCCCCCATGCACACACCTCTGTTCTCTGTCTGTCCTTCCCTCCGACTGCACTAGAGAACTTTGAGGAAAGACAGAAGCTCCATCAGGCCGAGGACATCTCTCCCAGAGAGAGGTGCATTCTGGGAAAGGGGGTGGAGGGTGAAGGATGGGGGCTGGAGGATGGGGGCTCCAGGTGTGTTTCCCATCAGGTGCTGGCCACCAGATCTCTGGCTCTCTGGCACCGGACCCAACCATGACAGAGATTGAGAAGCGAATAAAACAGTCCATTAAAAAGTCTCTGAGAAAGTCCCAAGGCTTATCGCCTACTACCCCCTCCACCACCACCACCACTCTCCTTTTTGGCACATGGACTCTGCTGGCCCCATCCTGCATGAGTGCTTCTGACCATAAGGAACTGATCTACAGTGAGAGCCAAGTGCACTGTAAAAAAAAAAGAAACCGCATCGTATGTAAAAGTATGAGAGTTCAAGGTATTCACAAGGGGTGTAGTGCTGAAAAGCTTTCATGGTATGAGGGCTGCTGTATTTGAAGTGGCTGGGTGACTGGACATCTGAAAAGGTCTTTATCAAAAGTTACTTCATCTGTTATTCCTTTAGTTCACAAAGGCTTTATTCACACAAATGTACACTACAGTAGAGTATTATCATTTATTATTAATTCATGTTTCCCCTCTCAGTTTTTCTCTATTTGTCACACCAAAACGTGATACCACAGACACTATTGAGCTGTCTGTGGTATCAAGACCTCCAGAGTTCATCAGTAGCCACTTTTCCGGTGTTGGGCCAAAGCTGGGCCACTTGAGCCAAAGCAAAGACAATCACTTTGTGTAGAACTAGACAAACTTTCGCTGACATCATTCTATGAATGTCAACATAAATTATCTGTAAATCTATGCATTCTAAAAAAAGTCACCCCAATCAGAGTTATCATGGACCCAAAAATTACAGAAACATATTGAAACTGTTCTTTTGAACCAGGCTGTAAATATGTTTATTTTTGCTGTGCAAATGGACTTTTCAACATGGGAGTCTATGGCAAATTACTCACTTTTGCAGCTAGCCCTCAATGGAGTTGTGAGGTATTGGAACTTTAGAACGTTCAGCTTTGGCTTCATTGTTTGGTCTGGAATGGCGCCACGTGCTCCACACTTCATCACAGGCACCCATGGCTGAGTGGCTGGGGAGTCAGCCCCATAACTCGCAGGTTCGATACCCTGTGTGTCAGCACGAACACTGTGGGTGAGGGGAATGAGTGATCATCATGAACATTCCCTTTCACCATCATCTACTACAGCTAAGGTGGCCTCAAGCAAGGCATCTAATCCCTAACTGGTCTAGGTGTTCACATCTGTGTCACAGTTTGCAGTAAGTGTGTGCGTGCGTGTGTGTGTGTGTGTGTGTGTGTGTGTGTGTGTGTGTGTGTGTGTGTGTGTGTGTGTGTGTGTGTGTGTGTGTGTGTGTGAATACAGGGTCAACACAAAGGATGAAATGTGCAAGCAAATTTATTTAGGCTATATTGGATTTATAGTTCAATACATGGTGGCTGATATATAAGTAACAGTCCTGCGTAGGGTTTTGCAGAACATTTAACATGCATCAAAAATTTTGAAAGGGCCACAAAATGTACACATTTTACTTTTGATTAGATTAGAAGAGAATCTATGGACATACTACCTTGTCATTACTAGTCCTGAAATATGACCATTTGACAAGTAAATGTTTTTTTTTATCATCTTTTGTAGCTAGTAGCACTGGGTGTAAAATTTATATAAGATGAAACAAATAAACAGTCAGGAAGATACTATTTCACTATGAATGACAGTTCAAAGAAAAAAATTGACATAAAGGATTGTCTTGCTTGTCTTTTTTGCATCCGTATGCCTTGATCTCGCTAACTAATATATAGCTGTTGCTATAGAAATGACATCCTCTGTTCTGAGTTAGTGTGTCATCAGCCTATAAAAGCCCTCAGGTTCTGTCACCATTCTTATTTTTAATTTAAGTACAGTCACATTCATTGCCTGGCTTATAGCCTCACTCTAAGACTGACATAGACATAGTTATCATTATTTTAACGTTATGTTGTTAAGTTGTTACGGCAGATCATCTAGGCAGTCATTACTCACAGTACAAAGGTATGTGAGTTGACTGTGTTCTATTACCAGAATCAGTAATCATCGTCATAGCACAGAATCTAGATTTCGTATTATCTTATGTCACATCCTACTAAACCATCATGGTCTCACGCTGCCATGACAGTTGCTGATTATGACGATGACGGTGACTGACTGCCATGACTACCCATGACAGGATATGACATGGTTATTACCCAATACTGAAGGCTCAAAGGCAACATTGCTTACCTGGCAGGCAGCCAATCAGGAAGTAGAATTTTAGAATGGGATGGCCGATCTTAAGCATGCAAAATCTCCTCCATCTGTTTAGGAAGGCCTGTTCCTCCATTTCTCCATTCTCCAGCTTTGCCGTATGTGACACATGGCAGTTAAAGAAGTCACAAGTTTATCCTTGTTAAGCCACTCGCATTGCAATGCCTGCCACAACCACACTGGCCGACACTTGACACTTTAATGGCGCATTCGGCTTTTAAGGGCTTTTGAAGTCTAAAACGTCAAGAGCTTTATAATGTGCATTTGTCAGGGCACTGTTGTTTACTGGCCTGCCCGTTGTTTATGTGATTTGTTAAAAAAAAATCCACCATTTTTAGGAAGAACGTGAGGTCCTTGGTTAACACTCTTCTGGCCCCGACCTCTAGTGAACCGTGGTAAGTGTGTGTCATGAGGTTTGTAGATGCTTCTAGACCCTGGTGCCACCATCCATCAATTACAGGCTCCTGCATACAGATTGCTCCAGTGCAAACATGAGGTGCGGCCTTGGGAGACAGATGATCACCCTCAGATTAAAAAACAACAACCGCATTGTTCTTTTCCCCTCTCTCTCTCTCTTTCTCTCTGTATGCCTCTTATTTTCTCAGTTCATCTTTTACATATGACTGATTTAAGCTGTCAAGGGCCCAAAGGCCTCATATTTTCCCTGCTGTATCTTCACTCTGCTTTCCTCATGAATCTTAACAAATTTTCTATCATATGGTGAATGGTGTTCTTTTTCCCATAAATGCATATCCTCGCATACACACCCAAAATGATACGTTTTTTCTTCTTCTCTCTCTCTCTCTCTCTTTCTCTTTCTTTCCTCCTTTGTTTCCCTTCTCTCTCCTCCCCCTCCATTCTGCCTCTTTCCCTAGAGCGCTTCAGCCTTCTCCTTTAACGTTTTCCTCCATGGCCCGCGATTAAGTGTGACAGATTTGGCAAAGGAACCCATGACAGGAGTTCAGATGGCAGACAAGAATAAGATCAGACATGTGATGTGATATTACGGGGTCACAAGGTCTATCCCACGCCTGGTTCTCCGTCTCTTTCTTTCTCTCTCTCTCTCTCACACACACACACACATACACAGACACACATACACATTTCTTTTCTCTGTATCTCTTTTTCTATCTTTCTCTCTCTCTTCAACTCTTTCTCTCTCGTCTGCTCTCTCTCTCACAGACACACACACACAAATACACACTAACACGTACACAATCCAAAACATCCACAAAAAAAAGACAACAGTAGACACTAATTTTTAACACATGACCAGGGTAGCCATTTCTGCCGAACACACACACCCTTTGCATTGCATTCTTTCTCTCTGTCTATCCTTCTCTCCTTTATCCCTTACAGGGTCTGCAGAAAGAAAGAAAGAAAGAAAGAAAAAAAAGCTGATTGACACATTAGGGGAAAAAAAGAGAAAGGAGAGAGCGCGAGAAAGAAAGTGAGGAAACGTCAGAGCAGGGAGCCTCAAATTGGAAGTGAAGGCTTGACACACAATATAACAGCTCTAATTTGATTAGGGTTGGGCAGAACACCCCCCCACCCTCACACACACACACACACAGTCCTCACACTCACACACTCTCGAACTTAAAGAAGAGGGGGTGGCCAGCATCTGCTGCTGCCAATCAGCGTGACTGGTGTGTCCACAACAATGGCGAGCAGAATTGCTTTAGCGCCTCTGATTCTCCGTGTTTGGTCTCCCTGCGGAGCGACGCCAGGAATTACCGCGATGAAGCTGTTAATGGCCCTTGACACTTGAGATGGAGTTATCCTAGCCTCGTCCACCCCCCTCCATCCCCTCTCCACACACACACACACACACACACACACACACACGCAGACTCACTCACTCACTCGTCCAACACAGCCCAGTGGAGAGCCTTGCCAAACACGTGGGCGTTCGTTTTGACGTGTGATGATTATGCGTAAAAGCCGTAGCTCTCCGTGTTCCCAAGGTTTACAAATTACTTGTTAAGGAAACCTTATGCAACAATTTACCTGTTGTGTTTTTATCGGAGGTAATTAGCTTTGGCACAACCTTTTAAATTCATTCACGTTGATGGTTTTAAGTGTAACACAAACATGACCTGGCCTTCCCATCAGCCTTTCATTGCTAGGCGCTGTGTGTTCTGTGGCCCAGGTTGGACGGCAAGTCTGCAAAAATCTAACACAGCATGTCCACAGCATGAGGTCACTGACAAAATTGCTAGATGATACCAGCGAGTGAACACATTGTGGAGCCTTTAGCTGTGCTGTGCCTTATGCAGCCTCTACTGTGGTATTTTGCAAAGGGGTTTTTTACATTATTGGCTAGTCACCACTAGCTAGCTTCAGACCAGAACCCCGCAATCCCGCTTGAAGTAAGTGAACAATCATATTATATCTGACAGCATCCTGACAGGATCCTTTATAATCCGGGCCGTGAGGGAGTCTGAACAGATGAGCAGGGACGGGTCTGGGCCAGTTGCCCCCCCTCTCTGTGGTGGATGGAGGTTAGTCGCAGATGTTTGGCTCCTCGCGGAGAAGCCCTTCTTTCATGAGGCGTGAGTCCTGCGTCGGCTAAACCGGCGCGGGTTCCCATAACTTTCATCGCCTCAGCCTCGAGGAACCTGTCCGAGGGCCTCCGTCTGTTCCAGGAACGACGGGATGGTGGGGGAGTTAAACATGGAGGAGTCAGTGTGTGTGTGTGTATAAGTGTGTGTGTGTGTGTGCGTGTGTGAGTGTGTGTGTGCGTGCGTATCTATGTGTGCGTGCATGTGTGCGTGTGTGTGTGTGTGTGTGATGGAAAGATAGGAAAACAAAGGAAGCAAAGTCAACAGGACGGGCGCCCAAAAGTACTGGAGCGATGAGAGAGTCCTGACAGGCCAAAAAAGAAGATGAGGAAGGAGAGAAGGACAAAGAGCAAGCCAGCAGAGAGGAGGAGGAAAAAAAAGGAGAGAGGGGGAGAGCAACAGAACAAGGGAATAAGAGACAGATAGATAGCAAGAGAGAGTGAGAGAGAGAGAGAGAAAAGAAAGAGAAAAAAGAGAGAGAAAGATGGAAGGACTGTGAGAAAGACCGACAAGGAAAGTGGGGGGAGAGAGAGAGCCACAGCTGGGGGAAAAAAATGGCCTCTGCCTGCCTGGTCCAGCAGGAAATTCAATAAAAATTCTTCAAAAGGCCGGCCCTGACATTGAAAAATCATGAAATTATAAAAAGCGCAGGGCTAAAGAAAGAGAAGAGTTATTGTGCTTGGCATGGGGACGGCGAGGCGGGGGCCCGCGGCCACACCGTCAAATGAGCCGTCACCGGCTCAGAGAGTTAAGCCTCACGCTGATTAAATATGAGGCCCAAAACCTAGAGGCCACGAGCAGAGCAAGGCACCACGGCTGCACAGTGAGAGAGAAGGATGGAGAGAGAGAGAGAGAGAGAGAGAGAGAGAGTGTGAGAGAGGCTGGACGAGAGAGTGTGAAATTGAGGCGGTGTGTGTGTATGAAACAGAGAGATTGAGATTTTGTGTGTGTGTGTGTGTGTGTGTGTGTGTGTGTGTGTGTGTGTGTGTGTGTGTGTGTGTGTGTGTGTATGTAAGAGAGAGACCGAAAGAGAGAGACAGACAGAAAGAGAGAGAGAGAAAGACAGAGAGAGAGGGGGAGAGTGAGGGAGAAGTAGAGAGATGGAGAGAGTGAGATGAGAGGAGAGGGGAAAGGAGATAGCAGAGACGTATGACGCAGTGAACTGAAAAAGAAGATGAGATGCCTGTGGAGAGAAAAAGGCAGGTACTGAAAAAAGAAAGAAAAACAGGCCAATTCTATAAACCTGAATGGGAAGGGCGGGACTGGTTTTGAAATGTGAAAAACTGAGAATGCATCCTTATCTCCACATTAGAGGTAGTTGTTGACCACTTCTTCCATGGTGTGAGGAGAGAGAAAGAAAGAAACAACCAAAAAAAAAAAAAACAGCCCAGGAACAATTTATGACCCATTTGGCTTTCCGTAGTGGGAGGGTGGGGGCTTTCGGACGTCAGCCGTGTGGATGGATTGATCTGCCAGAGCCGGTGGAGGTGAGAAGCCTGGAGTTTCCAGCAGGCTGAAATGAGGGTCATTCTTCAAACGTGTTTGGAAATGTGTCACAGCCGGGGGAGAGAGGGCCAGTGTGTGTTTATTTTATGAGCGCGCTCATTCACTCTTTCTCCCTCTCCCTCTCCCTCTCACTCGCTTTTTCCTCTTTCCTCTCTCTCTCTCTCTTTCTCCCTCTCTCTCTCTCTTCGTTTTTCTGCTTATGGTTTTCAGTCTCTTTCCCTCTCTCTCACACTCCCACACACACACACACACACACACACACACACACACACACACACACTTGCACACGCACACACACACTCACACATACATGCACAAACACTGGCTCTTTTCTCTTTGGCCCTGTTTTTCCTCAGCCTTTTTGTTCATGTTAAGAGGTTTATTCAGTTAAAAAGCACATAAAAGTATATTGTGCACTACTGATTATGGCACTCTAAATCAAGTTCGCCAAGCACAATAATCTCTTCAGTGTGTGTTGCATGAGGTCTTTCACATTTTTTCCCCCCTTCTGTTTTTAAGTTTCCCCTCAAACACTTTGTCTGGAGACATGTGATGATCATTAAAGTGTCTGACAACATTTTTGATGGGGTTCTTGATGCTAAAAATATTGTAATAGTGTAAGATTGTTGACAGGTGACAACAGCGGGGTTGGTTTCGGTAGGCAAACCTCATTTATCTGAAACTTGAGCAGACTTGAGCTTACTATGGGCCTTGCAGAGGAGAACCTGTTTGCTTATTCAGTTCCTGCTGTCCCTAAGCAAGGTCAGGAACAAGTGGTTGTTGCTAGGGAACAGTTACACTACATGTGAAGTCCTTTCAGTAACCCTTTATTTTATGGTGTCATTGTTACTGTGTGTACAGTGTATTTACCTAATTGTCAGGTTATTGTAACTAACTGACAACATTCCACTCAAGTTCTCCAAGCACACGTTGATCCTCGGGCAATATCTGCCATCCTTGTCGTCAATGTTATGTTTTGTGATAATGAATCACACCGACATGGGAGGCAACGTTAACTCAGTTGTTTGACTTGTCTCCAGAACACACGTTAATTATACTGGAAGATTCATTGGTCATGATATATGTGTATGTGTGCACAAGGTTGTCGTGAAGGAAGTTTTGCATTAAAATGAAGTGCCTGTCCCAAATGAACACAGGTTCTGTTGAGTCATTTGGGTGAATAAACACCCGGGCTATTATTTGCAGCTTTATGGTACTCTAACCTTGATGTGTATCGTTTATGTAGGCCTGTGTAAATACAGTTGATCTTAAGGAATTCACCTAGTTTTGTTTGCTTTGCCACTTCTCCCCAAAGAAGACACACACTTTTGTGTGGTGCGACTAAACATTAGGAATGAGCTCAGCGGTGACAGAGTCTCACAAGTCTCACAGTCAGGCTGTGAGGGCTGAACCACATTCCTGAGTGACACAGATGAATGTGCTCTGATGGAGAGACAAGGAACCAGTGTACGTGAGATACCTCAGATAGGAGCACAGCAAAAAGTCCCCAACAACACTAAGCTTGGTGCACTGTAGTCACTGGACTGAAAACAGAGGATATTAATTTCTGTCCATCATCTGCTCCTCAGAGGGATTTTTTTGTGTGTGTGTGTGTGTGTGTGTGTGTGTGTGTGTATGTGTGTGTATGTGTGTGTGCGCGCGCCCTTTCTTGTGTATGTGTGTGTGTGTGCGTGTGTGTGTGCGACACAAGTCTTATCAGATGGGCCTGGTAACAGCCCCGACAAGGAACTGTCAAACAACACAGCGAGAGTGAGATGAGATACACTACCCAATGGACAGGAATGAGGACAGACCATCGGATACCAGGAAATCTCCCGCAACACAGATAAGAGGCAGAGACAAACTAAAGTGTGAATAGATGGATGTCATTTCTGTATAGGAAGAATTATTGACATGTCAAAGAAAGTGTAACCTAAAGTCTGAAAAAGCGTTGACATCATAACATTCAGGTTAGACAAAGAGAACATGTGTTGGTATAAAAAGACTGAATCCTAATTGTGATCACAGAACTTATAACCCATTATGTTCTAATACCTTTTTTACTTAACCAATCAGTTTACATGATTAATGGTATGTAAGAAGTCCACAGAAAAAACAGGAATAAATACAAAATACAGAAACTGAAAAAATAATTCTATCAGTAAATGCTATTTTACAATGCTTCTAGCTCGAGACTATGCTCGTTTATTCACAGGACTACTTTTGAGCTGGGGGTTTTAATGCAGTTACTGATAGCGTTAACTTGAAAAATTTGATTTTGTGACTATGTCAATTTTTCCTGTGGACTCCTCATATATGTTGCAGGTATTGAGCATATTACATTGCACTTTGCTGATGCTCTTATCCAAAGCAACTTAAAGCCATTTAGGTACAGGGTTTCAGTTACAGTCCCCGGAGCAACGTGGGGTTAGAAGCCGTGCTCAAGTGGACTTTATCTATGTATGAGGGTGCAGGAGAGCACTACTTGTTTACTCGCCCACACCCATGCTTCATACTGAAACAGAATTTGAACCTGCGACCCTCCAATCCCAAGACCAACTCCCGAAAACATTAGGCCACAGCTGCCCACATTACTCTGTCCCTTGCCTGAGGTACTTACAGGCGGTTTTGCTGTTTGTCCACAACACAGGATTGAGTTAGATGGAGGAGGAGGAGGTCAGGTGACAGCACAGCAGAAAGACCACTGTTGGATTGACTCTCACAGACTTGATTTTAGCACTTTTTAAAATTTTATATAGCGCCACACTCTCCAGGGTTAAATTAACACTTTCAAAATATGAAATAACCCCAACTCTGGAGATCATTTAAGTCCAAAAATGTTAAAATGACACTTTGGGAGTAAAAAATCAACTCCCAAATGTTTAATCCTGAAATTGTAACACCCCAGGATGGTTGCGTGTCAGGATGGGAACCCCAGGATGGTGGCGGAGGCTTCTTTGGGATGATGATCAGAGAGCCGTGTCTGCCTCAGCCTGGGGACGTGTCCTCAAAGTCAGCGCAACAAACTTCCTCTGACACACAGTCCCTCAGAGCAACTTAGTGAAATCATTTCATTATCACAGAGAGAGAGGGAGATGGATAGAAAGAGACAGAGAGAGAAAGAGACAGACATAGAGAGAGAGAGAGAGAGAGAGAGAGAGACAGATAGACAGACAGACAGACAGACAGACAGACAGACAGACAGAGACAGAGATAGAAAGAAAGAATGTGTGTGAGAGTGAGAGGGACAGGTAGTGAGAAAGGAGAGAGTAGGTATTTGTGAGTTTGTGGAAAATATTCAAGAAGGGGAGATGGAAAGAGAGACAGGAAAAAAGGAAGGTTTTTGAAGGTGTCTGGAGAATGTTTGAGTAAACAATGTACAGAAGCTGAAGTGATATAAGAAAGTCAATAAATGAGTGGACATGTAAGGTGGGAGTATGGGAGCAAGTGAGGGGTCATAGGATGTGTATTAGCCAGTATTGGGCGTTCAAAATGGCGTCTCTGATATTTCCAGTTTTCTTTCCTCTCGTTTTATGACTGCTGTCGACATGAAGGCCCAGGTGACCTGCCCTTGTGCTGTAGCAGCAAGCTCACACTATCAGGTACATGTACAAGTATACACACACAGTGTCAACACTGCTTACACATTATTTTGAGGATTTCTTTACTCCTTCACGTGTGTGTGTGTGTGTGTGTGTGTGTGTGTGTGTGTGTGTGTGTGTGTGTGTGTGTGTGTGTGTGTGTGTGTGTGTGTGTGTGTGTGTGTGTGTGTCTGTGTGTATGTGTGTGTGTGCCTGTGTGCACATGCTCACTTGACAAATCTCTCTACGCAGTGATTAAAAAGAGAAGGGGGAGAGGCAGACAGCAAGAGAAGAGAAGAGAAGAGAGAGAGAGGAGAAGAGAGAATGCCTGAAATACCCATTGTACTTTTGAAAAGCCTCTTTGGCACAGCGACGCCTCTCCCTCTCTCTTTCAGTCTTCATCAAAGCGGGCGCTCATAACTATTTCATCCGCCTTTTCCTCTTCTTCATTTCTGCCGCTTGAACGTCTTTCTGTGGCGATAACCTTTGAAGCGCCAAGGAGACGAGCAAAACAAGAGAGACACCACATCTCTGTCAGCACTTCCAGATGAAGCCAGGAAGAGCCCAGATTTCTTTCTTTCTTGTTTTTTTCCCTTTCTCTCTCTCTCTCCTTCAAACCTGACGCCTGTAGTTTAATTAATTCAAGCCTTCTCATATTGGCAGAGAAGGTTTTTTTGTAGAGACGAGGAAAAGAGAGATGGGGGCCTCTCTTTCCTCATGACAGCTCCTGTCTCTCTGTTAAACATCTACGCTAACATGAGACACTGATTCCACACCCCAACACCACCACCAACACCCCCCTTCCCTCTTTCTCTTGTCTTCTCATGTCTTTGCTTTTTATTATTATTATTTTTTGTCTCGAGATCATGATCCGGGACACCAAACCGGTTTTTGAAGTTTGGCATTTTGAAACTGTAGCTGCTTTGGCTCGAATGGTTGCCTAGGGGCGACACTGTTTTTTTTTTCTTCCTCTTCGTCTTCTCCTTCTTTGGAAGGATACGCTCAAGCTGTTTGACAGCTGAGGGTGAGACTTGACACGTTAAGGCATTCACCTAGTTGGGACTACAAAGAGAGACAGAGAGACAGAGACTGAAGGAAGAAGAGAGAGAAGGAGGGAGGGGGGAAGGGAGGGAGGGAGAGAGAGGGAATGAAGAATTAAGCTGCTAGTTCTCCCCTTTCGTCACAAGGGCTTTATCTGTTTGATGCGTTAGGTGCTGCTGGCGTTGTTGTTATTGTTGTGCATGTTTACCTTTTTCTCTTATCTTTTCTTGTTGTTCATTTTCTCATGACTTGTGTTTTTTTTTTAACTTCTACCCCTTCATCACACACTCCACCAGGCTCTTCTCTGTTAAATATTGACTGTGTTTCTTGACACCTCTGTGAACTTGCTCACCCTCTTGGCTAACACAATGGCCTCAGGCTCCCTCCACTCAAAGTCAACTCAGCGTCACACTCTTTCAGAAGCCTGAAGTAAGCCAAAGGAGTGGGGCTGGGGAAAGGAGGTGTGTGTGTGTGTGTGTGTGTGTGTGTGTGCATGTGTGTGTGTATATGTGTGTGTATATATGTGTGTATGTAAGGGGGTGGGGTGTTGTTGGGAGTTCACTGGAGTGGCTGGTGTTTGTTGTTGTTTTTGTGTGCAATTGATGCAGCACCCCCACACCACTCCCCCCTACCACTGTCCCCACTCCCCCTATTTCCCACCTCCCCTTGACCTTTTGGGATGTTAAAACCTTACCACCTCCTGGGGAAAGAGGAGGGGGGGAATGGGTAGGGGGGCGGTTGATGGTGGTGGTTGTTGTTTGGTGAGAGGAGGAGATTTGACACCGGCTGCTATGGCAATTACCAGCTGCCCCTCCTTCATCTGATACGCATTCGACTGTCAGTCAGGATGGCCGGCCCACAGACAGGACGTCCTCCTGGCTGGGTGGCCCCTTTTGGCCCGTGGCCAAGGCTGAGGTGAGGTGAGGAGTTCACTCAGGCAGGCTGCAGTGCTGTGGGCCTGGTAAGGGGGATTAGCGTGGGGTGTTAGCATTAGCTATTTTCTCCCTAAAGTTAGCTAGCATCAGCTAGTTTCACTGTTAGAATT
Organism: Setipinna tenuifilis; assembly: GCA_030347295.1. NCBI lineage: Eukaryota > Metazoa > Chordata > Actinopteri > Clupeiformes > Engraulidae > Setipinna > Setipinna tenuifilis. The sequence continues at coordinate 14,523,265 of CM059273.1, forward strand.
AGATAGTGTTGCTCAGTCACATCAGGAGTCCAATCATAATGGCCCTCAGGTCCAACATCTCATATTTGTTTCCAAAGCACTTACCTGTTGAAAACAAAATCCTCTTTCAAACAGACAGTGTAACGGTGGGAATAGCAACGGAAAGAGAGGAAAAGAAAGCCACATAGCTGGGAGGCATGGTGAAGGAGTGGGGGAAAAATGAGGGATAGAAAAGGAGGAGAGAAAAAGAGCGAGGGAAAACATGACGCATGGCCGAGAATGAAAAGATTCCCACATTCGTCTCATCAAAACCCACTGGAGGAATGGGAGATGACATTGGCTTGGCCAACGATGAAGCGCAAGCATTCACTTCAGAGTAAGACAGGCAGTTCAACAGACATGATACCCACTGCATCTGCTGGCCTGGGGTCAGTTTTTGTATTGTTCTTGCTCTGGTTTAGACTCAAAGTACTGACCACAAAACAACAACAATGAAAGAAGCAGCCAAACTATGCTTTCTCCCTCAGCCTTAGTTAACCTGAAGAAGAGTGTCTTTATAGGCCTTTGTATCTCCATGGATTGTGGACTACAGACCAGAAAACACACAAAATAATGCAGCCTTTTGCTTCCTTTTTTTTTTTTTTTCTTTTCTGCTCACTGTTGTTTTTCTAGGCAGTGTGTGAGGCCTGTTTCACCCTGTTTGCAGTATGTGTGCATGACAGCAGTGTTGTCTGTTGATTTTCATTACGGCACCCATGCTAACACATTAGAATACAGTCTGGCAGCTCGACGTATAATATGGAAATAAATGAAAATCAAGACGTTCCACGGACAGCCATCATGATGCACACAGCACAAACAGTGTAAAAACTGGCCTTAGTCCAGCTCCGCTCACATGAAACAGCCGTCAAGGATCAGCCCACAGCAAAAGAGCGAACGAGTGAATGTAAAGAATCTCTGGCTTACACTCGTCCGTAATGCCTATCGGTCCGATTTCACTTTGCTGAATGACACGGCCTACCCCCAAACCTCCCTTGTCAGCCAGGCTTCCGTGATATTTAAATGCCATTAGGACAGGTTTGATGTGGTCGCCAGGGCGATGTCATTAAGGTGTCACAATGGCTGTCAGAATACGCAGCGTGGTATGCCGGGACATTTGACATTATTCTTTCACGCGCCGCATTATGACATCAACGTTGCTAGGTGATCTCCGGTTCCTGACATAACAACTGACTTTCCCTGTCAGCGGATGGCTGCTATTTGCGACAGGTTATCTAATGGTAATTATTTTGTCACTCAAACGTCAGCCGGCAACAAATGTTCTGTCTCTTTTGCTCTCTCTTTTTGTCCCTCATGGGTGTGTGTGACTTCATAAAGTGTTGACACTGTTGCATGAAGCAAGACAAGGGTTATTCAATCCCAAGAACTGTCAGCTTTTTGGATGACGCCTTGGCTGAGAGTGATTATGATGGGAGTGTGTGTTATGTTGAATCTCCTTTGGGATCTGTCTGTTTATCTATCTATTTACCCATCCATCTGTCTATTCTTCCAAACATCCATCCATCTCTCCGTTCTCTGGAGGACAAACGGCACAGTTGACACATGTTTCTCTTTGACTTCCCTCTGTCCTTCAGCCAAGTTCTCAGTGGAGTTGTTTGTGCTCTATCAGAATGCCTTATGCTCAAGTCCAGCCGCAAACTGCAGTGACTGGCCCCCTTTTCACGGGGTCAGCATAAATATGCCAAACACATTTGATTGATTTTTTTTACCCCCTGTCATTTGTAATATATTCAACTCGGTGTGTAACAGCGCTGTCAAAACCCAGCGGATCCTCCACAGATGCATCCCGGACCGGACTCAAGTGCTTGCTCACGGTCTCCTGGAAAAAAAAAAAAGAACTGTGCATAATTTCTTATAAACATTCCCGATTTCTCTATAAACAGGCTTTTGCGTTTGACAAACACCAAATCATTTCAGTCTGTCGTGAGGTTGATGTGAGAACTCGTAAATGTTTGCCTTGGACACCAAACATAGTTTGTCACAGCTGGCGGAGCAGTTTCGATCTGAAGGAACACATGTTGATGTCTATTCATTGTTCGCTCATTTCGGTTTTTCTTTTTTTTTTCTCCCCTCCCTCCTTTCACCTCGTTTCATATGTTTTACAGTCATGCGTTCTTAAGTAAACACTGCTTAGCTTCTCAGAATTCATGACTAAATGTATAGTCAGCCCAAAGTGAGTTTTTTGGGGTCTGTGGGTCTTTTGGGGTCTGTGGCCTAACACTATGGATTTGTGTCAAATCTCCATGTGCATTTGATACAGCCACAAGTATTCCTGAAAATGTATAATGCAACTGGTACTGTCATGACAAACTAGAAAGAGTACACACTTCGGATAACCCACGTGTGACAGTGTGCCACTGTGTGTGTGTGTGTGTGTGTGTGTGTGTGTGTGCGTGCTTGTGTCTGTGCATGTATGTATGTCTGTGTGTGTCTCTCTCTGTGTTTTGTGTGTGTGTGTGTGTGCTTGTGTGTCTGCATGTATGTATGTCTTTGTGTGTCTCTCTCTGTGTTAGTGTGTGTGTGTGTGCTCGTGTGTGTGCATGTATGTATGTCTGTTTGTGTGTGTCTCTCTGTGTTTGTTTGTGTGTGTGTGTGTGTGTGTGTGTGTGTGTGTGTGTGTGTGTGTGTGTGTGTGTGTGAGAGAGAGAGAGAGAGACTCAGTGGGGTGAATTCCTTCAGAGTTCACTGAGAAGGCAAGCCTGTGGTAGACAGTTGGGAAAGCCCTTAAATTACTTCAGAGTGACAGCAGGGTGATATACACACAAACACACGCAGCACACACACATGCGCTCACAAACAAACATTCACACACACACACACACACACACACACACACACACACACACACACACACACACACACATACACATACAGTGACATATAGTGCATACAAACTCACAAATGTCAACAACAATTATGCACATATTTACATATACAGACACACCGTTCATATCAGTCATGACAACGTACACACACACACACACACACACACACACACACACACACACACACACACACACACACACTGTTTATATCACTCATTACAACTTACAAACACTCATGAAGACAAAACTACACATTTGCCAGCACACACAAACAAACACACACACACACACACACACACACACACACACACACACACGGACACACACACACATGTCAACACACAGGCTGTATAATTGATGAGCTGTGTGCGTTGAGGTGAAGGCAGTTGGACAGGTAGTGAAAGGGTCAGTGTTTGGGTCTGGGTGGTGGTGGGGGGGTTGCTGGGGAGGGGGGGTGTATTCTCTCAGGCCTCCTGGTGCTAAGGCCTGCTTCCTGCTCATGCCACCCGCCACACACACTCACGCCTCAATGGTGCACTTGTAGCCTGATATCTTCCAGCACACAGTGCACTTGAGGTGCAGTGTGTGTGTGTGTGTGTGTGTGTGTGTGTGTGTGTGTGTGTGTTTGTGTATGAGTGTGTATGTTGTTTATGCATGTGTGTGTGTGGGTCTGTCTGTCCGTATGTGTGTCTAAGTGTGTGTGTGTGTGTGTGTTTGTGTGCCTTTGCTATGTGCTTTTGTGCGTGTGTGTGTGCTTTTGTGTGTGTGTGTGTTTGTAAGTGAGAACTTGTTTAAATCACGGTAAGCCACGGTGAGTCAGTGTTTAGATTTCCAATAGCCGTGAAGATATTTTTCTGATGTGCAGATCCTAAGAGGTTGAAAGGCAGGTTATGATGAAGTGAGAGGTGTCATCATAACCGTGTCTGCTTAAACGAGTGTGAGATTGCACAAGAAGAGACTCTATTAGAGAGGGAGAGAGAGTGTGTGTCGGTGTGTGTGTGTGTTTGTTCTGTGTAGAAAGGTGCTTTCAATGCAAAATGGTTCCCTGCTGACTTAGTAGACCTCCACTAGTCCTTCAGCAGCTGAGCAAGGGTGAGACAAGGGGCAAACTGTCACTGAGTGTGTGTGTGTGTGTGTGTGTGTGTGTGTGTGTGTGTGTGTGTGTGTGTATGCAGGTAGAGTCACCCATCACTCATTGCGCTGAAGGGGAAAGAGTGAGACAGGGTCAAACAGAGGACACGTGCTAAATGTGTGTGACAGCACGTGTGTGTGTTCGTGTGTGTGTGTGTGCGCGCACGCTTGTGTGTGTGTCACATGAGAGTGTATGGTATGTGAAGCATCGCCGTGCATATTGTTCTAGTTTTGGTGTGAAAAAACATATGCAGGGTCATAATGAAATATGTGCATTCAGCGGTTAAAGCCCTTTCCTTCATCAAAGCTCAGACACACCTTGTGCAAGCCTTGTGTTTTCCTTTCATGTCAGTAAGCTAGCCACCACTACCATTTAGCATGTTTAAGAAAATAATTAAAAACGCCCTTGTACTGCCCTTGTGTTTACTGTACCATGCGTAACAAAATAATTAAATATGCCCTTGGTTGCTGCCTGAAGAGATCATGAAACTAATTTCACTTTGAACGTAATTATAGGAAATCTTGCCACACTGGTTTTTGTTTGTCTGTCTGTCTGTCTGTCTGTCTGCCTGTCTGTTTGTCTGTCTGTTCACAATGATCCAATAATCTCTGAGGCTTTTGTCCTACATGTGAACATAATAGTCTACCTCGCCAGAAACCTTACTGATGGATACAACATGTGAATAGATGGTTGGCATACCTGTTGCATAAATGTTCTAGAATGCTCATTAATGTTCCAGAACATTCATAAATATTTCAGAAACATTTATACTTGTTCTGGAAGAGTCATCAACATTACAAGTGTGTCAGGTGAAGGGTCATTGTTTTGTTCTGAACAGAAACCCAGACAGGATTGGTCTGTTCTTCTGCCAGTGGGTTTTTACACCATGGTCTCATTCCACTCAAACCCAATTCGAATCATGTGACAAGAGGAAAGCAAAAAAATCAGCTGGAATCTGTGATGACAGATGACAATCATGACATGTGTTTCTTGATTCTAGAGTGCATGAGATACCTGGATCTAAGACATGATTTCTTTAAAATAACTAAAATGTGCAGAAAACATTCAATTCTGAAGTTATGTGATCTGCAACAACGACCTGTTGCATGTATCTTAACAGTGATTCGTTACACAAATTAACTAATTGCTCATGTCAAGCTTGAAGATGCTTTAAAGCCTCTCATTATGTCATTATGATGTCTGATGTTAGGTGCGATGAAAAGGCCGCCCAGCTATAAGTGCCAAAGCTAAGGCTCTGTGGTATTTGGGGATTACACAACATAGCTTTTGGGACAATTCCCGCCATTCTAGGACCACAGGGTACTATGGGAGGGGGAGGGCAGACCTGAGGACATTCCCAGAACTTTATCTCCGATCTGCAGGTCAGGTTGAGGTTGCATCCCCCACAGACACACCCTGGAGGGTGTGATGATGTGTGCTTGTGCATGTGTGGGCGATTAGGTGTGTGTGTGTATGTGTATGTGTGTGTGGGTGTGTGTGTGTGTGTGGGATGGGGAGGTCGGTTAGGTAACTGGGCTATTGGTCTGACTGTTTGACTGTAGCTACTTAGTTTGACAGATCAGGACAGGTTAGCCCTTGTCACGTGGTAGACTCCCACACTTGATTCATGGGTTAATGAGAAAACAGCACCAGAGGGACAAAGACAGGTGTGGGCAGAGATCTCTCTCCTGTTTTTCCCTCTCTCTCTCTTTCTCTCTC
>CM059273.1:14541479-14548979 GCA_030347295.1 Setipinna tenuifilis
GATTTCCAGCCTTGTTAGCGTGGACCCCTTACACACACACACACACTCTCTCTCTCTCTTTCTCTCTTTCTCTCTCTCTTCCATGCCCCCCCCCTTTCTCTCTCTCCCTCCCTCTCTCTGCCACTTTGGCGTAATTTACTATGCCTTCATCTGAACAGAATGCGTTTCTTGTACACTGTAATGGAAGTAATCCATCGTGGCTGTCAGCATGGGAAAACAGGGCCCTTTTTCGCCCCCCCCTCAACCCCCCCTACCCTCCTGCAGGCAGTGGAGGGGATTGTATGGTGAAAACTGTGGAGCCTGTTTACATTGGGGATGGTTGGAGGGGTGGTGGTGGTAGGGGTAGAGGTGGGGTGGGGGTGGGGGTGGGGGTGATGGTGAGTGCCTCGCTCCAGGGGGTGCGTGTGAACCAATGCTTGTTGGGGTGGGAGGGGGGTCCCACTACATAGGTGTGTAGTACCCACACATAGCCAGAGCCATGTGTGCACACATCCACACACACAAACTCTCTCTCTCTCTTTCTCTCTCTCTCTGTCTCTCTCTGTCTGACTCTCTCTCTTTGTCGCTCTCAGACACACACACACACCCAGTCACACACACCCAGTCACACACACACACACACACACATTTAGTTGTGTACATCCATCTACTTACTATTCCAAAACACATCTTCCTTTAATAAACCCCTTATGGCCTTATGAATGTTTTCCCTTTCAGGAGCTTTCATCTGTTTGGAAATGTTGATAGAAGCCTTCCTGCATTTTGTGTTACTACTCTATATGTTGAGTAGTGAGTTTTGGTAGTTAGGTAGTCAAACACACACACACACACACACACACACACACACACACACACACACACACACACACACACACACACACAAACACACACACACACACACACACACACACACACACTGTACATATTACAGTGGGCTTTAGTAGCCAGTTCCTCAAACATGCACACACACACACATACACACACACACTGCACTTAATACAGTGGGTTTTAGTAGGCAGTTCCTCAAACACACACACACACACACACACACACGCACACACATGCAAACACCACCTGAGCTGCACCATAAAGCACACAGCATTAAAGAGACAGTGTAATTGTTTGCCTTTGAAACGGGGACCCTTTTTGATCCCGGTGTGGCTGGCTGAGTGTTGTGGTGTTGTCCCTGTGCCCTTGTTTCACTGCGGCTCTGCTGGGCTCCGCTCCTCCCTCCTCTGCCCTGCTCTGGTGTGCTCTGCCTTGCTCCACCCTGCGCGCTACGCCACCTGATTGAAGTGCCTGCTTGCCACAGGATGCTAATGGCCTCCCCGCCACCACCGCTCCCTTGCTGCAGCTTGTTAGCAGCATGGCGAGGGGGAAAGTGACTTTGTCTGCCAGCATGATTAACATTGTCTTGTGCCTGTGTGTGTGTGTAAATTGTGTGTGTGTGTATGTGTGTGTGTGTGTGTGTGTGTGTGTGTGTGTGCGTTGGTGTGTATGTGTAAAAGTCTTTGTAAATGTGAGTGTGTGTGTGTGTGTGTGTGTGTGTGTGTGTGTCAGATTTATGGCACACTTAGCTCTGTGCATCTCCCACCCCAGGATGCCCTTCCTAGGGCACTGTGTATGTGTGTGTGGGTGTGTGTATGCGTGTGTGTACGCGTGCATGTGTGTGTGCATAAGTGCGAGCGTGCGTGTGTGTGTGCGCGCGCGCGTATGTGTGTGTGTGTGTATGTGTGTGTGTGTGTGTGAGCGTCAGCGTAGGTCATTTGGCAAATGGATGGCAACCTCAGCTAAGGTGATTATAGCCATAACTTAAAGCAAAACAATAATTGCAGCCGTGCCCTGTAGCATTACATCTATGTTTCAGGAGAGAGGAAGGACTAACAGTATGCTGTAAGCTACGTAAGTGTCGCGCTAAGTGCAAAATAAGCATTTAACGCACAGCAACAAATAATGGAGCCCAGCGCGTGATTCATAGCAGGCTGTTTTATTAGTTAGTCGAACTGGGGCTCATTTCTACCTTTTTCTGCTGGATGCTGGTGTTATTTTCAGGCTTGTTTTCAAGAAAACAAGCCAAGCTAATTATGGATATGGACGAAGTAGCAGTTGCAGCTGTTTGTAGAAAGTGCATTATTTCACCAGTAGATGAATACTGCATTAACTGTAGGCTGAAAAAAAGTTTATACCTGCACAGTTAGGATTTAATTAAGTAGGGACTTCGTGCAGACAAGGTTAGGTGATGAATGTAGTTGAATGAAGGAAGGTGTTTGTTTATTTTAATTGTACAGAACTAGTAATACTTAACGCCCAGAGATTGCATGACACCATTACAGTGTAAAAGCTACATAAACAGTTATAGATCATTCTTTCTTTTATTGATCGATGTTGCATAGTATTTCTTACATCTACCCAATTGCTCTTTCTCTGTCCTACAATCTATCTCTTCTCCTACTCACTCTGTTACTTACACACACACACACACACACACACACACACACACACACACACACACACACACACACACACACACACACACACACAGACACACACACAAACTCTCTTTTTACTCTTCTCTCTGTCACACACAAACACATAGGCACGCATACACACACACACACAAATTCTTGTGATGCATTGCTCACTGCACCATATAAATGCGAAACAACAAAAACATACATTGTGACTGGGGCAAAGAAATGTATAACGAATGGTCACTTTGTCATCATCACCAGTCTGCTGTGACAGTAGAACATTTTACAACTGGCCCCCTCCTCCCTCTCCCCCGCCCCGTTAAACCATAAAACATAAAAAAGAAAAATAAATTAAGCTTTCACAAATATATATCAAACCGCCTCGTCGGTTGGGCATGGCCTGTATTTTTAGCCTTCCCGCTCTCTCTCTCTCCCTCCCACCCCCCTCTCCCTCTCTCTCCCCCCCCCCCTCTCTGTCTCAGATCATCCCCTCTCATTCTCCCCAGGAAAAGCAATCTATCCAAGAGCCCCCGCCCACCATCCACCATCCTGCCTGCTCTCTCTCTCCCACCCACCCCCCACCCCTCTCCCCTTCCTCTGCCTGTTGGCTAGCCACTATAAATCCTGGCGACAGGAGCGCTTTAATGGATAATTAATTGATGCTGCTGCTGCGCTGTAATAAGACAATAAATTACGACAGAGGGCCAGTGTGCTGTGTCAGTGTGTGTTGCTAATGGCCCTTCAGGGCCCGGGCAGCGGCGTAATAAATTAGACAGGAATTAACTGCTGTGTGCTACGCGCCGCGCCTGCCAGGAAAAGGATGGGGAGAGAGGGAGAGAAAGAAAGGGAGAGAAAGAGAGAGAGAGAGAGAGAGAGAGAGAGAGAGAGAGAGAGAGAGGGAGAGACAAAGAGAGAGATAGAAAGAGAGGGAGAGAGAGAAGGGAGAGAGAGAAGGGAGGAAGATGGAAGAGAGTTAGAGAGAGAGAGAAAGAGAGGGAGAGAGGGAGAGAAAGGGAGAGAGAGAAAGAGAGAGAGAGAGAAAGAGAGAGAGAAGGGAGGAAGGTAGAAGAGAGTTAGAGAGGGAAGAGGAAAGAAAGCTAGAGAAAGAGCGAAGGGGAGGGAAGGGGAGAGAGAGAAAAGGGTGGGATAGAGAAGGAAAGAGGAAAAGAGCAAGAATGAAGAAAAGAGAGAGATTTAGAAGAGAGAGAGAGAGAGAGAGAGGAGGCCAGAGAGGGAGAGAGATGGAAACAGAGAAACATGGAGACAGATGAAAAAGTGAGGGAGGAAGAGAGGGAGGGGGGAGGAGGAGTGGAGGAGTGGAGAGGGTGGGGCGGTGACTGATAGAGCTCCTTGTTGTGATGTAGTGGCGGCATTCGCCTCGTCCGCGCTAGAGTGCCTCTCTCTCTTCATCTTTGTCTTCCTCTCTCGCCCGCTCGCAATCCCTCTCTTTATGAACAGAGCTGCTTGGCTAAGCAAAGTACAGCAGCAAAGAGAGGGAGAGGGAAGGAGAGGGAAGGGGAGACTGGACGTATGTGGGCCCAGTTGTGTCACAGTTTCTGCCTGTCCAATGCCTTACCTCATCACCCTGGACAGACACATGAGTTTACACAACTTTACAAGGTGAAACATGGTAACACTTTAGAATAAGGTACATAACTAATCATCAAGCATTCTTCTAACATTAATATGTGAATATTAGCAAACTAATTAATATTTATAATGGGTGTATCGAATGGGTGACATTAATCATGTGGCAAAATTCTTCCTCAATACTTAGTTTTGCACAAGTTGCTTGTGGGATGACATACCATAAAATGTTGTAAAACTAGATATTAAGGTAGCACAGTAACTCATGTTGTAAAACTCAACATTTAAATTTCTACAACTGTAGTCCTGTTTCAACTGACAGGCCAGTCCTGAGAAACCCTGAGAAAGTTGAGCAGTAAACATTGACAGTCTTCTACTCAAGTTCCTCTGTTGTGTCTAGCTCCAGTCAAAACTTGTTCAAGACAAGTTGTCAGAAAGTTGACAGGAAATGTCCTCTCTTGTGTATAAATATATATTTCTTAGCAGTCTCGAGGTTTTTGAAAAAAGATCCAGAAAGCTGTCACTATTGAAATTGAACAAATACATAACAACTGTTTTATCTGTCACACCCTGCATTTTCATAGCACATGGTATTGTCACTGATAGCACAAATGCAACCTTACCTCAAGGGTGACACTTTAGTTGGGTAGTCCTCCCACAGAGACTTTACAGAGGGTTTCTTCAAATAAACTTTTATTTTGTTTATTAGTTACTTACTTATCACCTTAATCAGACCCAATGCCTAACCCTAACCCTGGCTTGAAGATGAATAGTTTCATGATCTGTAGATAGTCTATTGAACCATCCATTAGACTGTTCAAATACAGTTCTGGCCCAATGGAACTATAGGAAAGCATTCCAACTATCACAGACTGTACCACTATCACAGACCCACTATCACAGGCCTACTACACAATAGAATGCTTCAGCCGTATTACTGAATTACTGAACAAAGAGTTAAATACACAATGGTCAAAAACACATATTTTAATCATATAGTAGGCCAAATGTACTTCCAATGTGTTGTTTGCATCAATGCATAAGTACTTAAATCTGGTAGCATAGTGTACACATTGACTTAATGTCATTAGTATTGTGAAGTTGATTGGACCCTGGACACTTAAGGTAAAGTTACTATGCAAAGATCCCTGCAGGTCGATTGCACTAACCTTTTGTTGATGGACAAGCCAAAGATCACTGTTTCATCATCATACATTTTGTTATTTGATTTGCCAGATTGTTGTGTACACGGGTTATGCACTGAAGTTAACAATTTACTATCATTTCTATAACTCAAAATGTCTTTGAAATGTTCAATATTCCAATAATTGAATATCCAACCAATCAATCAATCCAACCAAACAATTACCATAACTTGTGCCGTAATCAGCATAATTGTAGTGGTTTTACATGTTATAAACAGTGTACCGCAACACTGTACTACAATATCATAAGTCATATCCTATAATATACACCACACTACATTACAGCATGTACTACACTACTTTACAGGTTGTAGTGGGAGGGATCCTATTATTGACATAGTGCCTATTATCAACCATTTCTGTTGCGGTTTCACTTAAAATTAGGCTTTATGTAGCGAAAAAAAAATGGACAAATCCAGCTTCCACAAACCTTTGGTGTGAGTAAGTGAACTTATAACCTTTATTTTAAACTGATTTTGCATCCAAATGTCTCTCACCTACCGACCGATAATAGACTTGCTTATGCTACTAAACTCCTTTACATTACAATCTACACTACCTGGTTGTATATTATGACCTACACTACCTACAGTTACAGTAGGCCCTACACTACAGTATGTACTATTGCCCTACCTTACATATACCACACTAACTTACAGTATGTAATACACTAACTTACAGTATGTAACACTATGTTTGTGTTAGTACCAGTACCTGTCTCACATACTGTAAGGTAGTGTAGGACAAACTGGTATCAAACTGGCATGATGTCATACGTCAGCAGCAGAGGGAGAGGAATGTACCCAGCTAGAGTTTCCTTGAGTCTCCAAATGAGCCGAAGAATCTGGTGGTTTCAGGACTTCCTTGTTTCACTGGAGAATCTGAGTTTTGTACCATGCGGAAGAGACAGATAGAGACAGAGAACAAGAGACAGGAAGAGAGAGAGAGAGAGAGAGAGAGAAAGAGATGGAAATTCCTCCTTAGTAAACAGGGGCGGAATCACATGCTTGGAAGTATGCAATTCTACTAGATAGGCCCTAATCCTATTTTACTGGTTGTCTGATTAAGCTGAGAGAAGGATTAAATTGTGTGTGTGTGTGTGTGTGTGTGTGTTTGTGTGTGTGTGTGTGTGTGTGTGTGTGTGTGTGTGTGTGTGTGTGTGTGTGTGTGTGTGTGTGTGTGAGAGAGAGAGAGAGAGAGAGAGAGAGAGAGAGTGTGTTTTTGTGTGATACTGTGTGGATGTGTGACTGAATAGGTGTGTGTTTGTGTGTTTGGACACAAAGAAGCATGTATAAGTGTCTAGCTTTTTAGCAAGAAAGCTCCCACATGCTTTTGTGGAAACTATTCTGTGGATATATGTGTGTGTGTGTGTGTGTGTGTGCGTGTGCGCAACTATTCTAAAGAGTTGATGTTAGCCTACCTGCATAAGTGTAGTAGAAAAATCAAAGATGCATGTATGTTGGGGCGTGCTTCCATGGTATCCAGTGTATCCCCACCCCCTTCCATTGTATCCAGTGTATCCCCACCCCCAACCAGATCTCCCGAATCTCCCGCCACACTAAACAAAGGCATCACACCTGTATATAAGGAGGGCGATGCGCCCCATATCTTGGAGTTTGTATGGTCACAGCCTTAGGTGCACGCTGTATTAAGCTCCCGGATCCGTCACAATAAACCTCGGAGGTTTTGTCATTTACCACTACTCGGCTTGGCTTTGTCTCTACTTTGTTGATAACTAATTTTTGGACGACATAAGCATGGCAAAAACCAGGTACAATGAGATCTGTACGCACGAGTGCAGAAGGGCAGAAAACTGGGGAAACAGAATGAAAAAAAAAAGAGTTAGAAAGAAAGAAAGAAAGAAAGAGAGAGAGACAGAGAGAAGGGGGGTGAGAGCAAGAACAAAGAGTGCAAAAGCAAAAAAGGGAGAAATTGCCAGCGAGATAAGAAGTGAAAGGCTGAAGAAAAATGGCCGCCCATTCGATGTCGCCCTAATTAAAAAAGCCGCCAATCTGTGCAGCTGGGCCTAATGTGGTGCTAACGAGGCCGGCCCTAGTGGCAGTTATGTAGATAGAAACTCCACTTGATTGATCCGAACGGCCTGTTGAAATTCGCCGCACTCCAGCATATTGATCTCATTCGCCCGCTTGAAAACGGCTAATTAATAATGATAATAAAAGTGTCGCAGCTCGTTAAAATCAGCCGGACAGGTTCGCCCCGTACTCTGTCTAATCTCG
>CM059273.1:14566479-14568979 GCA_030347295.1 Setipinna tenuifilis
CTTCACCATGGTCTCAGACGCTGTGTGTGTGTTTTGGGTTGAGTGTGGCAGAACTGGGCCAATCCAACATATGGTCCAGCTGCACAGCTGCTAACTTGCAGACACGTGTGGAAAACAGGCGTGCGGAGTCACTCTCTAAATCTTGGGTGAACACCGGCACTCTGGTAGAGTACAGCAAGAAAGAACAGGGCCAAACACTTTATCACTTTTAATTTATTTCTGAAATTGACCATTTGTCAGTCATCTCTGAATGGTGGCCTGCTGCTACCATTTATCCTGTAAGTTGTATAAGTCTGTAATGTGTTTTAATGTGCTGAGCAGGTTTCTCTAGGTCTGTAGCTCACTCATGCACTCAGTCTTAGTGTCTGCATTTTTGAAAGTTCTGTGTGGAAATAAACTGCAGCCCACTGTCCATTTTGGAAGCAACAAATGTATTTTAACATACTTTTTTGATGTTTAGACCTTTGTAAAATAATCTGATGAAGGTCTGAAGACTGAAATGTATTAAAATAAATGTGTTGCTTGTGGAAATATTCTAGAATATTCTACATGCTAAGATGTAGACCTTGTGTCTTTTCTAGCACATCTGTTGTTAAGAAAAAGTTCGGTAACACTTAGGTAAAGTAGCCATTACCTAACATTTAGGGTGGTTAATTATTACCTATGTGTCTAATTGGCACAAGTTAATAGTTTTCCCACTATTATTTGAATATTATTTAATTGTTTAATAATTACATTTTATTATTAAAACAAATGGCAAACAGTCTATTACCTAATGTTATGTTGAATGTTTGTTAATTGTTATCAATGCATATTTTTAACATCACTTAACGGTTACTTTTACTTCACATAACTATTAGATAATTGTTTATGAAAGTAGTTGTTATATTAAAGGTAATGACATTATTACTTAACTAATTGATACCATTCTATTTTTTTCCTAAAGTGTTCTGTAACACTTTATTTTACGCTGTTGGCGTAAAGTCTATCTACCAAATTAGCTACAGTGGTACAACCTGTGTAACAACATGTAATATCACGTAATAGTGTTGTAATTACAAAATGTATTTTTGTGACACAGGTTGTACCACTGTACCTAATTAGGTAGCTACACTGTAAACAGACACCGTAAAATAAAGAGTTGCCAAAAATTCTGTGTAACATATTCAAGGCACAGTATGAGGGCAATACTAATTGTTTTTAGAGTGTCTTCGTATCGATCGTATGTACACAATAGATATCTCCTACACTGGTCTTCACTTCACTACTGAGGTCTTCACTTACACACTTTTAACAGTCTACTACTGTAACAGTTGTCTGGTAAGAGAAGCCTGTGCTGTGTTCAGTCTAGTCTTTTAGCTTCTCCTTCTGTCTTGTATGTGTGAACTATGTAGACCTATAAAGAACTCACATCCGCCTCAAGTAGTCTGGGTACTCGACCAAAAAGTCAAGGAAGAGTAACAAAGTTCATGACACCAGTGTGCTCCCACATGATGTTTTTAATAATGGCGTTTCGGGCAGGCGCCCTTCATTGTTTCTGCTTGTGCTTCTCTCCGCTGTTCTTGTAATAGCAGTTCCAGTGAACGCCACATATTCTCATTTCCCATGCTGTGCCTAAACAAGACACTGTGAGGGTGTGTGTGTGTGCGTGTGTGTGTGTGTTTTTCTTTAAAAAAAAATTAACCGCATGTGTTTATGAGAACTTGATTGTGTACATGTGAATTTGTCCATGACAGAGTAAGTGTGTGTGTGTGTGTGTGTGTGTGTGTGCCTGTGTGTGTACGTGCAGGCACTTGTGCGTTGCGCGTGTGTGTGTGTTGGCCATGTGACCCAGGGTGAGTGGCGGGTCAGCGGTGTGATTTATGCCTTGTACACGCCGTAAACACAAGCGTGCCGCCATATTGTGCGCCCGCGGATCATATTTTACACAATTACAGGCCCATCTGTTTGGGCGCCCAGCACATTCATTAGCCATAATGGCCCCATTCAGCAGGCTTCCCCAGAGCTCACGCGTGCTCTTACATGCACACACGCACACACACACACACACACACATGCACATACACGCACACACACACACACACATGCACGCACGCACACACACACACATGCACGCATGCATACACACACACATACACATACACGCACCACACACACACACATACACACACACACACCCATGCACGCACACACAGACACAAACACACACACACATATGTGCGGTCGCACACACACATACATACACAGACACGCACATAGACATATGCATGCATGCACACACACATATATGCACACATATAAACCTACGGATTTGCATGCACACACACATATACATATACATATACTACATATATTACCACATGGCAGTACACACAAACATACTTGCACACACACACACACAGAAACACAAACAGCACTCGTGCAATGCACCCCACGCGCACACACACACGTCCATACCTACACACACACACACAAACACACACACACACAACAAACACAC
>CM059273.1:14581479-14588979 GCA_030347295.1 Setipinna tenuifilis
GTCCTGGGGCCATGGCAGTGTGTGTGTGTATGTGTGTTTGTGTGTGTGTGTGTGTGTGTATGTGTATGTGTGTGTGCCTGTGTGTCCATATATCAAACCCTCACATGGTGTTTAAACGCACACATTTGAAGCCCATGCAAATGGCTAAATATTTGCATTGCTTGAATCATCATGATGACATCTTGGGGCGAGGGTGGAGCCATATCGACCCCGGCCATCTTGTTCACTGTGTGCTAGTGTGTGTGTTTTCTCCTTTTTTTCTCCCCCTTCCTCCAGTCCTCGACACTAATATCCATCGCATTCATTGCCCTTAATGTCCTTCCGTAAATTAGATAGACGGCGGATAAAAAAAAAGAGAGAAGGAGAAAGTTACAGGGCCTGTCGACGTGCCAAAGCTGTTTTACGGCGTGCCATAAAGCAGGAGCATTGGCAGTATGGCGTTGCCGAGCGCCGGACCCACAGCAACCACCACCTGGAACAAACTTTTACGAGCGCAAGCAAATTGCCAGTAGTGATTTTCCTATAAAAGGCGGAATGATGGCCTGGGCTTTAATGACTGAGCCAGCCAGCCTCTGATGGCACATTCAAGCACAGCAGAAGGAGGTGTGTGTGTGCGTGTGTGTGTGTGTGTGTGTGTGTGTGTATGTGTGAGGGAGAGAGAGAGTAACTGTGTGTGTGTGTGTGTGTGTGTGTGTGTGTGTGTGTGTGTATGTGTGAGGAAGAGAGAGCGTGTGTGCGCGGTAAATGCACTGTTGGGGGGTGGGAGGGATAGGGAGATGGGAAAAGGAGGAGAAAGAAAGACAGACAAGTGAGATAGACAGAAGTGCACTGTAAAAAAAGAACAGCTGAGAATACTTAAAATTTCAAGGCAACATTATGCACTAAGATTTTTAAATTTTGCCAACGATTTGCCATACGCTAATCCCAACTATGATTACACTGTTGTTCCAATTAAGAATTCTTAGTTAGGTGAATGTGTGTTACTTGCAATTCCTCATTCGGCCAGGGTAGATTTGTTTGTTCACTGAACAGTGGTGTTCACAGAAATACAAAAAAGGTGACTTCAGGTCATCTGCATTTGTCATTACACTATACACACTTTTTTCATTGTTCTATAAAACTGAAATAATGAAATATACAATGAACATGATGCGCATCCTAACTTAATTTTATTTTTTTGAAAATATTGAAAGTTCACCATACCATTTTTCTAACATTTTTCTGACCCCAAATACAGTCAAGGACATTTTTCTGTCTGAGAACATGGCCCTTCCACAGGTTCACTTAGAACATAAGCCTGCACAGCCTACATACACACAAGTCTAACATGACTAAAGCAAAGGGTATAAAATCAACAATGGCCCTCTACAGCCTAAGTTAAGAGGTCAGGGGTTGTGTAATGTACAAAGAAGTGTAAAGATGTTGCCAAGATAAAATAAAACAAAGTATCACAAGCATTGACCTGGGGCCCTGAAATACACAGGTTGAGTCAGAACATGGCCCTGCAGAGCATAAACACACAGGTGTGTTAAAATAACAATAGCCCTCTATGGACCAAGTTAGGAGGCCTGATGTTAAAACATTACAAAGTGCAAACATATTGCCAACATAATCACTCTAAAATAAAATGTCTTAAACAAGATCCTCATTTTTCCAAACATATTGAAACTTAAAATGACAATGTGTGCCATGTACAGAAACTCAAACTGACCAGTACATGCATTTCACCACAGAACCTCCTCTTCACTCTTTTTATGAAGTCTTAAAGTGACAGTTTGTTTTTCAGTGATTGCACACGCCATGTGCACTTCGGACTAATTCCCATTTTGCAAGGTTTCGAAAGTATACTTCATTGAGGGCGTAAAGAAGGCCGAACAGGTATGCCAGAGCTGTTGGAGTATCTGGGATGTCCTGCAACACAACTCTCTCTTCAAGGATGACCGCAATGTTCTGCACTTTTGTAGACCTTTCCAGGCCACAGTCCTCAAGAACATAGAGAATGCCCACAGCCACGCCCTTGACAGCCTCATCTTCTGCATCGGTCTCCTGGAAAACAAAGGACAAAGGAACTCACATTAGCTTTGGAAATCTGTTCTGCATATGTCTGTTAAAAAGTGATTAGTTTTATGCTACTACTTACAAGGCACTGTTTGAAAAGTCCCTCAGGTTCCTCACGGAGAAATACCGGAAGTCCTCTAAGAGCAGCATGTTTGCGGTGCCTCAGGATGTCAGTGGTCTATCCAACAGCAAAAATAAAGACAAAAATGGGTCACGTCACATGTCCAAATTAAAAAAACAAAACGATAACACCTTTCCACTCTACAATCTCAGATTTGCCATCACAACATTCTATGCCCTTTAGTCCTATTCCTCCCTTTTAGCCCTAACATCCCCTTACTGCACTCACCCCCTCTCCTCACACATTAGCCCCATCCCCATCTCCATCTCAAAACAGCCCCCTCAGACACACAAACACACACACACACACACCACAACCCTCGCAATCTACCCCGGCACAGACACACGTTTGTTCCATCCCCACCTCAGCACTGCCCACCACACACATAGCCCATCTAACACAGCCCCCACTTAATTCACCCTCATAACTCAATCAGCCCCCCGCCCCACCCCCAAATTTCACTGGCCGCTCTGCCTTTGAGCATCTCTGCATGTCCCAATAAAATATTGTATCCTTACTTTCTCAGTGTTACATCAAATGCTGCAATTTCAAGAGAACGACCTGGGTATAAGAAAATGTGGGTGTCTGAAATTGCTTCAAAATGTGACAACTGTAGTAGAAAATTTGTATGTCTATCAAAAACAATTGCACAGCTAGAGACTTGATATTGTGCTTACATCTTTACATGCATGCTGACTAAGCAAAGGTAAGTATTTCAACTATACCATACCTCATCATCGAGCTTTGCCAAGACATCATCCATATGCTGTCCGAAGGCTGCTTTTCGGGCACGGTACAGCCGAAGTAGTTTGGGGGTGTATTTCTCTACTGCAGCTCTGAATGTTCTCAATAACATCTTGTTTGTAATGCGAAAAAACTCCTCATCGATCTGTCAAACACAGAAACCAACATGTACAGAAGGTGTAAGTCAGGGTAGGGTTCTCAGAATTACAGTCCAGTGAACAGAGGTGTACAACAGTTACAAAAAAAAGTAAATTCTTACCTGATCTTTGAAAAACAAAGCAGGCCATCTATCCTGTACTTCGGTCACCATGGGCTGGTCATCAACAACCTCCCTTCTCCTGAGGGAAAAGGTTAATTCCATCTTTTCTCTTATGAATGACTCATCAACTCTGGCTTTCTTTGACGCTTCCACCAAGAGGATTCTTTGCTGTTCAAGTGAGGCATCATCATGTTGATTTGGATGTTCAGGAAAATGGTTAATCTCACCACGCTTAGCCCTTTTCAGTGTGTATTTTGTAATCTGCCTTTCGTTTGCAATTGAGGGAAACTTTACTGCAACCAGCCAGCTGCAGCTTTGCTCTGAAGTTGTTCAACTTGTAGATGAACTTGTAGATGTTCAACACTGCACTTCGTGAAACATGCAAGACAGTTTGCATAGAAAGAAAGAGACTTGCAATTTTGTGCTCAATTGTTGTACAATCAAAATTATCTACTGTATGTTCCTCCAACACATGGAAGTTGACGCATCGCTTTCATCAAGTGCTAGCTACAGCAGAAGGCTGAATCACAGTTCTGAAGTCTTTTATATTATACTGTTTATGTTTTCTGCTTTTATGGGAGCTGAAAGTTGAGTATGTGTTAGTTTTAAAATCACAGCCTAAAAAGGGACATCGGATAGTTTCTTGGATTTTAAGATGATTTCCCAGATGTTTTAAAAAATCTCTTTCAGAACATATCTCTTGAAAATCACAACAGTCGCATTTGAAGGTAAAATTAGACTGATCATGAACAAGTGCACCTTTGCGATGATATCGTGAAAGATGTGACCTTAAAGCCCCTTGAGTTTTGAAGACACAAGCACAGTGGGAGTGAACACACGGCCAATGATGGGGTCTCCTGTGGTGAAGCTGATGGTGTCTGACAAGATTGTCCTGGTCTGCAGAGAAACTGCAGTACTTGCACAGCATGTGGATTTGGTGGTCGTATCTGAAACATACAGATATAATATTCAAATAAGTTTTTTTTTTTTTTTCAAAAACCAAAAAGCCTTAAAAAGGAATGCAAACAAGAACATTACATTACACTTACTTTAATATTTTAGGTTTGATAGGTAAACCTAGCTGATGCTTTACACAAATTATAAATTATGCAAATAATTATGAATTACACCAATAGCCAATGTGGATTACTTTGCCTGTTGGAAACTCTACTAGCCAGATAACAGAAAAAAAGGTTACAGACTACATCGTGAACAATTCTGTGTGGTTAATATTAGCTATACTAGTTAATAGTAATGCTAGTTCTAGATGAACAGCCATTGGTTTGAAACATGCTTAGCTAACAATGTGGACAAACATTGAGACACTGAAACGTCCTGCAGAGCTAACAAACACATGCCGTATGACTAAAAAGAGCTCACAGAAATCAGAAATTCCATGCTGGTCACATGAGACAAATGTACTGATTGCTTGTGAATAAACCGTTTAATCAGCTATGACGTTCCTGCTGCGCAATTCGCTCCGAATTTTAGCTAACGTTAATGTCATATGAGGAGTTGGCATAACAGCAAAACTAGCACACGTATCGCAATCATTTCATTCCTAAAAACGTAAACAGACGTTTTAAAGCGTTTTCTTAGTAGGGTACATTGTTATATACGTGCATCCTATATTAAGTTGCATACAATGTTTAAGTTTATTAACAGTGGTATTACTTACCTTTCCAAACTTTCGCCATCCACCACGAGGCAAATGAAAAGGAGTTTGTCAATGACTTCGCGCTTGCATTTGGAAAAGAAACCCCTCGTGTTGGTCATTATGCGCATGCGCTGCTGTCGTTCCAAATAAACAGCTGTGCGAATTACACATTTTAAATTCAGTTTATTAACAAATGTATGTTTGCACATCATTATGGTGCACCTTATCAGTCTGATTTGCATTTTTGCGTTCATTCATAATATGCACATTTTCTTGTTCAAACAATTCTGAATGTTAACTTTACTGAATAAACCATAGTTTTATTTTTTACAGTGTGTGTGTGGGAAAGAAGTGGGCATGATGAATCTATCTGTCTATGGAGTCGGGGAGTTTGGGAATTCCCAATCCCAATCATGGAGTTTGTGAAGGTGTTTCAGCCTCTTGTATATGATGTGGTGATGTAGTTGTAGTGATGATGATGCGATCAGGGGCATGCTGTCAGACAGGCTGAGCTTCTGCTGCCCTACTCCACCGACAACTGTCGTTATGGATAACAAAATGATGTAAAAAATATCAGGATATTCACGACATAAGTGGTTCCACCTTTTTGGCCTACCCCAAAAAAATCTTAAACACAAAAAGGGTGAAATACAGTTGTACACTGTTCCACATAGTTCAAAGCCTTTTGACATTTTTTTCCGGCTACAATTCTCCAATGTATACAGTGCAGTTTAAAAGCATTTTATGAATATATATTACCGAAACTTTAATGTTTCCGATGTCTACAGTACCGCTTTAAGTGCGTTATTCAGTGTCAATTAAATGTGGGTTTGTGGACTGGAGAGTGCTGTCAGAACTCATTAGCTCTCTGTTAGATGTAATGCAATGCCCTGTTAGTTAGCGGCGAATGGTATAGGCTACCTATTATACATAATGACACAAACAGTAAATGTGAAAGTGGATACTTTAAGTCCCTCAAGAAGGGCATGAGTGCAGAATTAAGGTTTTTTTTTTGTAGTACACGTTGAAATACGGGGATGCCTGGCTCTGCAGAGGAATTTTGGTTTTTGTTAACTGGAATAGTGAGTTCATAAAAAAGAAAGCTACTGACCTCACTGCACATCACTGAGTGCTATAATATTACGTAAGGGATTATAATCTGCACACTACATGTAACTAGCAATGAGGAGAGTTAAGGCAGAACAAATAATCTATCATATGTAATATATAATCAATTAGGCTGATAGAAACATCAAGCCCAGTAAACAAAGAAACTAAATAAATAAATAAATAACAGTGGCACCCATGACACTTGCTTAATTCACACAAGGTGGGATTTCCTTTTCTTTGTTGCTATGGTGAAGCGAGTGGTCCCCATATTGCACACAAACATGGGATGGTGCTGCTTGTGTGACCCACCTGCCCACTCCTCACTGAGCCCCCCAGACACCTTTTCTTCTCACTGTCAACAGAGCCCACCACTCCGATTTGGCCCCTGGCACTCACACTCACACGCGCGCCACACGCCATATGCATGTCGACAACTCTGTTTGTGTGTGTACAACACAAAGACAGAGAAAAAGAGGCAGGGAAAGACAGAGAGAAAGAATGTGTGACAGAGAGAGAAAGAGGTTGAGATAGAGAGGGGGACAGAAAGAAATATTGAGGCAGAGAGAGTAAGAGAAGTAAAGAGAGAAAGAAAGATATTGAGAAATAGAGAGAGAGATAGGTAGAAAGCGAAAGAGAGAAGAGAGAAAGAGAAAAAGAGAGAGAAATGTGTGTGCAGCAGCACAGCCAGCACGATGGGAAAGCTGCCAGCGGCGCGCCGGTCCTGTTTGGTGTCGCCCGTGTGCGCCGCATGGTTCCGTGCGCGACATGACGCCCTGGCAGCGGTAGGCGGGCGATTGGATTGGGCGGCGGGGCTGGGCTGGGCTGGGCTGGGCAGGCTGGCTGGCGGGAGGGTGGGCGGACGGGCTCGGCCGGTAATTTACGAGCGTGCTTAAGCGGGCATTATTCTAAGTGCTGCCGGCTCTGCCTGCTTCACCTCACCTCCATTCATCATCGTGCCACGGCAGCACGAGCGGACACACAAAAAAAGGAAGGGTGGGGGGTGTGTGTGTGTGTGTGTGTAGGGGGGGGGGGGGCGGAGAGTCACAGGAAAGAGAGGAGCGGAGAAGAAGAGAGATGAGAGATGAGAGAATAGAATAGAAGAAGAGAAAAGGAGAGTAGGAGGGAGGGAGAAAGGACGGAGGGAGAGAGAGAGGGAAGGAGAGATGGAGACAGACGAGTGGACAAGAGCGGAAAAAGAAAAAAGAAAGAGAGAGGAGGAAAAGAGAGGAGCAGGGAGAAGACAAGGCGCTGCCAGTGTCTTGTGTGTGTGTCAGCAGCACAGTGGTCCCGTCGGGGGACGTGACAGCCAATAGTTCATCAGCTCCCTCATCCATCTTCCTATTCTCACAGTCCCCGCTCGCCTTTTCTCATGCGGCCGGCGTCCTCCCCTACTTACTCACCTTCCTCTTTTAGCATTTATGTCCATGTTTAACTATGACGCCCTGTAAAACTTCCAGCCGTTTATACGCTGCACTGACTTCCTCAAGACCTTACTGTGGCGTATAACACAGGGTGTGTAAGTAGTTCTTGTGTAAGCGCATCTTGTTGTTT
>CM059273.1:14598979-14673979 GCA_030347295.1 Setipinna tenuifilis
GTGTATGTTCAAATATCTCGCTCTCTTTCTCTCTCTCTCTCTCTCTGTCTCTCCTCGGTGTGTGTGTGTGTCTTGCTGTGTGTGTGTGTGTGTGTGTGTGTGTCTTGCTGTGTGTGTGTGTGTGTGTGTGTGTGTGTGTGTGTGTGTGTGTGTGTCTGATGTGTCTTGCTGTGTGTGTGTCTGGTGTGTCTTGCTGTGTGTGTTTGTGTGTGTCTGTGTGTGTGTGTGTGTGTGTTTGTGTGTGTCTGGTGTGTCTTGCTCTGTGTGTATATGTGTGTGTGAGTGGGTGTGTGTGCCCTCTCCATCTGATCCCCTGCTCTCAGGCAGGCTGTCAGTCACTCCCTCTGTCACTCGGCCCACTGACACTTGAGTGACAGGGGCCCTTCGCAGTGACAGGGGTGACGCGAGGAGATGTCTCACTCGTTCTTTTTCACACCTCTGTCTCTTCCCTCCCTCCCTCCCGCTCTCTCTCTTCCTCCCTCCCTCTCTCACTCTTCCTCCACCCCTACCACCCACCCACCTGGACTCTATCCTTCTCTTTTTCTTTTTCTGCTCTCTTGCTTAAGCACAAGCCAAGTCACGTAGGTTTTATTGTCGTTTTAGCCATTTACACAGTACATAATGTGACGTAACAAGGTTTCACCAGGAACAATTGGTGATACACACAACTGTTAAAAGACAGTATAGACAAGACAGATACAATATAGTGCACACATGCAACTATTAAGAACCACACACATACACAGAGCGTGCTCACACATAAGTAAACACGTGTAATCCTTCATATGTACTTTAGTACTTCATATACAAGCACATATACTTGAAGTCTGTGTTTGCCTGTATGCACTGTGTAACCAGGGGTTAAAGACACACACACACACACACAGATACACGCACACACAAAGTAAACTACCCAGTCTACTACCCACATACTACATACAATACGTAGAATACACAGGGTAGAGACTTTTATCTTGAAACATCCAAATAGCTGAGTAACATCAGCAGCCAATCAGAGGCTGCGCAAACCACGTTCGGGCTCGCGCTACAGAACAAAGCAAAGCCGTTAAGTTACATTAGCCGTTAACTTGTATCAAGAACCGTCACCCACTTATCTGAGCTAGTAAGAAAACTTTGACCATCTAACGAAAACATCTAACGTAAGAAGAAGTATAAAATAAGAAAAACAAGTCTTGTAACATCCCCCAAGAGAACCAATTAACAACAAGAAGCCGGCAAACTGCCCCGTTCGCCTAGAGACCTGCGGTGATAATCATTCATCGATCAACGGTCAGGTTTTTTGTTGGTTTAGTTCACAACAGTTTGAACTGCAACTGTGGTCCCGGATCCATCCAGTCACCCTGATGGCGAGCCGTCCCTTCCAGTCCACATAAGTTTTACCATTTTGTTATTTTACTTAAGGGCCCTGAATTTATTTCTCTTTTTTTTCATAGTGTGCACACTACTTTTATTTATTATTTGGTTGGGTTGTTCATAACTAATTATATAACTATTTGTATATAATATACGAGTACTAACTCAAACAAAGTACAACTGTGTTGTCTCATCATTGTTGCTCTTCATTGGCTCCCTGCGAATTTAGTCCTTCTGATATCAGGTCCATAGTGTTGATCTATATATATTTACTGTAATTCACTCTTGCTTAATTGCAAAGCTTGGTTACAACTGCATTGTCTGGAAATATTCCATTAAGAAAATGTAGGTTACACAAGGCTAATTTAGTTGCAGTGAGTGAGTGAGTAAGAGTGAGAATCGAACTTCAAGAGTGTTGTTTGTTAAGGAATAGATTATTCAAGTACAAATTCGAGTGGAAGAACCAGACTAGTTGTGTTAGTGTATAAGATTGTGGATAAATATTTCACTGAATTACTGAATGGCACAAGTGTAGAGATGGTCAACCTCTTATGGCAGGGTCAGATTATATAATTTGACTCCTGACAAAATTTTGACATGCTAGACTTCTTGTCAGGCTGTTGTAGAAGGTTGCAGACAAAACAAAATGTCAGGGGCAAAATTGAGCTGCTCTTGTGTAATGTGAAGCAGACATTAAAGCAGTTCAGTGGTGGATGGTGCTGTCGCTCTCAGGCACTGTGTGGGTGGATGGCATGTTGAGTTTACAGGTGTAGTCAGGACAAGATGGAGGACTTTCAGGGTTGCAGCTTCTACTTTTTCAGTTTATTGCTGTTTTTTTGTTCTTGTTGTTGTTTGTTCCTTCTTGTCCTTCTTTACCCTCTGTTTCTTCCTGTTTACCTTCTGTTCTGTAAGCAGACGTTCTTGTGTGAGTCTTCTCTTCTAATTGTTTCTGTCCTCTCTCTTTCTTAGTCCCTGTATTAGTGTCTCTCTTTCCGACTCTGCGTATTTCTCCCTCCTGCTTTCTCATTTTCTTCCTCTCTCTTTCTCTCTTTCTTTTCCTCTCTCTTCCTCTCTCGCTCTTCCTCTCTCTCTCTTATCCTCTCTCTCTATTCCTCTTTCCCTCTCTTTCTCTTCCTCCATCTTTCTCTTGTTTTTCCTCCCTCTCTTATCCTCTCCCTCTCTTCCTCTCTTTTTCTCTCTCTTTCTCTCTCTCTCTTTCTTACTTTCTCCAATCGTTCAGGCTGAGGGATGGCCGTGTCTGCTGCCCCTGCCTGCTCTCTCCTGGCAGGGGTAACCTTGTCATCAGGGGGAGGACGTCTCCCGTGGTGACGATGGATCGAGGCTGGGGCCAAACGCATGTGTTTGTGTGTGTAAGTGTGTGGGTGTGTGTGTGGGTGTGTGTGTGTGTGTGTTAGAGAGAGACACAGAGAGAGGGAGACAGAGAGAGAGAGAGAGAGAGAGAGAGAGATGGGTATGAGTTGGGGAAAGAAAAGTAGCCACAAGGTTTTTTCACTCTTTTTTTCCTTCTCTGGAGCAGAGGGGATGAGTGATGAATGTCAGAGAGGTGTGAGGAGTGCAGTCTCATAGTCTCTTTCCCTGACTTTCACTCTGTGTGTGTTATTCAGACCTCTATCTCTCCCTGTCTTACCCTCTCTCTCTCTATCTCTCCCTCTTTCTCTCTCTATCTCCCTGTCTGTCTCTGTCTCTGTCTGTCTCTGTCTCTCTCTCTCTTCCTCTTTCTCTATGTGTTGAGAGAGATTTGGGCTCTTGAGACACAACTGTCAGCACTTGTTTTAGCCTTTCCCTCTCTCTGTCCTCCCCTCTTTTCTCCTGTTTTTCTGTCTCTCCCCTCTGTGTCTCTCTTCCACCTCTTCTCTGTTTCTCTGCCTGTTCTCTATCATTCTTCTAATATCCTACACATCCCCACACAACAACACTTGACGATAACGTTGACAACATTGCAACCACAAACACCTCAGTGACATTTAGGTTAAATCCCTACTTCTGTAGTTACAGTAAAATACACATTACAACATGTAAGAACTCCATACAACTCTTACGCAATCAGCTTGAGAGTCATGCACAACACTGTTTTCATATGCTTTCAAGGTAAACAGCTATTTCTTGTCCACAACATAAATGATCAAAGACTTGAGTGCTCTTGGCCCCTAAATCCTAAAACATTTGATGTGATTTTGATTACAACTGGACGTAAATGAACCATGTTTGCACTGATTCATGCATTTGACAAGTGTAAACTATCGCTAGATTAATTTGGATGTGACTGCATGACTACGGTATGTACTGTACTCCTCTGTGGTTCTTGTTCATTTGTACTACCCTCCTCGCCACCTCTGTCTCCCCTCTATCCCTCCCTCCCTTCTTCCCTCTATCCCTCCCTCCCTCCCTCCCTTCCTCCATTCCTTTCCTCCAGAAGACGTCTGACTTCCATCATGCATCACCCACTCCTGGACGAGCGCGAGGGGAGCAAGAAGAGGGGATGAAATGGCCGTCCTTGTCCCGAGGTCCCCTGCTCACATCCGGCCGCGCTAATGGCTTGGAAAGGTGGAGGTGAAGTGGAGGCCTCCAGTAATGATGCCATGCAGGGGCCCTGGACATGCATCAATCGCACAGGGGTCCTTTGGGGGAGGGGAGGGGGCTGGGTGGGGGGGTCAGGGTTGGAGAAGGAGGATGAGGAAGAGTGTAGTGGGGTGGTGGGGTGGTGGGGGGTCTGGGGGTTGGTGGAGCATGACAAGTGGCGGCCCCTGACCTCATGAGCGTCCCGTCGAATCCCTCATCCCTCCCCAAGGATGAGGAGCAGCAGCAAAACATCTCTGTTGATGATGCCGTTAGAGGGACCAAGAGAGAGGAGAGAGAAGAG
The DNA here is from genome assembly GCA_030347295.1 of Setipinna tenuifilis. Lineage (NCBI taxonomy): Eukaryota > Metazoa > Chordata > Actinopteri > Clupeiformes > Engraulidae > Setipinna > Setipinna tenuifilis. The sequence continues at coordinate 14,603,235 of CM059273.1, forward strand.
AGAGCACAAGAGAGAGAGAGAAAGAAAGAGAGAGAAAGAGAGAGGAGAGAAGAGAGACCCCAAGAGAGAGAGAGGGCTAGAGGGTAGAGTGAGGGACAGAGAGTGAGACAGAAAGAGAGGAAGAGAGAGTGGAAGAGAGGAGGACGAGGAGGAGGAGGTGGAGGAGAAAGAGAAAGAAAGAGGAAGAATAGACAAAAGAGAGCGATGCAGGGAGGCAGTAAAAGAGACAGAGAGAGAGAAAGAATAGAGAGAGAGTGGAAGACCAAAAGGCCCAAAAGGGAATGAGAGATGAGATAGAAGCAGAAAGAGGGATTAAAGAAGAAGGGTAAAAGAGTGAAAGAGTGTCATGGGAGTCCATGTTTACTCTATTCTCTCTCTCCACCACCTTTCTTCAGTGCATCTAAAGTCATCTCCTTTGCTCAGCTCTGTTTCTTGTTTTTATTTGGCCTTATCTTTAGGCTTCTTTATTTAGTTTCTTGCCCTTTCTCTTGTCTCATCTCCACTCGTCTGCACCGTCTGCATCAGTTTGTGCCCTCCCCACGACTCTCCAGTCTATCTTTCATCTCTCTCTCTCCCTTTCTTCTCATCTCTGTCTGTCATCCCTCTATCACCCCCCCCCCTCCTCCGCCGACAACCAACCCCACCCCATCCCTGCAACCCCCACCCAACCCCCCCATCCCGTCAAGCCTCTCAGCTGTTCAAATACAGCGCTGATATTTGCTGAGCGGCTGTCCTGATATTTACACAGGGTCGTTCATGCAGGAGAATATAAATGGGCATTATTGCGGCCTGTCAAAGTGCCCGCCTCGCCGGCTGGCCCCGCCTGTCCCCACGGATGCCTGAGTATAATTGGCGGGGTGGCAGAGGATGGCCATGGGCACGTCTGGTCGAGGTGCCGGCTGCATGTGGCCTCTGTGGAGTCCTGCATTGTTCCGCTCCCTGTCCCTCCGACATCTTTGTTGTCGTGCTCAGCTGGGTGCCAACAAGGTGGACAGGGCCCCTCACACAGCTGAAGCAGCAGTCTGATGTAAGAGGTTGCAGTGTGTGTGTGCGTGTGTGCGTGCGTGCGTGTGTGTGTGTGTGTGTGTGTGTGTGTGTGTGTGTGTCTTTGTGTGAGTGTGTGAGTGTGTGTGTTGGTTGTCTTCTGCTGTCCCAGATAACAGGGAAATCTGGATAAAAATGATCAGAGCCAAATCTATTTGTGTCTCTTGAAAACATTCCCATAATCCAGATGGACTAAAAGCTTATCAGGTGTATGAATAGCAAGAAACTGAGGTAAATGTAGTAGCACAGGTTAGGCTAACAACGCTAACATCCTCATAGGCTTCACTTTATACTGCTAGCACTTGTACATGTCTGCCTTAAACGCCAGGCAATGAAAGCGCACTTCCCCTTTCGCTAAAACGCCAACTCCTGAGAGAGATATACGATTACACTAGCACCTCATTAATGCGTCCAAATGAGAACCAAACGTGTTTTAGTTTACACAAGCTAGCCGGCCTGACCGGACTGATTTGGATATTATTGTTTGGTAAAGTGCTCTAATAGAAACATGTGAATTGATTCCAGCTGTCCGCCTCTCAGTGAGTGAAGAACACGGCACCAGTAATAACTGGTAGGGACAGGCATGTGTGTGTGTGTGTGTGTGTGTGTGTGTGTGTGTGTGTGTGTGTGTGTGTGTGTGTGTGTGTGCATTGAAAACAGGTTGCCTGTGAATCTATGCAATATTGGGGGGGGGGGGGGGGGGGGGGGGTCTTGGTCTTAGGGCATGTATCGGTTGCTTCACAGAAATTACACACACATTGTGGGTCACATTTGGTGGCACTGTGTTTGAATGTTTCTTTTTGTTGTCAGTGCTGCCATTTTGTGAAAGGCACTTCCTTTGTTTTTATATATCTCTGATATTCAGAGTTGTGTTTTAATTACATCATTAGGGTGTATTTGGTCTTCAAGATGATACCAGTGCCGTGCCAAATTGGCATGTCTACATATGACATTTACTGGTTAGTTTGGCACCTGGTTTGCACGTATGTGTTTGTGTATGTGCATGTGTGTGTGTGTGTGTATGTGTGTGCGTGCATGCTTGTGTGTCTGCATGTGTGTTTGTGTGTGTTCGCCTGTCCTTCCCTCTATCTGGTAAACCAAGCGTATCTCACAGTGACAGTAATGATACGAACACTTTGTCACATTGCTTTAAGACACACCAGCGTGTGTGTGTGTGTATTTGTGCGTGTGTGTGTATGTGTGTGTGTGTGTGTGCGTGTGTTTGGTTGTTCGTGTGTTTATTTCTTTGTGTGGTGTGTGTGTGTGTGTGTGTGTGTGTGTGTGTGTGTGTGTGTGTGCTTACCTTCCCGTGTGCCTTCTCCACAAATTTACAAGCCCGTGTTCTCAATCCATCCATTCTAATTTCATCAGGAGATCCACAGGGCCTGTGAAAAAGCTTTAATAGCCATGCATCAAAGAGCACAGAAAAGAATTAGAGATTTCTAACAGGATTATAAAAGCATTAAGATCTAAGAGGAAGCGGGGCCAGCGCTGTTTAACGACTCCCTTGCTTTTTACAAATCAGCTCCACCAACACATAGACCCTCGCTCAGCAGATTTACGCCAAATATTAACCGCCACTAATGCTCGACACCATTAAAAGCGCTCTGGGGGCGCTAACCAGGGCAATCCATATAGTTTTATTTAAGAGATGTGTTCTAATATCTGCGAAAAGTGCAACTACGGGCCCCCGTCTAAATGGCTCTACAGGGATGTATAATCAGAGAGATTGCCCGTGCACTCCTGTAAGCACATGTACTGTGTTTGGGGGTTAATTGGTAACTCTTCGCCATAAATTTTCCCTCTTAATAATCCACTTTAAGCGTAATTAATCTCTCAATATTTTTGCTATATTACACAAGTTATAGGTGGTAAGGCGAGGCTCAGCAGTAATTCTAGTTTATAACCACCGTTTTAGCAGACTAATGGGCAACCAGTTACCTCCCGAGGGAGGCAAAATGTCATAACGTTCACAAGATCTTTTAGAGTTTCCATAATGTCAACCAGAATGCTCCGAGCTTCTATGCGGTAAAATCCTGGGCATTCTGTATGAGTTTCACCATTCTAAGTAAGAATGTTATTCTGTGCATTATTCTCCCTGTTATTCAGCTTGGGGGAAATGCGAAAAATGTTCCCTTACTGAGTGTATAGAGGTCAATCGGCCAGTGTGGACCGTCACCCACTATATGGTGCACTATACAGTGAATGAAGAACAATTCGGGCACAGCCCATGGTTAACTTTGTGTCCCCTGGCATTGTTTAGCAGGCTGTTGTGTTGGGCTGGCCTTTACTCTACAGGGTTAAGCCCAATGAGGCCACAGATGGCTGCGGCAGAATGGGGGTGGTGGGGGTTGTCTGTGTGTGTGTGTGTGTGGGGGTGGTGGTGGGGTGGGGTTGGGGGCGATTGGCGGGAGAGAGGAGATCTGCCCTGCCAAAGTACATTTGGTCACCCTTGTCTGGGTGTGCAAAAAAGCGAGAATGAGTGAGGAGAGAGAGTGAAAGCAGAAGATAAATGAGCGAGAGAGAGTGAGAGAGGGAGAGAGAGAGGGAGAGGAGGAGGGTGGAGGAGGGTGATGGGGGGTGGTAGGGGTGGGGGTGGTGGCTGCGGCGGCTATCGATTGTCCTGCCGCAGGTGATTGATAGTGCAATAAGTGGCAGGGGCCGGCGAAGGAGAGGAGAGTGTGATTTCTGCTTTTCAAAGCGCTGATGAATACGGCCGGCGGAGGGCAGCCAGTGCCCAGTACCCCCATGCATGATGGACGGTGGTGTCAGGACGAGGAGGAGAAGGGGGGAAGAGAGAAAGAGGGAGAGGAGGAGAGAGGAGGAGGAGGTTGGTGGTGGGGGGGGGGGTGCAAGAGGAGAGAAGGGAGGGGTGGGGGCAAAGAGGAAGAGAGGGAGAGAGAGAGAGAAAAAGAAAAGACGGGGTGGTTGAGGATGGAGGAAGCTGCTGGAGAGAGGAAGAGAGAGGGGGAGAGAGAGAGAGAGAGAGAGAGGAGGCGGAGAGGAGGAGGCAAAGCTGACAGTAGAGTCAGTTCATCTTTATTAATGGTGAAAGAGTGGAGAGGGAGTTATTAAAGGAGAAAAAGATGAATGAAGGCGTGAGCGAGAAGGGGGAAAGAGGGGAAGAGGGGAAGGGGGAATTGGAAGAGCAGAGAGCAAGAAGCTGGTGATGCATACTTCTCCCAGCGCCACAGAGATTCAATCACAAATAGCAAGAAAATGGGCAGAGAGGGAAAAAAGACAAAGAAAGAAAGAGGGGAGGAAGAAATGGATCAGTTCTAGCAGAGGGCAGCACTGAGGCTCATATAATTACCATAGAAAGGAAGAAAAAAGAGAGGATGTACAGAGAGAGAGAGAGAGAGAGAGAGAGAGAGAGAGAGAGAGAGAGAGATGGAGTGCTGCACTAAGGTCCATTAACATCATAACATCAAAAAAAGAAGAGAACAGAGAAGGAGAGAGAGACAGGAAGAGAGAGAGAGAGAGAGAGAGAGAGAGATAGAGAGAGAGAGAACATTTGGAAGAGGCAGCAGAGTAAGTAGCATGTATTGTATAATTATCCCGGAGTATGGATGCTATTAGATTAAGTTGTGGCGTGGAGTCTTTTGCATGGCTGCAGCGCTGGCATTTGTTCTGGTAGGAGCACAGAGGCACACTACAGACTGCCTGATGAAAAAGGGCAGGATGCTGAGTCAGACTTGATTCCTCTCACTCATTCAATCTCTCCATCTTAATACACACACACACACACACACACACTCACAGACATACACACACGCACTTACACACTCACGCACTCATGCATGCACACACACACACACACACACACACACACACACACACACACACACACACACACACACACTCACTCCTGCCAAAATACAAGCACAATGATATATACAAACCCAATACAGATATACAAAAAATGATACCGCTATATGCACTCACACAGAAACACACACACTCACACAAACAATCAGACATACGCACTTCCACACACTTGCAGTCACACTCAAACACACACGCACACACACACACACGCAAACACTCACACACTCACACACTCACACACGCGCATTATATCTTTATTCTAGCTGATTGCATTTTATGGCCAGTATCCCAGGGACCATGAATCACTACTACTGGGAGCGATGAAGGTGACCCCCCGACCACACATATTCCGTAATGAAGTCCCAGTCGTGCCTATTGTAAACACACACACACTCTCTCCCTCTCTCTCTCAGACACACACACACATACACACACACACACACACACACACCTATTCATACTTGGCTAGTTCATACAGAGAAAGCTTTTCCTGCATTATGCATTTCCACCTTGCGTTATATAAAGCCCCCCCTGCCCTTCTGTTCGGCTCTATTTTAAATGGCTGGAAGTTTAGTCAGATGGGGTGTTAGTGCCTAGATTCATAGTTTCATATGAGAGTCACCTTTTCTACACAGTCAATCTTTCTACAACTTTCTCTATCTATCTATCTATCTATCTATCTATCTATCTATCTATCTATCTATCTATCTATCTATCTATCTATCTATCTATCTATCTATCTATCTATCTATCTATCTATCTATCTATCTGTGAACTTGGCATTTTTAGGTGTAACAGACTGTTATAGTCACCTTGGTAACCACCTGTATGAATTACTCTGGGGGTGAGAGGGAGGGACAGCGTTAGCATTAGCATTAGCATTAGCATTAGCAGACTAGCATTAGCTAATAATGCCTCTCTGATGGTCATGACTGTGACGACGCCGCCATTGGCCACCATGATTGACACATTATCTATCAGTGGCACATCTGTTTGTCTGTCTATCTATATATCTATCTGACTGTCTGTCTGTCTGTCTATCTATCTATCTATGTGACTGTCTGTCTGTCTGTCTAACTATCTGTCTGTACAGTCTCTAGTCTGTCTGTCTGTCTGTCTGTCCTTTTATCAATCTTTCATTAGTCTATCTAATTAGTATTCTTTTCTTGTCTGTCTGTCACTTTCTCCCTATTGCTCTCTCTCCTTCTCTGTCTCTCTATCTCTCTCCATCTCTCTCTCAAACACACACACAAACAAACAAACTCCACCTTTTTCTCCTTTTTTGGCCAAACACATACACATACACACTCACAAACACTGACCCACACACTCTCTCTCTCTCACACACACACCCTTAGACACACACATACTCCTTTCCTCACACACACACTCACAAACAGTGACCCCCACACCCTGACACACACACCCTGACACACACACCCTGACACACACACACACACACACACACACACACACACACACACACACACACTCACACACATGCACACACACCCTCCTCTCCTTGAGACAGTCTCATTAAGGGAGAGGCCAGGTCGGTGACACATGATGCATGCTGCTGGCAGCCGGGCTCCACGCTCTGCCCAGGGAGGCGTCTGGCCAGACACGGCCGGCCAGCACACAGCCAGACGGGGCCAGCGCTGATGGATGGGCCCTGGGTGAAAGAGGGTTATCACTCAGGTGGCACAGCTAATGCAAGGAGGGCCAGAGGTGTGTGTGTAGGTGTGTGTGTAGGTGAGTGTGTATGTGTGTGTGTGTGTTTGTGTGTGTGTGTGTGTGTCTGTGTGTCTGTGTGTGTGTGTGCAAGAGAAAGAAGAGAGAAAAGAAAGAGAAAGTGAAAAAAAGAGTGTGTGTGTTTGCCCTTTATGTGTGTGTATGAGAAAGAAAGAAAGAACGAAGGAAAGAAAGAAAGAAAGGAAGGAAGAAAAGGTGTGTGTAGGTTTAGAGACGAGAAAAGGTGTGTATGAGTTTATTGTAGAGGCTAGTGTGTGAGTAGATCAAAGCTTGTTGTGTTTATGAGCTTGTATGCAAATGTTGCAGGTCTCTTTTCCTCTCTCACCATGTGTTTGTGTGTGGTTGTGTGTGTGTGTGTGTGTGTGTGAAAGAGAGAGTGATAGGAGTAAGGGAGACAGAGCGAAAGAGGAAATGAGAAAGAGCGCACAGAGAGAAAGGGAGAGGCTGCAGGGTGTAAATTGCTGATTGATGATGTGTCGGCCATGGTGGCCAATGTCGGCGTCGTCACAGTCATGGCCATCAGAGAGCGATTATTAGCTACTTGTGCTAATGCTAACGCTAATGCTAACGCTGCCCCTCCCCTTTGCCCCCAGACACTCAGCCTTCATGTGTATAAGTCACAGAGTTGTATAAAGTAGAAGTAGAAGTACTGTTTTGGATGTAATTATAACACAAGTAGTAGGCTACGGTACTACGCAGCTGCAAATGCATAATACCATACTACCAGTGTTGTAATTACATCCAAAACAGTACTTCTACTTCTACTTCATACAACTCTGATAAGTCATTCATACAGTACAGGTGGTTACCAAGCACTGTATAACAGTGTGTTACACCAAAAAGTTGATAGATAGATAGATAGATAGATAGATAGATAGATAGATAGATAGATAGATAGATAGATAGATGCAACAATGTTGGTGGTAACTGCTGTTACATTGAGGGGAAGTTCAGTCCATTTAGAAAATAAATGAATGATAAGTAAAAAGTGGGGTGGGATAAATAAACAAACAAGTTAATTAAATAACTTATTTATTAATTAATAAATAACATCTGATGGGCATCTGTGGATTCATTTAACATTATAACCCTATGGGGTACAACAGCTTTTCCTCTACAGTGTGGGTTGGGCCCTAAGGTTGTTGTTTTTTATGATTGCTTTCCTTAACCTTAGCTCTCTCAGCACGTGTCAGGATAATTCCAGCAATTTCAGTGTAGGGGTTCTAGTCACTCAGCATTTCTGCTTTTACATCCCACAATTATCCGTCCATTTGTTCATATCACATCTATGAAGTAATAAAACATGTATTTGTGTGGTTATACAAAGAGACATGAGCAATGACCGTTTTGGCAGTTTGTAGCTAACATTAGCGTGCTTCCACAGGTTAAGTTCTCAGTAATTTATCAACCCCAGTGACATGACCTTAAGCTATCTGATCCCTGGCTAAGTTTTTTCCCCGTTTCTGCCCTTTTAATTTCATGTCTTTTCTCCATCTTACATGAGCTGACTGAAGGATTTGGGGAAATCGCCCTCCATTCCATTTGGCTGTCACACAGAATATCATCAGGCTGTGCAACTCCCCTCCTTCGTTACCACACACACACACACACACACACACACACACACACACAGACACAGACATAGATAACATGTACGCACACACACACACACACACATGCACTCGTGCACATGCATACATATACAAACACACGCACACAGACACACACACATTCAGTACACACATACACAGACAACCCACACACACACACACACACACACACACACACACACACACACACACACACACACACACACATGACCCCGTTCCCTGGCAGCGCTGTGGCTGTTTTGACATGTCACCCGTATGAGAAGTGACTGTGTTTATATACATCCCCGGCTCACATCCTCCCCCTGTCTGTCACAGCCCCTTAGCGTCAAGGCGGCCCAGGCCCCTGAGCCTACATCTCCCACAAATCCCACATGTGCTTCCCATTTCCCCCCCCAGTCACAGAACATGGCATGCCATCACTCACCATTAGCCTCCATTTGAATAAAATGCTCCCAGACATTAAGGTAATATTACAAGCCAATAAAGAATTTAAGGACCCCCTCACCCCCCTCCCTCCCACAACCCCACCCCAATCCCCCACCCCCCCCCCCCCCCCCCCCCCTCGCCCTAAGGGGTGGCCGCTGAGGAAGCCTGTTCGGAATGTGGAACGCGCTGGGTGCAGGTTAGGTGTGATAAAAGCAGAGGACAATCCTAATTTGTCTTCTTCCTGAAATTTGTATGCGTCACCCCTACCTTGTACGTGTGTGTGTGTGTGTGTGTGTGTGTGTGTGTGTATCTGAGTGTGGCAATTTGTATGCCTGTGTCAGCCTGTGTGTGTGTATGTGTGTATGTGTGTGTGTGTGTCTGTATGTCTGTGAGAGTGTGTGTGTATGGCAATTTGTATGCTTTACACACTACCACTTAGTCTGTATCTGTGTGTGTGTGTGTGTGTGTGTGTGTGTGTGTTTGACAGAGAAACACACACACACACACACACACACACACACACACACACACACACACACACACACACACACACACACACACAAAGATACACAGAGACAGAGACAGAGGCCACCACACAAGTTGAGGATTCATGAAGAATTTTGCCTGTCAGCAGAGGCTCAGAGAAAAGAACTTTTATTCGCTCTGAAAATCCAATAATCACGAGCACATTGTGCTGCCGCCTTGACGCTGTGGAGCCAAGCGAGAGAGAGAGAGAGAGAGAGAGAGCGAGAGAGAGAGAGAGAGAGAGAGAGAGAGAGAGAGAGAGAGAAAGAGGAAGATAAATGTGTATATATATATATATAGAGAGAGAGAGAGAGAGAGAGAGACAGACTGAGACAGAGAGACAGAGACAGACATATATATAAAGAGAGAGAGAGAGAGAAAGAGAGAGAAATGTTTGACATCAACAATACAGAGAGAAAGATAAATATATATATATATAGACAGACAGCGAGAGAGAAGAGGAGCAAGAGAGAGAGAGAGATGTTTCAAATCAACGATACAGAGAGAAAGATAAATATGTATATAGACAGACAGAGACAGACAGAAAGAGAGAGAGAGAGCAAAAGAGAGAGAGAGAGAAAGAGAAAGCCCTGAGCCCTGGCCAGTGGATCTCTGGAGTCTAGCAGTAAATGTGATTGTGTGCAGTTATAGTGCGCACCATGATCACATTGCACACATTCCTTCCCTAGCATGAAGCCCCCTGTTGCCATTAAGTTACTCCTCTCTCTGTCTGATACTACTACGCCTAATGTTATCGCAGTGGGCTTTGCCTTCTCTTCTTTGCTCCCCATCTTAGACAGGTACTGTCTGTCTGGTTTTCTCTCTCTTTTTCTCTGTCTCTGTAACACACACACACACACACACACACACACACACACACACACAGACACACACACACACACACACACACACACACACACACATACACACACTTAATTTGTCACTCTCTGTCTCAGCCATCAACCCCCCCCCCACCCCGTCTTACACACTCTTCATCTTTGCCCATCTCAGTTACTTCTTTCTTTTTGTCTGTCTCTTTTTCTCCTCTCTCTTTTTCTTTCTCTCTCTTATTCTCTCATTCTCTCCTGCTCTTTCACTCTCTTTTTCTCTCTTTCTATCTCTCTTTGTCCCCCCCCCCCTTCTTTCTCTCCCCCCCCCCCCCTCTCTGTCTGTGCTGCACGTAGGCCCAAGTGAGTGAGCTTATTTTTATAGATGCTTTCTGGGGAGTTTGCCCTTGTGTGGCGGGCGGGCGGGCGGCGCGCTAATGAAATTGAGTTGCCGTGGGGACGCGAGCGTCTGACAATCTGCGCATTCATCCGGCACTCCTCTCTATTGGATTTGGGAGCTTCGACCAGGGGCCGCGTCGTGCTCTCTCTCTCTCTCTCTCGCTCTCTCGTTTGTTCGCTCGCTCGCTCGCTCGCCCGCTTGCTGGTCCCGCGCCCCCGATTAAACGCCCAGCATGTCAATTGCGTTAACAAGGAGTCACAAGAACGGGCAGCCGCTTTCGCACCCGCACCGCACCGTAACACACCACACCGCACCGTACCGCCCCTTTTTAGTGCGACTGCATCCCCATTCGCCAAGGCCACCAGAGAGAATAGGGTTGGGGGGGAGAGTGGGGTGGGGTGGGGTGGGGGGGGGTAGAGAAAAAGGAAAAGAGGGGGAGAGGAACAAGAGAGAGATATGAAAAGAGGGAGCAAAAAGAAAGAAAGAAATGGGGCGAAGGCAGCACAATGACACATGAGGTGAAAGACTTTTTCAAAAACAGAAAGAATGGGCAAAGACTGGCGACAGAACAGAAAGCCAGCAAGAGAGAAATAAAAAGTGTGTGTGTGTGTGTGTGTGTGTGTGTGTGTGGAGGAAGACAAAAAAAGAACAAGGACGTACCCATGAAAAGGGAAGAGGAGAGAGCGAGAGAGAAGGCAAGAGAGGGAGAGAGAGAGAGAGAGAGATAGAAGGAGAGACGAGTAGAAAGGAAGGCGAAAAAGAAGTTCGTTTGAAATTCAGGCAGCCACACCAGGGCTATCATTACCATACATCAGGACAATGAATGAGCCTTTCAGCAGGGCAGTAATAAGAATTTGATAAATCATGGGCCGAGAATTAACTAGACGTCAAAACAATGTGAGAGCCCTGATGGATGACGGGGGGCGGGATGGCACAGATTAGTCTGACCAAGCTGTACAGAGCCAAGGATGAAGAGGGGAGGAGGAGAGAGGGATAGAGAGAGGTGGGGGGGGGGGGGGTGAGAGAGAGAGAAGGGGAGGGGGGGTCCAGACAAGGTCAAAATGGGGACTGGAAGGCAGAACGATGAAAAAAAGAGGGAAGGGGGGGGGGTGGTCTGCATGGATGTGTGTGTGTGTGTGTGGGGGGGGGGGGGGTGAAGAAAAAGAAACGAGGGAGGGGGTCACAGGGTTTCAGGAAGACTAATGAACAACAGGATAGAGAAAGTTAGACGGCCCCCGGAGAGAATAATTGTCTGTGATTGTTGAGAATGGTTGATAACCAGCTTCCCTCTCTCTCTCCCACTCTGTCACGCATACACACACACACACACTAACAGTCACACACACACTCTGAGCTAACGAGTAAAAAAACCCAATTTCCCAGAAATGTTAGCCCTGACCTGTTATTTATTACAAACAAGAGGGGAAAAAACAGCGTCTCAATTGCGCTGCCTATTTTCAGCATCAGACGGGTGATCTACCGGTGACCTATGACCTTTGACCTGAGTGGAAAACAAATAGGGCTGTCAGGTGAGCATGTTACTGATAAGGGGCGATTGGACACGGCTGATCATGTTCGGCTAAAAATACTACACTCAATCAGAGTGCTCTGACACCACTGAAAGCCTATATTCTTGTAAATTCCTACACTTACACCTGCAGCTTGAGTGTGTGTGTGTGTGTGTGTGTGTGTGTGTGTGTGTGTGTGTGTGGTGTCTTTGTGTGGTGATACACGTCATACTGAGTCATAGTAACAAAAGAGTCATTAGAATAGCTCTATACAGTCTGCAGCCATATTGTTAATGCGGACTGTATATGTGTGTGTCTGTATATACGTCAGTGTGTAATGTGCATAAGTGTGTGTAAGTGGAAGGGGAAATGGGGATTGTGTGTGTATGGGTCTGTACTTCCCACTGACTTTTTCTGTGTGTGTGTTTGTGTGTGTGTGTGAGAATGAGAATGACAGGGAAAAAGAGAATGTGTAGGCCAGTACTTCTTCAGGGAGTCTGAGTGTGTGTGTGTGTGTGTGTGTGTGTGTGTGTGTGTGTGTGTGTGTGTGTGTGTGTGTGTGTGTGTGTGTGTGTGTGTGTGTGTGTGTGTGTGTGTGTTCTTCTGTCTTTCCCTCTTTCTGGTAGGCCAAGTGTATCTTACAATGACAGTAATGGTACGAGCACTCCACTGTCACATTGCTTCAAGACACACCACCATTATTACCATTTTACCAGTGTGTGTGTGTGTGTGTGTGTGTGTGTGTGTGTGTGTGTGTGTGTGATTTTGACAGTAAGACTCTACTGACACACTTCTGCAAGTATTCCACTGTTATTACTGTCTAATAAATGGGCATGGTATTTGCAATGGACAGCATGTGTGTTTGTATGAATGCCTATAAGTGTGTGTGTGTGTGTGTGTGTGTGTGTGTGTGTGTGTGTGTGTTTGTCTTATAGTGACAGTAATAGTAACAGCACTCAACAACACAGTGTGACAAGGCAGCAAGCCATCATTATGATCCTTGCATTCATGTTTATGTGTGTGCCTGTGTGTGCCTGTGCCTGTGTGTGTGTGTGTGTGTGTGTGTGTGTGTGTGTGTGTGTGTGTATGTGTGTGTGTGTGTGTGTGTGTGTGTGTGTGTGTGTGTGTCTGTTTGTCTGCCTGTATGTCAGTCAGCTTGTCCGGACAATGTGTGTGTGTGTGTGTTCGTGTGTCTGTCAGTCAGCCTGTCCGGACAATGTGTGTGTGTGTCTGTCACATTGACAGTAACAGAGACTGTGGCAGTGACAAGGACAGATCTACAGTATCCTGGCATCACCATCTCTCCCTCTTTTTTCTATCTTTCTCTCCCCTCCCCCCCCTCCACCCCCTCCCATCTTCTCTCTCCCTCTCTCTCTCTCTCTCTCTCTCTCTCTCCTGGGCCGCTGGCGTTTGGCTGACGGATGTGGCAGGGGCCATGTTTCTTTCATGAGGCCGGTCTGGAGGGGGTAATTAAATCTGCCGTGGCACTCATTACAGCCACCTTATCAGCGCCGAGGAAGCACTCCAGCAGACAGCCACGCTTTTGTTCCCCTCACATGCAGACACAGAGAGAGAGAGAGGGATAGAGAGAGAGAGGGAGGAGGAAGAGTGAGAGATAGACAGGGACAGAAAAAGAGAGGGAGAGAGAGGGGGAGAGAAAGACAGAGAGAGAGAGAAGGGTGGAGAAAGAAAGAGAGAGGGAAAAAGAGGGGGAGAGAAAGACAGATAGAGAGAGAGAAGGGTGGAGAGAGAGAGAGGGAGAGAGAGAGGGAACAAGAGAACGAAGGAGCGTGAGGTGAAGGGTTGAGAGAGGGCTTAGAGACATTTTCTCGTTGTAACCGGCACCGGCGGTATCGGGTTGGCCATCTTGGCACGTTTACAGAAATACCTGTGTCAGCAGACAGCCGAGGGCATGGAGCTGAGCTGCCATGGGTTTGGCCTCCGCGCTGAGCTGAGCTGAGTTGGAGCCGCACACACACATATCCCTGTCTGCACGACAGTGTCACAAGACCAGGCCACTGCAGTCGCCAGACATGGCCACACGAGGGCGCTGTTATGCGGCGTGCATCATGAGCACCAGATGCGTGTGAGGCCTGATGGCTGTCTTGGTTATGGGAAGTAGGGTGAATGGCTGGGGCTTTACTTCGTGGGTTGGACTCGTCTCTGTCACTTATAAATACAGACTCAGTTGTTCAAATACATCTAATAGCACCTTCATAATTACAGACAGTGTAGGCGGTTTTTAACTGTTGATGATATGATCAGTTCAATTCTGAAGTCGTGAAGATGAAAAGTAAAGAAAAAGTTAAGAAAAAGTAAAGGCTTTCACACACCCGCTTCGAGACTGTTTCAACACTGGTTGAATTCGACAATGACTTTTGCCCCAGCACAACCGGCTGCACAGCGATTATCATAGGATTCAGTCTGCGGCTGTTATGACAAACAGTGGATTTTGACTGAAACATATCCGAATCATAATCGGCAGCAGAGTTCAATGTTCAGTTCAAAAAACAATGAAACAATGAAATCTAAACTTAGATTTCAATGAAACAATGAAAACAATGAAACCTAAACTTAAAGAATAACGGAAGCACGGTGCACCCTTACTTTGTTGAGCTACAGCTACTGTAAGACTGCACTGTACTCCTGAAACCCCATGCCTTGTTGTTGACTCTGCGCGGGTCAATCCCTGAACAGAGAGGCCATGGCCACGTGCCCGTCCCGGGCCAGAGGGTTCACTGGATGCCAGAGCGGGCTGTGGCCGCCTCACATGTCCACCTCCTGTACTCTGGCATATACAGTAACTCCACTTTAATAACAGTTGGCAATGCCGTCATACCTTGTCTCTCTCCTTGCCGCCTTCCCTTGCAATGATCTACTTCATTTCACATCCCTCATAACCAAAGCCTTACTCTTTATTTTTTCTCTGACGCCATCATGTCTTCATCTCTCTCTACACACACACACATACACACACAGAAAGAGAGAGAGAGAGAGAGAGAGAGCAAGAGAGAGGGGAAGAAGGAAAGCCACAGTCTCTCTCTCCAAACTCTGCTTCGTGTCCGGACTGCTCCGTTTCCCCACATTTCAAAGCAATTACTCCGCGCTGATTTAGCTGTCAGGCCGAGCGTGTGATTTATGGACTGCGGGCCTGTGCCAGTGGACCCCGGCGAGGAATTGCACAATATTGCGGCGCTGGTGTCGGCTGTGGTGGTGTGTGGTGGTGGTGGTGTGTGGTGGCGTAGTGCTCATTTGCCTGGCGTTACATTAGTGCGCGGGGGCCGGATGACGGCCACACAATGCCATGTAAATGAGGCAGGCGAGGAGCGCCATCAGTCACTGTGTCACAGGCTCAGGCCCATTATTATTTATCAGAGTAATTGCCCCTTGGCACCCCTGGCGGACACCACCGCCACCGGCGATTGATGTATCTGGGTGACTCCTCGTGGTACTTACACGGACACACACACACAGACACACACACTCACACACACACACACACTATGCTGAGGATCTTTCTTATCTTTCTTTTTATCTTTCTTTCTTTTTATGTATGTATGTACCTAACTGTCTGTCTAAAGATTTTTCTGTCTATGTCTACATATTTGCTTTAATATCGGCCCATGATTCTCCATAACTTTTCTAATTAAAAGCCTGTTTGTTTTACAGCTCTTTATATGTGTGCGTTCACAGATAGTGTGTATAGGTGTGTGTTTGTTTGTGTGTGTGTACGTACCTGTGTGTGTGTGTACCTGTGTGTGTGTGTGTGTGTGTGTGTGTGTGTGTGTGAGTGTGTGTGTATGTGTGTCTGACTGTGTGTGTGTCTGTGTGTGTGTGTATGCATGCATATGTGCACGTTTTTATGCAGGCGGCGCAATTATGTATGTGTTTAACCTCCTGGCCCTGGTGGCGATTAAACAGGGCTTCCTGGGCTGGCTGACATCATTTCCAGGAAGGGGCTCTCACTCCAAATTAAATTCTGATTGGTGACACTTTAATGCTATTAGGAAATTAACCTCGCCGAATGGAACACGCCAAGACAGGGCCCTCGTAAGTGGCTACAAGTAATGACAGCCCACACGAATGATGGTTTGTGTGCGAAACGCCACTTTGAGGCTTTTATTTTCATCAAATGGCATCCGCGTCGTCAACATCACCACCATCGTCCTTCCCCTCTCTCTGGTAATTAGTGAAGAAGTGAGAGAATGGGTGACAGAGCCGTGGGTGGCGAAACTAATAAGAGCGAGATGAGATGACAGACGCTTTGCTGCTTAATGATTTAGTTCATTAGAAGAGGTGTGTGAAAGTCTGTGTACAGAATGGGATACAGAAAAATAACAAACAACAAAAGCCTGTCACTGAGTTCACCCAGCGCGTAGCGTTATACAACTGGATAGTGGTGTTAATGTCCAGATGGATGTAGTTCTTGTGAAGTTACAAGAGGGGAGAGTACAGGAAGCAAGGCAGAGCTAAACAAGTTGATTCATAAAAACACAATTCATATGCACTGGTAATTCAAATTGTCTTGTGAATGAAGAGATAAATAAGCAAAAGCAAAAAATAAACATCATTTCAAATGTTTACTGGCCCCAGAGAAATGAGAAATGAGAAATGTTTTCTTGACAAAAAGAGTGTTTCAAATCAGTTGAGAGCAGTCCAGGTGGTCTTCAGCTCAGAGAGAGGGGAAAAAGAAAAAAAAAAGAAACAATGGGAAAGTTTATTGGTTTATTAGACAAAAAAAAACAAAGGAAAAGGGACAGGATTGGTAACCTTTATCCCCCTTTTGTTCTAGCTCTAAAGCTTTCTGTTCCCTGTGCTCATTCCTCTGCTTGCTCTGCCTGTCCTCACCTCCATGTTCTCTCTCTACCGCCCTCCCCCTCCCCCTCCCTTTTCCTCCACTCCTCTCCTCCTTCCCTCCTCCTTTCCGCCTCCACTCTTTTCCGCACACGCTCCGTTTTTTAACAAATGAATTATGAGTGTAAACAGAGCCCATGAATCAGGAGCTAACAGGAGGATGCAGCACAGCGCAGGGCCATGCATCAAAGGAGATGAGCCCGGAGAGAAAGAGAGCAAAAGAGAGAGAGAGAGAGAGGGGGAGAGAGAGAGGGAGAGCAGGGAGAAGTGAGACAGATGGAGAGAGCAAGAGAGAGAGAGAGGAAGCAAGGGAAAAAGAGAGGAAGAGGGAGAAGCAAGGGAGGGAGAAAGAGTGCAAGGGAGAGAGAGGGTAAGAGAGAGAGAGAGAGAGAGAGAGAGAGAAAGAGAGAGAGAGAGAGGGAGAGAGAGGAAAGGGTTCTGAGGAAGTAAAAGAGGGACAGAAAAGAATGATGGCAAAGAGAGAGAAAGAGAGAGAGAGAGCAAAGGAGGGAGAGACAAAGCAAGCAAGCCATGAAAAACGAGAGAGAGAGTAAGAAAGAGAAGAAAAGAGCAAGCAGGATAAAGAATGGGTCGAGGAGGAGAGGAGGAGAGAAGAGAGGTGGTGGTGGAGGCAGCAAGGCGCTGCATAGGCAGCAGGAGCAGAGCTGCTTAGGGCGAACAGAACATAATGTATATATTGTCTGGCCATCATTTGCATGTGGGTGCAAGTGGGGCTGAGGTAAATTTTATTAATGGCGGCGTGCATTGGTGAGGCGTGTAGGCATATTCATCATGTCACTGGGGCTAATTGAATTGCAACTGAATTACAATGAGCTGTGATTCGATAAAGCTCATACTAATGTGGTCTGCGAGGACAGGTCGGCATCCCACTCCTCTCCTCTCCTCTCCTCAAGTCTTCTCTTCTCGTCTTCTCTTGTCTTCTCTTCCCTTGCATGGCAGTATGTCAAGCACCAGCCGAGCAAGCCAATCACTTGTCCTTAAACAAACCTACTGTATAAAAATCTATCGAGCTTTGGTCAGGCCTGGTCGATTTTCAGAACCTGTTCTGCCACCCCCCCACCTCCTTCACCACCACCAATAACACACACACAAACACACACTTCCACTCACAAACGCACACACACACACACACACACACTCCCAAACACACAGACACACACACACACACACACACTCCTTGACTCCGATTGACTAACCGACTAGGGCTTGATCCATGCACAAATCATATCACACATGAGCACTAATCGATGGCAAAATGCTTGATTGCCTATCGCGATGAATGAGAAGCCGTTACCAGATTGGTTTTGCAGGCCGGGCCATTCATCCCTGTCCTGCCCACTTCCTCCTGCTGACTGAGGACAAGTGAAGGCAACCTGAAGAAGCATGGGCCGCTAGCTGCTGCTATAGCTGTTAGCCGCTAGCGGTTAGCACCAGCAGTTTGTTGCGCTTCCCAGGCATGGTGTAATTTGATGTAACCAGAACAGATGTGAACAAAGGCTGAGGGTGAGTGGAGGGGTGAAAGAGGGGTAGTGGTGGGGAGATGGGGGGGTAGGGGGGTGGTAGGTGGGGGCTGGGAGTAGGGGGGGTTAGCCATCCAGTACGTAATGGCCATTGACAATTCATTTCGGAGGCAATCCATTCGCCTGTCTGTCCCAAGCTTCCCCCAGTGGCAGGGGGACTGGATAAATCATCATGCCAGTTTAAATCATGCATGTGTGTGGGCACATGTGCATAGGATACGTAAATCTGTGTGTGTGTGTGTGTGTGTGTGTGTATGTGTGTGTGTATGTGTGTGTCAGAGAGCGAGCGAGACAGAGCGAGTGAGAGAGAGAGAGAGAGAGAGAGGGAGAGAGTGAAGGGGAACAGACAAATTAGAGGAAGAAAGAGAATGAAGAATGAAAGAGAGAAAAGAGCACGAGCAGCTAAATTGGATGCGATGGAGGAGTGTAAACCTCAGTAATGTTGGCCGCACCTCCACTCTAGCTCCAGCTCCAGTTCCTCCCTCGTCTCCTTCCTCAGCTGGCAGAAGGAGGGAGGGAGTGAGGGAGTGTTTGGGTAAAAAGAAGAGAAGAAAGAAAAGAAAAAAAAAAACCCGGAGTGAGGAGGAGGAGGAGGAGGAGGAGGAGGAGGAGGAGGCCGTCACAGTTTACTACCCACACCAGATGCTTCGTCTCAACGGAGGATGCCGGAATTGACACGCCAACACCCTGTCACTTAACAGGGGATGTGGCATAACAATGCGTATGCCAAACAATGCTAACCTTGTTGGCCCTACACAGAAACAGAAACACACACACACACAGACACGCACACACACACACACACACACACACACACACAAACACCACATGCTATCCTAGCTAGGCAAATACCACCTCAGCGATAAAAGTTTTGGGTGGCAAAAGTCAGTCAGTTTCATCATGTAGCAGTCATGTCATGATGTTAACACCTCAGAAAACACTTTTTCGGGTGCAGTGACACTTTAAGAACAGGCCTGTTTGTAAACAGATTGTGTCTTAAGCTATGTCTACCCTACACAGTCCGCATGTCTGCTAATGCGCACATACAAGTTGTGCATTCATTACCACAAACATGACAACATTTTCTAAATGTCTAAAGGGGTCTGTGTGGCCATCTGAATCTCTTCTACCATAGCTATCATCTGCTTCTGGCGTGTCTGGGAAGAAGTTTTGGGGGTGTTAGCAACATTAGGGTGACAGGCTTCCTCAATCACTAGCTGTACTGAGAGTTCTTTTGACCTTCTCAATACCTCGCAGACAATCAATACAACCACCTTCTCAAACGCACCAAGAGATACTTCAGCATCCTCTGAGGTGGCATTCTTCCATCATCCGCCACTGTCATGGATACCACAGAAGTGATGGTGTAGGAAGGCACTTAAAAAAGTGTGTTTAGAGATTTGACATTTCAGAACTTTCATTTTATCAGTCACGGTTAAACGTAGCCTACAATGTACTTAAAGGTTATAAAACATGCCATATTTAACTGCAGCATTTTACTAATGAATACTGATTATTTTCTTAATGTCATTATTCCTTTAATTCTGAGGAGGACAAGATACCCTTGGCTTCCATTATGAGTGGCCTGTGCCAGCATCAGGTTCGTAAAATGTGTCACAACAGTGCCACAACGCAGCCAACCGTCACACAGTGGTATCCAAATCTGTGACAATGCTATCAGTTTAATACTCCTCACTATCTTTGCTATCAATCTTTGGCTATCAGTCAGTCATACAAGCCCCTGGGCCCTGCTATGGAGTTTGACGCCTTTTTTTTTAATGGCGGCTATTTTTGATTCCCCCCATCGGGACACCAAACAAAGCCGCTCTCTTTTTTTTTCCAGCCCAACCGCTTCGCCCGTGGCACTGAGGGGAAAACACTGGCGGTATTCTCCGGGGTCGTCCGTGTGTGTCAGCAGCACGAGCTGGAAGGTAATGGCAGAACCGCCGTCCTGGACCCGTGTGTGTGTGTGTGTGTGTGTGTGTGTTCCCCTCTCTTGTCAAGGCCCTTTCTTAAGTTTGTCAACAGTTGCCATAGCGGCGTTAACATGATCTGTCAGTCCTTGTTCCGATGGGCATGTTGGCAAGCGTCTGGAACTGGCGCACAGCCTCTCTCTCTCTCTCTCTCTCTCTCTATCCCTCTCTGGGTGATGTGTACATGGTGTGTGTGTGTTTGTGTGTGTGTGAGAGTGTGTGTGCTTGTGTATAAGAATGGTAGTCTTTCACGCAGAGTAAAAAAAAAAGAGCTCTATGGAGTCCATTAATGGCCTTCTGTGTCGTTGGAATTGATTACAAATCTTTTAAACCCTCAGGGGGTGCAAACATTTAGGGTTATGGTAATGGCTGGTAGTTATGGTGCAATGCTACCTCTCTCAAGTTCAGCCTTCCTCCTGCTCTCTTACTTTCTTGCTGAGTGTGTGTGAGTGAAAGAGAAAAAAGAGAGACGGAGAGTGAGAGAAGGTGTGTGTTAAAGAGAGAGAGAAAAGTGTGTAAGTGCGTGTGTGTAAGTACGTGCATGTGTGTGTGTGTGTGTGACAACATGAGTGCTGAGGAGTTGCACATTTCTGTTGGCTGCCTGGGCTCCTCTCAGATGGATACACAATAACAGCCAGCTGTCAAAGCCAGCAGTCACAGCTCACTATCACCTTCATGTCACACCACGCACACACACACACACACACACACACACACGCACATAACACCTAAACCCATTTTTGTCTCCACTAGCACTAAACTCCCCCCTTGGCATTTGAAATATATGTAACCACACATGAGGCCAGGTCACGTTTGTTGTTCTACCACTGGATGGTTTTTCCCTCTCTTTCTTTTTTTCTTCTCTCTCTCTCTCTCTCTCTCCCTCTCTTTCCCCCCTGTCTGGGATTTGCCATTGGAGCTGTCATCGGCTTCTTTCTCCCCCACATCGCTCTCTTTCCCAATGCCCTCTTTCATCTGGGTCCAACTTTCAAGCTCGCCTCATGTCAGTCCGACTGTCTGTCTCTCTTTTCCTCCTGCTCTTCCCTTTCTCTCTCTCTCGCACTGTCATAAACCTGTCAAGCACACATCCAAGGGTTCGGAGGTGGGGGTGTGAGAGGTGGGGATGGTGTGGTGGTGCGCCGGTGTCAGAAAATATCCTTTTGGTGTTCTTGGAGCGGATTTGAGCATCTCATTTCGCCTGAGTGACAAAGTACATAAACACATGCGCCGCTGAAAAGCGCTGGCACGTCCCCGCACGCGCGCATGTGTGTGTGTGTTGTAAGAGAGGGAACACATCTCCCCTTTTGCTCAGATACTCACACTCACACAAACACACACACACAATCTAATACACACACACAAATGCGCACGCACACAGATGCAGTTACATACACACACATTCACAGGCCCTGACATCGACACATACAGGCACGTTCCTATGCACCCACACAAACACACACACACACAACTTACATACATACACACATGCACACATACCCACACCCAGTCACTTTCTGCCAAGACACATAAACAGTACGTTTAAGGCCCTACCACAGGGTTGGTGTAATAGACCAAACTGTTTATAAAATCCTTTTGAGACTCTATAAGATGCTATAATGTATTAGTGCCTACACCCATCCTACACATAATGTGTCCATAGTGACGCATTATTTAACCATCACCTTGCATGCACACTGCTAGAAAGTATATAAAAGAGTTTAAAGAAAAGCGCATGGTGTGTTTATATCGCAGGCCTGGTGGTGCCATGCTGCTACATTTTACCTGAAATATGAGGGGAGATACATATGCCCATTGTTTTTTTTTCCTTCCACAGTCTGTGTACAGGCTGCTGTGTTTTGTGTTTGAGTGTTGCTAGCGAACATTTTAGAATGATTTAAAGGCCATCCCTAATGGCCTCCCTCCCTCATGACAGACTTCCTGTGAAGAAACAGGCTTTTCCCCTCCCATTTTTCTTCCCGCTGACAGCGAGAGGTCTGCTCGGCCGGACAGATGAAGAAGGATGTGGTCATTAGGGCTCGGTGATGGATTGCTTTTCCTGCCAGCGGGACGAGCCGCCGCACAGTCATTTCACATCAGGGCCCGATCCAGAGCCTGGCCACAAATACCCAGACAAGACAAATCAACTCCACTTTTATGGAGTAATCATTAAAATCTAAGTACAGCCTAGATCTTGTGTGTGTGTGGGGGGAAAAAAGGTCCCACAATGAATATGCAGAAAGCAGCCGAAGATATACTGCGGGCCCTCCACTTCCACCATATTTTGTGAAAATAGATGCACGCCCACACGTCCCCGGCTTTACAACACTCAGGGAAAATACTGCCTTACTGCATGCCGCCATAAACTCAGTATGGTGGCCTCAGAGGGATACACTGTGACAAATCCCTGATCAATCTTGCTGACACGCCGGGCTGTATACTGCCTGCCTTGGCTGTCACTATACTTTAATAGGTGGTGCTGATGTTTGTTTGTGTCAGACAATCCTAGTCACATTAAAATAATACAGCTTTTTGCTAATCTATAACTCAATGTAATACCTTTAGAAGAAGGTAGAAAAGAGTGCTTTAATACAATGACCAACCACAGTCTTCTGGTAAAAACAATAAAGATAACTGTATGAATTATGTCTGTGAGAGAAGGAACATAGTCAGTTCTTTAAAACATATAATAATTTATTTAATATGATTATTAGTCATACCTCTACACTTATTAGTAGCTCGGTTAGATCACATGATGTGTAAGGCCATACAACATTCACGGGACCAGTCTTTATATTGGGACTTCAAACTCTAAATGTTAGCTGAGCGAAAGGGGAACTACAGTTAATGCAGAGGCTGATCAAATTTCTTAGCTGTTAAGGTTACCTTCAGTGACCCTGGTAGATATTACGTTTGTTTATGTTTGTGATAACATTTAAGTTTTTTTTGTCAAAATCAGGCATAGCAAAAAACTTATAATCACCTTTAAGGCATTACATTTTTTTTTTTAGCTGAGACCGATCTGACTGACAAGTATGTCCTTTGTAAAAGGAGAGGAACACAGTGACAAAAACAGTCTTTTAAAGAGAAAAATCATCATAGAGTCATTTGATCAACCCCAAGTATGGAAGCTAATTCCCATAGACAGACAAAGGTGAACTGCTGAAACAAAAGATTGAAAGCTGAAGCGTTGCATCTTTATAAATATTAAGACAGTAACTATGAATGTGTTACATGAACCTGCATGTAGACATCCCTGCAGAAATACTCTCTGAACCCCCTGAGCACACACACACATGCACCACGCGCACACACACACACACACGCACACGCACAGTTATTTAATGCTGACAGTTATCAGAGGCTAAAGGCAGCAGTGAGATGTTTAGTCTAAATAAATTAGGAACCATACATTCAGTCACATATAGATCTGTCCATACCTATCTGTCCATGTTAATTTCCTAACTTGAAACCAAAAAATACACAGTACCTGTGCTGAGGGAGTTTCTGGAGAAATACTACCACCTTGTGGTTATATCTCACCACTGCAGTGGCAACATTTCCTGTATGGTCAGAACAGTCACTCAAATAACTTTAGTCCTGTGTGTGGGCCCACATTGATGTTTGTGACCAGTATTTTGGTATTCTAACTCTGGGGTCTTTAGTGCTCTGTCTGACCGGTGGGCTGGTGTCCATACTCGAAGCGAAGCCGCAGTTCCCCCACCCTGGAGCGAGGCAGAATGTCAGGGATCCACTCGATCACAAACGGCGTGGGCTCCTTCTGGCCAGGAGAACAGATGCCTGAAAACAGAGCAGAGTGTCCGATTCATCTCCTTCAACTGTGACAGTGATACAGCAAAAGCTACTGCCATGCAGGATACATTTGTATCATGCACTTAATTGCCTAATGAAAATCCACCTCTGGTACTCTGACTAGCTTGGATACCTAAGCAGTTGTGAGTAAAAACAAACTGCTTTTACACGAATCCAGGGCCAGTGTGAGTGTCAGTGCCAGTGAGTGTCAGTGTGAGTACACTATCTTTACTGTTTTAGAACATACACTCATATAAACATGCTTTTATTTATACACTGACAGACAGACAGACAGACAGACAGACACACACACACACACAATACAGGGATCTCTGGGGATACTAAGCACTACAGACGACAGGTATGTACAGACGTGCGTACGCACGCGCGCGCGCGCACACACACGCGCGCACACACACACACACACACACACACACACACACACACACACACACACACACACACACACACACACACACACACACACACACACACACACATAGTGAGTGAGTGCGTCATGTGTACTGACACTTACCCACTTTGAGGAAGGTGTGCAGCTCCAGGGGCCGGATGGCCTGTGGCCTGTCTGTGCGGCCCAGCGCCTCTGCCAGGGGCTCAGCGGGCACCTCTGGGCAGGCGAAGGGCGAGTAGGAGCCGTCGCTGTTCCTCACAAAGCTCTGGGACAGCTTTAGGGGAAGCTGGGAGGAGGACGGAGGGACATTTGGTGGGGTGGTTGAGGGGTGAGAGGATCAGAAACCAAAAATACAGATGGCAGGAGCAACAACATTTTTTTATTGGCTGATTTAAGACATCACTTCACAATCATCTTCTAATCTCTGAGAAGCTTGCTTGGTAATACATACTGTTTGTCAACAACCACTACTTACTGTCACACTAATGTGCACACATGCACGTGCGCGCACGCACACACACACACACGCACACACACACACACGCACACACACACACACACACACACACACACACAACACATAGGAACTACTGTATAACTCTAATAACAAAGCTTAATATCCTCATCAATTTTAATACGATTACAACATACAGTAAGATCAAATAATTGCTTTGAAGTAAAGATGGAAATACGAGGCAGCCAGATAAACAAAATGCAAAAATCAAAACATTATGTTCAAAGGTAAGTGTTACAGGGGGAAAGTACCTCTGGCGTGTCAAAGATCTGTTTGACGTGCATGAGGTTGGTGATGTGCCAGGTGTACTTGGAGAAAGACCCCAGAGGTGGAGCATCTTGACGGATAAAAGCTGAAATAGAGGAAGAACACAAGACACAATGGCCTTCATGTGATTTGACACTAACTTTACGCAAGACCCTAAAAGACCCTAAACATTATTACATTGCATTACATTACATTACATTGCATTTGGCAGACGCTTTTATCCGAGTCGACTCAGGTTAGGGCATAAACTAAACATGTTAGGGCATGGGTTTTTTTTACCTAATGTTTGTTTGTGTATGGAGGTTGTACCTAAGCATGATTGTAGAGGTCACTCACCACATGTGGAGTCGGAGAGTCAACTCTTTTTTTCACAACCTTTGTTTGATTCTTATTCTGATTCTGATTCTCGTTTCTGGTTCTGATTCTGGTTTGTGTATGGACACTGTATCTAAGTATGATTGTAGAGGCCACTTACCAGTGGTGGAGTTGGGGAGTCTCCGCTTCTTGCTTCCCAGGGAGAGACGCTGCTGCAGGGCATTGAAGAAGGACTGTGGGATGTGGAAGACCAGGGGCTCCGGCTTCCCTGTGGTGTTCACAACACAGCCGTCAGTATGTCATCACCAACAACAGAATCAACAGCAGAATCAAGTCAAGTGTGTTTTTATTGTCGTTTCATTAGTGTATAAACACCACCACCATTACAGTACTGTAAATAATAGGGCCCTGGCACTAATTATACTCTAGATACACACCAAGGATTTATTATTATCAGGCTCAATGATAACATGATATGAATTATTCTGCTATCAGTTCTTTGTAGTGGCATACCTACATAAGAAATTCATATTGCTACAGTGTAGACTACAGGTGTGAAATGCATGTGTGTGTGTGTTACCATCAAACTGGTAGTGCATGGACTGGTGGATCTTCTCATTGACGCTGGCCAGCCACTGCTGGAAGGGTAGTGAGACGTGGGCCTCATCCACAGGCTGGCTGCTCCCTGTGGAGCAAACAGCAGGCACAGGAATCACACAGACTGATATGACACAGCAGGTGGAAGCATGTATTATATTCACACCAAGGTAACAGGTAACAGCTTTTAAGTGGCAGATGCCTTATATTAAAGACCCAGATAATATTAAACATAATATAGTCTCCAAGTTCCTCATACTAAAAAAGCACTTGGAGAGCGCAGACCTACTTTAATTCCACCCCTCCCCCCTTTTTTCGTCAATGGGTTTCCCCATTTGTGAGGCAATCAATAAGCCGATTTTCACCAAAAAAGAATCACTAGTTTTTGAGTTTTTTTGCTAACAAACAAACAAACACACAAACAAACAGACAGACAGACAGATAAATGCCGACAACAACCTCCTTGAGGGAGATAATAACATAACATATTATAATATAAAATAACATAAGCAAGTTATGTTTTAGCCCTAACCTAACGAGACCCACTATAAAATGCTGTTAAACAGCATAGGAGTTTTTTTCCATTTTTTCGACTTTATGTCACACATGTTAACAAACCAAGCAC
The DNA here is from genome assembly GCA_030347295.1 of Setipinna tenuifilis. Lineage (NCBI taxonomy): Eukaryota > Metazoa > Chordata > Actinopteri > Clupeiformes > Engraulidae > Setipinna > Setipinna tenuifilis. The sequence continues at coordinate 14,630,063 of CM059273.1, forward strand.
AGTTTCCATTTTACTGGGTCTTTTAGAGACTGTTGTTTTGGTCAGGCATCAGAGTAATCATGGCAAATACAGTAAAGATGAGAAGAGAACCAAAGAGAAGAAATGACAAGAGAACTAAATCATTTTAAATTGCTGGGTAGAAGAGGATTGTGGAAATGACTACAAATATACAAACATAATCGATCAACACACAAACATACAGTGGAACTGAGGAAAAGGGAAAACGAATTTCAAAAATAGTCCGCACACCAAAACGCTCTTTGGTGTGCAAATTGCATCTGATGTCATTTGGATCACACACTTTTATTTATTTCCTGATCCTGCACTAACCCAAAAACAGGGGCTGGGTGTATCTGACTTCACACTGCATTGAATATGAAAGAGTGGAGGAAAACAAGACAAGACCAAAGAGAAGAAGTAAGGGGGCGTGAGAGGTAGAGAGGTGGGGAGGTGGAGAGGAGAAACGGAGGCTGGCAGACCTGGGGTCTTGTGCCCAGTGGAAAGAGCGTGTCTCCTGGTGCTGGGCTTTCGGGGACCAGAGGTCAGAGCACCGGCCTCTCTGATAGCCAGAGTGGGACCAGCCACTGAGTGGAGACGGAGCACAGAAGAGGAGATAAATAAGAGAGTGTTAGAGAGAGAGGGGAGGGGTGTGTGTGTGTGTGTGTGTGTGTGTGTGTGTGTGTGTGTGTGTGTGTGTGTGTATATGTGTGTGTGTTAGAGAGAGAGAGCGTGATAGAGTGTGTGTGTGTTAGAGAGAGAGAGAGAGAGAGAGCGAGCGCAAGTTAGAGAGAGACAGGAAAGAGAGAAAAGCAGTATGGGAGCAATAAAGAAACACAACACAACAGAGACACTGGAGACAAACAAGAGATAACACACAAGAGACAGGGAAACTAAGAAAAATAAGCTAGACAGCACATGTTGACATATGGGAGTACTGGAAGAGGTGAGACAGCAAACCGACAGAAAGACAGACAGACAGACCGATTGACTCACAAGGAGGTTGCTGAGAAGGTAAACAAACACCAAAAACAGCTTAGAGACCAGCGACGAAAACAACAGGCAAGAAAAGGAAGTGAATGTAGTTTAGTTTCAAGTTTCATGTCAGAGAGAGTAACCACAACCAAAGCCTTAAAAAAGACAAAGGCAGAATAGGAGGAAGATGACAGAGAGATCTAACTGATGAACATCCAAAGACAAGGATAGTGGTGTTTTACATTGTCCAGCTTCATGATTGACAAATTGAAATACACACAAAACTGAAATGGTAAAAAATTGTGTTGAAAAATGAGTTGATAACTACCCTGTAGCTGTCATTTATATTGATTACTAATCCATAACAGGCTTTCAATTGGACAGACGTTTAAATGAGCACATCAGAAAAGGCCACTGTTGTCTGCTGAGTCTGCCAATTTTATTTTCAAAATGAAGGTCTTGTCAAAGATCAGGCCACTATCAACTTACAGCACTGTCAGCGATGATCAGTAAGAAACCAGCGTGGTTTCTCACTGATATACATTTAACATCATTTTTGCTACATAACTTGTTACAGTTGAGTGGTACCTTGGGTTATTCAGACATTAAAGGGTTAGGGTATTAAAATGAGTTTACAAGTGCCTCTTTGTTGTATCAGGTAGCCTATTACGTCTTTGCCCTTGCACTTTTAAATGAAGAAAAATGATTAAAAAAAGATGAAAAGTGAAACGCATAGCTTTCATGATGAGATAGGAGTGAGTCATGGTTCATGGTATTCATCAGCATGTAGCACAGCAAGGACAGCAAGCTGACCTGTGATTGGCTCCTCTGCTTTCAGCCTCTTTGCCTTGTGTGCAGTGATTGGCTCAGGAACAGACTTCACTTCAGACGCACAGAGTGCTGAAGAGCCAAGGCTCACCTGCAGTCCTACAAACACACATGCATGTTCAGGCATGTTCACACATACACACACACACACACACACACACACACACACACACACACTATAAAACATAAATTACACACAAACACATCTACATATAACACACATAAATGCACATTTTACAAACTCATTCAGACACACACAGACACATTAACTCACAAAGCAGAATTACCAGGGAGGGGAAACATCCCAGTATTGACAGAGAATACTATTAATATTAATATCAGTGGGGTTACAATTGTACTCTGTCAGAAGACCTGCGTGCACACACACACACACACACACACACACACACACACACACGCACACGCACACGCACACACACACATTCTCACATACTGTCAAACACCACCTGACACAGTAACAGACATTTGTACTCTTAAACAGGCTACACACAGTGTGATGCCCAACAAACAGAACAGTTCTTGGATGCCACAACTGCCTTACAAAGGCAAAGTGCAGTAACTGAGAACACAGAAACTGAAGAGATGCATTTAAAGTTATCATACTGCCCAGTCAAACATGTTGTAGGTATAATAGTGGTGATGCTTTTATGTACTTTCTTAATAGGAAGAAGCAAGACATTTAGTCACAAGACTAAAGGAGGTGTTACAAAGTCACATTCCAGTCTAAACTCAGTTTCACAAGCTATGCAGTTACTGCCTTTTGGCTTTCTAGGGCAGAAAACTACCATGGAATACCATTTGAAGTGTAGTTGAGGAAGTGAGGAAATTCTTCGGAGAGCTTATCATCGCTGGCAAAGGCCCAGACACAAGCGTAGAAGTGCAGGCACCGTGACATGGCTCCTATGCATGTGACGGAGAGAGACGAAACCTCCGACAACGTCGTTTCTTTGTCCTCTGTGCAGCCCAGGCTGCCCAGGGTGGTCAGCTTCAGCCCTGGAGCTCCTCCTCTGCCCCCCACCCCAGCACCTTGCTGGCACATGCAACGAAACCCGCCCCCCGAGCCCTCCCCCCTCTGCCCCACACCCCCCACGGTGCAGTGAAGGAGCCCCAGTGGCTGGGCGTCGCTCACGTGACACTTCACCACCACCGAGCTCCGTGACACCCGCTGCACCAGGGGGCCCGGGGTGTCTGTGGCCAGCCTCCACAGCTCCTGCCGGGTATGGGCCGCCACCGGCAGACCCTCCAGCACGGAACTTTTGAGCGGCAGTGGTGTGGCCACCTGTCCCGCTGGGCTCTCCATGGCCTGGCGCACGTGACCGCAGGGGCTGTCCGATGCCTGGGGCGAGGAAGAGGAGGGTGGTGAGGAAGAGGCTGTGACCCCCCCCTGGCCCTGCTGCTGCTGCTGTTGTTGTTGCTGTTGTTGACGCCGGCAGGCGGGCAGGAAACAGCGTCCGAGGCTGAGGCGGGTGAGCAGGGTGCCATCGGTGGTGGCGATGGCTGTGTCGGTCAGCGTGAGTTCCACGAAGCCTCTCTGTTCCGGACCCCGACCGCGCTGGCGCAGTGAGAACACCTGAGGACCCCCTGCTGAGGACGAGGAGGAGGAAGATGATGACGATGAAGGTCCTCCACCTGCACCAACATCCACAAATGCACCCCCTCCTCCTCCACCACCCATCAGGATCCTCACCACCTCCGAGCCTACTCCTCCACTTTTTTTCACTGATCTCCTAGCTCCAGCCGTGGCAGCCCCATCGCGGAAGACTGCGCCGCAGGCCTTGTTCTTGCAGCTGAGGCCCCGTGTGCCGTTGTAGATACCACAGTGAGGGCACTTGCGGATGCCACGCAGGGTGGGTTTTCCCAAGTTGGACAGGAACGGCGGAGTCTTCATCCTGTCCCTGGGCGTGGCACACAGACTGTTTGTGGGGGTGGTCTGCAGCGCTGGGGAGACAATTGGTTGTGCCAGTGGCAACGCTGATTCTGTGGGATGGCTTTCCATCAGCCTATTGCAAAGTCACTGTTCCCCCTAAAATAATTATTATAGTAATACATAAATACAAATATAATTTAATAATTATAACATGTAAAATAATGTTATGATATCATGTACATTATCTATTAACAATCACACACACACACACACTGAAGAGTGCTTGGCTGTTTGAACACTGTACATCTTGTTGACACCGGAAGAAACTTATTACATTACAGCGAGGCTTTAATTTAGGCTACAATGTTGCGGGCCAGGATACTTAAAAGATCAACGAAAAACGAAGCAAAGTTATTTTTATTTTCAGTTATAATCACTTACTATTCGACCTTACTCGTGCAGTGGCAGGGTTTTGCTGCACTTTTAATAATATTAAAGCATTATTTTTCGAGCCCGTGTGCTTCATCTACTAAATTTGCATTTGGAGGTTCGTAAACTTGGCACTAGATAATACAATAAACAGATTCAACTCTTTCGACATCTGCCGGCATTCTCACTGTGTGTGCCAACACAAACTCTCAAACATTCGCTGATGTGCCTACCTTTTCAAAACCTAATGTCGTGGCGCTGTATGGTCAAGACTCGCATGGAACAGCGGGCTACATTTTCGTCTCAGCCGTCGCCATTGCTCCTTACAACCAAGCCACATGACTGCGGCTGTAACGAGCCTTGTGGTTGGCTAGCAGCTGCTTACGCAAGCGAGAGGGTTTTGTCACTAGTCGTTTTAAAGTGAGGTAGCCTATGCCTAAAATATCTAATTTTTCTCACCACACAGATCTTTAAAAAAATGTTGCAAACATTTTTATTTATTCATTAGCTTGTTTAAAGCCTTTACGTTTTGTGGGATATCAGCTCCCATGATGATCTACATACCTGAAGACTACCCAGGTTCATTCTGTACCTGACAGCTCTCCAAACAAAAAACAGTACATCCTCATTTTAAAGTGTGTTGGTACGCATCAGCATTTTTAATGGGACAAAGCAAGAACACATGATAGTAGCATCAACATTATTCAAAAAAAAAAAAAAAAAAAAGGTCTGAAAATATCCTTAGGCACTGCCTACTCTCATGATACTCGGTTGGTTAAAATGGAATCAACTCAAAATAAGGCAACACGATGGGTCTCATTCAACTCTAGTTTAAAATGACACCTGGAGGGTGAAACAGTGCAAAATATCGATCCATCCAGGTTCTTCTCCTGACACACTAATCACTACATTTGAAAAAACAAACACACCAAAAGTTTATATTTCGTTGACTTATACACAGAATTATTGTAATTCTACATTTTTCATGTTGAGTCTTTTGCACTGCATGGCAATGCTGTCACGAAGGCCCTCCCCATCCCCTTAAACAAAAAAAAGGCTAAAAACTTCTGGAAGATTCACATGTTGCACTGTTTCTATGTCAGTAAGGACCACATTCAACAGTGGCACTACTGCCAGGCAGCAATTTACACAAGTCAACCCTCCAAGATCCAAGACCCCTACCCAACCAAAGAAAAAAAAAAGCTGCTTCCATAATTAACATCTGAGTTTTCTTTATACAGCATCAGAACAATTGAACAAACGTTGGTTTGGTTATTTACATACAAAACAGTATATTTATAAGCCCTCCATGACAGGAAAAAAAATGTCGAAAAAGAAAAAAAAAATGTGGAATGCAAAACAATTTAAAAATACCTAGAATTTGTGTAACATCATCTTCCTCAGTGAAAAGGTAACCAAGAGTAATAGGTATTGTGCAACATTTGTCTGCCGTCAAAGAAAGAAGAATGGCAGTAATCCCTGCAATTTGTTTTGTTGAGAAATTGAATATCTAATTTAAAAAATACAACAGTTGACATCCATTTTATTCATAGTTTTTTACAAACATAAAAAAAAAACCAATAGGCTCATATTTCACATGATTTCCGTGATGTCAGCGCCTTTCATGAGAACTGCAGGTAAAAACGAGTCCCAAAATGAAGTAAAGGAAAAAAGGCAAAGCTCCATTCATACCAGATCAGCAGTTGAAAATGCTCAAAACATAAAAAGCAAAATGGAAAAAGAAAAATTGCGGCTGTGTAATGCGTTTTATTCGTTTTTATAGCACGTTTGTTTGAATTAAAAATGGCATAGTCCTCTCTGATTTAGTCGGTCGGACTCCAGGCCGAAGACTGTAAATGTGTGTGTGTGTGTGCCCTGTCAGTATACATACATGTTGTGTGTGTTTGTGTGTGTGTATATGTGTATTCAAAAAATGCGTATGTTTAAATCCCATGTGGATGGACAACTTTGGGCCCCCCCACTGACACAAAATGGGGGAACTTGATTTGAATCGTCCGCCCACATTTACATGGAAAAAATAGTACAGGTGGAAGGTGTCGGGGAAACAGTCAAATGGCAACACGTGGCTCCCCAAACATGGACGCCTGGATGACTGGAAACCCTCGAGGGGGGGGCAAGGGTCCTCTTTTATCACCCCCTCCCAATGGCAGAGGCTCCCACCCAACCCCTTCCCCAGGCCACAGTAGAGGTGTTCGAAGATGTCGACACCAACCCCCTTCCCCCTCCCACCCCGCTTCGCTCAGTTGGTTCAGTCCGATCAGTGTGTGTGGTAGCCGGCCGTGCCCATGCCGGACTGGTTGGCAAGCATCGTTCCGTTGACTCCCTGGGTTGGCTCCACCATGCCGCCATTGCTGATGGCCCCCACGCCCGTCCAGCCAGCGCCGGCCTGTAAATGACTACAAAACACACACACACAAAAAGGAGTGAGTATTGTGACCTTTAGTCCTGGCAACAAAATTCAGAACACTATGAATATACTAGTATATTTTTTCATTCTTTTGTAATAACATTTATTTAAGTTTTCTTGGAGTTTTCTAGCTGGCTAGTTAACTACCTGTTGATCAGCTAACCCACTAAGCACAGATTAATATTCCAAATCAATATTACTTCCTTAACATTTGTAATGCATTCTACATGTAATCCACTAACTAGACAGCCAACCATAGCTGCTGTGCTGGGTGCTAGAGCCGATCTAAAAAATGATCCAATGCGTTAAATTTGTCTCAGTCTGCATGAGATTCAGAGGGGAGGGTGATGTCACATCCACCCTGCTCACACATGTGATGGGTAAAATGCAGAAGTTAAATTTATTGTGTGCACTGTGTGATCACAATGACAAATGGAAATCACCTTAACTAAAAACATAGTTAAAACTGCTTTGCATTCCTTTTGCTACAGAAGAAGACCTTGGATTAGCAAGGTGAGGTATGTACAAGAATCGTTGTGGTACACTTAGTCACTCCCGCCTTTAGCGCTCCATAGATCACTTAGGAAATCGGAGCTCTGTCGTCGAATGAAATGCACTTTTATACAATATACGAACGCTGTGTCATCCACTACCCCTTACGTACTGAGTTTAGTCTGCCTATAGTGGCTGTAGTCTTTAGAAAGGCAATCTGATTTTTCAAAGGATCTGCATCTTAAACCTATTTAACACCTACACTAGCATGTGCGCCTGGTACACGCTGGTGGGTAAAAAAAAAAAAAAAAAAAAAAAAAAAAAAAGACATTTGTCCACTACAGTAACTGATTTTCTCAATAGCTAGAAATCTAAAATTTTCTTTACTTGTAAAACACACAGGCTTGGTCTATTTCAAATGTGTCCTTAAAACATGTGCCATTTATCACTTAACAAGGGATTCAATTCTGTGACTGACATTCTTAGTTATGAAAACATTCTTGGTCACAGCTCTTAAAGAGATGTGAGAGGCTAAAAGGTCAACTACTCATTCCCATTTAACTTCCTCTATGTAACCTTGAGCACCGGCACACAACGTGCAGTGCTCTACAGGGGAGACGTGGGGGTGGCACTGGCAGGAAGTGTCAACTCACTTGAAGCCCTGCTGGTTCCATGCCTGGCCGTAGATGCCGTAGGCGGCGGGTACCTGCCAGCCGTTGGGCATGTACTGGCCGATCTGCTGGGTGTTGCCGTACCACTGCCCCCACTGACCGTAGGGCTGGGCAGCGAAGCCTAATTTGTTCTGCTGCAGATGGGAGGGGTGGGGGTTAGAAGAAGAAAAAAGAAAGCAGTGATGTCAAGGAAATGTGGTAAAAGTGAGTAATACACAAAACCTCAAGAGCACGTCAGCAAAAACCAAAATCCTAAATGCATAGCCTGTTGGTTGTAATTATGATGGGAATGTGTTCACAGAACTGCTCTGTTAAACAGAGCCAACTCACTGTGTCCAACATGAATTTAAACATGATTATTTAAATGGTTATTTCTGGATTATTACAGAGTTAGAACTCGTAATGGCTTACCTGGGGCATCTGTACCTGCTGCATGGGACTAACCATCTCTGCTGTCTCTTTACCCCAATAACACTTGACCACGTGGCCTTCTATGGAGGTGCCATTCACAGAGACAATGGCGTGAGCTGCACCCTCGTGTGAATTAAACCTGTGAAACCACAGATGGTGTTCAGATGTAGGTGGTGTGGGTTTATGTACTGAGCAGTCATGTCAGTGTACTTCACTGTATTTCTAGAGCCTTTGTTTCAGTCACCAATGTGTGCCACCATAAATGTTATTGTCAAAATGGATTTGCCAAAAGAAATTTGATATTTAGGTTTAGAAAGATATTAGTTATGCAATTTATGGTAAGTTGAAACTATTAACTAAAAAAATAAAAGTGGACCAAGAACCGCAACCTCTCAATATGGTAAGTAACCACAAATAACATCAGCAATCTTATTCTGTAATGAAAGATGTTACATAGAACAGAATACCCCTGCCATGCACAATTAATTACATTTTTGGCTTGAGATTTGAGACATTAAAAAAAAATGGAAATTTAAACTCATCTATTTGTTTCAAACATCAAAAAGGATTTTAAAATGAAAATGATAGCCCTGCTTATCAATAAACAGAAGTTGGTCTACTAAGGGTGGAAAGGAGATAACACAGGTACGTAAAACATCTATTCATTGGATTGCCAGAATAAACCTTGGAGTTTTAAAAGGCACTGGCATGGTCACTCACTGCAGGGTTCTCTGGTCAACTATGATGTTTTGACTTTCCTTACGGCTATTTTAATTCTCCTGACTTGCATCATTATAGCTGCAGAAAGAAATATTACAGTGAAGGGGTTTGAAAATGCACAAGACCATGCATAACCACTCACTCACCTCACAAAAGAGTAGCCTTTGTCTGGAAACACACGAATTTCCATAATTTGGCCGAAGGGTGAGAATGTCTGTCTCATTAATTGCTCTGGAAAAAACACATATATGAAGGGTGAGTGTGAGGAAAACCTGTGGAACATAAAGTTCTTGCCTTTCTCCCCCCCCCACAGGTCTCAAAGGAACCGCAGGTGGGCTTACCTGTCAGACCCGTGGTGACCCCGCCACAATAGACGGTGCAGTTAGTGGGACTGGACTGGTTGACCACTTCCTCAAATGACAAATGTTTGGTATTCGCTAAGGATGACAAAACATGACCATTCAATACCACTTCCTTGGATACTGTAATAACTAATTGCAGTACTTCAACATTAGCAGACACATTCGTTCCAAAATGGGTAAAAATGTCTGAAATTGGCAGTGTGTTATTAGAGGGTGGACGTTTTGAGGTCCAACATCAGGTACTCACTCTCATAGGTGGCTTTGGGTGCTGGGGGCTTTCTCGTGGCCCAGTTGGTTCTGATCTGTCGCCCACCCAGCCACTGGCCTCCCATCTGCTGAATGGCATTCTCTGCATCCTGTACAGAGAAACAAATATGGGCCACTCACCCTCACGCACACGCACACAACAATGCAGACTTTTCATAACCACATGCCTCTGGTAACATCTGCCCTTCCTACGCCCTGGAACTGTTGACATCTGTGGGAAAATCTCACACTGGGACACCACTTCCCTTTCCGTTACAAGTAAATGTGGACTCAATTGCCTTGCCAGAATTGCCAGGAACCGAATTAAGACTTAAAAAACCAGACGCAGGCGTGGTTAGATTTGACCATGGGTCACTTACCCATTTGTTGTAGAAGGACACAAAGCCGTAGCCCTTGGACTTCCCTGTGGCCATATCCTTCACCACACGAGCATCACTGTGCAGAAGCACCAACACAACAAAAGACTGTTAGACGTGCAATGACACACAAGAGCACCCCAACCCCCCCCACGAACGTTCACAGAGGGGGCCATTCAAACACTGATTTAGATTTAATCTCCTTTAATCATCCAGTTCCGCCGGTACTTACGATATCCTCCCAAAGGGTGCAAAGGCAGCTTTGATATCATCGGTGGTGATTTCTGGGCTGAGGTCTCCCACAAAGACATGGAAGTGGTCTGCACACAGAGAAAGCACACAAATATTCAAAATCTGACCATCTGCTGTCGTACAAAATAAAACAGACCATCAATAGCAACTCAGGCCTATATACTGTCAAAAGGGTTAGACACTACAAGAAACTCTAGAAAGACCCATATCCCAGACCGCAAAAAGGATTAAATATACATGACTGTACTTACTGCTTGTGTCTTTTTTCTGGCTGCTGGGTGTGGTGGCCCAGTTGACCTTGACCTCCTGTGTGTGTGAAAAGGGGGAGAAGAGAAACAGAGAGAGACCTAGAGGTGAAAAAACTTCATCCGGGTCAGAGTGGTACCTCCTCTCTACATGGCCCCAAAAGGGAGCCCACTACCAGCCTAACGACGGATCTAAGTAGCCTGTTGATCAATGGGGGTCACACAGACAAAAAAAAAAACCTTTGGCTAAACTCCACAGAATTCACACTATGTTCTTGCAGTGACCCAGTGGTCTGAACTGTTGGGGTATTGGATAAAACATAGAGGTCCAAGTAACAAGGGACTTACAAAAACAAAAGTGAAATTACCAACTTGTATTAGTCCTCAAATGGTCCTTCAACACCTGTTGAGGACAAAATATTTTTAACTGAATATATATATTTTTGGAACCCTAGAATGCCTGCATCCAAGCAAAGCATAATGACTACTGGAAGACCTGATGCAAATATACACTGCACTGAAGGGCAGCCTTGGCGTTGCCACCATGTTATAAAAAGGTTCTGCTAATAAAAATAGTGCACCCAGCGTGTATTGCTAGGTCTTTTGGCTCTTGGCCAAAGCCCAAGGTAGTCTATACTCGAGTCCATAAAAGGTCTAGCTAAAACAGGGTTAAGCTGACCCAACACTAGCTCCCTCGGTCATTAACATGCAAGGAGGTCATGGTTCACGTCAGTCTTCAACCCACTGAACTGAACACTGCCCTGTTCTTTTAGGGAGACACCTTAGCCTACATGCAACTTGTACAGCTAATTTTTTCCCACCAAATTTCAACTGTCAATTTCCTTAATATGTTTTTTCCCTTAGTTTTCACTACAGTTTTATACATGAAAGTCCAGAAAGACTATGGCAAAAAACACAATAAAACAAGTAATTCCAACACAAAACATCCACAGAATGCCAGTCGTACATCAATCCATCAATCGTGGACTACGCTTTCTGACTACAAAGTAAATGAACATCTGTAATTACTTGGGGACCCATAATGCAATGGAAACAAAGTTAACAAACTAGTTGAACCCAAATCAATACTTTTCAATCCTAACCTTGCACACTTCCTTGAAATCTTACAAATGCCAAAATAAATAAATAAATAAAAAACTTCATACATGAACTACATAGTGTATTTATCACAATATAATAAATGAAACACGCGAGACATCACTGAAAGAGTATTTATCATTCAAAAGAAGGATGCCTATGAGGGGACTTTATGCTTAAAAGATACATGCTGACTGTGTAACACTACCGCTGTTTTGACTGCCCAGGCCTTCCCAGCCCATTCAGACCCAACCCAACTCACCCTGTAGATACGATAGCTTACCTTACCCATTATTTTACGTCCATTCATTGCGGCCAGTGAGGCGGCTGCATGCCTATGCTCGTAGAACTCCACAAAGCAGTATGGGTCATTACCTGATGTCTAAAGAATGAGGAGAGGAATTAGTAACAAATAAAAAGCAACACTTCATTTTATTGATGACTCTAAAACCAAATGATTGTTAATAACTTGACTAGGACATTGCACTATAGTATGTGTCTAAACTTCAAAACCAACATTGGACAAGGCAAGTAACTAGTGGTACAACTACCAAGTACAATAAGTACAATAAACTGTATGGGTCTATTCACACAAAGGAATAGGTAGGGTACATGATGCTATTTGAGGAGGAAGTGCAGAGGGAAGTCTGAAGGCCATGAGGCTGACTCACATCTACAATCATTTTACAGCTCTTGCAGGGTCCTATCTGACCGAAGAGCTGCATGATCAGCGCCTCTGTCACATCGCGGGACAGGTTTCCAACATACCTGAGGAACAGAACGAAACAGCACATGTAATACAATCTCGATGTGGCATATTCTGTTCATTTTATCTACAACATACACACAAAATAGCACTCATCCGAAATCGTTTGACAATACCGACGTTAATAACCAGGAGCATGTTAGAGCGCTATTCTATGAGACAGCAATGTTGGTTCACGGAAGACAAAGATCAAGTCCACAATGTGGTCATTATGTCACTGCCGCCGCCACAGAGGAACTGTTTTATTTTCTTCATAAAACGTTTATTTCTCTATGCTACATACCAAACCTTTCAGGTTATCAACACTTTGCTAAGCTATCAGTGATTAGCATTTCATTGACTCACATTAGGTTAATAACCGGCAACTTCTACAAGCCCATTAGTGACATCGACTCTCTTACCAGACTACTCTTGATTCTGCAGTACCATCAAAGCAGCGACACGACCAAAGAGCGAGACCATATTCTTCCACTTAAATTTTCTTAGCACTCGGTTAATAACTGGTTAGCCATCTTCCACCCTACCTAGCAAACCACTAAAGTTATACACTGCCGCCGACACTGTCCAGGCAAGTCAGTTTGGCTGTCTTTTACAGAACAACTCATGGGTCGTTGGTGGGATCTCTTACCAAGGACAATCAAAAATACAACGTTAGCGCGCTAATGATAACGTTCCAACACACCTGGACGCAGCAATTTCGATATAATGTCATATTGCAGACAACTAACCTAAGGTTAACGAACATACACAGGGTCAATTGGATTACGTTTAGGTTCTCCTATAAAAACCTGATGCTAGGGGTGGCGTGAAATAAATCTCCAAATCGTAGTTGTTACCCGACTAGCAACAATGGCAAACAAATAGCTAATATTAATGCTAACGTTAGCTAGCTAGTGATATCATCAGTGCAGGTCCTTACGGTGGAGCTCAGTCTGGCATTCGTGGACATTAGCTTGCTTCAAAGCAACATCAACCACCACTAGCTCACTGGTTTTATTCTTCTCGATAGTTATCAATAAACATCAATGCAAAACACGTGGAGTGACAAGGAGGTGAACATGAATGTATACTGCTGGAGTTTGTGATGATGGTATTTCCACTTAAACATATATACGTGGACAACAAATAATGCATTGTCAAATAGAGCCAGTGCTTTTGTTTCTAAAGAGAAAACCGGACACGTCTGACATAATGCTAAGTGCCTTTTATTGCAAGCTAGCACTGCCTATGTTTCGATTAGCCTGCCACTTAGCTACTCTGCTAACCTTACCCAGCTGTAAAACTGTAACGTTATCATCTTTTATACCAGTCGCCTCATTAACGTCTCACACGTGTTTATAAGTATGCAATTATATCCACACCCAAGCAAAATGACATAACCCATTTTCAACATTTAAACGAGATACACTCAGTAACTTTAAGATGAACAATGTTATCCATTTACCAATCCTAGTAGGCTAACTTCACAAGCTAGCGTTAGTTAAATTCAGGCTAATGGCATTCATACGTACAAAGTCTTGGGCTGTTCGTCGTCCATCATATTTTCCGATCGAATGAAAGATCGAACCCTGAGAGAAATTCCACGTGTCAGTTTCTATGACAGTCTCTGGTTATGGACCAGTTCTTGTCTTCATAAAATGTTCTCTTATTCTTCTTCAAATTCATAAAACGCGCACAATAACGCTATGCCGCCTCTGTTAACTCCAATTATGAACAATAGAAAGGCGACATAAGATGGCGGCGAAACCGGAGCGGATATTGGTGTACGCATGCGCCAAATAATTGAAGAAGCGCCTGTGTTGGTAGCCGATCTGTGCTGCCTGCTCAATCTGTTCTACGCATACGCACAATAACGTATGAGGAAATGGACAGAGATGTCTGCTCGGTTTGTACCTGTACCATCGACTGCATATCTTTATATACAGTCAATGGTTTGTACCGTCTAAGATTTGTACCAGGTGTAGAGATGGCGGTCCAGTTTTTATTTTTATTTTGAGCTCAATTACTGCCATGTTTTCTTTTAGTACAGGTCTGGCCCACACACTGTGAATTGAGTGTCAGCTGGGTCACAGGGCCTACTCTTGTCTACACAATCATACTCTACAGGCCCACCAGGTGGCCCAGGAACCACCAAACTTACATAAAAATTAGGACTAATTTATACCGGCATTTTAAAATACTTTTATTGATTTTCTATTAATACAATAAACAAACATGATTGCCAAAAATATAAAAATTAACTAATTAATGAAAAAAATAAAAAATGAGAAGCTGATTGAAATGAATCAATGACTGTATACATTAAAATAAACACACACACACACACACACACACACACACACACACACACACACGCACAACTACCGATACTATCTCCACCAGTCTTCTTATCCTCTGACCATGTTGACCAGAAGACAGCTGGAGCTACCTCTTCTTAACATTCTTAGCATTGGCCTGCAGGCCCCAGTGGCTACTGGACTTCCCCTGACTGCACCTTTAGTAAACATGGATAGATTGAATAAAAAAAACATGTAATGCATATTCCCTTTATATTGTGTTAAGCATTATGGTAAGACTATTTTAAGGGCATCACCAGTATCATTAGCCTCACTATCAGGGTGCCAAATCAAAAACAGTACAGTTATAAAAACAGTGATTGCTATAACCTGCTACACATAATGAGTATATAAACTATGTTTTTATCATGTCCAAATTAAAATTAAAAAATGTAAAATATAGTTCCATTAACTGTTCCAACTGCGATTTTTGTGCAGAAGTCTTTGCACCTCTGTTTGAATGCTAATGCTCTGCACAATGACAATCTAATCTGAATCTAAAGAATAAAATGAGACATCGTAGGCATTTCATTATTTAATTGGTGTATGCCATTTGTGTAGGGGGGCATGGGAAGTCATTTTAACGTGTAGAGGCCAACTAAACTGTCTGCCTTAATTGTACTGGTAAATTTAATGTTTAGTTGCAATGATATACTTTATCATAATCATGAATGTTCTGAGAATTGTCATTGCCACCCTGATTACTGCCAAGTTCAAATTCAGTGACTGACAGTGAAGACACTTCAAACGTCAATGTGATCTACATTATTGCAAATGTGACATGTACTGTATTGATTATCCTTTTTACTTTTAAGTTGAGAGCATCCACCTCTTATCAATGTCACACATAGCCTACTATATGGAGTAAAAAGAATCTTGTGTTTTGGAAACGTAATGAAGGTCAAAAGTTGCCAAAACTTTAATAGCCTACCTAAGGTACAGATGCTTAAAATTGTAGCCTACTTAAGTACAGTAAAGTACAGTATTGAGTAAATTTAGTTACTGTCCACCTTCAGCCATAATTCCTTCCCTGCCAACTCGTGAAGAGGACATTCACCGGGATAACGAGGGGTTAAATGTGGAAAACGGTTACGGTCCCCATCTGCTGGCCACAAAGTATATTTCATGTTTTGAACTGAAACTATTAATACAGTTTGACTAACACGTTCTTCCAAAATGTTGTTAAAACACAATTTTCCAGAAAGCCTGAGTAGGCTATTATGTATACAGATCTTACAAAGGACAAGCGAAAAAGTTTGTCTAGCATTGGCCGGGAATCGAACCCCAGCCTGCCTGGCTCCTGGTTGAAATAAATACATATATACATACATACATACATACATAAATAAATAAATACATACATACATACATACATACATAAACCACACCCCTTATTAATCACTAACCTAATCCCCAATCATTATACTGCCTTAACACCTTCCCTCATTAAAAACCCATCAAAACAAGATTGACACATTTGATAAGACACAGAAAAGAGCAGGAAACGAACACTGGCATCCATAGGCACGCAAACACACATACACACACACACACAGAACACAGGAAAATACAGGGCACATTAGGGATTAAGGCAGACTCACTATCTCAAACATGTTTGGCCAATGTGCCTACTAATGCATAAACATCAACCTATTTTTAGAGAATGTCTTGTTTTTATAGTTTTATGTGACAGTATCTTGCTGACATTAGTTTTGTGGCACCAGTTGGCCAGCATACCAACAGAGCTGGCAGATCCATTATAAAATATGCTGATGACACAGTTATTTTAAGTTTGTTACATGGCAGTGAGACAAGCCATGGCCCAATAGTAGATGAATTCAAAGACTGGTGTGACAAGTCCTTTTTACAGATGAATATTTTAAAGACCAAGGACATGATTGTCGATTTTAGGAAGCATCCCCAGACTCAGATTCCCACAGAAATTCATGGCCAGAGTGTGGAGATAGTGGACAAATATAAATATCTTGGCACTATCATCGATAACAAACTCACTTTTGAGGCAAACTGTGAAGCTCTTTTTAAAAAGGCCAACCAACGTATGTATTGTCTGAGGAAATTGTCTTACTTCCACATTGACCGAACCCTACTGACTCTGTTTTATCATGCTTTTATTGAATCTATTTTATCCTTCTGTTTGGTATGCTGGTTTAACAATCTATCTCTGAAAAACAAAAACTCACTTAATCAAATAGTTAAATGGTCCAGCAGACTCATTGGACAGTCACAGCTTAGCCCTGAATCCCTTTACAACAGGCAACTACAGAGGATGGCGGACTCCATTTTACAAGATGGCTCCCACCCACTAAATAGGGAATTCCAGCTCCTACCCTCTGGTCATAGATACAGCCAGCCTGCCTGTAAAACAAAACGCTTCAGAGGAAGCTTTGTCCCCTCCGCTATTAGGGAAATTAACAAAATAGCCTCTAAACACAGACTGTGATGGCACATTTTAGGGTATTTTATGATGTATGGGTATTTTAGGGTATTTATGATGTGTACCATAGGATACCATGTCTCTTAAATAGGATGCACTACTTTTGGTGTTGTCTTGTGTCTAGTGTGAAATTCTTGTATGTCATGTCTTGTGTTTAGCGTGAAATGTTTGTATGTTATGTGTGTCCAAGATGTTTGGTTGTTTTGTATGAGCAGAGTTCACTTGACTGCAAACCAAATCTACCTTTGGGTACTAATAAAGTCATCAATCAATCAATCAATTGGATTGCTAAGGTAAACAAATGGGACTTGTGGTGAAAATATCCTCTGTGCAATGACCACAAACAATGGATTTATATCTCCACATGCATGGCTCTGCCCCTGCTACTCCATACTGTTACACTGTAATGGTGGCAGCCATCACCAGGCCTAGGATGTGTGGGCTACCAGTGTGCATGGGGCCTGGGCAGTAAATTGTTGGGGTTCAGGACATGGCCAATGAGTTCTTTAAGTCCCTGAATGAGACACGGTTCGTACAGTAAGTTTTGGCGTGGCTGTGCATGCATGCATGTATGTGTGAGGCATTGAAATGTAGGTCTGGATGTTACCGTTGTATTACAGTGACTGAGTAAACCCACATTTATTTGAGTTTGAGATGTTTAATGTGTATTTGTGTTACTAGCAAAGTGCTAAAGTGTCCCTGGACATATCAGTATCTCTTATCTCTGCAGCTGTGTACAGTGGCTGAGGAAGCAGAAGGTGACAGCAGCAGGGTGAAAGCAGATGTGCAGTGCAGGAGGAGATACTCAAGCCAGGAGGAGATGCCCAAGCCAGCACAGGTAACTGCAGCATTTACATTTAGCTGTGAGAGCTGTAGGCTTCTATAAAATTTCAAACAAAATGTATCACCAGTGCATGTGCCAGTGCTCTGTGTAGCACATGCAGCCTCACTGAACCCTGCTTGGTCAATCTGATACTGACCTGGTTACTGCTGCCATGGAAGTACTCTCCCTGTAAGCATACCGTAAGATGGGAATACTTACACTGAATGTTGCTTTACTATGCCACTTGTATAACTAATACACCACTGGAATTCCTTTTAGCCATTAGGACATCTCACATACTGTATCTCAGTACTGTATCTCGGCTCTCTTCCTCTCCGGCCATGGATCCAGCTCGACCCCAGGTCCAGCAGTGTGTCTCCGGGGCAGGCCATATAGGTATACTCAGGGATAAATGCTTTATGTTGTGGTTGTGTGCATGTGCCCATTCACACAGAGTTAAAAACACTAGAAGGTTAGTGTGTGTGTGTGTGTGTGTGTGTGTGTGTGTGTGTGTGTGTGTGTGTGTGTGCGCGCGCGTGTGCAGGGGGGTGGGGGTATCTGTGCACTTTGGAGGGTTTGTGAGAGGGTGCTTTTCATGTATGTGTGTGTGTGTGTTTGTGTGCCTGGAGGAGAAAGAGACAGAGAGACAGAGGAGATGGGGGAGGACTGAGATAGAGATAGATAGTGAGATAGAGACAGAGAGAGAGAGACTAAGGAAGGGAAGCGAGAGAGAGCAAGAAAAAGGTAGCGAGAGAGAGGTGTATGCACAGACTGCTGGTGAAATGGAAACCCTTCAGTCTTAAGTAGACACGAGTGCATGTGTGTGTGCGTGTGTGTGTGCGTGTGTGTGTGTGTGTGTGTGTGTGTGTGTGTGTGTGTGTGTGTGTGTGTGTGTATGTGTGTGTGTGTGCGTGTGTGTGTGTGTGTGTGTGTGTGTGTGTGTGTGTGTGTATGTGTATGTGTGTGTGTGTGCGTGTGCGTGTGCGTGTGTGTGTGTGTGTGTGTGTGTGTGTGTGTGTGTGGGTGTGTCTTCAGATGCTGCCATGGACATGTAGGCTGATGCCGCCCGAGACATTTGCGTAGGCCATGCTCTAATCAAGAGGCAGCCATCCTCACTCTGTCCTCACACCACCCCTGAAACATGCCATCCCTGTCCTCCTGCTGCATTACTCTGGGCAGAAGGACATCCTGGGCCTCATGGACCATGATCATGCAGACACATCCATCAGTCTGCTGCTGAGCCAAACAGCTGTTCCGGCCACATGGACCTGAAACAGGAATGGAACGACCCCACACACCCTTACAGGCTTCCCAGGAGGTGGTGGGAGGGAACGGCATTTACAACTCAAGCATAAGTGTATTCCCATCGCAAGGACAAGAACATAATTAAGAGGATGACCCGGCAGGAGTTTAGCCTCTTTTGTCGGACACAGGCAAAGTGGCAGAAAGAAGAAAAAGACTTACCTGCTTTGATGGGTTAATTGATTTTCATTCTGTGTTTTTTCTTGTTCTCCACTGTATAGACGTATATACACACATCACAATTTGCAAAATGTAGATATGCCCATTATAAATTATTTACATATATTGACAGAATAATCCAAACTATGTACATACTGCTCCATTTACAGTAATTTGGAACACTGTTGTAAGATGCTTGTAACACACACACACACACACACACACACACACACACACACACACACACACACACACACACAATATGACTGTATTTTGTTTTGTGTTTATCATCACCTTATGCTTTTTTCTTGCTCTTTCTAGCTAAGATGCACACACCTCAGCTATTTTCTCTTTGCACCTCCCTCCCTTTCATCCACACACACCAACTTGTACCCCATTCAACTGTCTTACTTGTTTTTAACTAAGTTTAACATGGCCATGGTCCTTTTTTATTTTTAATGTCTCCCCTTTAAAACTAAAGTATTGTTTGTTTTTGACGAACTGTGCTTATTAGGATTTCACAACTTTCTCTTTGTCAGTAAAGCTGCGATCATAAAGTTAAAGATTATTTGAAATATTACAGTATATTATCTACCTTATTTAAAGGGTAGTATAGTCCCTTTACTACACCTTATGACTTTATCTCAGCTTGGTTATATGATAGTGTTACATCTTGTCTTTAGAAAGAATGCAGGTATCTTGGTCAAGTTCCTTTGAGCAAGGCACACTGCTCTGGCTGAAGTCTGCCAAGGTTGCTGACCTCAGCACCCAGACAGTCATTGTTAGAAACCAGAGACTGTCGTAATCGCCATGGCACAAGTAAAACAAACTTACAATTTCAAAAGTTGAAATCAGTCATCTTTTCATGTGTTTGCCACTGTGTACAGTGTGTACACAGTTGAGTTGATATGTATAATGTCAAATATGTTTCAATACGACTCCTGCAGTCATGTAATCCTCTATCTGACCACAAGGGGTCAGCAATACTCCTCGGAGTATCTGAACTCACTCTGTACACAGCTGTAAATGCTGTACCCTACCAACTGCACTTTTCTGGACAGTTCAAGCTGTGCTTTGACTGTAATGTTAAGTGTAATCTGGACTGACACAATAGCAACTTACTTTTTTATTCACTACTTTCAAGCCCTGAAGATATTCAGGCACACGACTCTCAACCTTGACTGTTCTCCCCAGCACCTGTTGATGTTTTCCACAGCAATATGGTATTCCCTTATAATTTATACCAGTTGCTTTCATCAAATATTTCATCACATGCAATAGATGTTATAAACCTGTGAAATTAAGTGCACAGATTTTATGTGCACAGATTTTTTTGTTAAGTGTTTCTTTTCCTGGGCCAGTTTTCATGCTCAGTTCAGCATTTTCATGTATTAGCCTACACAAGCAAAAGTATGTTGATGATACACCTAACAACTGATGGTCAGCACATAGTGTTTGGACAGTACTCTGCTATCATGTTTGTGTACACAGAGGCCTGGAGGCATTTGCATGTGTGAGTGGAGCATATGCATTGTAGGAGGAACCCATTCAACCTTGGTCTCCCACTGGTCCAGTCATTATCTCTCCCCCTGCCCCTTGCCTGTCCACTTTTGTTCCTATCAAAGCTGTAGCACATATCACACATGTGGAATGAAAACACACACACTCATTAACAAGCATAAACATGCATACACTCACTAACACACACACACTCACTAACACACACACACACACACACACACACACACACACGTATGCACACAAACATTACACATGCACACACACAGGCATATGCACGCAAGCACATACACACACACACACACACACACACACACACATGTATGTGCACAAACATTACACATGCACACACACAGGCATATGCACGCAAGCACACACACACACACACACACACGTTTGCGCACAAACATTACACATGCACACACACAGAGGCATATGCATGCAAGCACACACACACACACACACACACACACACACACACACACACACACACACACACACACACACATGCACACACAACCTTGTTGCTGAGCTAGCCTTAATGTGTTTTATGTCTTCCAAGCCGCAGGAATAAAGACATATTCATGCAGATGTAAAACAGGGCCAGAACAAACTATGTCATCCCCACAACATGACTCATGGGACTCGACAACACTGAAACAAGGGGGTGTGTGTAGCGCAGAGCGGAAACACACTTTCTCTCTTTTTCCACACTTTCATTTGTCAAAAATGTTTTTTAAAGAATGTGTGCGTGAAAAGTAGGTCGTATAAGTTTTGTATAGAGTCAAAACCAGACCCCCCCCCCCCACAGAACCTAAACAGTGACATACTTCCTCTGTAATACATCAAGATGGGCTGTGGGCAAACGCTGGATTCTATGCTTATTGAATGCATAAATGTAACTCTGTGTGTGTGTGTGTGTGTGTGTGTGTTCTGGTGTGTGTATGTGTGTGTGTGTGTGTATGTGTTGTGTGTGCGGGGTGCGTGTGTGTGTTTGTGTGTGTGTGTGTGTGTGTGTGTGTGTTTATCTGCTTTTATCGCATGTTCAGTACCAGCTCCTTACAGTATGGCGTGTGTGCAGTTTTGTCTGGTGACTAGCATGCAACGTCCCCAATGTAATGTACACCGCAAAGGGCAAGCAAAGCAGAATTACTAGCACCACTCAGCTTGTGTTGCAGTGCCAGCGGAACAAAATTGAATCATAGTGGCACACGTGTGGTCTATGTGTATGCGAAAAAGGGCTTCAATATTCCTTCTCCGATTTTGTGGTTGTTGATTTGGTTTTGGCCTCTCATTTGGTAGCGCATAATTGGTCGCACATGAGGAAGTGTGGACGAAGGGCATTACGTCATTACGCGGCCCACTCTGTCTGACTGGCACTTTTTAGTTTTTGCTTTTTTCGGGTTTTTTGCTTTTTTGGGTCAGGCAGGTGCTCCCCAGATTTAGTTCCGCTTAGTTCATTTGATGTTAAATTACTGTGTCCCATGGCTGGGTCGGATTAAGCGATATCAGCCCAATTTTGCTATGAATGTGTTGCAACGCGTACATTTCCAGTATCGAACCCAATGTTGGGAAGTCAGGGATGACTCACAATGTGAAATGAGTCTCATACTGTGACAATTTTTTACTGTGATATGTTGCAACACCAGGATGAAAACATTAGCATTAACAAAGAATTGTACAATGTGCCCATTGTTGACATTGTCACTCCTGTCACCAGCAGTTAATGAAATCCATAAGAAAATGACACATTGTCTGGTAATGTGGCCGTACCCCAACCAAGATGCTGCAATATTTGGGGATCCAGGATGGTATCACATGGTCAATCATAGCTACAAACATGAAAGACAGAACAATCGTGTAATCTGACCCTACCATTACCTTAATGTAACTCTTATCCTCCTTTATGTCACACTTATTGAGCTGAAAGTCAGAAGAACATCAATTATGACGTTTTTTGTGATGTTTTTTATTTTTAAAATTCAGTGTGTGATGTGATGCTATCAATATGTGTGTGACATGCCCCATTCTTTGATATGAGGAACATCAGATAATGTGGGGAATGGCTGCCCATCCACTGGTTGCCATTGGCAATCTAAAGTCCTTGTTTAACTCTGACAAGAGAGAGAGAGAGAGGGAGAGAGAGAGAGAGAGAGAGAGAGTGAGAAAGGGAAAGAGAGATAGAGAGAGAGAGTGTAAGTGTGTGTGTTTGTACTTGCATACACCTCTTCAAATTAACCCAATTTGAACTTCTTTCTCCACAATTTCTCCCTCCGTCCTCCCTGTAATTATCCCCCTCTCATTTGCCCCTGCTGATTAGAGAGCCGGAGACAAACACAGCTGACGTACAAAAGAAAGGGAAAGTGACAGTGATGGAGTAAAAAGAGGGAGAGGGACAATAAACGAAGGAGGAGATACACCTCATAAATCTTCCATTGGTAGCATCTGTAAAGTATCGCCTATGGTCAGGACTTCTTTAGCATACACACACACACACACACACACACACACACAAACACACACACAGAGGTAGTGGTGGTGGTTATGGTGGTTGGGGGGGGGGGGTTCTCTGTCTTGTTGAACCCACCTCTCTCTCTCTTACTGTGTGTGTATGTGTGTGTGTGTGTGTGTGTGTGTGTGTGTGTGTGTGTGTGTGTGTACTAGAGAGAGGGGAGAGAGAAAGACAGTCAGTCAATCAGTCAGACAGACAGACAGATACACACACACACACATGCACGTACACACGTAGCATCACGAGTCAGCCAGCATGACATTTGAAAACAAATTCCAGTCTGTTGCTTCATGCTCAGCATGTAGGTCTTAATCCCTGTGAGGTAGAGCGCCGAGGACTCCGTTTCCCAGCACACAATGGGCCTCCTGTTCCCTTTTGCGCTGTTTGGCGAGCAGACATATTTGGAGTTTCTTTTTTGCCCCCGTCTCCTCTCATTAAAGCGTGGGCTAAACCTCAGCGCTGGTCCGGGCGACCACAGAGAAGTCTCCAGATGGTCTGAGTACTAACCTCTCTGCCTGTGCCCTCGGTCTGTGCCGCGCCGCGCTCTGGAACATTCCGCCAGAGAGCTGTAGACCGCGTGAGCAGAGGGGCTAATCGCGGGGTTCAACCTGGGTTGGAAGTGTGTGTGTGTGTGTGTGTGTTGTGTGTGTGTGTGTGTCTGTCTGTGTCTGTGTGTGTGTGTGTGTGTGTGTGTGTGTTGTATGTGTGTGTGTGTGTGCGTGTGTGTGTGTGTGTGTGTGTGTGTGTTGTGTGTGTGTGTGTGGATTTATGTGGTGAGTGTAAAAGTGAGTAGGGGTGAGACAGGAAAACCACTGCTGAAACACCAGGAACTGTCTGAACTAGAGAAGCCATGACTCTTAACCCCTCCCTCCCCCCTTTTTTCCCCCTTAAAATTGTGGGGTAAATAGTTAAATGCTTTGATGAAATGCTTTTAACGTCTTCACTTGCCCAACCCCCACACCCACCTATTCCATTTTTTTTCTTTTACTTACCCTACCCTTGTCTTTTCTCTCTTCTTTCCTGTCTGTCTGTCTGTCTCCAGCCATACCCCCTCCCCCTCCAAAAGAAAACATCACTCCTCCTCAAGTAGTGCTGCTGCATGGAGATGTATGGCTTCCTGCCCGGGAGTCCTGCCCCGAGTTAAACGTGTAGCACTTGCTAGTCTCTCATTTGGCAGCTGTCCTTTTTTCCCTTTTAGTCTGCGGCCCCTTCCCCCACTCCAGTACCCTCCACCAATCCCTTCTTCATTTTTCACTGGAAGTGTTTCTTTTTCTTGCTTTTCTTTTGCTGGTTCAATGCCATCATTCCTCACACTAATCAGCTGGACTTGTTACTTACACTTTCACACTTTTAAATTACAGTCAGTTAAGGTGGACTGGATTTATTGTTATTGGCCCTGTTTATTGTGTTCAATGAGGGGCTGTCTACTAAAAGAGATAAACCGTCATAATAATTATTTTCTGCACTGTAGTGTGAAATGATATTACTGAAAGAAAAGTTTGCAACTTCATACATTTTCTTTAGGCAAGTAATAAAAGTTGTTTATTAAGTTGTTAATAACTCCCGCTACCATGGACTGGGGCTACATAGCACACAAAAGAAATAAAACAACAACTTTAAGAGACATCAGTCTTTTTTTGTCACATTAAAAGCCCCAACATTTTACAGTTAAGCTAACAGTAAACCGGCCCAGTGGACACCCAGTGGAATTAACTTTAGCCAACTGAATACTGATATAGTTTCCTATATACAATTTCAAGTAGGTAGGTTTTTATTAAGGTTAACTCATTGAATTGGTGGCCACTGAGATACAGAATAGATCCCCTTAGGCTTCCTGACCATTATTTAATTAATCACGTTTCTTGTAAATCTGTTGTCAGTTGATCTGCAAAGGGACAACAAGACCACATTCACTACTTCACGTGTTCTTACAAATTATGGCTGCACCGAGGTTCTATGCACCTGGGTCACTTCAGATGGTCTTAGGGGGCACTTTGGGTGAAGGACAATCCTCTGTTAGCCGAGTGGTCAGGGACGTGTCAAATGCTCTATGCAGAAGAATGAGACAGTTCATAAAGTTTCCAACAACAGCTGCAGAATGCTTTAGAACCAAACAGCAATTCTAATTTTCGAACAAGCATTCTTCTGGAAAGGTCTTAAGCAAGAAAAACATAGAAGTTTGTAAGAACTAACACTGATCTTCAGAAAATTCTATTAAAATCCGCTCAAGATGATTCTGAAGAAGTTCTTTTTTTTAAGAATATTCTCCTGTTTTATCTAAACAAATTATTTCTGATTCTGGCACCTGCTATATTTTTCCTGGCCCCTGCTTCGCTCATCCATGTATTGCCCAGCCGTGAGGCTGCATGTCCCCAGGCACACCACAGCAATAATCTGTCTGTAGATGATGATACATGATCACACACCGGGAAACGTTTTGAGCAATGTTACCGGCCAACATTGTTCTTCAGGCACTTTATCACTGACCCTGGGCAATACAATTTTATCAGGAGAACTTCAGTGAGCAGCAGGCAACTTTTCACAATCCCCCCACCCAATCTAAAAATTATAAAATAATCATGTTGTTGGCACGCAACTGCAACATATCACAAAAAGCTGCCAGGTGTATCATTACCTTAACACATCAGTGCACAGCCATAGAAGAATACCCTGCACAACTTTCGAGTCAACCAATTCTTACTTCAACAACTAGTACCACATTGCAGTGAAGAGATAATGGCTGGCATTATGGCCATGCCTTATATTGTTTAAGTCCTCATGATGAGCCAATCTTCAGCTAGACCCAAAAACATTTTGTAAGCAGATAGTCTCTGGCCACACTTCACTGAGTATTGTTTTTCAGTTTTTGCATCTGGGTTGAGGATTGGACTGAGATCTCAAGGAAACCTCAAGGAAACAAAAAAAAACCACTTGACCGTCCCTTTAGTAAAACTGCTGCAGAAGTAAATTTGATAATAATTATTATTAAAAATTATTAGGTCGTGTCCTGTTTTTTTCCATGGTGGTATGGTCAGAGAAGAGCTTGTAGCTGGCAAGGTCACTGGGATAACAAACCCAGCTTTGTGACCTGCATGACCTCCATGTGCTCAGGAAGGCGTTAGCAATACTGAACTATCCTGACCACTTCCTCTTCAGGGAGTTTGTGCCTCTACCTTCAGGTAGAGTTCCCACACACAAACTCTCTTGTCTGTGCCGTCGTTAATTTACTGAATAAGTACAGATGACGTCATTGATGGCTTTTACTATTTTCTGTTCTGACCCTCATGCTTGTCCCAGTCTCCCCATGTGGTAAGCTTGCACTGTGGCGTATTGGGTATTGTATTGTATTGTATAGTGAATGGTCTGTTCTGTATTATGTAGGGGTCATTGTCCTCATGCTGGTATTTGACTCCAATGTTGTATCTATTTATGTATTTTTGCTGTGTTCTTTGTAATGCCTGGCTGCAACCTAACTTCGCCTGGTTGGATAATAAATTGGACTTGACTTGAAACTGACATGGCAAGAGGAGATGCTTGGTCATCTTCAGGCCCCAGGGATTTGGCTTAGGCATCATGGCCACTGAAACAGCATGACTTCACATTGGTTTTGCAGTTTTAGGCTACAGCGGTGAGGCCACAGAGACATGGTATGTCTTTTCTTTTTTTTAGCGACTGCTTTTTATTAAACCTTTTGGAAAACAAACAAACAAAACAAGAACCAAGTAACAGTATTTTTTATTAGGCCAGCAATAAAAACCTGGTACATAATGTAGTAACATTAAACATGGTTAATTGATTTACTCGTTTTTATGGCGCAATATCACATGATATACCACCAAAGTCCTGTAGAAACTGATGGACAGTGAATTGTTGTTCTAGTCTAGAAGACTAAATTACACTGCTAATATTACATGACTCATCATCTGTCTTCAAGACACACTGGTTAGCATTATGTGTGACCTCAACTGCACAACATTGTCAACTTCAGCATGAAGAATCCATCAGCGATGTAGCCCTAAGCTTTCTTCTGCATGGGAATAAGTAGGGGTGTGTATAGGGTGCTACCACAGCTTTCTAACATAGGTGTTTTGAAGGGGTTGGTAGGGGGGAGATGGTCGACCTTATTAACCAATGTTGTCAAACAGTGTTCTAGACTGATGTTTGCACAGTTGATTTATATTAGGCAACTGGTAAATTTTCAGCGAGCACCTTCTTAGTGACTCAATCAGAATACTACAGAAAGTGTTAACCAGGTGTATAACCTTTATGGACACACCTTTGTGTCTGATAACAAATGTATAGGTTTTGAGGAAAACATGTTAAAAAAGGGAAACTTCTAATAGAACTGCAAATTACCAATTTCCTTGCCAATGATCAATAACCCTAACTCGAACCCTAAGTCGAAAACATCACTGTAAGCAAAGAAAATCTCTAAAAAGCCTCTGAAATCAGGCATGCCATGAGGTATGTCCAAAAAACCTGATTGACTCAACTAGAAAGTTCAATTCTACAGTACTACAATACACAGTAAAGGGTATGCCTCCAGAGAAAGGGCTCTGTCACATGATTAAAATTATACAGTGTAGCTTTAGTAATATAATGCCCATGTAGGCGAATGCATGGTATGCCCAAGTGGTCACGCCAGAAATGGTAAGTCCTATTCTTTAGGCACTACAATTTCAGGCCTGCTTATTATTAATGGTATATTAATAGTGCCCTCTTGTCTTGATATATTAATAGTGCCCTCTTGGCCCCTTGTCTCCTTGTCAATGCTGGGCTTAATTTGTTTCTCTCTTGCAGCACCCCTGGTAGGCCCCTCTGTGAAGATGTAAAGGTGGATTTGAAAAAGCTCTCTCTACTATGACTTCATCAGTAGCATTGCCTGTTAGAAGAGATATATTTTTCAATCATCTAGTACAGTCACAATGTTTGTCTAAAACGTAGAACAAATGATCCCACTAACATATTACCTCACTAAGGGATGTTTCAACATTAAATCAAAAAGGATGGAACATTGCTGACAAGTGAATCACTGTTCCTGCTTCATCCACATGTCTTTGATTTGTGGTACGCCATATGACATAAAATTATCTGTCTGTTCCACCACGGCAACAAGGATAAGAGTTCAGTTTATATTGCTGCCCAAAATGCAGTTCATGAAAATGCATTTTCTGTGATTATCAATCCATAATATTTTCCTCCATCTGTATATGTCTACATCTGTACAATAATTCATATTAAATTAACCTAATTATGGCTACCATCTGCCATGGCTCTGTCTCAGCAGGGTAAGTTATATAACAATAATAATCTACTTTTACACATTTTTCCCTTTTGTGTGAAGGCAACTCGTTAGTGTTAACACACATAAAAGACTTTATTTAACTTATTGTAAACCTTACTTTTAGTAGATTGTGGTCTGACTCCATTTTGCTGAAGTATGGGTAAGAAATGAATGACTAGAACAAAATCAATTTAATAATTCCAAACTGTATTATTTCACAAGTATGTGTATTACTTCAGTGTTCAAAAGGCTAAAGTAATAATACTACAGTTGAGATTTTAACACTAGCAATTTGGATTTACTAGGTTAAATTTAGAGGTCCCTCAAAAGTAGTTCAATACAATTCAGTGCACATTATATGAAAAAGATTAAAGTCTTTTCAATGCTATTTTTGTCCACATCCTCTTTGGCACAGATGATACTAGTATTCCACACATTGCTGCTGAGGTGTACAACGATTCTCCAAAACTCCTTTAGCTGCTCTTGGCTAAAGAAATGTTGAGTTGCTCTACCTGTCTCTTCAAATGAGCCTAGTTGTGTTAAGCTGAATTAAAATCAGGTGACATACTTGACCAGGTCAAAGATTTCACTTTTTCCTTCTTGTGAGACTCTTGTATGATTGGCAGTTGGCGCTGTTGGACCTATAGTTTCACTGTGGTTGTCCTGGCCTAGTTCAGACCAAACAGGCTGAACCTCTCTGAGCCAAACAAATATATCATTGGTCTCATGTGACCAAAGATTGTGCTCCCATTATTAACTGCAGGCTTCCTTTCGTGCTCTTAGCAAAGATTTATCCTGCAGTTTTGTGCCAAAGAGCAAGCAAGACTGTTGGTCTTTAAATGTTGGCCATAAAGGTTGGTGTTATGCAATGTTGTTTGCACTTTTGTTGCCATTTTGAATCTCATTACAGCGACATTGCAATGGAGTGTGATCACTTCCTTTGTATGCCGAAAAACCACAAGATACATAAAAATATAAATTTGCAAAACAAATAATCTGGCTGTGCATATGAAGAACAAGCAAACAGTATGAAACATTTGAAAGTCAAACATACTTATATATTTAAGCCCTCATTTATGAAAACTATAAAAAAAGCTCTATTCTACAAGAACTATGAGAAATCGGTGCATGATTATGATTTCATTCATATTTCACACCTTTAGCAAATTAAATAGTTGCCAATATTGCATAACTGAATAATATGCAATAGAAAACAAACGGAACAAAAAGAAGAAAAAAGAAGGAACAGGATTCTCAGCCTCATGATTCACAGGATTTTCGGCCTTTCCAAACAGCAACGTGTCTTTCTGACAATGAATCTTTATGTAGTCCACTTTATAGTGTTGGCTAAACACTGAATGTGTCAGTAAAATTTTAGTCAAAGTCCAAAGCACTGGATTTGGTCACTGTTTTTTAAAACTCTCTTACAGCTTCAAAGTTGATATATTTGGCATTTCCCAGACTTTGATGGCAGCAAGGCAACAATGCATGTGCCCTTGATTAATTCTGTTACACAATATTCTTGCTCACACAGTAAGAAACACATATTACATATGCAGGCACACACAAGTGCTCAGATGTCATCTCAAGAGACAGCGCTCATACCAGTCTGCACAAAAGAATGTGGTTGGTTGAGCTGTCTGCACACAGTGTTATGATTGGCTATGAATAATGCACACAGGAATGTGATTGGTTCTGCAGACACTCTAGCCCATGGCCCGGAGACTCGTAAAAGGATCTGGAGACTCAGAAACTTTTCCTGAGTTCGTCAGATGGAAAAGTGGGGACTGAGGTGAAAAATTATTACACACACACACACACACACACACACACACACACACACACACACACACACACACACACACACACACACATGCAGGCACGCGCATACGCATACAAACACAAACACACAGGAACATACACATACATACACACTCCTCATTTCCTTTGTAATATATCTACTTGTACATGCTTACACACACACACACACACACACACACACACACACACACACACACACACACACACAAAGAGAAACAGCTGCTCGGGGCTCCATCAGCACACATGATAAAACTCCCCTTCAACACCAGAGACCATTTGACATTTAAAAAGATCCCCTGAAGATGGAGCATTATGGCGATTTCCTTTGAGGTCATGAAATGTCACATGCTAAGGTAAAAATAAGAAAAGAGGTGCTTTCCAACCACAGGAACTTACAGGACATTAATGGACAGGAAAGAACCGGCATAGCATCCAGGATAGAGTGCCTGTCCAGACAACATAAAGCTTTGGAAAAAGCAGGTATGATAGGGTCCAATGCTATCTTCTTAGTCCATGCAGTGACCATGTGTGGACTGTAAGCAGAGTTTCCACTACTTTTCACATGCCAAGATTTTCAGCATCCTATGCCAACACCTGCATCCATATTCCAATATGCACATTCTTTCCCTCATTTTTGTTGTAATTGTACAGGGTAAAGAAAATTATTGATTTTTGTTTTTAAATTATATTTTATGTCTGTGTCCCCCTTTTTTAGGTTGCTGACATATTAGCCAGGGCATAACAGGCGACAGTTTCGAAGAGCTTTCTGAAGAAGCCTCTATGCTCTGTTGACATTGGCAGGTCTGTTTGGCCTGGTACGATTGGCTTCATATTTCACGTGCAGCCTTGCCCCTTGATCATCTCTCAGAAGAGTATGGCTCAGAGGCACTTTTGCAAGAGGACCAGAAGATCAAAAGACCAGAGGACAGATGGGCCACCAGGGAGGAATCTGCTTGCGTTGTCCTTGAGGAGCCTCACTGAAATATGGCAAAAATCTGAGTTATAAATCATTTTACTGTTTGGATGAACTATGAGTGTCTATCCTGCTGTGAAACTTGTGGGCACCCTTCCACTTTTTTCCTATCATCTCTCTCTCTCTCTCTCCGTGTCTGTCTTTATTTACAGTTTCTCTGTCTCTCACACCCACCTACGTCTCATGCCAGGCTCCTACTAAGCCCTGGCACCAGTGTGCTCACTCTGTGCGACTTGAACTCCAGAGCCCAGCTTTAAACGCTTCTGGTGATGATAGGTGATCTGAGAACCAGAACCGTGACTTGGAGAGCTCAGCTGACGTAAAATTGGCAGTAGAGGCAGGTTTGAGGTCACGTGGGACGGAATAGCACCATTGGACCCTTTTATTGTGTTGCAACTCCAGTGTGCTCCATCTGCCAGGAGGATATCATGTTGATGTATGTGTATCTCACGGCTTTAGGTTCCAGCCAGTTTGCAAGTTGCAGCTAAGGGAGAAGGCAGGTTTCGGATGAGATGACACAGTGGGTGGGTGGGGCAAAGTCAGCAATGGCTGCTAAATAACGTACCATGCGAACCTGGCAAGCCCTCTTTTAAACGGAGTCCCTAAATCTGAAATCATAAGCAGCTGAGTGCATTAATAAGTAAACTTTCTATTTGAGATCGGATGTTTATGCTTAGTTTATACTTATCTGTGAGGCCTGGTTAAGGCAAAGGAACACACGTGTAATGATGGGTAGTCAGTCGTTTAGTAATGCTTAGGCAGTAACATCTTTCTTCATCTTTCTTTTAATAATAAAATAATAATCTTTTATTATTTTCCTGTTCTCTGCATTTAACCTATGCAGGGGAAAGTATACACAAGCACACATACTTACTGACACACAAGGAAGTGAGCTGCCATAATCTGGCGCCCAGGGAGCAGTTGGGGGTTAGGTGCCTTGCTGAAGATTACCTCATCCAAAGCTGTGGATGTGGAAAAGTGCTGCGTGAACAACCCCCTCCACTCATATTTTTTGTACCAGCTGGGGTATTGAACTGTCTA
This sequence comes from Setipinna tenuifilis, assembly GCA_030347295.1. Taxonomy (NCBI): domain Eukaryota; kingdom Metazoa; phylum Chordata; class Actinopteri; order Clupeiformes; family Engraulidae; genus Setipinna; species Setipinna tenuifilis. The sequence goes on from CM059273.1 coordinate 14,662,472, forward strand.
CCCCTTGGTTACTAGTTCAATACCCTGACCGCTATCTCTAGGCTGCTGTGTAGTGTTTATAAACATATCTCTTTGCATGCTGCTGTATGGATAACAGTGGCAATTTCTCGGACACACCAAGGGCAGCCAGACTTCCTCTAAAATTTCAAACAATAATTTTGTCAAATATGCACAGTTGATATTACATGTAATTAGGATTGACATTATACTGAAAGCATGCAGGAATGCGTTTAACTTCATGACCACATCCTTAGTTTATTATTGCTGTTTTTTTTTTTTTCAAAGTGATTTTCCAATTATTTTTATGGCACAGCACTATGTATTAAAATCCAATTGACAGTGAGCTTCAGTGGGTTTTCTATGGGATGGCATTTTCACTGCAGCAAAGCTAGATGGCAGTTGGATAAATGTGGAAAATTGTCACTCTTTTTGAAGCTCGGCTTCACTGGGGGTGAATGGAACAGTGGGCTGACCATAATGCCAGGTTGTCGCATGATAATTGGAGAAACTGTCTAAAACATGGAGCCACATTGGGCAGACAGTCAGTTTGAAAGGAACTACCGCTATCTGAGAAAATTATTTACTCCCTTGTGGATTTCAGTGGATAAAGTCATGATACAAAGTCTAGAGGGTCTTACTTCATAGCAATACAGTCCATTTTTAACCTTTGTGCATATCACACCATCAAGACATTAAAACTGCCATAACATTATTGAGTTTGCTATTTTAATTCATTCGGGCATCCAAGTTGTAAAGGAACACTAGCCTGCTAGTCAGTTTGCTAGCCCACCACAGCACAATGGCTACTGCTAAAATTGTCGATCATGGTAAAAAAAAAACAAGTTTTGCACACCTGTGTATCTTTAATAGGGCATAGAAAGCCACAAAAAGAACAACAACCATGTGAGTTCATGTGCACGGTTGTCTGGGGAGGGCCATGCATTTAGTAATAAAAAAATAAATCAAAAGTTCTGGTGGTGGTGTAGACAGACACAGTTCAGATGTGTGTTACTACTGAAAGTTTTGAAGGTATGTGTTGCTGGGGTCAACAATAGCCACATTTAGATTTTCCAGTAACTCACGATGCAATAGGATACATTTATAATGTACACTTAAAATGAGGACCAGCAGCCACCACTGATGGATAACTGTGTTGAAAAAAGCCTAGGGCCAGGTTCACCGATACCTTATCTTTCAAGTCGCGTTGGGGATTGTGTCGGCATTCACCCCCTATTCCGACATGTCATTAGTCAGACATCCCACTATTCAGACATACCACTATTCAGACATCCCACTACTCAGACATCCCGCTATTCAGACACTTTTTAGTACCGCTATTCCGACAGTTTTTTTTTTCACAGTTAATGATTGACAGCTGCTCTCATGAAGCGGGGCTGCTTGATTAATTGGGTTCAGCTGGTTCAGAAAGTAGGCCTACTTAAATCCTACATTGAGTTTTGTTTAATAAGCACACTATTTATCAATATATATGCATATATTATTTTTAAACATGGCAGCGAAAAAGAAAGTCCTACTACATAACGAGCATCAACTCACTCACAAATGGTCACCTCCCGATGTGCCTTCTTTGTGAACGTGTTTTCGAATGAGGCAATGAAACACGAAACGAGCACCTGACCAAGATACACACTGCAAGGCATCAGAGGATAGCCCACGTTTTTTTCCCCTAAGCCCTAAAGGAGCATTAGCCTATTCAAAGCGCAACATTGTTACCTTGTTTTGTCGGAAGGGAAGTCAAACACAGAGCGAGTTGGTGTTATCACGCATTTCTCTTTTAATTGCGAAATCGGGATCACCGTTAATTTTTGGAGAAAGACTTGTTCTTCCTGTCAATGAAGAGGTCCAGTGCTGCAGAGCAAGATCCAGCATCGGTGTTGAGGGCCATGCCACTCAGCAATGTGGCACGGAGGATCAACGAGATGGCATCGGATACTGAGGAACAGTTGTGTAAATGTCTGCGTCAGTATCCATTCAGCATACAGCTGGATGAAACGACTGCAGACAACAACGCTATGCTGATGTGACAGACATAGGCCCTACGAGGGGAAACGATTCTTTAATTTGAGTTTTATTGCGCGTACAGTGCATAACTCCTTAATTGAGCGCACCTATCCCGTTTACTCCTGCTGCTGTACGTGTCTGTCGCTGCTGCTTATCTCTACGTTGTATTGATATTAAAAAAAAAGAAAAGAGGAAAAAATCCCTTGCCTGCTGTCACACGGACCAGTTTTCCTTTCCCTAACTTAAATCCGAAAAACTAGTTAACAGGGACTTTGACTACAGTCGGTTTTGCCTCCAGGGTAGGCCTTGGTTTTCAGCGTCACAATAAAACTATTCATGTCGGAAAAGCGGAATGTTTCAAAAATAGCAACATGCCCCTACTCCGACAATGGAAAAAAAAATTGTCGGAATAATGATATGTTTTTTAAAAAATGATAGTGTCGCTACTCCGACAATTGGACGCTAATGTCTGACTAATGACATGTCTGAATAGTGACATGTAACCGATTGTGTCAACAGATGTTACAATACAACCTAGAAACAACAAAAGGTTGAAAAGACTTTGATAAACTGGATTCTGAGCTCTCATCTGCGATTCTCATCTCACATGACCTCCTCGGGGCTGTCAACACTGCCTTAGATAACGGCTTAGGTAGGCCACCAGAAGCTTTGTCCCACAGCAGTAGAGCCAGTTGGTTGTGGCTCAAGACACAAACAGCGAGGACAAGGCCATGCTTTTATGATGATGATTCCAGAACAGACTGTTCTATCTGGCTCTGAGAAGTAAAGATCTAATGCAATTAGTCATGATGAATTACATTGGATTGCTAAGATTTTAGCTACAGTTAACTCCTCATGCCCTCCTTGAGAAGTCACTGTACTAAGTGGAGAAAACTTAGCTAAGGTGAGCATTGAGCATTTAGCATTTAGTCATGCCTTTAGCATTTAGTCATGAATGCCTTTAGCATTTAGTCATGCAAGACTCCAAATTGGTTTTCTTAAAGATAGTGATTCATACTCCCTACCCCAGACAGCTTAAGGACAGTGTATTACTGTATTTGAGCACTTCATGCCTTCCCTAGGACACTTAAGAGTCAATTGTGTTAAAGCTTTAAGATTACATGTAGCATGAAGAACGTCTGTATCCGTATCTCCATAAACATTCAGTGATATCTATGTTACATTATTTTAGGCACACTGAATAGACTGCAATGGGCTTTAACTTCAAGCACTCTTTTGAGCTAGCATATTAGTATTTATGGATGGCCATTCATAAATGACACGTTGCTACTAACTAAAGCCAAATATGGGCTTTGCAACAACACTGTCCTCCTCACATAAACTCTGCCTACTTAATGGTAAGTTTGTGAATTAAATCTGACACGCTTTGCTGTTCCTACCCCAGAACTCAATATGTCAACTCGAGGTACAAAGTGGGATTAAACTGGGGATGGTACAAGGGTCAATGGTTAGCATGATAGCTGCAGTAGATGTCTGGGCAACACACTGTACAGGTATTATGGCAAAACGGCTGTTTCTTCGCATTCAGTTGGCCTTTAATGTTATGACGTTACTGATCTTTTAAACTAAAAGTCATATACATGGCGCATATGGATTCATCAGAATTAATAGTTAATAATAGTTAATAGTTAACCAGTTAAACAATAGGCAACAGCTGTAAATTCTACAGTTAGATACAATAGCTTGCATAGTAATTACGCAAACACATTGCGGTCAGCTATCTGTGTACTGAGATACTGTATTTTAATTTTCAGTCTGAGAAAGTCACTGAAAACAAGGTCAGAGGGAATGTTCTCAGACTGGCTGTCCTCAAGGAAGCATAACTTTGTGTCCTATGGGGCTGGGACAGGATGACCTACACTGCAGCTTGACATCTATGGAAACCACAAACTCTAACTGCATGTGGTCTCAGATTTATAGTAATGTTTAAATCTTGGGCATATTTTAGTAATGCATAAGGCTATTTTATTACCGAATTGATACTTTGAGCAGAACTAAACTTTAAACAAAAAAGGGTAGCAAAATAGTCCTTTAGTCTATCTACAGATGCCAAATTAATAAATTAAAAAATGTGAAAACTCTGCTTATTACAATGTATGTTTCTATTAACCATAAATAAAATCCTTTTACGCAGATCACCCAAGTAAAGGGGAAATCCTCACAAAATCAACAGGTATGTGATATAAAAAGAAAGCAGCACCATGCTGGTTTATAATTTCAGTTAAAGTTGTTTATGTGATTTTTTTCGTCTGCAGTTTATTGAGTGACAATTGACCCCAACCTTGTGCAGAGGAGTGGAGAGACGAGATGAGTGACTCCGGGAGCCTAAGTGGAGCTCAGGTTGGCTCTGTCCAGCTCAGCTCCATACACGGCTGAAGAATTCCACCCTCCAGACGTCTCACGCCCAGCTGCACTCGCCTCAGCTGGACTAATGTCTGGCACGGTGTGACTCACACACACTTACACTCCGCACACATATTTACACTCTGCACACACACACATACACGCGCATGCACACACATACAAACACACATTCACCTCCTCCATCTCCCTCTTACGTATACACACATATACAGAATGTCAGCCTCACCTCTCTCTCTCTCTCTCTCTCTCTCTCTCTCTGTCTTTCACAAACACACACACTCTCTCTTATACACACACACACACACACACGAACACCCAAATGCGCAAATGCGCACGTTCACTTTTTCTGTCAGTCTGCTGACGTTTGCTGAGAGCTTATGGACTTACATGCTGTGCCTGTGTGTTGAGTTTGTTTATGAAAGCCAAGGGGTGGGAGTGAGCGGGAGATGTGATCAGAGCCGAAGTGTGGGTGGCCCACTGCCCTCCATAGACTTGGGGACTGTAGTGAGCTAATCTGGTTTAGCTCACTGGATCTGTTTACCTGTTGAGGCACAAGAGCACAACAGACCCCAGATATATGTAGATAAGGGAATCACAGAGAGAGCCTTATAAAGTGGAATGCTAGAAAGACAAATTTCCCCAGCAAAGCTGTGTTGTGACTTGCTCCATTCCCTGAAAATGTAATTCAATTAAGCTAAATGGAAGGGGCGGCGCTGATTCCTGTTGTGTATGTAATGAACCCCTTAAAGACATTTTAGTTTGAGTGGTTTAGTCTGGCCATTGGAGAATGTTGATTTCGGTTTTACTCATGAGCTCAGAGTTGTGGCAATGGAGAACTCCATGTTCTTGGCAAGTCAGTTAGCAGTTCCTTGCAGGAGAAAAAAGAAAGCCACAACTGAACACTTCTTAAGTGTGTGTTTGAAGCATAAAAGTGTGGTGCTTGGATTTGTGATGCTATGTGGTGAACAGGCCTTTAACACAAGGCTATACGAGGGCATACAGCACAGGCCTAATCCTTTAAGCAGAACCTGGCCTTTTTCGATCTGCTGTGTATTTTTAGACCTTTCTATGTTCAGATTTTTTACTAGGGACAAAAATAATCAAAATCAGTCCTGTGCTGAGTTAAGACGCTACACCCAACGACTGCTAAAAGGCAATGCGATGTTACCCTCTTGGGGCAATAAGAATGCATGTAAGAGAAAATTGCTTGTTTTCACCACTGACAGACTCGTAAATGCTATTACAAGTGTCTGAGAACATGGAAAGGATCCCTTTTAGAAACAGGCCCATGTCTTTTTGCCTCAGCAACTTGACCTTCTCTGTTTTCGCCATTTTGCACTGTTTCTATTTGATTTCCTTTCACAACTTTCAGTTTAGCCAATATATCTAAGAACAGAAACTTTCAGTTTTTAGTGTTTTAAACAAGATAACCTAAAAGTCAGACAATCTGAGTCAGGAACATCTGTGGAAAATGCACTTGTTTGAACAGAGGATTTCCATTTCATCAAAATTTGATCAAAAATTGGGAACAGGAATTTGAACAGGAATCAAAAATTGAATCAAAATACACAGGACATCTAATGAAGGGAGTCTGGCAACTGATACCACTTTTGGGAATGCGGAAGAATGCACCACAGCTGGCTGATATGACTGCAGATGAAGTGGTTGACTGTACCGATTTCACAAAGCAAAATATGAATACAGACCGCTGGCATAAAGAAGATGCTAGACCCAAAAAGAAAACAGTATTTACCTCAACGCCAGTGCGTTCTGCTGTCACTAGACCCATACACTCTGGGCATCAGTCAAGATACAGAACTAGTGCTGAAAACTACAACATTTCTGGACCTATGCTAATCCAACAGCCCATAACACTTCAGAACAGATTTGAGTGCCTGGAACCAGGAGTTCCCAGAGAGACAACTCACCATAGACAGAGACTAACCCTCAAGAAAAAAAAGTAGTGGGCAAAAATAAAAAGCAGCCATCAACACCTGCTTATTCCACAACACTTGTTCTAGGTGATTCCACTGTAAGAAATTTGAAAGAATGGATGACCCTATGCTGCCTTTTTAATGCATCTATCTCTGACAATAAAAACAGTATTTTGAAGATAGTGTCAAATCATAAGCTATTGAACGCATCATTGTGCATGTTGGAGCAAATGACATTTTTAGAGAACAGCTCAGTGTCAAAGAAGACTTCTCTGCCCTAAATGAGCTTGGAATACAGTCAGTACACAACCAGTGGCCCACAGGGAAGCTTTGCATTCTCTCAACTATTCAGTCTAAACACTTGGATAACAAAGACATGTTTTTCACTTTGGATGAATTTTATAGACAATTTCAATCTTTTTTGGAATCACAGAGCATTTTTCAGACCAAATAGCACAGAACTTAACTGGACTGGCTGTCCATTATCATCTGTCTCGCTGCCATGCAACCTTTTCTTCACCGACCTTGGGTCTACCTGCTGATAAGTGCTCTGTAGCAGTGCAGACAGAACCAATCAAAGTTGATAAAAAGTTTTGGGGTACAAACTGAAACAGTCATGTACATCAACAAACTGGTGAGCCAAAACAATGGCCCTCACAAGCTGGAAGAGAGAAATGCCCAATCATCTCCTCTGTTGGGACCCTGAATATGTCTCTGGTAGTTGCAAACAATGCTTGCACTGAAGTGCGGGCCATGAAGGAATGTTATGTATAAAAACATGACAAGAAGGACACTGCTGGAATAATTTAAAGCCAAACATCAGCATTAAACCTCCCAGGCTCTCGGAAAATGAGCAGAAATCATGAGGAAAATGACGCTGATAACAGTGGAGTTAAGCAGATGTCCATGCCACCAACCAAGGCTGCTAAGAAGCTATCAGTTGCAAAAGGTAATGCTAACATACAACCAATTTTTTTGGTCGTAAGATCTGTTGACCCTCCTGCATTAACAACACTGGTCAACGGCTACTTCCAATGAAAACAATTTTCGGGAAATTTTAAAATTGTGAAAGTGAAAGTAATGTTCATGTGAATCTCACCAAATTTGGTAAAGGATTTATCTTGAGATGGACTGTTTCAAAGTTACATGTTTCTCGCCAAAGCTAGGTGTCCAAAACAGTTTTTGTGAAATAACTCATCAAAAATGTTGCCCAAGACAATGATTTTGTGTTAGTATGCCGGTGTTAAAGAGGTGGGAGAGAAGCACAAAATATACACAAACACACAGAATGTCATTCATTCAAAACCCACATCCATGCCCACTTCCAGCAAATCATTTCCACACAAACTCTCACCTCACAACACTGACCTACCACAAACTCACCATACCTACAGTTCCCACACTTCAATACACTGCGGCAGTCATACCATGTACTGTTAGGTGGTACATCTAGTTTAAATTACTATTGTTATGATTTTTCAATTGTCTGATTTTTCACTAGTCTGCACTTTCTGGCACCCTATGCTTAGTGTGTAATGTACATTATGGGCAACTATGGGAGCAATGCCAGTTATGTCAGTAATATAAGCATGTATCTAAAACATGCTATAAAAACATGTATTGTTTTGTTCCTTACTGTAATACTAACTGGTTGTATCTTTGATGAGACGGCTGTACTGTGCTGGCACTAGATTTGATATCTCACCCTTCCTCCCCGGCTGCTGATCATGTAGTCAATTTATAGCTCACCAATCATTTAAAGATAATAAGCATGGTATAGCACATAAACAAGTCGTGGTAGAAGAGGACAGGTGTAGTGCCAACGAAACAGAGGTGTACACAGCACAGTGTCACATGGAAAACCCCACTTGAATAAATGTAAACCTATGAGACACTAATAACAGTAAACAGCAATAAAGCCACTAGGGACCCTCCAGGGGCCACTAAATAGATGGCGGGGCGTCTTAGGGATCAGTCCATAAAACAGCAACGGTTACAGCCCACACCCCTGCAGTACGTGGCAGACCACCCTAGGAGACGGAGACGGGCCAAATGGTTTAGCCACCACTAGTCTAGAAACACAGTGCGGACTCATTTTACAAGTTTGACACCTTTTACAACCTAATGCCAAATGGTTTGTTATATACAGTATAATTGGTGCAATGCAATTTAACCCTCTTGCTGCTTATATATATATATTATTATTATTGGATACTTCAGATGTAATGAAATAGCCAAAGTTCCTATGAGACTATGCGGCTATTGTTGATTATTAACATGAAGAGAGTGAACTTGATAAAGCAAGAGCAAAACGCCTAAATAAAAAACAGCAGAAACCAGTGTGCGGTGATTTCCCTAAGAGGTTTTATTTATACTTTATCTGCACACCCCCAGCACCTGGGTCACAAGGCTGTGCAGCTTTTCTTCAGTTTTATGGCCATTGTTGAATATTAGCATAAATCATGATGGATTTGTTGTGTTATTACATCAGGTTGAAGGCAAACAAGACTAATCCCCATCTTGTTTCAGCATGCTTTTGGGTGGACCAGACCATTCAAATAGAGATCGGGGTGATAATAAACAGGCAACGAGCGGAACAAACGGAAGGCCAGACCATTAAGTCACATTCGGACATTCATCTGGTAAAGTTGCTTCAGTGAAGAATTTCCCCCAGTGGTCAATGAGAACACTGAGCTCTGCACTGCACATGACTTACCCAAAGTGTGTGTGTGTGTGTGTGTGTGTGTGTGTGTGTGTGTGTGTGTGTGTGAGTGTGTGTGTGTCTAAGTGTGTGTGTGTGTGTATGGTGTGAGTCATCCGTACTTTACTGCCTCTCCAACAGTCTGCTGTGTGTGTGTGTGTGCGTGTGCTCGCGCGCGTGTGTGTGTGTGTGTGTGTTGTCTGCCTGAGGTGTATTCTTTCTGCTGATTTTATTTACACACCAATTACCCTAGCAACCAGGCAAACAGAAACCCCCCACCCTGCCTAGAGCCGTGTAATAAATGGGCCATTTGCTGTTGACCTACCAGTCGCACATCTGGACATCTTACACTCCTAGCATGTCCAGGTGTAATTGGAGAACTGGTGGCGGAGGGTGGGGTGAAGAAAGAGAAAGTCTGTTAACGTGTGTGTGTGTGTGTGTGTGTGTGCGCATGTGTGTTTGTGTGTGTGCATGCAAAACATTTTACTTTACTTTAGTATCAGTGCAAAGGTATCTCTCAGCATGTTACAGTCATGTAAATGTACTCATGTAGTATACTTATCATAGTGTGCATCATAAATAGTATCACTATCACTTAGAATAATTTTCCAGTTCATAAATATATCAAAATCAACTCAGTGATGCATTATTTTTTTGTTATCAGTGGACTTCAGTGATTCAAAAAGTGTAAGGCTAATTTAAGCATAAAAATCTCAAGTTAAGCTAACGTCGTATATTTTGACCATAAAAACTCACTTATGGGTAATCTAAATCTGTCAGACATCTCATCCAAAGACAACTCAGAACCATGACCTCCCACCCCCACCCCACGCCAACCCCCTCAACTTGCTCAGTTTCTTAATTCAGTGGGGATGTCATGTCAGATGCTTGGCCTGATGCCTACAGATGGCTTCCTTTCCCAGCTGTACTGCTGCTGTGTCATCAATCAAACAGATATGAAGGGGAGGGGCCTTTGTGGGAGTCCACCAATCAGGCGTTATGGTGGGAGATTATGTGCTTTCTGAGGAGAGGAGGTTGTTAGTGGGGGTGGGGGGGTATCCGAGCAGGAGGGCGGGTGCGGGGGCAGGTATGCAATGGTATCTTTGGTCCAGACAGTTCCTGCTGTTTTAGAGGTAGTCTGCCTGTCTAATGCCAACTCATGCATGTTTTCTCAGTCTCTTTCTCTCTCTCTTTCACACACACACACACACACACACACACACACACACACACACACACACATACACACACACAAACACACACACACACTCACACGCACACATGATGCACACACACACACACACTCCCTTATGCACAGAGTTAAAATCCTGTACCCTTTTCTCTCCTCATCTTTCTCCCTTTTCATTTACTCGGCCATCTTCCTCTTCACTTCTGTCATGTGGAGAAGTAAACAAGGGAGAGAAAAAAACTCTGACAGAGAGAGAAAGAGAGACAGTGAGAGAGACAGAGAGACAGCGAGAGAGAGACAGAGAAGGAGAGAGAGAGAGAGAGAGAGAGAGAGAGAAACAGAGACAGTGAGAGAGACAGCGAGAGAGAGACAGAGAAGGAGAGAGAGAGAGAGAGAGAGAGAGAGAGAGAGACAGCGAGAGAGACAGCAGGAGAGAATAGAGAGAAGGAGGGAGAGAGAGAGAGAGAGACAGAGAGACAGCAAGAGAGAATAGAGAGAAGGAGAGAGACAGAGAACCCAAGCGAAAAGGAACTGGCTCCAGCACCTCTGGGCTGTGATGATGACATCATCTTCTCCTCTGGTCCCAGCACATCTGGAAGCACTTGAGTTTGGGGGCTGGGAAGGTTTGGGGTGCAGGGAGGAACGGGGCTTCTTGTCAGGGATGAGGGGGAGTTCTGGCCGAGCACAGTGTTTCATAACAAGTGAGGCTCAACTCAGCAGATCCACATCAGCAGCACTCAGAGACAGAGAGAGAGAGAGAGAGAGAGGAGAGAGAGAGATGAAGAGAGAGAGAAACAGAGAGAAAGAGAGAGAGAGAGAAAGAGAGAGAGAGAGAGCAGCCGACAGGGTGAGAGAAGCCAAGCAGGAAGCCAAACAGGTACGTCACTATTGATCTTAGACGCTGTCTTAGAAGATGTCTGTTACATGCCCTTTTGTGCACTGATCTCAGATCTGCAGCAGCACCACCACTCTCTCTGTCCTCTCAGCCATGTGAGTGCACCCTGCAGGCCCTCCCTCAGCCCTCCACCAGGTGTGCTTCATAGACATCAACACAGAGGCCTGAGACCACAAGGAGGGATTCTTTCCCCTTCTTCCAACCAGTAATGATTTCATGAAAACAACTGGGGAAAAAAAAAAAAAAAAAAAAAAAAACAGTTGGAGAGAGAACCCTGCTTAGAGATTTTACTGGCTAGTTCCTCTCTCAGTGTTTGTGTGTGTGTGTGTTTGTGTATTTTGCTGTTTTGTTGATGTTGTTTTGGTTCTGTTTTGCCAATGTG
>CM059273.1:14686479-14698979 GCA_030347295.1 Setipinna tenuifilis
TGGTGTCCAGAGAAATTAACCTATGTATGAAAAACTCCATGTCAGCTTTACAACACGTCAACAAGTTGATTCACTGTTTCATATAAATGAGCTTATGAATGGTAACCATAACAACTCAGTTGAACAACAGTCTGTACCGACTGAATGCCATAAAAGTTGAATAATAGTCTATTCCACAGGCTCTATGCTTTAGTTTTTCCTAACAGATGCTATAAAGTATCAACCAGTTATTTTGGTAATTTATGCATATTGTTTTCCTAAAAAGGAAAACTGTAAAAGGAATTTTCACCGAGGCTTTCTGTTAGCAAGAGTCATGTCAAGAGTCTTTCTAAAATTAGCGAGGTGCATCAAAATTAGCCAGGCTAATTTACCACATACTTCCAAGTAATGTAATTAGCATTAAAAATATCTAGCATTTCTCCCAACATTCTAGTAAAACATGCAACTACAGTATATTTTAAAAAAAATAATAAATAGAAAAGACAAATATGTATCCACTTTAATATTAATTATTCAGCATAGCTAAAAACTAATGGGTGGCAATGTATTGGGCAGCAAGTAGAACACAATGGAGAATTAGAATCAGAATTATGAAAGAAGATAAAACCTTCATGTAGTCCTAGTAGTTTGCAAGTTTTAGAGGCTATCCTGAACTGCATTAAGTAAGCACATTTGTTGCGCTAAGTTATCTTAACAATACTTTTTTGAGGTATTGGTTCCCAAATGAAATACTTACTCATGCCTTGATTGATTGAGTTGGTGACCTTAAATAGCTGAACTGAATCAGTATCTTCAATTTTTTTACTTAATCAAACTTGTCCAGAGAGTCATTTAAGTCTTTTAAAAAGCTAAGTGGTTGAGGGGGCTAGAGAGCAACATGGCTGCTGACTCTCTGTTTACACCTGTTTATACAACTTTATAGGGAGCTGCCTAGCTATTTTTGTCATTTTATGACACACTAAACACCTTCATGTTTATGCCGTCACATCAGTTGTGTTGTACGAAAAACACAAAGAACTATCTCAGTGAAACAAAAGACACATTCCAAGGTCCAAGTCCAATACATTGAGGAGATATTCCCTTCTTTTGTTCAGCCGTTCAACGTGATTTTCTTTTTCTGCACTTGTCAGCACCACCCACCCCGCCGTCTGAAAGTATGAGTGCTCTCTGTGACATTCCGTGTCCCTTTTAAATCAGACCTTAAATTCAGGGCGGCCTGACACTTTAATAGAGAGGCTGAGCTCAGGAGCGAGTGCCCCCAAAACCCCAAAGCACCGCGCTCGCCATCCCAACCCGCTCGTTATGGCACTGCAGCCGGGACACTCCTGAGGACCTCGGTGTCCATTCCGGCTCTGATTTATCGCGTTGTTGTTGTGCAGTTGCACCTTGGGCCCAAACCCTAAACCACTAGGTTTGCTCACCGCACGGGCCGTCAGCTGAGAGAGACACATCTGTCTTGGATGATTACGAGGTGCCTATGAAAGGGGACAGAAAGCCACTGTCTCAGGTCAGAAGCTGAGGCTGAAGCTTCCTTGTGACTTTGGGAAAGTCTGTCTCATTCTCTCTCTCTGTCTTTGTCTCTCTCTTTCTCTCTCTCCCTAACTCTCTTTATCACACACTCATTAAGGCGTAAATTGGAACCATTTTTCAGTAGATTAGGTAATGAATTGGTTAACTTGCTTCCCAAATTGATCTAGAGAGGTTGGACGATTTGTTTTTATACCACATTATAAGGGGAAATTAAATATTGAAATCGACAAACAAAAGCCAAAAGCCTGGTGGTTGTTGGCGGGAAATGTGTTGCTCACTTTAGTACCCACAGTGCAAAATTAGCATCTTTAGGTCCAGAGTGAATCCAAAAACATCACAGGAAACACAACAATATGGATTTCCGTTTGTGACCTGATCTGGCAAAATTACGTAGTCAAGGCCTTGTAAAGGTTTAACAATATTTTATGTATTATGTATTGACATCAGTGAAAAGATGTGAAACTTAGCTTGAAAACTACATCCAAGACATAGAATGATGTTCAAGATGATACAATGATGTTCAAGATAATGTAAAGATAACATAGATATAACATTACATTTAAATAAAAAATATACATTACATATCATAACACCCACATTACTGGGGAATTCCCTAAATGTAGCGGTAAGACAGTGCAACAACTTTAGGCATATTACCAAAATTGTTAGGTATTGGGTTTGTATTACTGCAAATTAAAAGGTAGTGTATTCAAAAATCATGTACACATGTACATGTACTAGCTATGAGAGTTCAGAGGATGACTCTTGAATAGCTGGTACACATAGGGCTATAAATGAATGTAAAAGTGTTTTGTTTTATTAATGTTTTATTTATTGTTTAGTAAATGACCTAAATCTTATAATTTGGGCCTCATTTTTGAAAAGGACCTCACATGTGCTGAAATACACTTTCTTAGTGTATGCGAGCTGCTGTCGGGGTACCATAGCAGACTACAGTTTTTTACATGGTCGTGGTGGGCATGCCAGTAAGAGTGTGGGAGCCTGTCACTATCATGTCTCTCAACGTGTGGCAGCAGTGATCCAATAGTTTCTGACAGGGATGCAATAGTTTTTGATTTAGTTTCCCCAATTTATAATTTGGGGTTTTTTAAAGAAAAAAAAAATGCTGCCGACAGTATGCACATTCCCCTGACCGCACATTTACAGTTAAACAGTATCATTCCAAAGTCGGTCACTGAAAGTCAATACGTCACACAGCCAGACTGCTTTTTAACATTGCAACACATCCCGGCAAGCGTTTGCGGACATGCCTAAGATTGGGTCTACTAGAGCACTGTGAAAACAGAGCTTTGGCCAACAGCCTATCCGGCAGCTGTTAGTTTTTCTACCCAAAAAAAAAGACTAAAAAAAAAAGGAAAATCCCCCCATCTCCAAATAATACACATATTTCTTTGAGGAGTTCCTCTCTCTGATTTGAAAAGAAAAGACTCTTCTGTAAAGATCTGAGCACACGCTCCTTTGCCATCTTGTGTTTGATGGCGTCAGGGCTGAGGAGGTTGTGTTTACTGTGGAACGGTCACAGCTGCTTTCCGAATCAGGAATGCCTTGGCCTGTCTCTAAACACCAGGGGCCGAGGCAGAGTGGCCCAGAGCAGAAGGGCCAGGCGCACTGCCACAGGGATGCTGTGTGTGTGTGTGTGTGTGTGTGTGTGTGTGTGTGTGTGTGTGTGTGTGTGTGTGTGTGTGTGTGTTTGGATGGAGCTCCGGAGTCTGTTTTCCTCTGTTTGGAGAACCTAAGCCCTCAGAGTGCAGAGACAGTACCTGAGCTGTGAGATCATGTTCACCCCAACAGATGGCAGAGCAAGACAGAACACACACGGACAGGCTCGCGAAATCACACTCACAAACACACACACACACACACACACACACACACACACACACACACACATACACACACACACAAATACACACACAAGAGCAGGAGCGCATGTGTTCTTGTGCATGCGCACATATCCAAATGCACTTACAAAAGACACATAAGCCATTCCTCCACATTTTCTTGCCCCACATAGAGGCAGTGGAGAGTGGAGGGGGATGTGGTCCTGTTGTTCCAGGAAAATAATGTTTACATTCCCCCCAGAGGAGCGACAGAGAAAGAGAGAGAGAGAGAGAGAGAGAGAGAGAGAAAGAGAGAGAGAGAGAGAGAGAAAGAGAGAAAGATTAAGGAAGAGGGAGATCCTACTCCCCATTTTTCCCTCCACCCACTCTAGCAGTTACCTTCTTGCTGTGAAATCCAGACCTCTATTTCCACGACCCCCCACCCCCCACCCACCCCAACACCCCCGACCCTCTCAGCGTGCACGCCCCTTGTGGCAGTGGTCACGAGACTAGGAGCTGGAGCTAATGATCTCTGCTGCAATATGTTGAGGATGTTGTGACTTCTGGCCCTGTCACCCAACCCTGGGAATTACATTAAGCCAGGTCTCAGCCAAAATCAAATATCAAAGACAACAGCAAAGAAAACACACAGTAATTTCTTGTTTTTCTATGTTTGGTTAGACTCTCACTGCTTGTTTTTTGTTTTGTTTTGTTTTTTGTTTTTTTTTTGGCTTTTCATTTTGTCTGCCTCAGTCATCATCATCATTAAATCATCATTCTTCAGCCCTGTCATTGGCTGTGCCCTGGCCTCGCCCCCTCCCCTGCCATGTGATTGGCTGGCACGTGCGCGGAGTGGGGCGGAGTGTCAGGGCACTGAGGTGAGACGGCACCGTCTGTTTTCTGCAGGTGAAATAGCGACAGAGCGGAGCGCTCGCCCCAAAAAGCCGCTCGGTAATGAACCCAGACGCAAGTCAGATTCTAACAAGAAGCGCAGGGACAAGAAGAACGCACAGACAAACATGGCAGGGGAGACAAAAAGAGAGACAGAAAAAGGAGAAAACTTGAGAAAAGACAAGGAGAAAAAAAATATGGAGGGAGGGAGACAGAAAGGAAACAACTTAAGAAAATTGGTGGTGGAACTGTATGAGAACTGAATGCCAAGATGGATGTGCAGCTGTTGGAGTTGTTTAGGAGCTCTTCTAGTTTGGGAGGAGGGAGCACTTGATGCTGTCCGAATGACTCACAGAGAGAGAGAGAGAGAGAGAGAGAGAGAGAGAGAGAGAGAGAGAGAGAGAGAGGGAGAGAATGAGAACAAGAGAGAGGGAAAGAGGGAGTCAAAGAGGCTGATAAAGGGGATGAGAAAACTAGAGAGTCAAGAGAGAGGGAGCTGTCCAAAGGCAATGAAAGTGAAAGTGACAAAAGAAGTCAAACATGGCACAGCCCAAGTGCAACGGAGGAGCAGCCGCACACATTACCAGAGAGTACAGAGCAGAAACAGAACAGAACAGAAAAATTAAAACAATAATGGAGGGAGTAAAAAAGATAGAGAAGGAAACAGAGGGTGAGAGAGAGAGTGTGTGAGAATAGGCAACCTTGCAGACTCAAAGATGAAAATAAAAGAAGAGTTGAAAAAGAAAGGAGGAGGAGAAAAGAGAGAAAGAGAAGAAGAAGAAGAAGAAGAAAGAGTGTGGTTCGTTCCGTTCACCGTGGATCCCCCAGCCTCCCTCTGGACCCTGCTGCTGCTGCTGCTGCTGCTGCACACATGATGTCAGACTCTCCCTCACACACACACACATACTTACACACACACACACACACCAGCATATGGTTCTGCTAGCACTGCTGAGAGAGAGAGAGAGAGAGAAAGAGAGAGAAAGAGGGGGAGAGAGAGAAACACTTATCAGAGAGAGAGAAGGGGAGGGCCGAGGCAGGGGAAGAGAACGGGACTACAGGGAGGAGGGAGGGGTAAGATACAGGGAGAGAATGGGAAAATGAGAAGAGAGAGAGTGAGAGAGTGAGAGAGGGAACAAGAAAAAAGAGGAATGACTTTATCTCCTGAGGGATGAACTGTGGGAGTGCCTGGTGTTTTGTGGGTGGGGTTTGTGTCAATGGGCCCCACCCATTTTGGCATAGACCCCTCCCCTGTACAGCTGTGGACAAGCCAGTCAACAATCTGAATAAAGGTCTGGATGAGTGCACACACATACACACACACACACACACACACACACACACACACACATACACACACACACACACACACACACACACACACACAAACTACAATGATTTCACAAAAGGCAAATGTTCCCTTCCCTTGTATTTCTTGCAGTATCTGCTGGTGGTAATAAACATGCCAGTTTGCCTAAATGATTAGTAGTTTGCCCACAGACATGGAATGTGTGCATGCCCCCTTTTTTTGTGGGGGTGGACTAAATTATGACTTCACTGACATGTTTGCGGTTGTACTGACAGAATGACTTGTGTTTTCATGTCCCATCTCATAGAGGCTACACACCTAATTGGCGGTGTGAGGATACACACCTAATTGAAACAAGCAATTAACTCATCATGGTAAATTACTGTGCAAATTACAGCCATTTCCCTGCATTACGTATCATCAGGAAGGAGCAACAGCTTCCCATTGGATGCTATTACTTAGACTTACTATTTGTCATACAAATACATGCAGTACATCCACATACATTTTTGAATGTGAATAAAAGACAAAATTATTAACAAGAAATAATTTATTTAAGACAAAAAAAATTCTGTTTTAGGCCAGCGGCTATTAACAAAACATGTATGCATCAGCTAATTTCAGTGGAACAAGAAGAACATCTCTGGCAAAGAGGCTCCAATATGACCTCCGTATTTGTGGCGCTTTCTGGGGAAAACTAGATAAAGATCCTTTAATAATGAGGCTGGGCCTGGACGTGTTTTTAGGAGAACCTATTTTTTCTCCCTCCCTCTCTCTCCCTCTCTCTCTCTCCCTCTCTTTCTCTCTCTCTCCCAGAGCCAAGGAGGAGGAGTGGAAGGCTGCGATGTTCCGGAGCTTAATTGCAGCGCTGATGGCTCCAGGCAGAGAGTCGGGCCCTTGGAAGGATAACACTTTGCATGGGTTTGGTTTGCGAAGTCAAGAAGTCAAGTCGTACACATACACTTTAGCCGGCGTCAGGCGCACATCTTTCATCGGGGGTATCTGTGCTGAGTGTGTGTGGGGGGTGGGGGGTTGTGAAGTGTGTTGGGGCTTAAAGGATGAGGGACCCCCTCTGTAAGTCAGCGGCCCCTTTGTGTAGGCTCTCTACGTGATGACAAGCTTTTTCTGTGTGTGTGTGTGTGTGTGTGCGTGTGTGTGTTTGTGTAGAGCAGTGATGATTTGTCCCATGTGTGTCATGTATGGCCTGTTAAAGCCCTGTCCTCATGAAGTTTCACTCATCATTAACGTGTGCTGACAGACACAGTGAGATCACACTGTGTGTGTGTGTGTGTGTGTGTGTGTGTGTGTGTGTGTGTGTGTTTGCACACGCATAATGTTTAGTGTACCGTGTTGCTGCCCACCCTCGCTGATGATGTCACCGTGGTAATGTCACGGTGACAGTACCATATGAGGTCATAGTCCGCGTTTGACATTTGTAGCGCACCTTGTCCTCCAACCGTGACCGACATCTCCGACAACCGGTGGGGAGTGTGGTCCGCCTCACTCATCACCTCAGCCTGTGATTGGACACCCAGTAATTATCCCTTCCTGCGATTGGGCCAAGGACAGCATCACTAATCAGTAATCTGTGTGAGTTATGTGATGTGAGTGCGTGTATCTGCATGTGTTTATCCCATTCCTATTCTGAGCCATAGAGGTTCGGACGGTCTGAGAGACTGGAAATAGAGACCTGTGTAATCCGGCTGGAATGATGACACACATTCCCCCAGACTAGACTGCCCAGTCCAGTCCAGCTCCAGCTCCCCACCCTCAGACAGAGTGGGGCAGAGAGGAGAGAGGACAGGGAGACGGGAAGGTGGGGGCAGGGGTGGGGGCAGGGGTGGGGGGGAGAGGAGAGGAGGTGAAGGGGTAAGGGAAGAGAGCTGTCACATCCTTAGTCGCCTGGCACACCAAGCAGACATAGCTCACATAGTCCTCCTGAAACTGTGTATTGTAACTGTGTCTGCTTCTGGAGGTGTGTGTGTGTGTGGGTGTGTCAGTGTGTCTCTGTGTGGGAATGTGTGCAAGTTGTGTGTGTGTGTGTGTGTGTATTTGTGTATGCCTTGTGAAAGAGGGGTGTGACGGAAGGCAGGAAGTCAGCAAAGTTGGAAGACTGCAGATGCCTCTCCATATCAGCACTGGAGTGTATTAGTATTAGATTTACTGCACTTCATTACCTACAAGAAATATGTGGGAGTTAGGCTAATGGCTAAACTGCTATGTGTTTCACTCCAACTTTACACTCCTGCTGAATTGTTACTTTTACTTTGTGGAATACCACCCGTAAATAGATTGTGTGTGTGTGTGTGTGTGTGTGTTTCTGCTCAAAGGCTGCCGTGGTGTCATGGAGGTCAGGCATGCTCAGTAGGTGTGCTGCTTTGAGAATGGATCTTAGGGCCATGTATAGATGCTGGGGTGCTGGGCAAGTTTCTCTTTGTCTGTCTGTCTGTCTGTCTGTCTGTCTGTCTGTCTCTCTCTCTCTCTCTCTCTCTCTCTCTGTGTCTCTCTCTCTCTCTCTCACACACACACACAATCTATTTAAGGGTGGTATTTCATGAAGTAAAAGTAACAATTGAACAGGGGTGTAAAGTTGTGAAACACATAGCAGTTTAGCCATTAGCCTAACTCCCATATATTCCCTATAGGTAATGAAGTACGGTAAATGTAATACTCCAGTACTGATATGGAGAGGCATCTGCTGTCTTTTAGCTTTTAGCTGACTTCCTGCCTTTAGTCACAACCTCTTTCACAATCTGAGGAAAAGTTTGGTGAGAAAAGTTCAGAAGCAGTGCTGCTGAGAGAAAATTTGATGCAACATGAATATTGAACTGTTAGCTCACTCCACCTGAATAGGGCAACAGAATGGAATGGTAGTTTCTATGCCCCGTTCAGTTTGTGTCAGCTAGCAGTTAAATATTTGATGTATGTTACAGCACTCGGTGACCTTGAACAACAGGGCTATGGATTGATTCACAACAAATGTCTCCTTTAAGTCTAGTGAAGTCCATCTGAGACGTGGAGACCAGTTCACAGGAACCCAAACACTGTGGCGCTCCTCCAACCCATAGCCTTATTTGACCCTCCTCTCCCTGTGCCAGCTACTGTTTGCAAATGGTGGAGAGAGGCCCACTGCTGCTCCTTCAACTGCAAGTCCCACGTCCATCTTGTAGAGAGCACTCGTTTAAAAATCTCGTAAAAATCCCGTAGAGATTTGGGTCATCTGTGATAGCCAGGACCCTATGCTCTTCTTGGTGATGGTCTGTGTGTACATCCATCTTGTTGGCCTCTCCCATGCGTCCTGTTTGTTAGCCATTTTTATGGTCTTGCCATTATTAGGGCAAGTATACAGTCTGTCATTGAAACAGAAATGCTTGTGTCAGTCTGTGGGAAGTTGTACAAAAGGCCAGCCATGTTAGTTGTACCCAGAGGCAAAAGCCACTCACCATCTGTATGTCCTCTTGTTAAATTTAAAACATGTTTGCTACATGCTATATTGAGCAGTATTGCTGGCTAAAGGATATGATTTAATGTTTGTCTAAACGAGTGCAGAAATGTACAATATGTCCTCTAACATATAACTCAAATCTAAATCATATCTTTCAGCAGTGTGTTTATGTGTGTATATGTGTATGTGTGTGTCTGTGTGTGTGTCTGTGTCTGTGTGCATCAGTGAGATCAGGTAGTTGTAATCCATGTACATAGAGATAGCTGCATCTGCACAAGCAGCTGGATTGAAAGCTAAAACACAAACGATCCAAATGAAATGTCATCAGGAAAGTTAAACACAGATTCTCGCTTCCTCTTTCTCTCTCCCTCTCTCTCTTTCTCTTTCTTTCACCCCCTCTCTCTGTCTCTCTTTCTCTCTCTCTCTCGCTTCCTTTCTGTCCCTCCCTCTCACATACTACAGGAGGTACATCTGGACTTCATCCATCCAGCAGACGCTGCATACCTCTACACCAAGAGCGGAGTGCTGTTTATACAAAGAGAGAGAGAGAGAGACAGACAGAGAGAGAACGAAAAAAAAGAAAGAGAGAGAGAAAAAGAGTCTCTCACGTGTGTGTGCTTGCACGTGTGTGTGTGTGTGTGTGTGTGTGTGTGTGTGTTTGTGTGTGTGTAATTTGCAAAGCTGGTCAGACAGCGAGATGACTCACCCGTGTCCTGCTGCAACAGTGTTTCCTTGGCTTCAAAGGCATCCTGCCTCAATCCCACAAACACGCAAGAAAATGAGATGGGGCTGGGAAAATTATTAAGTCAATCCAATCAAGCCGTTTATAAACATTTTGGTGATGTTAAATCTCTTTAAATCATAAAGCATTTGATAAATGAAGCATGGTTTATTTACACAGATGAGTAAACTTTAATGGATTTTCAATTCTGTTTTAGCTCATGAAATGTTAATGCACACTCCACTTTTTGGGTGACAGGCTTATTTTTCAACCGCCTTAGAGTTAAACACTTGAGCTTGACTGTTTTTGAAACCATTCAGCACATCTTCAGATCTGGCAGTGGCACTTTAGCTATTGGCTAAGCATAAATAATTGAGTAAGATTAGACCAGTTAGCATGCTAATGGTCTAATCTGATGTAATGATTTATGCTAAGCTAATATCTGAAGTGCTACCACCAGATTCTACTGCCAGGTCTGGAGATCGTCTGAATGGGTTCAAAAATAGTAAAACTCAACTGTTTAACTAAGGGAATTAGAAAATGAGCTTATTTCCCCTCAAAAAAGCGGAGAGTTCATTTATGTTTGTCATCAGATACATTATATTGTTTGAGGTGTGAGTTAATTTACTTCTCTCTCTACAAATGTGAAGTTCTAGCTTCAGGTATACTCAAACCTAGCACACTGTGTCACTGACACGGCATGAGTTCCCCTTGGTTGGTTGTATTGGATTGGCTGAGACAGGGGTGTAGCTTTAGTAATGTTTTCCAGAGCCACAGGTGAAGAAATGTCAGTTTTTATTGAAATGACCTTTATCTCAGCAAATTAGCTGCCCTACAATGTCTACAGAGGAAAGAGAGGACCACAAAAGCCTTGTGCTTGAGTGAAACAGCTAAGGACATTTTAGTAGAAGAAATGGCTGATTTAATCTTTCTAATAAAACTTGCATCCCTTTGAGCAAGGGCGAGACAGAAAGAAAGAAATAAAGAAAGAGGGTGTGTGTGTGTGTGTTAGAGAGAGAGAGAAAGACAGACAGACAGAGAACAAGGATGATAGAATCAGAGCAAGAGTGAACTGTCAACAACTGCTTTTAGTTAGACTAATAGGCTGAGCTGCTCCACATTTTGAAGAGGTTACATATAGTTTACCTCATTCTAGGACTCCCTTGAGTTGTGTGTATGTGTGTGTGTGTGTGTGTGTGTGTGTACGTGTGTGCATCTGCGCGAGTGTATTCGAAAGGAAGTCATTTTCATGACACACATTTCCATTGAAACCTGTTATTTTATATGTGTTTCAGCTTGTGAGCATTAACTGCATTACATCTGTGTCATGAGTCCCATGCCCTGGCACATGGTCAAGCTCAGCCCCACACTGCACCTCAGCGGGCCCTGTTGCGCAGCTGCATGGTGGGGCCCAGTGAGTGTACCATTTTGCCGTCTGCTGTTCTGACCTCAGGCTCCATTATAACAGCCCCATCACCGAGCTACCCCAGGAGGGTGAGTTTACTCACCACACTCAGAGCCACAAGGGGGGTAGCCCAACAGCAAGGGTTCTCATTTTTTCCACACACACTCATACACAGCCACACACTCCCTTATGGGTTTCCCAGCACGCTTTTATCACATTTCTCAGCATACGGGCTTCGTGAAACTCACAGATTTTTCCAGAACGTGACGTTGCACCAACCCACTGACCCTTTCCTGGTGGGGAAAATTGTGCTCAGGCACTGTCTGAGAGGAATCCTACTCTGAGGCATACACAGCAGTGTGAGCACTTACTTACACACAGACACACTTATATACACACATGTTCTATTATATATCCATACATATATATATAATGTATGTTCTGTGTTCTCCATGCACCCTGATTCTCACACACACACACACACACACACACACACACACACACACACACACACACACACACACACACATACACACCAGTCCAGCAGGCCTGGAGAAGAGTCAAGAGTGTGTGTGCATGTACAGTCTTTGCCAGAGAGACTTTGTCATGGTGTTTAATACTCTTAGATCACAATGGCTCTCCATCCGTAACTGTGGGCCGTGCAGGGAGGGACTTTAACGAGCTCACATTTCAGCTGCACTTATACACTTACATTTTAACAAGCTCACATTGCACCGGTCTTACGTCGCCAAAATGAGCAGCAGCCAACATTCATGCTGATTAACACACACAGGCACACCTACAAACACACACACACACACACACACACACACACACACAAACATACACACACACACCTAGCAACATACACACATACAAACATACACACACACACACACACACACACACACACACACACACACACAGAGAACCTTACCATCCTTTTTCCAATCGTCAGCTTCCTTGTAATTCTCATGAAAGGCTGGAAAGTGCTACCTCATTCTTGCAGTAAGACCCTCTTAAAACACCATGGCTGTTCTCTAGACTAGGTGCCGGCAGTCTGTGAGCTGGCAGTGGCTTGTCGGTATGTGTGTGTGTGTGTGTGTGTGTGTGTGTGTGTGTGTGTGAATGGATATGTGTGTCAGTGGCTGGTCTTAAATCGGGAGTCCGTCTCAAATGTATCTAATCCCCCTACCAGACATGGCCATTGACGGCATCCTTGAGTGCAGCCTGCTCATTCATGGAGTCCTGTAGAGGAGATCAGGGCAGAGGTCTTGCACACAGCTGGTGGCTTGCAGTATGGAATTCTCCTCTGGAAACACAGTGAATTCACAAACATAACCAGGCCTCTTCACTTT
>CM059273.1:14711479-14733979 GCA_030347295.1 Setipinna tenuifilis
TGTGTGTGTGTGTGTGTGTGTGTGTGTGTGTGTGCGTGTCTGTGTATTTGAGTGTGTGTGAGAGAGAGAAGTCAGTATGTTTGTGTGTGTGTGTATGTGTGTGTGTGTATGAGAGAGAGAGAGAGAGAAAGAGAGAAAGAGAGAAAGAGAGAGAAGTAAGTATGTTTGTATGTCTGTGTGTGTGTGTTCCTGAACTTGAGAGCAGCTTGTGATATTTGAAGAATATTCTAAAGACCAGCTGCTAAACACTTTCGCACACACTTTTACAACACTACCCCTCCCCAAATACACACACACACACATTCACACTCACACTCGTACACGTGCGCATACACACAATTCCTACATGTGCCTATAATAATATTTGAACAGAACGCGTTCCAGACTCCTGGCTATGGAAAGTTCTACCTTTCCCATATCCATAAACCCACAGCCCCATACAATAGTCCAGAAGAGCCCAATGCCTCCACTCAAAAAACCTTCAATTTTAAAGATAATATCAAAGCAGACACTCATATAATTTTGTAGATAAACACAAATCAACATAAACCTCGGGCATGAACAAACATTGTGATAAATTTGGCCTGAAAGAAGGGATTATATCATTTGTCTATAAAACAATGAGCTGGGGACAAAATGGCATTCTCTCTTCCTTCGGCACATTCTCTGCTGTCTGAGAGTACTATAACAACACAAGTATATGAATGTAATTAATGAAATAATTTGTGTACTAAAGCCGAGTCATACATGAGTGGTATTCTGAACTTGCCTTTTTACTTTAGTACTGTGGTGTATCTACCAGCCTGTAGGGGCGCTGCATTAAGGTCATGAGTTGACCGGTGACATGTATAAGACAGAAGAAGATTGATGCATTAAAAGTGAAGTTCACGTTATCCTTTGCTCCGTGCTTTATTTCATTTTATAAGTACAATACAACATATTGGCGACGAGGATGGCGCTTCTCGGTCTGACACCACCTCCTCCCTTCCTACAAACGCCTGGGGATCCAGTGATGGGCTTCGAGGCCTGGGAGAGAATGTTTGAAACTTACCTGCTTGCATTGTCAGAAACTGACCTGTCGGACAAGAGAAAGCGCGCCCTTTTCATTCACTGCATTGGTGTGGAAGCACAAAGGATCTTCTACACACTTGACACAGGTACCACATACGCAGCTGCACGGAAAGCATTGACTGCCTTTTTTGTTCCGAAAGTCAACGTAGTTGCCGAAAGAAATAAGTTTCGTTTGCGAAACCAGAACGTTGGCGAGTCTGTTGTACATTACATAGCTGCCTTGCGTGAACTAGCCGTTAAATGTGACTTCAAGCAAATGACAGATGACATGATAAGAGATCAGTTAGTGGAGAAGACGAGCAGTGCAAGAATACGAGAACGCTTGCTACTGGAAGATGGACTGACACTGAAAAAGGCAA
Source organism: Setipinna tenuifilis (assembly GCA_030347295.1). Taxonomy (NCBI): domain Eukaryota; kingdom Metazoa; phylum Chordata; class Actinopteri; order Clupeiformes; family Engraulidae; genus Setipinna; species Setipinna tenuifilis. The sequence continues at coordinate 14,712,910 of CM059273.1, forward strand.
TTACGATAGCTTGCCAAGTAGAATCCGCTGTTTCCGATGCAAATGCAATTAATAAAAAAGTTACCACAGATGCCGTAGTTGGGGCCGTGCAAGGGACTACTTTTCGCAGCAGCAGCAACGCCATGCCGCACGTTCCTCTACTACGCGCACAGAATCTACACATGCTGCTAGTAAGAAGTGCTATCGCTGTGGGTCGTCTGCCCACTTAGCAAACAGCTCTACATGCCCTGCGAAGTCCGTTGTCTGCAGACAGTGCAATAAAAGCGGACATTTTGCAAAAGTTTGCAGAAGCACTCCCACTTCAGCGGTAAATGAAGTTTCCAATGAGGTTTCCAGTGTTGTGGTTCTGAACATAGCCGACGGTGCAGACATGAATACAAACAAACTGTGGTGCAAGGTGTTACTTAAAGCTGCTGGCGGCTCCAGCACAATTGCAAACTTACTGATTGACACAGGATCTGCTGTTTCCATCATTCCTCATCGCTTCTATACAGACAATTTCAAAGACATTGCTTTAACACAGCCTACTTTGCGCCTAATTACATACACTAAAGAGCCCATTCCAGTGCTTGGCTGTGTCACTTTGGATGTGATATGCGATGACAAATCTGCAAAATGCAACTTCTACGTCGTTCCAGCAGGAGTTCCCATCCTTGGAATGGATCTGCTTACTGCTCTGCAGTTGGACATTACAAAGCACAGCATCCTGAGTTCTACACCGCCCTCAGCACTAGTGCAACTTACACACACTACACACACTGTCTCCAAGGGAGTTACCAACTACGTCCACAAAGTCAAGCTGCGTCCTGAGATACCTCCTGTTCAGCAAAAGCTGCGCCGTTTACCATTCTCCATCCGTGCTGACGTCGCCGCTGAGCTGATGCGAATGGAAAAGGAGGGCATCATCGAGCGAATTGATTCATCTCCATGGGTATCACCAATGCTTGCCATCAAGAAGAAAAGTGGACAGCTGAGGCTATGCGCTGACCTACGAGAGGTCAACAAAGCAGTGGTGATCGACAGCCATCCCTTACCTCACATCGAAGAAGTGTTCCATGAGCTGAGGGGTGCACATATGTTTTCAACTATCGACTTACAAAGTGCCTATCATCAGCTGCCCTTACATGCTGACAGCAGAGATCTCACCGCTTTTATCAGTCATGAAGGTCTGTTTCGCTACACCAAAGTCCCGTACGGCTTGGCCTCAGCTCCGAGCGCCTTTCAACGAATGATGTCACACGTCCTGGCTGGTGTGAAAGGTGTCCAGTGTTACCTTGATGACATCATCATCAGTGGTGAAACTCCTGAAGTGCACGAGCAGCGCCTCAAGACAGTGCTCCAGCGTCTACACGACACGGGCCTCAAGCTCAACATGGCCAAGTGCCACTTCAGAAAGAGAGAGCTACCCTTCCTGGGCCACATCATTTCTGCTGCAGGCCTCCGACCTGACGACGACCACATCAAAGCCGTGGCTGATGCTCCTACTCCTTCTGATGCTCCTGCGCTCCGCTCCTTTTTGGGCCTGACCTCCTTCTACCAGAAATTCATTCCAAACTACGCAAGGGTAGTGGAACCACTGAGAGCCCTGCTGAGAAAAGACTGTAAGTACGCATGGACTACTGATGCACAAAATGCTTTCACTCAGGTCAAGAAACTGATAATCAGTAGCCCAGCTCTTGCATTGTACGATCCAGCACTGCCTACCATAGTGACAACTGATGCCTGTGATTATGGCATTGGTGCAGTGCTTACTCAATTACATGGCGACACTGAGAAAACGATTGCATTTGCCTCTCGCACACTGACAGACAGTGAGAGAAAATACTCCACAATTGAAAAAGAAGCACTGGCCTGCGTGTGGGCGACAGAGCGCTGGCGAACTTACCTGTGGGGCAATCACTTTACCCTTCGGACCGATCACAGCCCCCTGACAACGCTGCTCACCTCAAAGGGCCTTGGTAGAGCAGGCATGAGAATCGCCAGGTGGTCTGCCAGGCTACTTACCTTCAACTACACCATTGAGTACAAGCGAGGCTGCGACAACGTCATTGCTGACTGCCTCTCACGCCTGCCGCTGCCGGATGCTGACATGACTGTGGAACCAGACACTGAAATCGTGGCGTTGGTATCTGATGACTTCGCTGCTGTTACTGCTGCTGAACTGAGTGCTGCATGCAAAGACTGTCCAGTACTGCAACAGGTGAGAACTTACATGCAAAATGGTTGGCCACGTACACACAAAGGCCTTGATCCAGCCATCCAACCATACTACAGAATACAGACTGAGCTCTCTGAACATGGTGACTGCATCATCCGTGGTACTCATCGTGTGGTGGTCCCACCAGAGCTCCAGCCTAAACTCATCCGTATCGCACACGACACTCACCAAGGAATTGTCCGTACAAAACAGAGACTCAGAGAACTGTATTGGTGGCCTGGAATGGACACTGATGTGCAGGCTGCCATCAAGTCATGTGTCACATGTGCACAGCATGACAAGACAGCTGTGGTCAAAACAGCTCCTCTGACTCCTGTGAGTCTACCTGATGGTGCTTGGGAGAAGCTTGCTATCGACATTGTTGGCCCTTACCTCCATGCACCACCTGACTGTCGCTACGCCATAACTCTCGTAGATTACTACAGCAAATGGCCAGAAGTTGCATTCACCTCTGACGTTACCTCCTCCTCCGTCATCAAGTTCCTGTCCACCGTCTTCAGCCGTGAGGGTAACCCGCTGGAGCTGGTGACAGACAACGGCTCAGTGTTCGTCTCCTCTGAATTAGAGTCCTTCCTTGCCAGCCGAGACATCAAACACCTCCGCAGTTCAGTCTACTACCCACAATGCAATGGAGAAGTTGAAAGATGGAACAGAGTACTCAAAGACTGTCTTCAAACTGCAGACATTGAGGGCAGACCATGGAAACAGTTTGTCACTGACTTTTTGTTCTCCTACCGTGCTACACCACACTCGCTTACACAAGTGTCACCTGCTGAACTCTTGCATGGCCGTCCTCTTAACACTAAGCTGAACATCAGAGGCCTACCTACAAATCCCAAAACACTCGACCATGCTGCACTCAGAGACACTGTTCGTGCAAAACAAATCAAAGTGAAAGAGTACACAGACCGCCGCCGCAGTGCACAGGTTTCCACTTTCAAGGTGGGTGACTTTGTGCGCATCAAAAAGCCTGTGCTGGTCAGAAAAGGTGCCCACAAATTCACGCCACCTTTCCAGATTACTGCTGTGAAGGGCCCTGCAACCTTTCTCCTCTCTAATGGCAAAGTGTGGAATGCAAGCCACCTTGCCTTTGCTCCTCCAGACACTGTGCCCATGACTTTGACCCCACAGCAGTTTGACCAGGCACTTCCTGCAGCTGTGCCGTTACGGAGAAATGTCCGTCCGCCGGAGTGGCATAAGGATTATGTCACATAAAAAAAAAAAAAAAAAAAAAAAAAAATGTTTAATTGTGCATTGTTCTGCTAAAAAAAGAGAGACCATACTGTTACATTCTTCATTTAGTTACACTGTTATCTTAGAGATCAGTTCTGTGTAAGGTACAGTAATGTGCAGTATAATTTACTATGTTGATCTTGCTGCTGTTTTGCCACCTTAACACTTACATATGGTAATGTTTTATATTTTAAGTTTGCCATAATGAAATTCTTAGTGAGTGGTATTGTTCTTAAGAAAAGGGGAATATGTGGTGTATCTACCAGCCTGTAGGGGCGCTGCATTAAGGTCATGAGTTGACCGGTGACATGTATAAGACAGAAGAAGATTGATGCATTAAAAGTGAAGTTCACGTTATCCTTTGCTCCGTGCTTTATTTCATTTTATAAGTACAATACAACAAGTACATATGCCTTGCCTTTTTATAATTGTACATATAGTCCTGCATCGATCCAGTTTCAAAAACTAACACCAACCCATAAGTGCTAAAAAAAACAGGCTTTGATGACTTACATTCATATCCTCCAGTTTTGGTGTTTTTTAATGTTGAACTTTTGGTTAAGAATCTGTCAAATGTGGCGATACCTGTGCATCTGCCAAAGACAATAAGCTCAGCTTGCAGCTATCCAACCTTTGGCCAGTTTTAACATTCTGCAAAGCCACTGATAATATTATTTTCATCAGTTCTCATCAAACCACATTTATTCTCCAAATGTCCGGTTTGTATTGGAAGACTGGTTTTCTACAATTTGATAGGCCACACTAGCCAAATTAATGAAACTAATGAAACAGCATCAAGACAGCATTAGATGATGTGAGAAGTGAAAGGTCATTGACTTTTAATTGACAAAAAAGTGACATATACCTTAAACTGGGCCCACCCATACTCCCTGTGATGCTGCATTGAATTCCCCGTTTATGTCAGTCTGGCCAACCTGCCTATTCTCAGCTGTTCCTTTGCCCGAGAAATCAGACAGACACCAATGAAAAACGAACACTGCGCATTAGTCATCAGAATCAGTGGTCTGGTTGGTTGTAGCTTCATTCACTTGTACACAGAGGCATTTGAAAGACGCCCGTTGATCCCGCCTCTGAGAACTTCTTGTCTAAGGGATCTTTGCCAGACCAAGCGCCGTCTATGAGCTTGCTGCGACAGCCAGGCTACATACACCCCATATGGCTCTCTAGAAAAAGTGCTTTGATGATAGTGATTTGGATTCCAAAAAGCTGCTCATCTCTTTTTTTCTGCTTCATTTTGACATTCAAAAGTACTATGTTGTTTTTTTCTCACACGCTACCTACCAGTAATTCATTTTTTTATTACGCCTTTAACTGAGAATTAACATACATCTATTCCAGCTTTTTCATGCTGGAGCAGGATACTAGCTTCTCCTTATTATGGCCTATATATATGGAAAACGTTGTGACCAAATATCTGCCTTGTGAGTTATACGATGGTTATAAAGACTACAAAGCTTATAATTAGGTTATAAACATCTTATAACAAACTCACTCTCACATTACAATAGAGTAAAACCACTGCAATGTTAAAAGCTTAGCCTAACCAAAAGGGGTTTCAAGTTTATTTTACATCAGATGAAAGGCAGCATCTATGATTATGGAAAGTCACACACTGTAAGTAGAGCAGCTGTGTTTGTCTCGCACTCGCAGATTAACGAGAGACACACACACTTTTCAGAGGATATACACCATAGTGTAGGCCTGCTCCACCATTAGATGGCTCACAAAGAAGAGTGCTACACCACATAGCCACCCTCTTTGGAATTAAGTTCATCTTAAATGTAGTATTAAAACTGTATAAAATAAGAGGTCTGGCAGAGCAGCCATTACACATGGCTGTGTTTTCTTTTATTTACGTTTCTTCCCTCCCCCCGTTTTATACTCGTTTTTTTACTGTCTCTCATTATAGGCTTTTCTGTCAGAAACATCATGTTTGTACACAGTGTCTAAGCTCCTTCAAACGCTCTGCAATTAAGAGGGCTGCATGTATGTCTGTGTGTGTGTGTGTGTGTGTGTGTGTGTGTGTGTGTGTGTGTGTGATAATTATGCTCTGCCACTCCAAACAGTGGTCTGGGTGGGGGAGACTGGTGGCTGTGGCTGAGTGTGCTGCAGACAGGGTTAGCTAATGGCAGAGCCAGTGTGCTCCAATCTCCCCTCGTTTGCTTGTGCGTCTCCATGCCGCAGCCTTAAATTAAACTCTGAGGCGTACGCTGCCAAATGAGAGGTGTACGCATGTTGCACGAGTGCTCACTTTTATCTGTGTTATGTTTCACAGTGCCTCTGTATACATGTATGTGCATGCATCTGTGCATGTGTATACATACAGCATACATGAGAAAGGGTCATGATAGTTTGTTTATTTATTGTATGTACATGAATGTGTGTTTTCTCATAAAGATGGGGTCTGTAAACAGCTAATATACTATATGTGTGAGTGTGACACAGAAAAAGATAGATAGATAGATAGATAGATAGATAGATAGATAGATAGATAGATAGATAGACAGATAGATAGATAGAGAGACAGAGAGAGAGAGAGAGAGGGAGAGAGAGATAGATGGTGAGAGAGAGAGAGAGAGAGAGAGAAAGAGAGAGAGAGAGAGAAAGACTTAGATATCCATGCAGACATGTTTGTGTGGAGCATAAATGAGTGTTTTGGTTGTCAGTACCGCAGGTGATGCTGCTCTGTAATTGGGCCAAAGGCTGGATGACATGGTCCCATTCTAAACTATTTCCTGTTTGGACAAATTTCACGGACCGTGTGCTCCCAATGAGAGGTGTGCAGAATTGTCAGGTCAATGAGTTTACAAAAGATCTTATCTTACCTTCTTATCTTACCTTACATCAGCTTTCACAGACAGAGAGTAAATGAGGTTTTAAACATCAATCAGAATATATGAATATGGTCCTGGTGGTAGGTGAAAACATATAAACCTCTCTTTGATCACGTACCTTAAGAAACCATTTTTTAAAACAAAACACTCTTGTATCTTTACGTTTCACATCCTTTTAGGGTAGTTAAAATGCCTTTTGTATCAGAAAATAAGATCTAAGATACACATTTCATTCTCTCTCTGTGTCTCTCTGGCTATGCATGGCTAGAGTTTTGGTACTGGCAGAGCCCTGCCTAGATTTATTGTGTTAGGCAGGGTTAGGTTGTTTCTTTGCCGTACTATTCAATAAAACTGTCCATTCAGCAACAGTGGCAACTGCATCCTCTAAGTTCAAACATTCTTCTTTATTCCTGATAATAAAATACTCAATAGCTTTACTAAGAGCACTATAAACCACAGCTTCACTCAGTTCCTGACTATTCATGCATCTTTGTCTAAGTAGTCTTCTGTGTTGTGTCTAACCGCTGTCTTGCACCGGATTAAATCACGCATCTAAGGAGGCAAGCTGGTTTTAAGAGCTTAGCGTTCTATTCAATGGTGGCCAAGCCAGAGTCAAACTTATGAGAAGGAATCCGTTTCCACCGGAATACGTTTGCCCTCCAGCTCCAGTTGCACTCCCAAAGCCAAGCTGTCCCTACAAAGACCAGGCTCCTTTAGGTTGTCCGAAGTAGTAGCCTTTTTTATTTTGAGAAGATTGCCCTGTAGGAAAGACAATTTGTTCCATGATGAGTCAACAAAAAACACTTAATGTAATGAAATCTTAATGACACAAACTAACATAGGAAACCTTGATCAACAAAGGGGCCGTCTAACAATTGCGCTGGGTCCAAAAATGGGATTTGTCTTAAACATGCTGTGAGTGGGGAAATTTATACAACCTTTAAAACAGTTCAGTTGACAATTACAACCAGATGTAATAAACAAACACCAAACAGTCCTGTGATTCTCTAGGAAAGGGACTGCCATGGCTCCAGTCGTGGGTAACTGAATCCAGTGTGTTCCCTACAGATAGAGCTGAATGCAAGACATCAGCCTGCCACATGCCAGTTGGGAGCCACGCAGAGGGCCTGGTTCTTATTACTGGAGACGGCAGTTGACGGCCGGCCTTCCTGTGGATCAAACCCGGACACCACTGAGCCCACTGCTCCTCCTGAGCTACTCATCTACCAGGGGAGACTGGCTGATGATTAGCCTTCTGCTAAGTTAAATGATCACGTCATCTAAAAATTGAAAGAGAGAGAGCACTAAGCTAGTGGTGGTAATGTCTGCTTTTTTGTGAACGTTTGCTGCTTTGCTAAACCTCTCATAGATCTTTGCTTTCCATTAATCTATTTTGTTTACTTTTCGTACCCACTGGTAAGTTAGCACACATAACAATTACTGTTGTGAAATGTTAAATTGTGGTAAAATAGTTACCTTGGAAGTCTTCTAAGTGCTATTGCTATTGCACATGCTATTACATGAACAGAAAAGCCACTACTTGCCTGACAGAATAACAGACTAAATAGCCAAATAAATGTGCTTATACCTCCTCTATCAAACCTCTCCCAAACATTAGGATACTGGCTCTGGTCAAACTGATTAAATTCAACAAAACAAAGAAAGTCCGCAACACCATGCTCCCATAGAATATATTCATTTGTGCACTTCATGAATAATTATCTTTTATGGGAGTATTTTTGTGGTGTGTTTGTTGGCTTTCCTGCTTTGGTCCAGCACCCATATTAAGGCGGATGTGTGTACTTTTTCTTTTTACAAACTGATTACGCAAAGTAGTCAGGCTTAGCTATGAGTTCATTAGCTGCAATTAAACAGCAGCATATGAAATGCTCTTGAGGTTTTGTTTTGATTTTTTGTAGCATATATTAAGGTAAGCCAGTGCCAGAGCTTTTTGTGCAATCACAGAGCTAAATGATATGGTTTGGTTTTATCAATGTGGGTGGTTTTTTTGTTTACATCCAGACCACAAACAAAAGCATTGCACAAATACATGAACTTGACAGAGAGGATGTCAACACGAATTAGTTTAATCAACTCTTGGGAAAAACAGTGAAAGGGCATGAATTACTTTTGATTAGAGTTAAATTGTGGATTACACAACATGGCACAACACAACTGACAATCTGTAAGTTACACTGCACATACATGTAATCACAGTGTAACAAGGACAGTTTGGCAAAACGTTTTAATTTTAAAGTGTGGGCTACAGATATGTTCAATCCTAAACCTTTGAAGTGACATACAACTGACATGAGTCATTACCAGGCGAATGAAGACTCTCTCGACCGTCCCCGCTGGATGCGGACTGAATACCACACTTGCAATATCTGAGTGTCCATCCCGGCACTCTCAGACTCACAAAATCTTGAACGTTGTGAGAAGCAGGATCACATTAAATTCTGTAGAAATTCTGACTTTACGTACCTCGCTGGACATGGCTACTTTCGTATTCGCTGGTTACTCTGGTCAGTTGAGTTAAAAACACATGCACAATGTGAGGGGAAAGGACAACAGTCCATTTTTACGCCCGAGTTCATTAACTTGAAGACACTAGGGGGAGCTCCATTGAGAAAAACACTCAAACTTAGCATAGTATCTCTTTAATAGTGCTTCTTTTCGGTAAACCTAAAACAACAATACTGCAAGAAAACTGAATGGGCCTATTGAAGGTGTTTGTTTATACTTTGCTTGATTCAGTGTTGAAGCCCTCATACTTGATTACACAACAGCGTACATTTTATGACTGTCCCACTGGAAAAAAAAGACAAAAACGCAATGCAATAAATTGTCTTTACAACAATAAGATTATTTTGGCTTCATCTTGACATGAAATATATTGACATATAAAACTGCTGAACACCACTTGAGTCCATTGTAAATTTTCTGGTGTTGCTGAAGATGAAGCTCTGTGGTCACATCAGCCTGATTTACATCTGGTGACGCAGTATCCAGGTCACCATGTGATTTGTTGCACGGCAACCGCATCCCCAAAAGAGTGTGTGTCTCTACTTTGTATTTATCTGAACAGCCAGCGAAGGATTCACCATTCTCTCTCTCTCTCTCTCTCTCTCTCTCTCTCTCTCTCTCTCTCTCTCTCACACACACACACACACACACACATCAACTCTTTTCTCTCCTTCTCTCTCTCTCACTTTCTTTCCTTCTCTCTCTCTCTCTCTCCCTCTCTTTCTCTGTCTATTAACGTGACTGTGTTCATCCAGGTTGGTAGTGGATTAAGGGTGTGAAGCCAGCTGCCCTTGCTGCCTCTGCCTTGGCTGCAGCTCCTCTTCCTGCTGCTGAATTGCTGGGTGGACGCCCATGCCAAGCACATATCTCTCCCTCGCCCTCCATTAGACAAATGTGCCATGATTGATCACACCTCAGGGATAGCATTTTCATTGTAGTAGGACTTGGATGAGATGAAAATTTCATTCGCCAATCATTCATCAGTCATCATTCCACATCATATTACAGTCACACACACACACACACACAAACACACACACACACACACACAGATTTTTTTCTTTCTATCTCTCTCCTTACCCTTCTCTCTCTCTTTCTATCACACACACACACACACACACACACACACACACACACACACACACACACACACACACACACACACACACAGGTTCTGTCTATTTCTGATCAGCAGCACCACAGAAGCTCTGCATGATGTAACAGGTATGGGAGCAGGGACGAGCAAGCTTTTTTTTTTTTTCACTCTCGCTCTCTCCCTTGCACCAGGATTTGACTTGTGTTTGGCAGCTCCTAGATTACTTGGCTTGGCTCTGTTTTGTGGAAAGTATGGCGTATAACCATGGAAAATCTGGAGAGCAAACATGCCAAAAAAGTGTTTGCGGTCTTTAACACCTGGCCCTGTCTATTTTCATTTGGAAATGGGACAATGATGACTGCAACACATATGGCCTTTTCAGTCAAACTCATTACTATTAGTAGAAAACAGCCTTCGAAGTCATGACAAAAAATAGTAGCTTTAATAGTTGTGAAAGTAACACAAATAGAACTTCTAAGTACCACTTCTAATGAAAACACATCAGTAACTCCATACACATTGCCATGCCGTGGCAAATTCAGGGCAATAATATTTTAACATCTGATAGCAGCAATCTTTTTATTTCTGGCAAGAGCAGAGATGCGTTAATGATTTGGCAGCATCATTAATTGGCAGCGCCGCTGAGAAACAGCCTTGTTATCTCTCTGGTTCCAAGATCCATTACCGGCTGTTTTTACCCTTTTGTTTAACTTTGTGGCTTCCCAGCAGAAACACAATTATCCCCAGAAAAGGTTGCTATGTGTGTCGTCATCTCCAAAAAAGTGGCATTATATAGTCAGTGACTGTGCATTGTTCCTGAAAGCAGCACGTCCAAAGGGTACAATAGGATGGACAGCCAGAGAACAGAGCATAGCTGTTGTTGAGAAGAGTGAACGGGCCGTTTCGTTTGGCATGGCTGCACAGCCTGGCCTGGGACAAGTGCTGCTCTAGGCCTTGGGCTTGGGTCTGACTTGGGCTTGTTTTGTGCATCCAACCACACAGGCCTAACCTCTGCCAGGGGATGCTGGAGCTGCTTTTGTTCCTGTGTGTGCATGTGTGTGTCTGTGTCTGTGTTTATCCCTTTCTTGAGAAGTGCATAACAAATCATTACTGAGACTGTGAATGTACGTGTGTATTTGACATAGTGAGAGAGAGAGGGACAGAGAGAGAGAAGGAGAGAAAGTGAGAGAGAGAGGGAGAGAAAAGAGTTGATGCGTGCACCCGCATTTGTGTGTGTGTGTGTGTATGTGTGTCAGTGTCAGTGAGAGACTGGGGGAGACAGTGTGTGACTGGAGTTTGGCCAGAAAGCTGGGATTTTAATCTAGCTCTAGCCTTGCTGCTCACTTGGGTTTTTGCAGAGTGGAGAGTGTGTTGGCATGTTGGCTGCACGTGTCACCTCATCAGCCAAGACGGCTTCGGGAAGCACCGACAGCATAAGCACAGCCCTCCTAATTTCCTTTCCTTCTTTCCTCTCCACCATCCCACATTTTTCATATTCTGTCTTCACTCTGTTCCCCTACTCTGTCTTTCTCTCTCCCACCCTCTCTCTCTCGCACTGTCTCTCTCTCTTACACACACACTCTCTCTCTCACTCTCTCTCTCTCACACATGCAAACACTCTCGATCTCTCTGTCTCTCTTTCTCTCTCCCTCTCTCTCTCACACACTCTCTCTCTCTCACTCTCTCTCTCTCTCACATGCTCTCTTAATCTCTCTCTCTCACACTCTGTCTTTTCCTTTCTTACCTCCTCTTTTCTCTGTCTTTAAAAACTGCTTTGCTGCAAACACTCTTGTAATCCACTGTATAGCTTCACTGATGAAAAAGCTGTCAGTTAGTTATTTATCGTCTTTGTCACATTGCAGATCAGGCGTTAGATCAGAGCACCTGAACTAATGCATTCAGCGCACTTGCTCACAATCGTGCTGTGAAACAGGATAAGTGCTGTTTGTTCCGCCTGTCCGGTCCTGTCTGGATTTGCTTTAGCCGAGAACACGTCGTCTCTTTTTGGATCACCAGAACACGTTCCTGTCGTGGCCTGAAAATGCGTGGAGGGCCCATTCCAAGCTGCTCTTTTCAGTCCAGTGAAGGAATTTGAAGATCACATTTGCATAGTTTTTTAAGATAATGACCAAGTCATGACAAGGAAATTGGCAATCTATTTGTTGTTATTTTGTGTCCAGCTCCTGTCCATCTGAATCATACTCCACTTGCCAGGCCGTCCTTTGCCAGCACAATATGTTTGCCTGCCAGCTTCTTCTTTTTTCCCTCTTTTTTTTCAACCATCAACCTGACATTTTACTTTCACAGTGTTACTCTGAGCTTACAACATAGGGTGGAGGACACACAAAAAAACTCACACAAAATTAAATTTGTATTCATCAATTCCAGTATTTGGAATGATACTTGACTCCAAGTCTAAGACACAAGGGAGCACTTGTGAAAAACATTAGTATAAGTATCCCATCATGTCATCTCTACTTTAAGAGTAAGATGACATTCAGTAAATAAACATGACTAGGACCAACAAGTTGATGTAGTTTATGGAGTAGGAAAGATGGATTATGGGAAAGAGACTTTTTTCGCTTGCACATGTTGCTACCATTTTGTTAAATGGGACAAAGTGAAGCTCCTGAGAGTTCTCAGTAGAGCACCACCGCTATGTTCTCACAGGAGAATTACATACACGCCCACACACACACGCAAACACACATACACTCACGTACACAATCATACACCTACACAAACATCTCTGGACATAATAGACCCCATGAAGAAACAAAAAAACCACAGCGCTGGGACTGTCCGGCAGCATGGCAATTACATCATAGCAAGCGTGAGGAGAGATAGTTTTCCCATCCTTGTCACACCTCTGCTCACAGCAGTGGCATTTTTTTGCAGCCTCTAGGCATGAATCCATCATGCAGCCGTGCGTTTGTGGAGAGAGAGAGCTTGTCGAGTTTGGCAAAGTGTTACAGTAAATCAGGAAATGACCGGAATACAAAACCGAGTTTCCAGTCAGCAAATGCTAAATGGGAATCCTCTATCACATATATGCTGTTTTTATGATCCCCCTCAAATCAGCACATCTTCTAAATATACACGCTACATTTTTTTGTCCTTATCTGTGGATGCATGTGAAGGAGTGTATATTTGTGTGGAGGTGAGAAAGGGTGAGAGAGGCCTGTTTATGGAACGGAGCAACACACAACTTTTACGCCACGAGAGGTCAAGGGTGACATCTGGGCTGTTTGTTTGGAGGGGGCTTCTCAGAAAAGCATCCCACGGGGGGAGGTGGTTTTCACAAGCTGTCACCACGATGACCCACCCCCCTCTCCCCCCCCCCCAACCCCCCCTTTCCGGAATCCCCCTCAGGAATGTGGGAGACCCATTTAGATATCCAGGTTGCGGCCCTCCCTGGAAGGGTGCCAATGGAAGGAAAAGCGGAAGGACGATCAGCAGAAATATCCAGGTCACTATCCTGCCCAAATTACTGCGATTTCGTTTCCTTGTTTTCCTTTTCCACAGCACGAGAATTACAGCATTGCTGAGGCATTTTGTTACACTGAAATGGCTGAAAAAGGGTTATTTCAATGAAACAACATACTAGTTATTAGTAAGTCACGCACTGTCAGTCAGCATAGCACAAACACAAACACATACAGATGATGGCTTCCATTTTGGCTGTTTTACCCAACTCCCCCCCACCCCACACCCCCCACCATGACCATCTCATTTCCTTCTGTTCCAGCCAAGCACTGGTCTCACTGAGATTGTAAAAACCCCTCCCTCCCTGTTTCCGCCCTCCCACCCCCCCTTGCTCAGATATGTTCCATTGCTCTCAGCTCCTGTGTTTTCTGTTTGGGTTTCTGGTTCCAGTCTTTTGAGAATCTGTCATTAGGTCCAGACCACAACGCTGCCTCATCATTCCGCTCCCAGATCACCATCCTCATCATCATTTGACATGGCTACGCAGAACAGGCCGTCCTGGCCTCTGGAACCCGCGCCCCCCAACACCACCCCCACCACCAACACCGCAAAGTCTCTGACTGCGTTATCAGGTATCTCCAGGGGTGGAAAAAAAACTGGAAAAGTTGAGAACTAGAACAACACTGGGATAGGATCATCTCAGTAAAGATTCACTATTTCCACATCAAACACACACACACACACACACACACACACACACACACACACACACGTACACACACACACACACACACACACATCATCCAGAATACTAGCCTTCCTTGCCATAGCAGTTGGCTACAGCCAGATAGGTCATAGTGCTCATGTCACACACAACTTTGCTCTCTGTGATACTGAATTAGAGAGGACACTGATGTCTTTTAGGTCAAGACCATGGAGAGACCTTGTAGTCTTTTTTCTTTCGGACACTGAGTTCACTAAGGGACACTGGGTTGCCAAGACATATCAACACTCTCTAACAGTCACACCAAGGGCCACATCTAAAATGTGCAAAAGCAAACAGTTTTAGAACAAGCACCAGCAGTGCACATAAGCAAAGGCTCTCATTGTTTTCAGTGTTTTGAATCTTTTGTAATTTCCCCATTTATGTTTTGAGAAATATTGAAATTCGTCGGCATTATAAAAGAGTCATCTTGGAAGAATCAAGAGTCTTTGTTGTTATTTTTAAGGTGAAACAGGTGGTTGCCTTGCAGAACAGAATTCTTTCATTTGTTTGTGCTCCACTGGCACAAATTGCAGAAGATAAAAAGATTAAGGAATAAAGATTTAGTAAATCAAACAGTTATAGACACATGTGCACACATGCTCACCCACGCTCACACATACACACACACTTACGCAAAAACACACAGGTTTTATTTGGTATATTTATTTTAATATATATACCAACTTTGCTTCTTTTGCTAAAGACTATGCCAAATGTTGCATATGCAACATCTTTTTACAGCATACTGTCATATCCGCTGACTAAACACAGTGAAATTCGAAGATCGAACAAGTTAAACAAGACATCCCTCAAGCGCCAAAGCCTCAATGCTCAGAGCAGACACACAGGTGTTACACAATATGGAGGCCGTGAAGCAGAACAATTCTGCATGTCTAGCTGCAGGAACCATCTCTATAAACAAGGCATTGATGTGGTTGTAGAGAATGTGACTGTTTTTTTGTGACTGAACATCCCACGTTTCATTTCTTGGCAGAACTTGTAATCATTACTTTTAACCTTTCCTAATTGGCCGTCTAAACACCCTTAAGATACAGTCTGCTGTCCTGATTGCTGACACAACATTCATGCATACACACGCATGCACAGACACACACACACACACGCACACGCACACGCACACACACGCACACACACACACACACACACACACACACACACACATACACACACTCACACATACACACACTTAAACAGAGGAAGAGAGTGTTACAGAACACTTTCCTTAAACAAGGTGGTGATGTGGTTGTAGAGAACATGATTAGCTCATTGGCTCCTGCTTTCTGAACCTTCCAAGTTTCCTGGCTGAACTTTGATTCATTACTTTTAACATTTCCTTTTGGGGTCTGTAAACACCATGGGGGCAGTAGATCCTGTCCTGATTATTAAAACAATAAACGCACGCTGTGTGTGCACACACACACATAAACTTACACACACACACACATACACACACACACACTTCACACCTTGTGTTGAGATGGTTGATAAAAGCAGATCAATCTTTCAAACCAGCGAGTCTCTGGCCTGTGCTTCTCCTGTCTCTGGCCAAACAAACCCAACTGCTGGAGCACTGGTTCTGAATGTTCCAGTTACTTGGATAGCTCAGCCTAAAACACCATTCTCACATTTCTCTGCTGGAAGCTTTGGATGAGCAACCAGAGAGGCATCTCCTCTGATCTCTTTTCTTCTTCTTCTTCCTCTTCTTCTTCTTCTTCTTCTTCTTCTTCTTCTTCTTCTTCTTCTTCTTCTTCTTCTTCCTCCTCCTTCTAGATGCCAAACAAAGACTCCTCCTCTCATTTCTTTTTTGTCTCTGTGTCCTGCCCAAGGCCAAACTTTCCCAATTAAATCTCTCCCTCTCACGCTGTTTCTCTTCTCATCCAGCCCTTCCCACGTGCCGCCCTGTTGTTTGCCTGTCATCGTCTCTGTCCCTCTCCTCCTCCTTGTCAGAACCATGTCGAGCATCCTCTCACAAGTGTTTTGATGGTTTTGCGAGGCTAAGGCAAGACGTTTTTAAATGCATGTTTTGTTGTTAATGAGGCTCCCTGAAAATGAGGACACGGCACGATGAGTGTTGCTGATGACTTTAAAAGCTGCACAGATGCAGATCTTCGCAGCTCAGAACTAATTGGAAGTAATACAGTGTAGCTTTATCACAGGGTCTGGCTTCAATTTAGCTGATGCTTCAGTTGAACCAGCCCAGGAAAATCAATTTTAAATGCAAATTTAACTGACAGTTCTGTTTTTGTATTGCTTCCCCGAGCCTGCACATTTGGTGGAAGGAGAACGGGAGCCAGTGCTTGCCAGAGCTTACACCAAACCAGGCGAGCTGATTGGCTCCTGGTGGCTATAAAGTGAGATTACCCTTGTCAGTCAGCCAGTCACACCTTAGTACGTTGGCATAGACCTGACACAAACACACAGCCTCCCTTCAGTCCAAAATAAATACAGCTATGCCTGGATATGCATTTTTCACATTCTAGTGCAGCTCAGCAAAGGTTGTTTTGACCTAGGTCTAATATGATTCAAAGCGTACAGTGGGTGAGGTGTTTATCCAGTCAAGCAATATCAGGACTGTGTATTGGGTAGAAGCCTACAGAGTTGATAGGGTCACATTTATATATTGGAAAATCTGTACACACAAGGTGTCACACTGTCAGTCCAAATGGACATTTGCCTGTGTCTGTGTTGGATCAACTGTCTGTGTTGGGTCCCCTGTTGGCCTCCACATTATCAACCTCAGGTTAACATTCATTCGCATTTTTAAACAGTTTGGCATTTGCTTTGACTTTGCCATGAGCACTTGTAAACACATTCAAACAGTAAACACTCTGCAGAGGCTATTATCAGCTGCAAACATACAAGCAGGTAATTATTTGAAATGTTCACACATTCAACACAATTTTTTAAAAGGCATTTTCACCTTCTTTACTAAATTTGAATGCTCCACACTTTTGAACTCTCTGTCAGGCCTTTTTCCCCCCTGATACAATTAATGTTACCATGCTTGTTGTGAAAGTTTCTATCTTTCTAAAATATCAACTCTGGCTTTGTTTAAATATAGGCTATAGAAGGAACTGAAAACAGAAATTAAATACTCAAAATGAAATCTTTTTATTACTTCACTGGTCACTGGAAAACACATTATGAAGTTGGTTTCATAAATATAGATTAACATAACTCTTTTTTTTATTCCCTGACATTATTTTAAACACAAATACATTATTAATTTTACAACAGTTGTGTAAAATGTGTGTTTTCCATCAGACAAAGAATCTTTGTTGATCATGCAATTGGACCTGCTTAAGCTGTGGTTTTGTGGCCCAATTACAAGACATGAGAGCAGAATAGGAATATGAAGTCACCATAACACCATAACACGGGGGGTCACATGAGGACATTCATTTACCCCTTACAGCCCCCCCCCCCCCCCACACACACACACACACACACACACACATACACAAGTATGCATGCATATGCACACACACTCACACACACACACACACAAACACACTCAAATGTGCCCTCATTCCCACACCTTTAGCTGACCATGTCTTTCCCTTCTAATGTTTTTAGTGGTGATGGAACCATCTGTCAATGTCCATTAAAAAAGGTTTTATGGCACACACACACACACACACACACACACACACACACACACACACACACACCAGAACACAACAGCCAGTCACAGCATTCCTCGCATTCTTGTTGGTGTTTTGCCCCAGCTCACCTGTCCCAGGGAACTTACAATGGCCCCACGCCCTCACACTTTAGCCTCTATCCTTAACATCCAGTAACATAAAGAGACAGATCTGTCTGATGTGGAATCATGGTTATACAAAAAGGGACCATGGTTATGAAAAATTGAAATTGGATATTGTTATGACTAGTGTTTGCACAGCATACAGGTTTATTGCTATCCCTCCAGCCACATACCCAGCAGTAACACTGGGATATCATGTTATCGTGTTGACAAGCACCCCTGTTATGCCCTGTTATGTATGCTAAGGATGGGCCACAGTATCCCTCTGTTAAACGGTGTTACGAATTTAGACGGATATTTTAGGTGCCCCATCCGTCCCTGAGGTCTTAGATCAGCGCTGGTGTCAAAAGATCACCGCTTGCCTGCTCGAAACTGCAGTTGGTAGGATCTGATGGCACGCAAAAGGCTTTATTTAGAGGCGAGGCTTTTACTCTGGAGAAACATAATGTGTACACATGACATTAATTTCTATAAATATATTTAGAAAAGACATCATTTATGATGACATCCGTTGAATAGTACGTGAAATCCAACATGATTTAAAACAGTTTGCTTCTTTAGGACAATCGCATGCAAGATTTATATTAATAGCCTCCCGATGTAACGAGGAACAAAAGTGATGACTCAAGAGTGTCCATGATCCGATTCATATTTCCCGCTACACCTCCTCTGTTCGGGATAATGCCTTTGAGAGACACCGGAGCCGAGCGACTGGGCTGTGCTTAGCAGGAACTCCGGTGGATTGAGGAGAGACGGGGAAAAAACTTTCACTAAACTTTTCCCCTCTCCAGTTCCTGACCAATGACTGATCAGGAGTTCGATGCTGGCCTCTCTGATTTGCTGGCCTTTCCTGTCTGCGCTTTGATTGACATTCTTGGGGCATTTTTTCTCCTTCACTTCAGTTCCAAGACTTCTCAGTGACGCTCGAGAGAAGGGGGACCATCACTTCTGCTCGTAGAATCAACGTTGAGCAGATCAGAAGAGCGAAAGAGAAGGGAGAGGACGAGCGCAAGAGAGAGGGCTGCCCCCGTCCACTAAACAACTGGAGGACTCCAGACTTCCCCAAAACTTATGGCTGCATGAGAAATATCGTTCTTCTTCCCCCCTCTCTCTTTCACCGGGATCTGTGGGCTACCAATTCTCTCCTGATCACAACTTGTCATAAAGTTTTTTTCTTCCAGTTGCTTTAAAAAAATAATCGATCCACAATTTCTGTGGACGTCCCGCGACGGCCATGGATACCCACATAAGATGGA
Organism: Setipinna tenuifilis; assembly: GCA_030347295.1. Taxonomy (NCBI): domain Eukaryota; kingdom Metazoa; phylum Chordata; class Actinopteri; order Clupeiformes; family Engraulidae; genus Setipinna; species Setipinna tenuifilis. The sequence goes on from CM059273.1 coordinate 14,732,073, forward strand.
AAGTTAAACGGAGGTTAAGGGACGTGCAACTCACTCTAGCGATAATTTTACTTTTTGTCACATCGCAAGCCAGTTCAGGTAAGTGGCATCGCTAGGACCTGTTGATTTTTTCTGCAGTCTGCTCTTATTGTCGCAAGTATATCTCGCTTCTCTGTGGGTTATACATTTAACTTAGTGTGCTTGCTGTACAGTTGGATGCAGATTGTTGTTGCAGCCAGGTCTCAGATCAGACGCCCCTTTAAACTGGCACTCATTCTTATAGAATGACCATCTTGGTTTTTCGTGGTAGCTAGACTGTGGTAACCTGCAAAGGAGGGGGGCCTTACTGTCTGATGGCATGCACCGTTGTTGTCCTGATGCGCCTGTACATCAAACAGCAGCTTCCCCAGACACTGCAAGCTTAATAAGACAGGGCATCGTTAATTGGGTGCCCAGTGGCACTTTTCTAACAGACAAGAGCACTATCGCTTTGGCTGGGGCAAGTCACTGTATCTGACGAGACTCTTCCCCGAGTTGTGTTGAACAAGGGGGTCCTGCGCCCTCTATTGTACTGCTTGCCCCCGCAGTTCTCATTTTTAAACAACACCGCTGTGCGCTTTTTATCCAGACAGACCCTTCGCCTTTCCCAATGGCTCCCCGCAAGTTAACAGCCCCCCTCTGGACTGTACTGTATATGTATTGATGATTATTGTGTGACGACTTTAGTCAAGTCAGGTACTTTTATTTGAAGTTATTAGCAGTATCTACAGCTTAACTTGGAATTAGAAATACAACCGGCCAAATGCTCTGTTCCCACAATTGTTCTTGGTTACTTTGGAAACTACGCCCATGTGTAAAACCAAAATTAATTTAATTCAAAATAGCTGTTTTAGTCACTCGTAATTGGTGGCTTGGAGCAAGCTTTATTAAGAAGGTTGACGTTTGGAAAGGGCAAAAGTTTTTGAAGTGGTTATATGTTTAACCGAATTCCTTTGAAACATCACTTGGCTTGAGGTGCGAGCTCGAGCGCCTTTAGATTTTTTAATGAAGAACATCAGTCGCGCGGGCTGAGAGGCGAGGCGCTCTGAGCGAAGGGCGGAGCTGCAGCTCGTGCAGGGTGGAGTCGCCGCGTGTCATCTCTGTAGATCAGAGATGCGCGCAGACGAGGTTGACCCTAACTGTAGGAAAGGATTAGAGGGGTGCCTTCAGAATTTCTTGAATAGTTTTAACATAGCATGAAATTGATTTACAAATATTAAAGCTCTAGGCGAGAATGGTGAAGTCAAGGAATTGTAGATGTTGTAAAGAGGGGAAAAAATACATGTCCTCAGGCACACCACCTGCAACGAGTGTTCAGAGGGTGCGGCTGGAATGAGTGTTTTAGTGTTTGCCATCGGCAAGATCAGCAACTTTCTCTAACTCTCAAAGTATGATATAGAGTTCACTTAATGTAAAAGTTATATGGGTGAGATTTCTTGGCAGCATACTGTCCAGTGATGCAACCACTGTAAGCTGGGGCTGGTTTGCTTGTGTCCTTGTTTAAGTGTGGAGATGATCACTTATGTTTAGAAAAATTGTCATTAATTCTGGTGCCTTGTGGTATGTACTTTTTTGTATGTAATGGTATGTTCGTGTATGTGTGTATGAGAGAGAGAGAAAGAGAAAGAAAGAGAGAGAGAGAAGGGTGGGGGTGGGGAGGGAGAGATTAGCACAGTGGTTGTCCTGGTAGGTGGCCTGTTTGCCACTGCTGAAGTCTCAGAAAGACACATGCTTAACAGAGCAGGCATTCTGTGCAGCGAACATACCCCCTGTGCGGGGGGTTGGGGCTGGGGGGTTGGATTCAATCACTCAGGTGGTTAGTTGATATGTTCAAACATTCTGCACAATCGCCGGTGTGCTGGCACGGGATATGAGTCATGTCTGCGATG
>CM059273.1:14741479-14746479 GCA_030347295.1 Setipinna tenuifilis
TTTTTTCTGGCTCCCGTCTTCCTCTCTCTCTCTCTCTCTCTCTCTTTGTCTCTCTCTCTCTGTCTCGCTCGCTCTTTCTTTCCCTTCCTTTCTCGACATTAAAACCACAGTCAGCATCAGCTGCTATTTTTTACTTTATTACATGATTAAATGTGTGCAAAGGGGAAGGAGAGTAACAGGGAAACTAAGAGGGAGGGAGAGAGAAAGACAGAGACAGAGAAACACTCAGACACAGGGAAAGAAAGGGAGGGAGAGGGAGAGACAGAAAAAGAAAGGGGAGAGAGAGAGAAAGAGACAGAGTGGGCCTGTTTTGGTGCTGAGTCAGCAAAAACCTCAATAAGTATGGCTGGTTACAAAGAATGAGAGAGAGAGAGAGAGAGAGAGAGAGAGAGAGAGAGAGAGAGAAAGAAAGAGAGAAGGAGTAGGAGTGTCAATAGAACCAGAGCCTTTTGGACCACACAGCTTCTGAGCCTTTAGCCCAACCACACCACAGAGAGGCTCCCAAAAAAAAAAAGAAAAGAAAAAGCCCAGAAAGACCCAAATCCGGCTTGCTTTAGGTAGCTGGAGCAGCACCAGGCACCAGACTTTGACGTCAACCTCCAGCATCAGCATGGATGTAGGCGCTCAGAGTCCAGTGTCTGTAACAGCTGAGGGCCCACCCAGCCCTGCCTCGGGCCTCTAGCTGCCTCTAACAAAGAAAGAGAGCCACAGGGCAGCACAGGTCACAGGGATCGAAACAAGAGCCGAGCAATAAAAAATGTTTCAAGGAATCCTAAGGAGAAGATAGTGTAAAGAAGAAATGAGAGAGAGCTAGGGAGAGAGGTGAGAGAAGGAGCGAGAGATAAGGTGAACAGAGGTGACCGCACCGGGGTCGGGTGCCTAAGGGCAGGTCAGCCTCCTGACTTAACTCAGTGTGAAGTCGGGGTGTGTGTAATTACTGCCCTCGTTGCCCAGGGTCAAAGGAATGTGTGTGTGTGTGTCTGTATGTGTGTGTGTGCACATGTGTGTGTGATAGTTTACCAGGCTTCAGCCCACCATTGACCTCAGTTTACCCAGAGTTTTAAGTCCTTTCACTGTGGGATCTGACGGAGGCAGCCTGATTGGTCGGCGGGCTTCTGTAATAACATTGCAATGTGCTGACAGAGGCCTGTCATTCACCTGCCATTAGGGAGCAGCTCCCGCCCCCCGGCTGTGGCCTGGCCACTCACTGGCCAGTAATTATACCTCTGGCTCGATGATTGACGACTCAAAAGCCATTTTCGGCAAACCGCCACTCTCGCTCGCTCCATCTAGCTCACTCTCTGTTTTCTTTGCCCCTCCTCCCTGCCTCTCTTTCAGTGTTTCCACTCAGTCCTCTTTTTTTCATCCAAACCTCCAACAACCCCCCCCCCACCCCAATCCCCCGCCTCTTCTCTGATTGCTCTTTTTCATCTCCCCCTGTCTCTCTCTCACCCTTTCAGTTTGCTGCTCTTCCCACTTTTTTTTCCGGCTTTATCACTCTATCTTGTGCTCTCTCTCTCTCTCTCTCTATCTCTCTCTTTTTCTCCCTCCCTCTCTCTTTCTCTCTCGGCCCATCTCCCTTGTTTTCTGACAGGCTGTTATTAAGTCCTTCTCGGGTGGCCTTGTGGGAGAGCTCCCATTGGTGGGCTTGGACTGTCGTCTTGACGACGCGTCTTGTCCACCACCAACTGTCCCGCAGATAAACTGGGACAGGAAGTGGTTGTCATGGTGACGTGACAAGACGGTTCCAAAAAACCATTACAGACACAGGATGAGTGGGATGATCTATGCCATTGTGTGTTTGTGGTTGTGTGTTTGTGGTTGTGTGTGTGTGTGTGTGTGTGTGTGTGTGTGTGTGTGTGTAGTAAGGTATGAGGTATGTTTCATTTTAAAGCATGACTTGTGATGCTGTTTCAGTAAAATACGTTTTTATTACCCTTGAGGATTATAGGGCTTTCTCCATGTGTGTGAATGATTTACTGGGCTAACATCCCCCTTTGAAGAGGGAGACACAACGTAGAGCAAAAATGCCTTTGATGAAGGATATGTTTCAGAGTCCATTAACCTGGGTGTCTGTGTGGCTCTGTGTCCAGGCTCTGACCTTTTTGTCTTTGGTCTCTTTGACATTCATCTCTTGATATGAATCTTCCTGAATCTTTTACTACCCAAGAGAGCTCCGACAGTTATCTTCCATAATCAGCATATCAACCAGTGGCCAAGTTCTCTGCATCTGTCTCTGGCCCCCTCCTTGTCTCTCTCTCTCCCTCCCTGTCCATGTGTGGGTATCTGTGTAAGACACACATCAGACCAGACCCCCAGTGCACGTTGTTGTGTGTGAGCATCAAGCCATATGGTGTGCCCAGTCGTGCTGCCTGCCTCTCTGACTCACTGACCTCAGCTCCGGCTAATGAGAGGTCTGGCGCTGGTGTTGAGAGATGTGCCTTTAAAGGCTGCTGGGCCTCCACTGCGTGTGTTCACATGTGGCCAGGGAGGCTGTGTTCCTTAGCTGCCTCACAGGCCTGGCAGGGGAGAGGGGCAACATGTGTTTCGCATAGGCCTCGAACTGCCATGGCATGGGGCAGGACTTGATGTGGCATCAGGAATCCAGTCTAAACTCACGCTCAACCACACACACTCTCTCTCTTTCTCTCTCTCTCTCTCTCTGACACACACACACATAAACACACATACACACACACACATATACACAGATGTGACAGCAAAAGGAAGCACTCACATGCATCTAAGCTGCTCACAGAACTCTCTAGAATTTCTCATTAAAACTTCATATGAGCAGAACTCTGTGGCTTTTAGTGCTTTTAATAAACAAACAAGGAATATTCACAAGGCTGATGCACTCCAGGTCATTGAGTTCAGGGTTGCTGGATGCAGATGTTGAGCATATCATTACAAATCCCCTGTATTTCTTATGCCACACAAGTAAGAGTCTTTGACCAGTTCCAAATGCTCTTTTGTTTGGTCTTAACTGTTTTGGCCGACTTAGACTGCAATGGATCATTTGCTGCTAATGCCGTTAGACAGATCAGATGTGAGAACAGATGGCTCTGTCAAGAAATATTTACAAATCATATAGTTTTTGTGTGTGTTTGTGTGGGAGAATGGTAGAGACAGGGGGGAGAGTTGCACAGTGTGTGGGTGGTGGAGGGGGTTGAGTAGAGGGAAAGGGAGATTTGTGTTTTGCGATGGAGAAAGTTCTGGAATGTGAGCAAGGCTCCTTGTTTTGTCATTAGCCGTCTAGCAGTCTGGAAGCAAAGAGAGGGAGGCACAGGAGAGGAAAAGGGGTATGGATTGTGCTGGTTAGAAAAAGACAGAGAGAGAGAGAGGGATACAGGCAGAGATGGAGAGAGAGAAAGAAAGAGAGAGGGAGAGAGAGAGGGGGGAGAGAGAGAGAGAGAGAGAGAGAGAGAGATCTCAGGGGTGCTGTCTCTTTTAGAGCAGGAAAATTGGACCGAGAGACTGAGTCAGGTTTTCCATCCCAGAGTAAAGCAACAGACAGTGATTTATCTCAAGTCAGGGTGTGTATGTGTGTGAAAGAAAGAAATACAGAAAGGGGGGGAGACCAGAAAGAGAGAGAGAGTGAGAGAGAGAGAGAGCAAGAGAGAGAAAGAGAGACATCTGGAATTTCTCATGCTACAGCTTCAGAGTACCAAATGCAAACTCTACGCTGAAGTACACAAAACGGTGTGTTTATATGCGCAAGTATCTGCATGTACATTTCTCTACCCCACTTACACCACTGAGAGCCATTTGTTTTGGGGCCGAGTGAATTTGTTCCTAAACAACTTAATCTACTTAGAAGCTGCTATGAATATTTTTAATGCCAAGTATACAACATTACCGGTCGGACTCTCTCTCTCTCCCTCTCTCTCTCTCTCTCTCTCTCTCTCTCTCTCTCTCTCTCTCTCTCTCTGTCTATGTGTGTGTGTGTGTGTGTGTGTGTGTAGTAGGTCTTCGCTTTACTTTTTGCTGTGTTTCAGTCATTAAATGCTGGAAACTCTGTGTGGCTGGTGCGAGCTGTCTCATGATAAGCTGCAACAACACCAGGCACATGGAGAGAAAGAGGGAAAGGGTGAGAGAGAGAGAAAAAGAGAAAGAGAGACAGACATACACAGAAATAGAGAGAGAGAAAAAGAGAAAGAGAGACAGACATACACAGAAATAGAGAGAGAGAAAAAGAGAGAGAGAGAGATACACAGGGGTGTGTGTGTGTTGGGGGGGTTGGGGATATAGGACAAACTGACCAGTAAACAAATCAGTGCACTCCTCCCTTTTCCTCCCTATTTCCCCCCTCCCTTTCACATCCCACTCTTCCTTTCTATCAGTTTATCCCTCCCCCCCTTCCTCTCCCCCCATCCCTTGGTCATCTAGATGTTTCCTCTTTCATGTTTAGGGTCACCCCCCACCCCCACCCATCACCTACCCACTTCCTGCCTTTCCCAGAAGCCCGCAGGAGATGGTTCACCTGTCAGCTCATATCCTTAGCTCACTGGGTGATGGGTGCACTCTCAGGTGTTTCTGTGTGTGTGTGTGTGTGTGTGTCTGTGTTAGTGTGTGTGTGTGTGTGTGTGTGTGTGTGTGTGTGTGTGTGTGTGTGCGTGTGTGTGTGTGTGTCTGTGTTAGTGTGTGTGTGTGTGTATGGGTGGGTGGGTGTTCCGGTGATGGCTTAGTTGACTGCTGTGCTGCATAATGTGGTTAATGTAGCAAAGGTAATGGCCTCAGTGCTGTAGTAAGGAGACATCACATGATACCTTTAACTAGTCACCACTACTCCACAAGTGTGTGTGTGTGTGTGTGTGTGTGTGTTTGTTTGTTTGTTTGTTTGTTGTGCATCTTTGTAAATATCTGAGGTAATGTTGCGGTTAATGCTTTAATGTACATGAGAGATTAAATTTGATATACTTATCTATATTCATTAATGGAAGTACATTCATAGGCAGTCAGTTGAACCACCCCTCCTACTTGTACTTCTTCATTTTATT
>CM059273.1:14756479-14763979 GCA_030347295.1 Setipinna tenuifilis
CCCTGAGTTCCCCTTATCCTCCTCCCTGTCAGCTTAAAGTCTCTCCCCATGCAAGCACTGGGGAACGGCCCTGCCCTGCATCTAGATCAGACACAGAGCACTTCAGCCAGCCCGACTTGAGTCGAGCGTCAAACCAACTTGGTTTGCTAATTCACTTTAAACAGGAGGAGGATGGTGAGCAATTGGGATCAGGTGGCACTGAGCAAGCTCATCTTGGCAAGCTCATCCCCCATAGGAGCAGACTGCAGGGCTGGAGGGTTTTCTAAAAAAGTCAAACCCAACGGGAGCGCTACTCCAGGGAAACCATCAAGAGTCTGATTTGTCGGGTCGGTCGGTTCATGACAAATAGGGTGTTTGTCTGGAGTGCAGCGGTAGCCAGCCAGTCTCCACCCTGGATCCACTTTTTTTTTGGGGTGGGGTTGGGGGGTTAAGATGTGGCCAGCCACCCCTGACCGACCTCGGTGCAAAGGTTTCGCCTAAACCTGTCAGAATTCGCTCGGCCAGCCCTGGAAATAGCCAGGCTTGACTGTGGAACATCTGGCACAAGCCGGTTTGTGAGCTAACAGCTATGGAGACCTGACAGCCGGAGCACAAAGGACTTCAGGACTGAGGTTCACATTGCTGTGAGGCTGATTGACAGCCGTGAGGGAGGGGGGGGTTCTGCTGCTGGCCTGGGGGGCAGGGTGCTAGCGTTAGCAAGGGGGCTGCTGGTCCTGCTGTGCTGCTGCTGCTGCTGGTCGGGGCTGGAGCCGGTGCCATGGCTGGCATTTCTCTAATGGACGCTTGTCACTCAGCTAATATGTTCCAGAAGGCTGAGTGAGGTCATTCCCAACACTCTTATTTTCTCCGCTACTCTGCACAAACTGCAGGCCCCAAAGGCATGGTACTAATTATTACTTACACATACGCATGTGCACACACACACACACACACACACACACACACACACACACACACACACACACACTTACAGACACACTCACAAACATATGCTTGCCTTCACACACACATTAATCATGTTTTAAGAACATGCATAAATTGAGAGACTCCGGGACTCCGATGATATTCGGAAACTATTTGGACAAACACACAGACACACACACACACACACACACACACACACACTGACACACACTGTTCATAAACTTCTCTTTGTGTCTTTAAGGGCTCTGAAGTATTAGCTATGTGAGAGCTCAGCACACAGAACAAATGATTCATCGGAGTCTGAAAAGTGTCTGCCAGATACACACACACTCACACACTCACACACACACAGACACACACACACACACACATACACACACACACACACACACACAGACACACACACACACACACACACACACACACACACACACTCACGCACAGACAAAATCCCTTTGAGCTCCAACACAGACAACACCAAAACCTCTTTTAAAGCCCTCTGTGTTTATTTTGGTGGGCATGAATGTTCTGTTTCTACACTCCAGCACTGACTGGCTACTTACATAGTAGCCCAGCATGACGACATGACGGACAGGTATTAGAGCTAATAGAAAGCCAGCATGGATCCTCCCAATCACAGTCATTCACTTTAGCTTTTAATGAAAAGGCACAAACAGACATACACATAGAAACACACATAGACACACACACACACACACACACACAGACACACACACTTGCAGAGTGACATGTTCCGTCCGGCTTCCAGGTAAAGTACAGAGGGCCGGACACCCGAGCTCCATTTTCCCCCTTATCTGTCCGGCTCTGTCCATTCTGCACTCTCCTTCTCTTTCTCCACGCTCTCTCTCTCACTTGCACTCTCCCCCAGGGCTCCCCCCACCCCACCCCCAACCCCCCGCCCTGTTTCCCAACCCTCTCCCATGGCCAAAGAGCTCTCATGCTATCCAGTCCCCACGGTAACCGTCAGAGGTCACAAGGTCACGCAGACTTAGCCGTGAGCCTCCAGTGGTATCCCATTACAGAGGCTATGCGAATGCTAAACAAACCTTTTTTGTTTTGTTAAATGGCTGCTGCCTTGTATTGTGCTAACAGTGCATTAGCTTACTTATTTATCAGGAAGTGAAAAACTTCCGATTGGGATAATAAATGTCCAGCGATGCCTATTTATACCATTCACCTACGAATTGCTTCTAAATTAGCACAACTTGTCACCCAGATGTAGAAGCTAATTAGTGAAATCATCTGTTCTCATTGCATTACCATTAGTACTGTGAATGGATCTAATTTTCTTTTTTATTAATGGATGCGTTTACACTCATTCTGTTGCTGACTCATTATACAGCAAACAAAGGCTGCAAGGGTACATTATCATTAATTAACAATAGAAAACTAAGTAGAGGTTGCATGGATGTGCACATAAATGCATTTCTAAGGCACTGTTGACAAAGCACTCTAAAGCAGAGTAACTAAATAGGATAGAATTGCATTCCCAACAGTGTTGTCAGGGTGATTGGCAAGTGTGTGTGGACTTTTCACACACACACACACACACACACACACACACACACACACACACACACACACACACAGCAACATAAAGGTTCAACACACAGACACAAAGGGTGAGATACAAAAACAACAAAAAAGGCCTATTCTGGGTGTTCATTTACGTTTGTGGCGTCTTTGCATTCATTTGTGTGTGGTCCATTTGTTTCTATGAAAACAATGTTGCACCAGCACAGACAGACAGAAAGAAGAAGAACAAAACCCTGAACAAGAGTGCCTTGTTTTGTTTTGTTCCTTGTTATTTTGCTGCTCTCTTGCTCTCTTTCCACTTTTCCCTTGTTTTCTCACCATTATCTCTCGTTTTATCTTTCTTTATTTCCTCCAACCTTCCCCTTTCCCCCCATTAACTCTGTGCTCTCGTGTGTCTAGTTAATGTCTCATGCTTTGTCTAAGGATGCTCATAATTTGCTGTAACTCTGTAGCACACATTACGGATTAAACCCCAAACCCCCGGAATGTTCCTAGACTAGGTCCTATCCTCTCTCCAACACACACTTACTCTCTCTCTCTCCCTCTCTGCATCTTTCTGTCTCCGTCTCTGACTCACTCTCTCTAACTCACACACCCACACACACACCCCTGAGATCCATCTGTGAGGCCCTGTCTGCTGCATAGCTTGAGTGCGGTATAGACTGCACTTCTGACTATCCTATCCCCTTCCTTACTCTGTCACACACACACACACAACCCACACACACACACACACACACAGGCACACAGCCACAAAGATACAGATGCAATATTGAATACACACAACTGGAACACACACTTTCTTGGTCAAGCTGCACCGCATTTTTTTCCAGAGGCTTCCTCTGTGGGCATCTGTTTGACAGATGTGTTGAGATGGCGAGTTTAGACTGGACAGACAGACACACACACACACACACACACACACACACACACAGACGCACACACACACACACACACACACACACACACACACACACACACATACACACACCCACACACACAGACTCACACTCACGGCTGTGTGTCTGCATCTCTCGCTCCATCTAAAAACCTTTGCCATCTTTTCTATATCCCCCTCTGTCTCGTTTTTTCATCATCTCCTTTCCTCTCTTTCAGCCCTCCGTCCGCTCTCCTCCGCTCTCCTCTGCTCTCCCCCTCCTCCGTCCCCGTCCACCATCTGCTCCTTCGCTCAGCCGCAGGAAGAGGGGAGAGTTGGGAGAGTGTTCTCAAGTGTCGCCAGGGCAACACATGCTCTTCTCATTAGCCCTGCTCCTCAGTGGCAGCCCTCTGGCGCAGCCTGTCCCTGGACCGCTGAGCTGAGCTGTCCTCTCTTGCTCCAACTCTCTGGGGGGGTCGGGTTGGGGTGGGGGGGTTGGGTTTGGGTTTTAGTTTGTGGGGGGGTTGTCATTCTCAGACACACACACACACACACACACACACACACACACACACACACACACACACAAATATGCAGATGCACACTACTACTAATAGAGTCACACTCACACACAGAAAGCGAGAGACACATGCAGAGATACACAGATGCATTCATGCACACACACACAAACACACACACACACAAACACACATGCACGTACATGTCTGTCATGTTGGAATGATGTTTTGGTGACTGATGATGAGTGTCATCCAGACAAGTACAGCCCAACAACCCAGGGAGCTGGACGGGAGCACGATACTCCCTGTCTCTTATTAAAACAGTCTCTCCCACACACAGACCTCCCATGACAGCACAATCAGCTAGACCACTGTCCTCTTTCCCCCCCCTTTTTTTCTTTCTTTCTTTCTTTCTTTTGTCCATGTCTTATTTTGTCTTTCTCTGTCTGTCTAGGCTCTCATTTATCCTTCTTTCTTCCTCTTTCTCAGTCCTTTGAGTCTGCTTCTTCATTATTTTTCCATCTTTCAATTTTATTCCCTATACATTAGCAATCATTTCTACCTCAAAACCTCTTCTTCCCCACGTCTCCTTCTAGCTCTCTTTCTCTCTCTCTCTCTCTCTCTCCCTCTTTCACTCTCTCTCTCTATCTCTCTCTCTGCTCTGTCCCCCTGCTCCTTTTCTCCCTCTCCCTCTTTCTTTCTCTCACCAATGATAATACCATCTCTCCTTCGCCAATCTCCTTGTCCCTAACTCCCTCCACAGTGTTACTCCTCTAACTCCCTCTCTCTTCATCATCTCTCTTTTTTCCCGCCAGCTTCTGCGTTTCCTGAGGACTTCTCCATCCTCGCCACTGTGAGGCCCAAGAAGGGCAGCCAGGCCTTCCTGCTGTCTGTGTACAATGAGCAGGGCATCCAGCAGCTGGGCCTGGAGGTGGGCCGCTCCCCCGTCTTCCTGTACGAGGACCACACGGGCAAGCCCAGCCCCGAGGACTACCCGCTCTTCAGGGGCATCAACCTGTCCGACGGAAAGTGAGTCTGTCTGTCTGTCTGTCTGTCTGTCTGTCTGTCTGTCTGTCTGTCTGTCTGTCTGTTTGTCTGTCACACACATGCTCCCACACACACAGGCAGATTCAGAACTGCACAGTTTAGTTCACACACACACACACACACACACACACATATACGCTCTTCAAAGAAAATGAGTTCTGATGAAGGAAATGAGTTTAATCCTTTAATCAGCTTTATTGGCTTGACATATAAAAATAGCATTTGCACCTATAGAAATAAGCTTGTACAGTCAAACACAGATTGCCACGCATTCTAAAGCACTGAAGCATATTTCTGGATGTCTGAATCTTATGCAATGAATATGTAATGAATGGCCTCAGACACAAGCGTACGCAGTCATAGCTGCAGGTGCTTGATACCGGTGCTTTGATGAGCTTGGGTGCTTACTAATTTACTGAACCATGTCTGCCGGGACAGCTGGCCAGGTGCTGAGTGTAAACATCCGTGCACTATCATTATCATCTTACACAGACTCAATGCCTGCTGTAGGCTACAGAGCTCTGTGTTATATACATAACAACATTTAACAGTTCAGTCAAGTAGATACCAGTGAATAGCTTAGACAGTCATATCACTTAAGCCAAAGACAATTTAACAGAATAATGTTTAATATTAATAATATTTATGGTTACTCCCGTTCGTTTTACATGTGCAACTCACACCAATGCTGTGGTGGCCAAGTAGAGTAGTATGGAACCATTTAAAAGGTTTTGTGCTACATGTCAGACCATTTGTAGTGTGCCTGTAGTTTGGCTCTCCAAGTAAAATGTGTCACAATGTGTGACCCCAGTGGGGGAAAAAGTAGTGTGTGAAGTAAATGCTTTGCTGGGACACACAGACTGTGTGTGTGTGTGTGTGTGGGGGGGGGGGGGCTTTCCCTGGTTAAAATGGGACTGGTCTGCCACTCCATTGACAGCAGCAGTTTTATCATCATCTCTTGTCTCCTGGGAACCGAGCCGCAGGAAATATCCCAGCATGCTTATGGCAGTGCTCAACACACCACAGCACAGCACGCCATCTCAGTCTCATTAATCCACTAAACGCTCTGGACAAGACTCAACAGAGCGCATGTAAGGGGGCTGTCGCATCACTACGACTGGTGCAAAGGCTCACACTGTCAGCCTCAGACAAACCCCTTGAGGATCCATGAAAAATGTGCAGTGCCTACATTTACCATAAGGTGCCATCTGAGCACAATTGCCCCAGTTTCCCTACTGAGTTCCTCATGAAGTACCCCTAATCTTCATCAAAGAACCTAAAGCATGCACATTTCTGGAATGTTGTACCTTGCACAAGAGAACAATGCATATTTCTAATTTACTACCCAGCGTAGTATTTTACCTAGTTATGTACTATGTAGGGTGAGTTGTAATGTAATGAGTCAGGCATGACCAGGAGGCAGCTGTAACCTGTTCTGCTGACTTCCTGTCCTGCAGGTGGCACCGTGTAGCAATCAGCGTGCAGGGGCAGACCATCACCCTCATCCTGGACTGTAAGAAGAAACTGGTACGGACCCTGACACGCTCTGCGCACCCCATCATCGACACCAAGGGTATCGTGGTCTTCGGCACACGTATCCTGGACGAAGAGGTCTTTGAGGTGAGTTCTCCAAGATGTCTGTGTTTATGTGTGTGAGGGTGGGGGGGGGGGGTGATTTCTGTCTGTGGTCATGAATGGAAAGGGTTAATAGTTTAATGATGCTGTCTTGTTGTTGTTGTTGTTGTTGCTGTTGTATGTGTGTTCTGTAAGAGTGTGCAGGTTTGCTTTTATTAATGGATAGACTCTTGTTTTTTCTATTCATCATGACTTTATTCTTGTTGTTGACATATTGATCTGTGCATATGTGAGAAGGAGACCACTGCTTGTTCTTACCTGAGTGTGAACAGGACATATGCAACACATGGTTGGCCTACTCCATTTGTAGAGTAGGTGAGAGGTGTTAGCACCTTGTTGAAAAAGCTTAGCGCCGACGCCAGGAAAGCAAGGCAATGGTTAAGATAGGAAAGAGGATATTTGTTAGCAATACCCTGCTAATGCAGTCTACTGAGACTTAGCTAATGGCTCTAAACACAGCTCCATGGCTACACTGAGTAAACAAGCAGAGGTGGGAGGCTTACAACTTAGATTGGCTATCCTCCCGCTAATCTTGAGATGATTGGCTGGTTGTCCACCGACTGTGTGCAGTTTTGCAACATGTGTTTGCTAGTGGGTCCCTCTTGTACCCTTAGATAAGTACACGTGGCGTCTTTGCGGATATTGCTGCCATGGCTACTTGTCTGTTGTGTTATGTGCGCACACTGGTAATCCATTATGGTTTTAGAGGATTAGGCCGATAACGAAAGCCAGATGTCAAACTGGCTGAGTTGTGTTAAGGCCAGTTGACCCATCACCTACAGACCCACAGTAGTATGCAACTCTGTTCAATGATTTAGCCCAGTGTTAAGTTAGCCTCATGCAAACACTGCATTTGTGTTTAACATAGCACCAAGGTGTGTCCCAGCATAGTCTAGCACACACATCTGTTACGATCAGATATTGTACCATCAGACTTGAATA
>CM059273.1:14771479-14788979 GCA_030347295.1 Setipinna tenuifilis
CCTGCTGGGTAGGGAATTCTGTAATGGGTTTCCCATCATGCATCTGGTTCTCCCAGCAGTCTCGCAAACATTCAGCAGTGCAAACACTTGCCAGCAACACAACTGAAAAACATGATTTACTGTACTGTTATACTTTACTGTGTGTTTGTGTATGTGTGTGTGCACTTACGTTTGTGCACGTGTGTGCGTGTGCGTGTGTGTGTGTGTGTGTGTGTGTGTGTTTGTGTGTGTGTACATTTGTGAAAGTATGTGTGTTCATTTCGCAAGTGACATTCTGGCATCATAAAGTGACCAAGGCTACCAAGATCTATAATGAGATCATTTCCTGAAATCATTATGCAATGTATGTCTATGAAATTGCAGTTTTGTGGTCTATGAGTCTCACAGCGAGAAAAAAAGGATTTATTAGGGATGTTATTGGCAGTATTCAGATGCTGTCTTTCTCTCTTTCTTTCTCTGTCTTTCTCTCCTTCCCTCTGTCCCTGTGTGTGTGTGTGCATGTATGTGTGTGTTTGTGTTCCTGGCATGGCACACATTTCCATGAAAAATCTGATTTGGAAAAGCTGCCAAACATCCACAGAGCAAGGATGACAGCTGAACCTAATGAACTCAGTCACACACACACACATACACAAACACACACACACACACATGCACATTTAACTCAAGAGAAAAAGAGGGTAGGGTGCGTGTGTGTGTTTAGTTTGTGTTTGATGTTTCTCTTATTCTCTCATTCTCCCTGAGTAGAGCCAGTTTGTAGGACGAACCTTAACAGTAATGCACACACCCAAATGGGAGGAACACACACACCCAGCTCCCTTCTCTGCCTGGTGAACCTGGTGTTCTCTCTCTCTCTCTCTCTCTCTCTCTCTCTCCTCTCTCTCTCTCTCTCTCTCTCTCTCTCTCTCCCTCTCTCTCCCTCCCCCTCTCTCTCTCTCTCTCCCTCTCCCCCTGTCACCCCACTGTCCATGTATCTCATCTGTACTATGTCTTGAACTTTCGAAGGCATTCCTGGTATTGTATGACTGTTTGCAACAGCATTTATCTTGTCATGTCAACATGTAAACCCTCCATTTGTCTTGTACTGTATTGCTGTCTATCTGTAATGGAAAGGGAAAATGAGCGAGAAAGACACACAGAAAGAGAGAGAGAAGAGGGAACAGAGAATGGGAGGATTTCTAAAGAAAGGTTTTGTTGTGGAGATGATTAATGTGCAAGTGTGTTAACATTTAGTCACTCCTGTCTCTGGTCCATGTACTGTTAAAACACACTAATGCTAGCAATGACATGCTGTTTTAAATATGCATATCAGCCTGGGTGTGTGTGTGTACACATGTGTATGTGTGTGTGTGTGCTATTAATCTTTTTCAGTTGTTTTGTTTTTGGTATGACATGACACTGTTGGATGTGCTGGATACTTTATCTGTGTGTGTGCGCGCGTGTGTGTGTATGTGACGCGCCTTGGTGTGTTGGCCAGTGGACAGCACAGTTTTCTTGGCTGAGTCACTTCTCAACCCAGCAGCTGACCCACTTTCCCATCAAGTACACATCATTTGGCACTGTGGCACCAGAACCAGAGCCTCATACACACACACACACACACACACACACACACACACATACACACACACACACACACGTATGTGCACACATATAAGAACAAATATAAGCACACCACACTGTGTTGACACCAACAGACTTTCACAATTATTCAGTGGGTTGGCCAAAGGCTTGTTGTCATTGTCAACCTTAATTTCCTTCGGGATAAATAAAGTATCTCTGCTACTATCACGCCAAAAAATCTGGAAATCCGGGAGATTTTCGCAGCGGCGTTCAAACATACTGACTTTATTGAGTTTGGACCTCGTGAATTCCGAGAGATTACTGGGATGAAATGGAAGGGGTTTGGGGGGTGGGGGGTGGGGGGTGGAGATGAGTCCACTGTCACTCCTTGCCCAGATCTGTACCATCCGTACACTACTTTGAAGTGATGCTGTAGTGTAATTATTACTGTATGTGTTTATATTTGTTATATCTGTCGCATAAACAAATGTGAGGACTGCACGCCCATGACTTGATAAACATACTAAGTGCTAACCTCTTCCTGTTTGTTTGTTCTGGTTACCAGGGTGACATCCAGCAACTGCTGATCGTGTCTGACCACCGCGCGGCGTTCGACTACTGTGAGCACTACAGCCCCGACTGCGAGGTGGCCGCCCCCGAACAACCCCAGAACCAGGACCCCAACACAGACGAATACGTGAGTACACTACCCACACACACACACGCACACACGCACACACACACACACGCACACACGCACACACACATACACACACACACACACACACACATTATCATTATCTACACATTATCTATCTCATTACAGTGTAACAAAGTTTGTAAAAATATGTAACACTGTGTACCACAGGGTTGGGGTTAGGTTTACGATGAGAGCTGGTGTCAGGTATGTGCAGTGTAAGTACATAATATTACATGTTCTTACATGTAGATAACACTAAAGCAGGAACCGTAAAGTAGTTAAACCGTAAATTACCCACACTCTTAATACACTGTGGCATATACACACACAGTCACAGTCATAGTCACATACTAAATACCAATCACACAGATAGTTGTGATAAGTAATAAGCCCTGACTCATTGAAGTATATATGCTCACATGCATTCAAGCACACATACTTATCAACTCTGTCTTTTGTGTCTAATATCACAATACACATGTACAAATGCTGAAGGAACAAAAAAAAAAGAAATTAATTTCTTACTGAATGAGGAGTTGATTAAAATGTACAGGAATGAAGAATAGGACCTGCCTCAACCTGCATCTCACAACACACAGCCCTGTTTGTGTGTGTGTGTGTGTGTGTGTGTGTGTGTGTGTGTACGTGTGTGTGTGTGTGTGTGTGTGTGTGTGTGTGTGTGTGTGTACGTGTGTGTGTGTGTTTGCGTGTGTGTATGTGGTGGGGGTCGAGCATGTGGATGTAGAAAAAGGCACAGCTGGAGTGAGATGCCTGCTTTGAATTTATTTTTCCATTCTTCCATTCCATTCTAAACATGACCTCATCTCTCTGTTTTATGAAGGGAGCTGAGAGAAGAGAGAGAGGGAGTGAGAGGGAGGGAGGGAGGGAGGGGGGAGAGAGGGGATAAGGGAGAAAGAGAATGAGAGACGAGTGGCAAGTAAAAGAAGGGATAAGGAAGAAAATAGATGAGAGAGAGAGTAAGAGAGAGAGTGAGTGAGGGAGAGAGAGAGAGAGAGAGAGAGAGAGAGAGAGAGAGAAGGGTGTTGCAGAGGACAGGGCTGGGTGGGTAGAGAGAGAGAGGTGTAGGTTGGTGCAGGTTGAGGCACGCTCTGAAGGCTTCTGAGCACATGAGGGACTGTAAGACGCTTGGCAAATAGGAAGAAATGCAGAAAGCATCACGCTATACTCATTAACACACACACATGCACACACACACACACACACACACACACACACACGCATGCATGCATTTTTAAAAGTCACACTTCTATTGTGTCCTATTCCCTGAAACATGTAGAGAATCCAGGGTATTCACTGAAATATATAAAATATTCCTATAGGAAGACACATGTGCATATGCACAGACACGTACGCACGCACACAAACACACACACACACACATATGCACATTCCCATCCACATCTGTGATCACTCATTGACCAATATCCTTAGTGCTCTGCTGACCAGGCTGGGCCTTTGAGGGAGCAAGAGCGGAAGAGAGAGAGAGAGAGAGAGAGAGAGAGAGAGAGAGAGGGTGAAGGACAGACAGGGAGAGAGAGAGAGAAGCAGGGATAAAAGAAAGACAGGACTAAACATCTGAGCTCCCCATGTCTGAAAGAGGCTCTCTGAAAGGCATGGTTCAAGTGTGTGTATGTGTTTGTGTGTAAGAGAGAGACAGAGAGAAAGAAAGAGGGACAAAGAGAGAGAGAGGGACAAAGAGAGAGAGAGAGGGTGGGAGAGGGAGAAAAGCTTGTTTTCTGGTCACCCATGTCCTTGTGTTGACCCCTTTAGGGATCCTTAATCACTCTACAGCTACACTGACTGTAAATCTGTCACATTAGGGAGAGTTCACTGAGAGTATATCGGGTGTGTGCGTGTGTGTGTGTGTGTGTGTGTGCACCGTGCATGTGTGTGTGTGTGTGTGCACCGTGCGTGTGTGTATGTGTGTGTGTGTGTGTGTGCCTGTGTGCGTGGCATGTGGGTGGGCGTGTAAAAAAGGATGTGGGTTTAAGAGAAAGAAATAGGAGGGGGGGGGGGGGTAGTTGGGGGGGAGGAGTCATCTTTTTAATAGTGTCATGCTGGAGCCAAGAGTGACTGTGCAGAAAGAAAGAGAGGGGTACACGCTGGGGCTGTGTGTGCCTGGATGGAGACCAGGAAGCCTCCCTCTTAATCAGCCCTGACCACTGTGTGCCTGCTCCCTCTCCAGCAGAACTCTGATTCCTCCTCACAGTCTTACACAGGCTACATGCATGTACATGCAGACACTCATACACACATCTAGGATATCCATGGATACCCACGATACATTTAAGTTCAAACAAATAACCCCCCCATCCCCCCAACCCCCACACCCCAACAAATACATACACAGACAGGATTCAAATATTTTCAGAGGTGAAATGCAGCTTTGCCACTCATGGATACAAAAAACATCGCCTGCGCCACATAGCAAGGCTGCCTATTACTGCTGATACAGAACAGAACTTTGCAAGTTGTTCAGAGTTTGCTTTAGTTAGCCCTGCCAGCCTTAGCCCACTAATAGCTGATTTGTGGACGTGTCCCAAGCACACACACATACACACACCACACACACTACCCCAAATTCCAACTTTTGACGTGGTGTTTTTGTGTTGCAGAACACGGATGAGGACAGCTACTACTATGAGTACCCCTACTATGAGGACATGGACCTTAACCGTGAGGATGGCACTGCTTCTCCCGATGAGGTACAGTAGCTGGGATGTCTCTGCTCCATTTATCTTCCATACTCCTCCCTCAATCTGTGTACATCAGGGTCTATGTTTGAGGGCATTGTCTCTTCAGTGCCTTCCCCAGGCGTGCAGGGGCAACTGCCAGTTGTCTGTAATCAACACTTTGTCGATGACTATAGAAATTCAGTAATGACAACAGTTTAGCATGGTGTTGAACCATATCTTGGTTCATGAACAACATGAACATGAACAGCATGCTATGACCCATGTCTCTAACCTCATAAACAAACAAACAAACAAACAAACAAACCCACACACACACACACACACACACACACACACACACACACACACACACACACACACACACACACACACACACACACTGCAGCCTTTTCTGTCTAATCAGTGTTCATTGTAAGTGGGAAGGCCAATTTATAGTCCTTTGACAAAAAATGCCATACATGACAACATTTCTGACTGCAAGAGTTCTTTCTACTGCAGTGTTGCCTTGTTGGTGGTATGTCTGCCTTTATTTTCATGTAATAATGACAGCTATTATTAGAAAGTGTAAACAGATATCAACTATCTTGTCATATAAGTAGTTATACACCCACAAATAAGCTTCTATTCAATTATTTCTGGCTGGTGCAGAGCTGTGAAAGCATACATCACCACAACAGCTGTCAAGAGCAATTACATTTGGTCGAGTGACAGCAATTATTGCTTGGGCAACAAATTGACCTTTGTGTGTTGTTGTCCCTGGATGCCATTGTCGTTGATTGCCACAATGTTCTTGCTATCCTCAGCTGACCGATGAGGGTGTGGACACTGTCATCACCTCCGTCACATCGGTGGGTGGAGGCTCCAGCAGCAGCAGCAGCAGCAGCAGCTCCGGCAGCAGCAGCTCTGGCGGTAAGGTGACCGCGGAGACGCACTCGGAAGCGGACGCCGGCGGCTCGGAAACCTACGAGGGCTACGACGGCTACTCCTACTACGACGAGGCCAGCCCCGCACCGGACACCAGCAGCAGCAGCTCCAGCAGCTCCAGCTCCAGCTCCAGCACTGGCGGAGGCTCCAGCACCAGCCACCGGGTCACCATCAGCGGAACCGGCACGGAGACCGAACTGGACCTGGGCGTAGGCGACAGAGTGGACCTGGGAACCGGAGCTGAGGTGGAGAGGGTCATCACCACTGGCGGAGGAGGATCGACCGTGGTCATCCGCAACAGCACCACCGTAAGTCACGTACAGTACAGCGTCGTCGTCATTAGGGATGAGACAGTTAATCATTTTTGCAATAATCACGATTAAAATGTCACAATCAATTAATCATAAAAACTCCTCAACATCTTCTCGATAACATTCTTAAGAAATATATGTATTATAAAGGTAGCCAGAACTTAACGATAAAAAAATTACACCTGAAGCACGCCGGACGCAAGTACATGAAACTGCCAGTGTTTGTGAGGCTTGCGGGACAGAATAAGAATAAGAAACCGTGTATTGTTCCTGTGATTTCTGGTATTTTTTTGCTTAAGTGTATTATTGAATAATAATCGTATAATCGTGATTATTTCTTAGACAATAATCGTACCATCAAAATCTGCAATTGTCCTATCCCTCATCATCATCACAACCGTATGTCACTTCGAGCACCACTGTAGTCGCTTAAAGTGCCATCTTACGACCTATAGGGGTCTCCTCTCGAGTGCACTCAAGAAGCCAGTTACGCACTTCAGGCAGAGCAACCTAAAAAATTGGGGCGTTTCTGATGTAAAGTAATCTAACGTGTATACTTCTCATCAAACTTAAGCACTCTTCTCCTTACACTCCCCAGAGAGTGTGGTAAGGCAAAGCCCCACTATATTCGTATATTACATTTAAAGTTGTTCATACCTTGTTAAACAATTTTGAGCAACATCACAAAAATTAAATATTCGAATGTAGAACAATAATTGCAGTCGAGGCTGAAAACAAGTTTATCTGATGATGCATGTAAGTAAATAGGAATTGATCTAAAACAGTAAAAAAACAGACAATGGCATTGATGATTTATGAGATTTATTTGTCCTTAAAATTATACAACACTGAAATAGCAATAGGCCTACCATGCATCTCAAATATTATCTTATAAATGCATCATAAAAGTGTTAAGGGAATGTTTCATATTACATCCACTCACTGGTTCGTATCAAGCTTGTGTTGTCTTGATTCAGTTAATTTATTAGGGGGAGGTAAAAAAAAGGCGCCCAAATACCTGCTGCCAGATGCCTGTCAAGTAGGCTTCTCTCACGCTTGTTTCACTCTTCAACATCATCACAACACCTCACTTTAAGCCGCTTAATGGTTACAGTAGCACTATACCATACATCACATCACAGTACACCATCACCTACATCATCGCTACTGTTAGTCATCAAGTCCCTCTGTCTGTGTGCAGGTGATTGGTGCTGGTGCTGGTGCTAGTGCTGGTGCTGGTGCTGGTGGCTATGAGGATGAATACGGCGAGGGCTACGACCATTACAACTACGGCGAGGGCGGAGACTACAGTGTGGGCGGCACTGGCGGCGGTGGCCACAGCAGCAGCAGTCACACTATCACTACTGGGGGCGGGGCCGGAGGTAGCACCAGTACCCACACCATCAACATCGGGGGCGGAGCTACTGGCGGCGGTGGCGGCAGCAGCAGCAGCAGCCACACGATCACCATTGGAGGCGGAGCCGCGGGCGGCGGTGGCAGCAACAGCAGCAGCACGGTCACCATCTCGGGCGGCGGCTCTTCCTCAGGAGGAAGTGGGTCTGCCAGCGCAGGGGCCGGTGCTGGGGCTGGGGCTGGGGCAGGCTCTGTGGGCACCGGAGGAGGAGATGTGAACTACGAGGATGTGGACATCACCGACTACAATGAGAAGGACATCAAGGACATCTACGAGAGCTACCCTGACTACTACACCGACTCAGATAGCGACAAAGTGCTGCCCGCTGAGACCGACTATGGAGCGGTACTGTCCTCAAGCGCACACACACACAGATATACACACGTACACACTAAAACACACACACACACTCACACAAACACGCATGCTCAGTCAAACACTTATTCATATACTCATTCATGGATCCAATCCAATACTTACTAATCAATTCTCTCCAACAATTGTATTCGATGCTAACTTACTGGTATTTGTGTGTGTGTGTGTGCCTGTTTGCCTGCCATTACAGGTGGATGGAGCCAGAGGAGAAAAGGGACAAAAAGGAGAGCCTGCTGTCATTGAACCTGTAAGTAATTTATGTGTGTGTGTGTTATACGTATGTGTGGGTGAGAGAGTGAGAGAGAGAGAGAAAGAGAGAGAGAGAGAAAGAAAGAGAGAGAGAGAGAGAGAGAGCCACGTGTGAGTGTGTGTGTGTGTGTGTGTGTGTGTGTGTGTGTTAGATGTTCAGGGGTTTGTTTGACTAAGACAGGAGGTGTGTAAGTGTGTTTTCATTTCGGCAAGTACAAACAAATCTATTTTGCTGCCTTGCTGTCAATCCTTCAGGCTTGCATATTCACACTGAAGACCAAAGATCTGGCCAGTACTTGACAAACAACAAAATAGACACGCAAACACACATGCGCACACGCACACACATGTTAAAAACCCTTTATAACAAGGCTGGCATGTGTTTAGGTTAAGGCACACTATCTTTTCACACTGTTATTGGTTCATCAAACACTGTTAGATACAACCAGAGGTGTCAATCCCATGTTCAGAAAGGAAAAACCCTTCCACGTTTTCACAGATGACTTCACTGAGTAACTGAACTACCTGTCTTGAGTGCTCATTTCAATCAGCTGATTCAGAGCTGGTTGCATCAGATTTGTGGCAGGGTTTTAACTTTTCTGAACCTGGGATTGACACCTCTGGATACAACTTATCTATCATGACTCATGACAAAGGCATCTCCTCTGTCCATTATTTTCATTGACAGAGAGGGCAAATTAAACATGTTCACTCATTTACTATATGGCAAACTATGTGGAGAATGTGGAGAGCACTTTACAGTGAATTGGTGAATATTTTGGACACAGGCAGAGAGAGAGAGTTGCATTCTCTTTCATGCATCTAGCAAAAAATAGCAGAAGATTTTAGGAACAGAACAGCAGAGAACAAAGCCAACACACTTAGGTTGTTGGTAGGGTTGCTGGCTTCACCTAAAGTTATTTTGAAATGTAACTGTGATTTATCGCCTAATCCTGCTAAAACTTTGGACTGTGTGAGTATAGTTTGTGCATTGGTTTGCTTAGTGCAGATGTGTATGCTTGACAGTGTGTTCTGACAGTGATTTAGATGAGGTTAAGCTCTCAAACACACACACACACACACACACACACACACACACACACACACACATGCTGCATATTCAATTGGCCAAGGCAAGGGGGAGAACACACACAACCTGCCAGTGTTGGTGATCTACATACCGTCATGTTCTGACAAGCTCTCATAGAAACACACAGAGCACGCTCATCTGCTGAACTGCATGTGAATGTACACACACACACACACACACACACACACACACACACACACACACACACACACACAGTGTTGTATATCAGCCAAGTGACATGTCTGCTCTCTTGTCCCAGGGAATGCTGGTGGAGGGGCCACCTGGTCCTGAAGGCCCAACTGTAAGTTTTGTTGCTAGCTTTTTCCTTCCATTAATATCACACTTGCACACGCTTACATACACTCACACACACTCACATTTACACACACACACACACACAAACTCACACAATCACACACACACACACGCACAAACTCACACAATCACACACACACACACACACACACACACATTTCGACACATGTTATGATGAATTAGTGTCTGTAGCCATGAGAAACACTAACACGACTGTAAGAATTCCACTGAATGATGACCTAATCAGCCGGAGCCTGACAGAGAATGATTCCCCCCTCGCTGGATTTGGCTCATATCGTATTCTTCATACTCAGATTTGTTTAATCTCATCTCCCTCTCCAGTAGTAATAGTCACATTTATTAGAGACACCCAGCAGAGGAACACGCTGTCCCACACAACCAGAACTTCACAGAACCACATGTGTGCGCACACACATACACACACACATGCGCATACACACAAACAAAAGTACATATACACACATGTACACACACACACACAATTAATATTTATTATCTGTGTGTTCATGGACTAATGTCTAAACATAAGTACTGTTGTTTTTCTGCAGGGTCTACCTGGTCCCCCAGGTTCCTCTGGCCCTCCAGGCAGTGCTGGAGATCCTGGAGAGAGGGTGAGTTACCATGCCAACCACTGAACAACAGCAAACACCAACATGTCTTGCCTGATATATATCAAGGCTCCACAAGCCAAGCCATTTTGAAGTATTGTCCAGTAGCAATGTTCATTATATCATACAGTTCACAGAACTTCTATAAATGATTAACAATTTGTAAACAGGCTAAGAGTTATATTGTTTACGTACTCAGACTGTTGAGTAATGTATTTGTCTGCATTACCCATACTCCTTTGCTTTCTGTCCATCTCTGTAGGGGCCACCTGGTCGTGCTGGTCTTCCTGGTGCTGATGGTCTCCCAGGACCCCCTGGGACAGTCTTGATGTTGCCTGTAAGTATATGGCCTCTAAACACACTAATATTTATCTGCTATCTGTTTCTTTTTCTGTGCCAGAGGGAATGTGAGTCTTTACTGCCCCCTGGTGGTAACTGAGTCTTGAGACTGAGATCAGTATCCGTATCGGCCTCTACCACGCTCCATCAATCAGTCACACAATTTATTAAATGAATTCTTGGTCTCCGTGAAAAAGCTGCACACGGTTTCCTTAGAACAGTGGGTGGACAAAGTTAAGCACTTGTGTTTACTGAGTTCGGTCAGCTCGGTACTGTAAATGTGTGAAAAATTAGCTCCCAACGTGACCAGTTTCTGTAAAAAGAAAAGTTAGAACATGTCAGCTTTTAAATGCCAGCATGCAAACTTAGCTGGTTGCATGATGTTTGTCAGCTTGTTGTCTTTAATTTGATTTGCAACAGGGTTCTGTGTCTCTTCTACATTTTAATAGTTTTTTTTAACATTTGCCCTTCATCCTGCCAACACCCTTTCTCTGAAGCCACAAAATCTGTTCACCTCCCACCCTAATTTGTCATCTACTTTCATCTTTTTCTTTGAAGCCCACTTTTGACTCTAGGATTTTTTAAAGTTTCTTTTCACTGCCTAAAGAAAGCATTGCGAGCTTGTCAGTCAGGAAATCATTCAGCCCTGAGAAGAAATATCTAGCCCTGCCAACTTAACATACCAACTAAGGCTCTGGGGTAAATGGTTACAAAATGAAAGCCAGTTCTGCTTGAAAGCTCAAGAGGGTCGGAGGCTTTGAAGGTTTACACGAATGGCAACCGCTAATAGATCAGACTAGGCCTGCTGAAGTTAGGGGTTAAAGCTCATTGCTAACAGAGATGCTAGTGCTACATGCTAGTCTTCAGATGTTAAGAAGCTGAGATGAAAGACCAAGTAGAGGTGTTTCGTAACTGAACGACTTGGTTGGTTGAAATCCGCTGTGAGCTGTGGGTACAGTAGGCTAAAAGGGAGAGATCAGTAAAGTCTTGGAGGCACAGCTAAGCTCTAGCAGCAAACTGCTGAAGTCAGCGTTTCCACAGAGACGGATGGAAGGAGCAGACAGACGTCTCTACCCTCCAGGGTGTGTGAGCAAACGCCTGGGAAACAGCTTTAGGGATGTCTGGAATCTAAGCACATACACACACACACACACACACACACACACACACACACACACACACACACACACACACACACACACACACACACAGGGAGAGAGGGGGGGAAAGCAGAGGAGGATTTGGTTTGACTTTAACATTAAAGTCAGCCTGTGTTGGGAGGTAGATGTCATTGTTGAAAAACTTCACTTGCTGCTGTTATTCATGGACAGGGGGAGTGTCAAGACAACCCATAATTCCATCAGCACAAATATTCAACTTATGTGTTTTTTAACTTTTGTTTGTTGCACATACAAAGTTTCTCTTTACAAGGAGTTGGAGTGTATAGGCATCTCTAGTGAAAGACAATATCTTTACGTTCTTTAGAAATCTCTTCACTACAACCTTGGGCTCACCCTCCTTTTGCGATAATACTTTTTAAAAAAAAGACCTGTGTCCGTGGGTGGTGATTTTTCAGACTTGGTAATGATAAAGCTGTTCCTCTCACTCAATCCTATGCTGATCACCCATACTGATCATATCAAAGGTAAATAAAAGCAAAGCAGTGTCTTGGTGAGAAGTAACCTTTGACTGACACCTATCAGTAGTTGTAATTATCCTCTAGATGGCGTTTTTGTACCTGAGTCACTGACTTCCTGAGCTAGATTCTGAAGAGCAATATGTATGCTCTACCACTAGGAGGCGTCAGGTAGTTTTAAAGGCAGACTCATGTTGGAATGCAGCAGTGAGGAAAATGTTACTGGATTATGTCAACCATGCTTTTTTTGTAGCCTATTATATGCCACATCATCATTTTGTTTTAATTTATCAAGATTATGTCATCAGATATTGTGTGTTGTTGTGTTTGTATTTTATTTCCGGCCATTTTGGACAATTCCATCTGCTATGCTTTATGAATGATATATCAGTCGGTTAACCTCCCCGTGTCTCTGTGTCCCTGCAGTTCCGGTTCAGCTCTGGCGGAGATGCGGGTCACAAAGGTCCAGCTGTGTCTGCTCAGGAGGCCCAGATGCAGTCCATGATGCAACAAGCTAGAGTATGAACACACACATACACACACACTCACACAGACACACACACATACACACACACATACACACACACTCACACAGACACACACACACACACACACACACACACACACACACACACACACACACACACACACACTCACACACACACACACACACACTCACACTCACACACACACACAAACCCCAAAAACACCAGCAGGATTCATGTACAGTAAGCATTGACTGTATTGTGTCTGCTCTCTTCCTCAGCTTGCCATGCGTGGCCCCACTGGCCCAATGGGACTCACGGGTCGGCCAGGACCACTGGTGAGTACCACACACACCGATCACCTAGGTGCCTGAAACACACACACACAACACACACACACACACACACACACACACACATCACTGCCAGCCCCTACTTCCTGAAAGGCCTGTACACAGCCTCTGGCTTTAGGGGTATAAGAAAAAAACACTGTACTAGACAGTGATACCTCATCATTTATTCATAACTGCGTCCACGTAATGAATGCGTTAACCTCCTGGTTCGTGCTCTGAATTCTACACCTTCTGTTTGCATTGCCCAGGGTCCTCCAGGTGTTCCAGGATTGAAGGGAGAGTCTGGAGAGTCTGGTCCACAGGTATGGAGCACAACACCCACGATCATCATCTTACAGTACAGACGCTGTTCAACCTTATGGCGTGTCTTCATTAAAATCAGAATCAGATTTTAATGGCCAAGTATGCTTACACAAGGAATTTGACTGACACAGATGTTGACTCTGTAGAATACATACAACATTTAGACATGTGTAGTCAGTCAATAGGTACACATTATTTTACTGTCCCTGTAATATCAATTAGCTACAGTGTAACAGAGTGTGTAACAATATGTAATATTATGTACTTACTGTAGGGTTAGTGTTAGGTATGTACAGTGTAAGTACATCATATTGCATGTTGCTACATGTAGACACGAAGTTAAAAAAGAACCCTAAATTAAGTACAAGTGGTACAGAATGTTCAAGATTATTATGCTCTTAACAGCATTCAGGCTCCTGATCTGCCTGTCTCTATCTCTCCTGCTTTCCTCTACCCCCCATGTGCCTCTCCTCTCTTGTCTCGTCTGCCTCTCAGGGTCCCCGCGGTCCCACAGGCTCTTCAGGACCACCAGGAAAGCCTGGCCGACGGGTAAGTCAGCTCAAGTAGTCAAGTAGGTTTTTATTGTTGTTTCAGCCATATACTGTACCGTAGTACTAAAGTTCCACACACAAGGAAGTGCAAGTAATGGTCTGAGGGTTAATACTTTGGCATGTTACTGTGTGCATTTATGAGATCTGATGCATATATTTGTCTGTTCTTTTAATCTATGGTACTTTAATGAATATTTATTAATGTTAATTATTTGGTGAATGCTGCATGTGTACTTCCTGCGCTATGTGGGGTAATGTGTGTTGATTTGTGACAGTTTGTATTTGGCATATACATCTACAGTTTTCCTGAATGGTGGGTGTTGGTTGTAGTGGGTCTGTTGATGTCAAGTAACTGCCAAACACTGTTGTGTGTTTTTTGCGGTTGAGTGACATCTGTGTTATGATGTTATGTTTGTGTGTTTGTTGTTGTTGAGTGACATCCGTGTTATGGTTGTGTGTTTATTGCTGTCGAGTAACTGCTTGTTTAGGGTTGTGTGTTTGTTGCTGTTGAGTACCATCTGTGTTATGGTGTTATGGTTGTGTGTTTATTGCTGTTGAGGAACTTCTGTATTGTTGTGTGTTTGTTGCTGTTGAGTAACTTCTGTATTGTTGTGTGTTTGTTGCTGTTGAGTAACTGCTGTGTTGTGGTTGTGTGCCCTAGGGCCGTGCTGGTGCTGATGGAGCCAGAGGCATGCCCGGCCAGACTGGTACCAAGGTAAGATGCTAAGATGCCACGTGTAGCATGTAACATTACATGGCATGACACTTAGCAGACGCTTTTATCCAAAGTGACTTGCAACAGGACACAAAGCTACAAGCTACAGATATGCAGAGGAGAACAGAGTAAGCAAACGCTTAACAAAGTTAGTACAGACAGGGGTACAGTACAGTGTTAGTAAGTGGAGGTTGGCTTACCAACTCCCCCAGTCACTAACTGATATTTTCAGCCAGGAACCCGTGTTGACACATCCATTACTGACACATAGTCTAAACACATCTTACACTGGATATCCTGTCACTGGCAAGATAGACAGCTAAACGGCCTGTGTTTCTCCAGGCCACAAAGACGATGTATAGCCTCTATCAGTTGTTAAATGTAACTGACACTGTTTTCCCCTCTCTCTCTGTGGCACTTAGGGTGACAGGGGTTTCGATGGCCTTGCTGGACTCCCCGGAGAGAAAGGACACAGGGTAAGGCTAATCCCACTCAATAACCCCTCTATTACCACTGTTGTTAAGCTGTTATTGACATGTTATAAAGGGTTTGGAAAGCGTGACTGAGATTATGTGTATGTATGTGTGTACACAGCTACAGACATTGGACATGTAGTGTGTATGGTGGAGCGCTACATATGTTTGTGTGTTTGTGCTGTAGGGTGAATCAGGCCCCCAGGGACCACCAGGGCCAACAGGAGAAGATGGAGAAAGAGTGAGTGTCATTCGTTTGTTTCTGTTCCTCCAAGTCTTTTGTCCTTTTTTTTCTATTCTCTCTGCTTTCCCTCACACTCTTTTGTTCTCTTCTTATCAGTCTCAACAGTCACTTCCTCTACCCCTTTCGCTTTTTCACCCTTCCATGCTATTTTCATTCATGATCGACCAATTTTTCTTTCCGCAGCTGTCTTTCTTTGTCTCTTTAATGTTACCTTAAACATGTTTAGGGTTGTTGTCGTTAGCGTTGCTTGTGACTGATATGATGTGCTTTGTCATAGGGAGAGGATGGAGAGATCGGACCAAGGGGACTTCCGGGTGAGCCTGTAAGTATTAGAACCCCCCTTTACTCCCATACAAACACACACACACACACACAGCCACACACACACACAGCCACACACACACACAGAGTCATGGGGTGTAGTGTTGCTTGTTGAAAGGAAGAATATTAGATATGCCCTAAAGTGAGTTAGAGGACATACTTCTGAATGAAAAAGTGCTAAAAACACTTGTGCAGAAACTCTCCAAACCAAAAAAGGAGGGCAAGAAGTGCATTAGTTGATGAGAAACAGAGGCGGCGGTGTCGGCCCCAGGCCAATGGGAATAGAGTGGAGAGCTGTAAGTGCAGACTTCCTCCAGCAGGGGGAGGACTAGCACTGTAGTTCACTGCAGAGACTGAAACACTCAAGGTGAAACATACTCACACACCCTACAACCCACCACTCACTCACACACACACACACACACACTGCGCCTAGAGGACTTTGGGCTAAACCTCTATTAGCCACACACACACACACACACACACACACACACGCATTTACACACACACACACACACACACACACACACACACACACACACACACACACACACACACACACACACACACACACACACATTGCACCTAGAGGGCTAAATCTGTATGAGCCACACAAACGTGCGCACACACACACACAAACACACACACACGTCATAGCCCCCACATCACATACACCTGACTGTTTTGCCCCCTCTAACCATTTTGTCCCTCTGTGTTTTTCTGTGTCTCTCACCTTCTGCCTGTGTTTCTCTCAGGGACCTCGTGGTTTGTTGGGACCTAAAGGGCCACCAGGACCCCCCGGACCTCCTGTGAGTAAAGAACATTAAGCCTATTACTCCCACCCCCCCCTCCCATCACACCTCCCATCACACCTCCCATCACACCTTTTCAATCTAATATACAAAGTGCACTGCCTCCGGTCTACAGCTTGCACTGTAATAGTCAGAGCTGGGTTGGTTACATAACGTAATCACCTCTGAGTGTCAGCAAGGTTATTACTACAAATCTGTAAGAGTTATGAATGGGTTGAGTGTCTAATCATGGAGGTTATTAATAGGGCCAAATTTCCATATAGATATTCGTGTATTTAACTATTAATGCTAACCATTACATCAGTTACCCATTGAGATCTTTCTCCAAATGAAGATCTCAGCACCGAACGTGTGCTGTGAGAGCCGACCGCTAACCGCTAACACTGCCTCAGAAAAACAAAGTGCAGTAACGACGCAAACACTAAAACTGAGAAAAATGCCTTTAAAGTTTTCATACTGGCAAGTCGAACATGTTGTAGGCATAACAGTGGGATGCGTTCATGTACTTTCTTAATAGGAAGAATCAAAAGATTAGTCACAACACAAAGTAGGTGTTAGAAAGGGTCAATTTCCAATCTGAACTCAATTTTGACCAATTACTGCATTTTGGCTTTGTACGACAGAACACACATTATCACAAAAGCTCTCTTTTTGGCAATTAGGCGTGTTGCATAACCCCCAGCACTGTACGTGAACCACCACTTAAGAGAAGGGTCTGTGGAGATGGCAGAGCAAACACAGGCTGATGAGTAAGCGCTAGCAATGCCTGGTGAATAGCTAAGCAGGGGCCCGGGCTGGGCCGCAGTGTGAGGACGATCTGGTGTTAACATAAGGTTTATGCTCAATAAAGAACCCCCCGTGTCACCATGTAGATGTTTAACTACGCTATTGCTTATGAATTATACATCCATAAGAAAAATCCTTATGAATTATACATTTAGGGGCCGGAATACAGCGAGTAGTGTATCATATGTTGTGATT
>CM059273.1:14806479-14813979 GCA_030347295.1 Setipinna tenuifilis
CTCGTTCTTTTTTCCATCTCTCTCGCTCGCTCTCTCTCTCTCAATCTCTTCCTGTGTTGTTCTGCCCGTCCAGGGATCTCCTGGTGAGCGTGGTCCTGCTGGCCCCGCTGGACCCACTGGTCTTCCAGGCCGACCCGGACCACAGGGACCCCCAGGCCCAAATGGAGAGAAAGGAGGACCGGTAAGACTGTGTGTGCATGTCCGATGTGTGTATGTGCAGTGTGTGTGTATGTCCTGGTTGCGTGTGTGTGTGTGTCCTGGTTGTGTGTGTGTGTGTGTCCTCATTGTGTGTTTGTTCTGGTTGTTTGTGTGTGTGTGTGTGTATGTATACATGTGCGTGTGTGTGTGTGTGTGTGTGTGTGTGTGTGTGTGTGTGTGTGTGTGTGTGCCTGTGTGTGTGCCTGTATATGTTAGCATGTATATCCACGTGTAGAAGAGTGTGTTGTGCACAGTATATATGTGTGTGGAGTGTGTGGCATACACCCCCGCCCTCCCCGTGTGTCTACAGCTGTGCCCAGACAGCACTGCCGCCTTGAACAGACGACTGTCATAAATATGCCCCAGCATGACTGGCCCATCGCTAGGCCACGTTGACGACAGATGGCGGTTATGACATTACGGGGCTGCGCTCAGATCAGTCCTCGGTCTGCCATGGCATGAGCCATAAGACATCTCGCATCACGCATCACGCATCACGCCTCTCGCATCTCATTCATGCCTGTGGCCTGGGGCTTTGTCACTGGCAGGATTATATTACTTTTACTTGTGTTTCCTCGGGCTATTGATGTGCCAGCAGTGGTTAGCGTCAGCCAGTTCAAACTTAAGCCTCTGTAGTTAACTGATATTGTGAGAGAAATGGGGAGTCTATGAATTTGTGTCGGTGTGCGTGCATGCAGGCATGTGTGTGAGTCTGTCAGAGAAATAGAGAGAGACAGCTCATGTGTTGTTGTTTTTGTCTGTGTGAGCCAATATGTCTATCTCTGATTTCCTAGGGAGAGAAAGGCCCTCAAGGCCCAGCTGGTCGAGATGGTATCCAGGGTCCAGTGGGCCTGCCTGGGCCGGCTGGACCTTTGGGACCCCCTGGAGAGGATGGAGACAAGGTAAGAGGAGACATTGCCACACTGAAAAGCTCTGCTTTGTCTGTCTGTAACAACACACAGTCTGTTCGCTATGTCTCCCATTCACTTTGTCCCGCACTCAAAAACATGTTCCCATGAACCATTCACTCATGCATCAGTAGGTCTGTGCAGCTCAACAATGCATACACACACGTACCCACACACACTCTCACACACACACACTCATTCATACATGATAACCTAACAACCTTACACCCTCAGACGTACACCCCTAAACATTGCATAAGATTGTTGGAGGAAGGAATTCCGCTCAAGGAACTGAAAATACATTCATGAAAGACTTGCTTTGAAAAAGCTGCAGTTTTGCCCTGGGGTGGGGGTCTATGTCGCTATAACTAAGCAAGCTAGCATAATAAAATAGATGAGTCAGAGACTTTCATATAGGAGTATATGGGAAACACACACAGAATATCTAGTTATATATTTAACAGCAAAATGTAATATCTGAACAAGAACACGAAAAAAAAGGAA
This sequence comes from Setipinna tenuifilis, assembly GCA_030347295.1. Taxonomy (NCBI): domain Eukaryota; kingdom Metazoa; phylum Chordata; class Actinopteri; order Clupeiformes; family Engraulidae; genus Setipinna; species Setipinna tenuifilis. The sequence continues at coordinate 14,808,090 of CM059273.1, forward strand.
TGGTAAGGTGTGGTAAATTCTAGCACCACATGGTGAATGAATTTTGTGAGCGACCATGCATACACACAGGCCCTGACACATAGATACATGCAATAATGTGTGGACATTTCCTGCCCCCACCCTTCTGAAGTGTGTGTGTCTCCTACACACATATGAACACTCCTTTGCACACCACACCTTAATGTAGGAAGGATATCTGTCTTTATTAAATCTCCTCTCCTCTGAGAAATTACCAGCTTCCTAATCACATTAAGATCCCATCTCTGAACTGTAAGGTGGAGGAATATGAGAGACTGACTGAACACACACACACACACACACACACACACACACACACACACACACACACACACACACACACACACACATATTTATATAGGCCCAACCTCTAATATACCCACGTTAACACACATGTATTAACATAACCCTCAACTGCATTCAGACAGACCCATTTGTATTCTACTGCAGTGGCAAAAAACACACACACACACATACAAACACACACACATGTGCTGGCTTGCAGGGTTGATAGAGATCAAGGTTTTGATTACACTCACATTATTCACACATGCTGGTTTCGAGGGGTTCATAGAGATCAATGTGCTTTTTTATTATTTCACACACACACACACACACACACACACACACACACACACACACACACCGAATACATTTAGCTGTGACCCCTGCCTCTGGCAGCGTAATTCCTTCCATTCTGTACACACATCAGTCGTCTTGTACCACCATCACACATTCTGACCCAACTTTTCCCTCCCTCCTTCTGCTTGATGTCCACAGGGAGAAATCGGTGAGCCTGGCCAGAAGGGAAGCAAGGGAGAGAAGGGCGAACACGTAAGCTCACGGCCATCATTCATATTCCGTCAGATCAGCATTTCATCACAGCCATGCCTCTGTAGGCTTAGGGCCTGTTCTATTCTTCTGCCTTGTGTCCTTGTGGGAGCCATGTTTAATAATGTTCTATTGTAAAAACCTGCTTCTCCACAGGGTCCCCCCGGTCCTACTGGACCTCAAGGCCCCGTCGGACAGCCTGGTCCATCCGTGAGTATCGCATCGCATCACATCGCATCGACCTCACTTTCTTGTTCTGCTGTCATATTTGTGAACATTTCCTGTTATTGCATTGCACTTTTTTTTCTTTTGCTCTTTGATTCTTTGCTGTTGTTCACTACTTTTTAAGTTGTCAAGTTAATGGAATAACCTTTAAGCTAATAGCATCAGTGTTTTAAGTTAAGTTGTTATTGTTAATGCTGTAATAATGTCAAATCTCTTATGACTCACCTGTCCATCCATCCATCTCTCTCTCTCTCTCTCTCTGGTGCACAGGGAGCTGATGGCGAGCCCGGTCCCAGAGGTCAGCAGGGTCTGTTCGGCCAGAAGGGAGACGAAGGCTCCCGAGGCTTCCCCGGACCCCCAGGACCCGTTGGACTGCAGGTCTGAGACTTATTGATATCTTAAGACACACACACACACACACACACACACACACACAAACACACACACACACACGATTAAAGAGAGAGTGGCGACGACGGTCTTTGCAGCATTAGAAAAGCAGCAGGACAACATGGATGACGTCTGGTGCAATTTTATTTCCCACCACCAGGTGGTTAGTAGCCCCAAAATGTAAAAACACACACACACACACACACACACACACACACACACACACACATGTAATCCACGCCAACACTCTTATTTTCAACAGCCATTCATCACACAGTCAGCCAGCAGCCAGTCAGCGACACAGAGTGTTGGGTGTTGACCATGAGTGTTATCATCAAAAGAACAGCCGTGCACATTTGCAATGTAAAGAGAGAGGCATGTGTCATGGCTACAGAGGAGGTGTTAACGAGATGTTGAACGTGGAAGAGAGCGAGTGGTGACTCACTCCTGAGTGTGTTATGTGATCTCGATTGTAGTGGGCGGTGTTTGTGTAAGTATGCGTGTGTGTGTGTGTGTGTGTGTGTGTGTGTGTGTGTGTGTGTGTGTGTGTGTGTGTGTGTGTGTGTGTGTGTGCGCGTGTGTGTGCGTGTGTGTGCATGTGTGTTTGTGTGTGTGTGTGTGTTTGTGTGTATGTTGGTGGTGGCGGTCTCCACAATGCTCACATGCCCGTTTCTTCTACAGGGACTGCCAGGGCCTCCAGGCGAGAAGGGAGAGACTGGTGACGTTGGTCAGATGGTAAGACTGCTCTTCTTTAAGTATTGACCTTTTTTTTCATTCCATGCTTGATGTGTGTGTCTGGTGATATCCTGTCTAATAACCCCCTACACACACTCTCTCTCTCTCCTGCTTTTATCTGTCTCTTGCTCTCTTTTTTCTCTGTATGTATCTCTCTCTCTTTCTCTTTCTCTTGTGCTCTTTTTTTCTCTGTATGTATCTCTTTCTCTCTATCTCTCTCTCTCTTTTTCTCTTTCTCTTTCTCTCTCTTCTCCCTCGCTTTCTCTTCCTGTTTCTCTAGGGACCCCCTGGTCCTCCTGGACCCAGAGGCCCCGCCGGACCCCAAGGAGCAGATGGACCCCAGGGACCCCCAGGTGGCATCGGCAACCCCGGCGCTGTCGGAGAGAAGGTAGAACACCTGCTCCTCCCTGCCCCTCAACTCACACACTCACACACTTTTACACACTCACACACACCCTTGCACACACATAATTTTGAAACTGTGTCCTGAAAGCTCACTATATCACCAACCATGAAAGAAAGACATGTTAGAATGTATGTGGGTGTGTGTGTTTTTTGTTGTTGTTTTTGTTTGTGTGTGTGTGTGTGTGTGTGTGTGTGTGTTTGTTGAAGATGAGCTGCAGCTGATGTCTTGAGTGTGAGGCTGCGGAGGGGGGCGAGCTGAGATGCTAAAAGCACTCTAACTCTAAAAACTCTGCTGCCTCCCTCATTAATATTTCAGCCAGCCATTCAGCTGAATGATCAAGTCCAAAGCGCTAAAACCACTTTTGCACTCTTACTTTAATACATGTGCGATAGAAAGAGAGAGTTTGTGTGTGTGTTTGTGTGTGTGTGTGTTTGTGTGTGTGTGTCTGTGTGTGTGTGTTTGTGTGTGTGTGTCTGTGTGTGTCCTCATGCATTCATGCGAATGTGTCCTGTCCTCCCAGTAAAGCATCTTTGTATTATTGAAGTGCCTATTTTAAAGTGTCTGAGCTTTTGTGCGTGTGCGTGTGTGTGTGTGTGTGTGTATGCGTGTGTATGCGTGTGTGTGCGTGTGTGTGCGTGTGTGTGTGTGTGTGTGTGTGTCTTCGCACATGCGCGCATGTGGGTGGCTGGCGGAGAGCGCTGGCAGCGACTGCCCTCTGTCCAACCCACTCAGCACTTTTCTCTCCAACGATGATGATGGTGTGATTTGTTATCTTCTGCGGTCGATACGAGCACCTTCATCCCCTCTTTCTTCCTCCCTTTGCTCTCCTAAGGATGCCATCATGGCCTAATGTATCATCTTGAGTAGAGAAAGGCGTACGTGCAGAAGAATGAGAGGAGGGGGAGAGGGAAAAAAAATAAAGGATGAAGGACGAGAATGAAATGAAATGGAACAAAGTGGAGGAGGACTCAGCGGCGGGATGATGGGCTAGTAAACAGCACTTTGCCCCTTTGCTGCAGGGACGTTACTAGGAATTAAGATTTACTGGGGCACTGTCACCTAACCATACCCCCCCACCCCATACACCACCCCCACACCACAACCTCTCCATGAGGAAGCAAGACTTTTCAAAATGTATAACAAACTGTGTTTGTAAAGCACAGTTTATACAAGACGTAGCTCAAAGTCCTTTAACAGTTTAGCAGGAAAACACAAGACAGCATTTGTTGCATTTTGGTAGCACCAGGAAATGACATTTCCTTGTGTTTTGATCTATGAATTAACTCTCCACATTCAGTCAGTTTTAGCCAAATTTAGAAAATAATAGCTCTGGACGCCTTTATCAATGCTGTAATGGCACTGTCCTTTGCTAATGTAGACAATTTCATGAGGAATGTCCCCTTAAGTTGCCGAAAACAGATTAGACGAATAAATCGGACGAATAGGTCAATAAGACAGAGGGACTATTCCCGTATGACAAAAAGATCTACCGTTGGCATTTAGGCTTTTAATGCATTCTGATACTGAATGTATGAACAAATGAGTGCTATGAGTCTCTTAACGTGAGCTCAGACACCTTATCTCAACTCTCACACATTACGACTCCTGAGTTACTGGCTAGTTATCGCCGACTAGCACATAAGGCCTAGTGACGCTCGTGGTCTGCCATCTGTTAGTCAGGAAGTGGCATAAAAAGGCCGAGTATAGTCTTGGTGCTGCCAAGCCGGAGTCTCAACAAGTGCCTTTAAGTGCCTGTGTTGATATTTGGACTGTCACCGCAGGTGAATAATTACCCTTTCTAACCGCTGGAGACAAGAGAGGATTATGGGAGGAGAACAGCCACTCTCCATCTTAGTGCAAGAGGTTTAAAAAGCAATAACAGGAGTAAAGCCTTAGCATATATTTAGGGAGCTTGCTGTGCGACTGAGCTCTCCTCCCTTCAGGTCCTGCTTTCTCTTCTTTGTCCCCGTGTCTGTGTCTGTGGGGGTCTGGTGACAGTGACTGCTGAGAGTTTTGGCGCAGGAGGAAAACGGCCGCTGCGTGTGAGAGGAGAAATAGATTCTGATATATGGGCCATGCCTGCTGACACACACACACACACACACACATACATCCATGGATTTGCGCATAAGTCAGAGCTCAGTTGCTGTGTAAGGGCAGTGTGTGTGTGTGTGTGTGTGTGTGTGTGTGCGTGCATGAGCTCACGTCCACGTGTGTACGTATGTGAGTGATGAATGTCATCATACCTTCCCTGCCCCCAGCTGGCAGTGCAAGGACAAGAGCAGTGACTTTCAGAGCAAAAGAGCCGACACCCCCAGGCCCCCACTCACTCCATCCATCTTTCTGTCTGCCTGTATCCTCTCTCCTCCCTCTCAGGGTGATTCTGGTGAAGCTGGAGAGCCTGGACTGCAGGGAGATGTCGGCCCTCCGGTACGCAAGAGCAAACAACACAACAGAGCAGAGAGACAAACAGACAAAACACAAGCCCATACAACACAAGCAAAACGCACTGCACCAATGCTAACTCCAAAGTCAACACACACATCCCATCACATCCTAGCTCACTATGTGTACTCCTTGTACAAAAATATTCTTTGTACCTGACTACCTACAAAATGTTGTATAGCACCATATTAGAAGGGTTACTGCAGGCAGGAGGCGGGTCGATATTTGCATTAAGGCACTGTTAAAGAGATTAAAGTGATAATGTCAATGTCAATGTCAATTTATTCATGAAGCACTTTGTAAGCAATGGCAGTTAACCAAAGTGCTGTAAAAAACAAAAAGCAAAAAAATAATACAATGATAATGTGGTTTGCGTGTGATATGGCAGTCACATAAGCTGCAGAGTCAGGCTGGATTGTAATGATGAGTCCTTTGACTGGTCCAGGGTCCAAGAGGCGAGCGTGGAGAGAAGGGTGAAGCCGGTCCTGCAGGTGCTGCTGGACCTCCCGGCCCCAAAGGTCCCCCTGGAGATGACGGTCCTAAAGGCAGTCCTGTGAGTGCTGGTCTCGTGTGCTGGTCTCATGTGCTGGTCTCGTGTGCTGGTCTTTGCATGTGTGTGCTCTGCTTGTAATCCACAAATACACTAATCTCTCATGGTCTTTGTCCTTAGGGCCCAAGTGGTTTCCCTGGTGACCCTGGTCCCCCAGGCGAGCCTGGTCCTCCTGTAAGTCTGTTTTTTACCTTTGAATAACTAATATATGATATATAATATAATATGGGTTAAAATGGTATGTTGTGATAAATCAGATTGAACTATGCTCAGAGGTAGGCTAGACAGAA
>CM059273.1:14821479-14836479 GCA_030347295.1 Setipinna tenuifilis
ATTTAAATAATGGCCGTAATCCAGAGAGTCTGTAGCTACACACACTTCAGTGTGTACACCTGACATGCATACTAACATGTAAACGCATACACAGTGATCCCCTGATATATCACGGTTTACCTTTCGCGGTCCCGCTATATCACAGATGGTTTTTATTAATATAAGCATACTATGTCCCTATGCATGCTAAAGAAAAGTTCATCAGTAGTAATTCAGTAATGCGCACAGTAAATGTATTTAAAGAGTGTGTGGGAGGGGTGTTTTTTTAAGGCTTATACTATAAAATGTTTACTATATGGTTTAGCTATATCACGGTTTTTCACCTGTTGTGGGGGGTTCTGGAACATAGATACTGCGATAGACGGCGGATCACTGTACACTTACTTATTTATTTGTATTTGTTTGGATGTGTGTGTATTTTATATTTTGATTTTTACCTGCCAGATGCTCCAGATGTGTATGTGTATGTGTGTGTACGTGTGTGTGTCAGTGTGTGTGTGTGTGTACGTGCGGGCACGTTTGTGTGTGTCCATGTCCATGTGTGTGTGTCTGTCTGTCTGCCTGTCAGTCTTTATGTTTTCCATGTTTAATCGATCTTTCTCCCCCCCTCCCGCTGTGGCACCCCAGACGAGACTCACCTCCTGGGTGAAGGAGACCCCAGGCTCCTGGTTCAGTGAATTCAAACGTGGCAAACTGGTAAGGGTCCCTAGACCTGCCCCCCTCCCCCAGAGCACGCCCCCCTGACTCGCTCTCGTATTTTACAGAGCAAAATGGCAAAATGGCCCAAAGACACCCCTGGCACTTGGTATAGTCGCTACAAGCGCGGTTCTCTGGTAAGTGCAACCCGACCCAGGGTCTGGAGAGGGCTTGCCGGACCCGGTTTTCGGTCGGCCGGTGCCGTGCCGGTTCTCCCCGGGCCCGCGGTTCTGCATGCGTCTTGATTGGTCTGGACTGTAGATAAGCTCTCAGCTTCTCCGACGGGGCGGCGCTCCATGCCAACTCACCTTCAGAGACAACAGCAAAAGGTGTGGCCTCAAAGGCTTATGGGTAAAACAGGAGCGGTGTTACACTTTGTCATGGTGATTGTGAGGTGAAAGGCCAATGGGCAAAATTATAATAAATTCTGCAATAATTTACTGTATGAATCCATCCCTTTGCCTTTTCTATTTTTATCACTTGCTACTTGATATTTTCATGCCCAGTGGAGTCATAACAAAAACCGTGACAAAGTGTTCCTGCTTCAGATTTTTGCCTGTGAAGTCTGAATGTGACACCTTAAAGTGACTGAGTGCTCTACTGAATTATGTAGTCCAGGGCAAACCCAGGGCAGTAACATGCTGTAGGTGAATACTATTGAACCGTGTCAGCCATTTTGGAGTTATGTATGGACTCCCAGTTTCCTGAAGCCTAGTTCAGTTCTGTGAAACCGTACGCTGTAGTAGTACTCAGTCACTGCCCATGGGGCTTCTGGGAACCAGGCGTTCACTTGCGGCTGTGATGGAGAGGTAATGTGTTTTCCTTAGTGGTGGTGGTGGTGTTGTTTCCATGGCAATGTGGGGGCTGTTTGTGCACGCGTGGGTGGTAGTAGTTTGGAAGGTAAAGGGGAGGGGGGAGTTGTTTGTTTATTGTTTACTCTAGTTTGGGCACTGGAGACAATAAACACTCCCCTACAGCTGAGCCAACGCACAGCCACAAACACATATACAGTACAAGGACACATATTTGGAATGGATAACCACGTCTCCAATTTATAACATACATTGAACATTTACAAAGCATTTACATTGAAAGGACATTGAAATTTGTATTACTTAAACATTTATTGTACGTTTAGTGAACTTACTTAAAATTCATTGTATATTATTCATACACATTCACACATATTTTTCATGTGGTTATCCATCCAAGATGTGTGTCTGTCTGTCTGTCTGTGTTTGTTGGTGTGATTTGCACGTGCATGAGGCAGAATGAAAAGAAGTGTGCAAGACCAGGAAATATGTATGGACCTCAGTAAGTATCGTGTGTATGTGTGTGTGCGTGCATCAAGCTCTTGGCACAGCATGGCACTGCTTGCATCCTGCATGCTTCAGTTCTCTCAGTCAGTCATGTGTGTGAGTGCAACAGTGATGGACGTGCAGACAGAGCAAAACAGTGGTTGGTATGACAACAGCACAGTCAAAACATTTGCCTTGCTTGGTGCAAATGTTACATCACACCAAGCCTTAAAGTAAACAAAATTAAATAAGAGTTGTCTGTGTTGTAGAATACTACAATTTAAAACGAATGTCAGATATAAGATATCATTTTTATGGTGGATTTACAGCGTTAGCGGTTGCTCATATATCATTTAGAAATGCAATTCTACATCATAGGTGTTGAATGAAAGATGTGACTGAAAATGTTTAGGAAGGAAAGCTCATTTTTACACAAACACACAAACAAACAAACACGCACACACACACACAGACACACACAGACACACATCTACAGATGTGCAGCAAAAAGCCTAGCATCCAAAAAGTAGCTTCTTACTGCTTGTATCACATAGCAGCGAAGTGTGGATGATAACGTGTTTAGACTGGCATATCTGGTCTCTATCAAACAAGATGATGAACAGTGGGATAAAGGCACACCAGACCTCCAGCTTGCTAGCTCTGTCACATCTGGCATTGCAGCATTTCATAACTGTCATTTAGCCTCAAAAATATATGAAGGAATGGCCAAGGCTTTGACACACACCAGACACTATTATCTCAACACAGTCTATGCAGAAAAGTGAGTTATGGGTAATGAGGTTGAACACACCTCAGGCTGTGCAGAGCACTGAATTATGGGTAATGGGGTTAACACTCCTGCGGCTGTTCAGACAAGTGAATTATGGGTAATTATGTTAACACTGCATGTCTGACGAGAGCAGTGGGCTATCGGTAATGAGGTTAATGCCCTGCAGGCTACCAAGAGCAGTGATTTATGGGTAATGATGTTTAACACGTCTCATAACATGATAATAGGGCTCAGTGTCCATAAATACTTTTTTCATTTAAATGTACAAAATTATAATGATATGACAATCATAGCAGGTGACCTGGAAGTGTCCATCAAAAAAAAAAATCTTAGGCTGCATGTAATTTTTATGGCATAAGTGGTGTAGTGGGAAAATGGAGATGAGGTCTAAAAAAAAAAGAAGATGGGTTAACTATATGTGCGGTGGTAAAAAAAAGGTTGGTAAACAATGCATATAGTTAACATCAGCAACCATAAAATGGCAAGTAAATGCTGTTTTGTAGTTTTACAAAGGTATGTAAATGGCATTTAGATGCTTTGACCATAGACCGCTGTATGGTGTGATGTGTAGTAGAGAAAGTGTGAAATGATATGACACAAGCCTCTGCTCAGCTTGTTGTCCATTACCTCATCGCGTGTGTGTGTGTGCATGTGTGTGTTTGTGTGTGTGTGTGTGTGTAGCTCTCATACGTGGACGCAGAGGGCAACCCCATCGGCGTGGTGCAGATGACCTTCCTGAGGTTGCTTAGCGCCACGGCTCGCCAGAACCTGACGTACAACTGCTACCAGACAGTGGCGTGGCACGACCCCGACAGCGACTCGTACGACAAGGCCATCCGCTTCCTCGGCTCCAACGACGAGGAGATGTCCTACGACAACAACCCCTACATCCACGCTGTCGTAGATGGGTGTGCGGTAAGTCGGAAGAAACTGTCCCCGTTACATCCAGTAGGTACAGTGTAACAAAGCGTGTAACAATATGTAACTATTATTAACTATTATTATTTATTATTATTACTACTTCCATCCTCAGACCTTCATCAGATTTATCTTACCAATATAAAAAACATAACAGTAAAATGGTCTGCGGACTGAAATGTATTAAACATTTGATTGAAAAAATGGGGCTTATTCTATGTTTTGCACTGCTGTTTTTTGAACTAGTGGTGTGTTTTCATTTTCTGAGAACAAGTTCCATGTAACTCATAGATGGGCTTTTCACTAATACTGCCAACATCTACGGACTGCTAACATCTATAAAGGCCGCTAATTGCCTTTCTTAAGCCTCTGAAGGCTGAGAGGACTACGGCTCTTAGTGAAGCATTTGGGAGACGACACTCTGGCACTCCACAGATGAAATGATTCTAATCACATCCTCTGGAGCCGTTTGAAAGAAATAAATAGAAAAAAAAGGGTCCCGGTGAGGTCAGGTGGAGAGGTTTCACAGGCCTTCGGAGTGATTAATTCAGTGACTTCACAGAGGGATGCTCTGACATTTATTTGGTAATCAGTGGGGCTGTGTTTGGAGCCAGAGGCCTGGCTAATTAGATAATGGGAGCTGATTACAGCAACTGGAGCACAGAGAGCCCCAGGTTGGCGTCCCGGTCAACAGTTTTCGTGCGGGGTGCTTTTATTAATGCTGCTGCCTCTGGCGGGGTGTGAACACGATCATTACCTGCCCGAGGTGTCCTGGGGAGAACAAACAACACCCATGCCTAACCACTTTGTGTTGAGCAGGATTAGTTTCCCCTCAGTTCATTGCACATTATCTGGATTAAGTAGTTTTGTGTTTTAAAGCAATAGGCATGCAGCAGGAATACACACATGGAAGTATTTTACATACCTCTGTGAATGATTATTTTATGCATGGTATAATACTATTGTATTCATATTTGGTTTTGCCATAAATCATATTTTTGTTTAAAAAAGCTCCATACCAGATACACCTTGCTTTTGTATTTACTGCTGTGTGTCTCTGTGATGTTTTGGTGGGGTAACATTTACACAGACCACCACTTAGAACATGATAAACATTGACAAGTCTCACACAGCCTAGTAACTGTTACATTTAAAATCACCTCACTGCTATATTAAAAGAAAAACGTACCTTTTGACTAATAAACATTTCCTCCGTTTTCTCTTTTTCTCCACAGTTGAAAAAGGGTTATGAAAAGACTATTCTTGAGATCAGCACGCCCAAGGTGGAACAGGTACCATTCGTAGACATCATGTTCAACGACTTTGGCGGAGCAACACAGAAGTTCGGCTTCGAAGTGGGACCGGCCTGCTTCATCGGCTAAGACTGTTCTCTGAACGTCCAAAGAAAAAAAAAGAAAAAAACACACACTCACAATCTTCTCATTTTCTCAGAAACTTAATATGAGAAAGAATTCTGACTTATTTGTAAAGCATTTGTGTCTCCATGCAAAACAAACCAACAAAAAAAAATACATGTATCACACAATATCAAGATAACAATAAAAAAGCAAATTGGGAAAAAATAAAGGAAGAAAAAATTCAATATAAAAAAAAAATAAAATAAAAAAATCACAGCAACCTTGTAACCTCAGTTTACCCTCTCCCTCACATGCAAGTTTTGAAACTGGATGAGACCCACGCTAGCTAGCTCCACCTGTCTGACCCTTTGACCTGTGACCCCATCTTACCTTTGACCTCACCTTTGCCATGACCCCTGGCCTCCTCCAGTTTCTCCTTCCATCTCTCTCCATCCACCCTCCCGCCCCCCTCCGCCATCCACCAGGTCCGGTCTCTTGCTGCCCCCCGGCCTCGAGGCCAGGACTGGTCATCAGCACGCTGGTCTCTTTCCATGTGGCCCCCTTTTTCTTCCTTCAATCTGGTCTTAGTCCCCCCCCCCCCCTTGCTTTTGTGCATCTGTCTTGTGTTGCAGTCATTCGTTCCTTGCTATGCCCTTTGTTTTGTGCAGAATTCTCTCCCCATTCTTTTGAATGGTGCTTATTATATAAATATATAAATATTTTTTGTATGTTTGTAAGTACTTTCTGTATATTTTTTTCTGATAATGTGTCTGTTTTTTTTATATTTCTGGCTTCAAAACGTGCATGTGATATAACGGAAGATGAGGAAAAGAGATGCTGTTCCCTGACCCCACCCCCCCCACCCCCCTCCAAAACCACTTTGAATTGGATGTGACCGCCCAAATAAAAAAAGAAAACTAAGGTGGTACTGTCTTGTTACCAGTGTAAAGCACATCTTAATTGTAATTTAACGAATAAAAAAGAGTGACAATAAAAGTCAGAAAAAAGCACTCAAAGCGATGATGTGAGCGTTGATTTGCCCGAAAGAAAGAAAGAAAGCACGAAAGCAAAGGTTTTTCTCCTGGCGGGCGGAAGGGACCCCTGGGCCACCGTGGGCTCAGCGGTTGACCAGGAGTCGAGCGGACATCAGCAGCCTGCGGTCCCAGCAACTCGTTGTCATGGCTACCGGCGGGCGCAGCTTTCACCCCCCCTCCCCCTGCCCCCAGCGCTTTTCCTCGCTTCTTGTAACCCCTGTTGGAAGAACAGTTGCACAGTGGGACAAGTTGTCACACAATCGAGGAACACAACAGTCGTAAAAGAAATAGGTGCTACCTTCTTCTCTCTGTGGTGCTATATATTGTTTTGTTTTTCAATTTTATTTCTGTTAATAAAAAATAAATAAATGATTCACTGACGTTTTTTTGTCCGACTGTTAGCGCGTCTCCCTGCCACTTACCTTCCCCTAAGACAGGGGGCGCCATGCTGTGCCTGAGCGGAAAATATTTTACTGCATGCAAACCCATCATATTCACTCATAGAACAGATTGATTTTTTATTTTGTCGTCGTTATTTTCTTTCATGTATTTTTTTTTCCTCTGTGTTTGTTTACATTGGATGTCTTTCTTTCACACGGCCCATGCAGAAACCACACATGTCATAGGACTAAGTGAGCGCTGCAGATTGTCGGAGGAAATCACATCAGTTCAGCCACAGCTTAGTAGTGCAATGCTAATATGCTAAAGCCGCTATTTAGCGTTAGCCAGAGCCTAGTCCGAATGTCAGCTGAACGTGGCCTCCATTGCTGATGTGTGAATGTGAGTGCTCCCTGGCCAGACGCCATTTTCAACCCCAGCTTGCTGGCTATTGGTGCCCCTCTGACCTCTCTCTCTGTCTCTCTCTGTCCCCGTGTTGTTTTGTTGGTGGAGGGGTGTTCCTGTCGTTTGGGCGTTTGGGTGTCAGGGGAAAAGGGGTTGTGGTGGGGGTGGTGGCATTTAATCACCCTCCCTCCCCCAAAGAATTCCAAAGCTTATTATTTTTATTTTTTATTTTTATTTTTCACCAAGGAGGAGAGCCTTAGCTGACGTACCTGAGATAGATCCTCCAGTCTCCTGCCAAAGTCCTTCTTACTCTTCTTCTCCTTGCTGTTCTTTTTTTTACCTTCAGAGACTTGAAGGCCACAGTCACTTAATTTAAAGACCTAATGTTCATATGGTGGACTGTCGCTGGTTCCCCTTTTTATATTCCGTAATATAATAGAGTGTGCAGGCTCCCCCTTCCCCTCCCCGTCCCCCACACCCCCACCCCAGACCCTTTAAGTAGAATAGAAGCAGGTATCTCATCACACTGCACATTACGAGGAGCCACTTGAGAGTAATAAATATTATTAATTTTATTTTTTATTGTATTGTTTTTAAAAAATAAATCCTCTGGCTTACTGATGGAGATGAAAAAAAAACAAACAAGTCAAGCTTATTTGGAGCGTTCTGGTTCAAGTTATCCTGCTATGGTCCAGCTCTTTGTTGCCACTAGTTGACGCGCGTTGTACAAACCACACTCTCCATAGCTTCCACTGCATCACCTGCTATGATGCCCTTTCCTTCGCTCACGTTTAAAAAAAAAAAAAATGACTTGAATAACTTTAAAACCACAGGCAGAGTATTGGAATATCACTTTAAACATTTGCTTTCAATTAAAAGAGAAAATGAGCAATAAAATGAATTTCTGTAAATGTTTTAAAAATAATAGCAGTCAATCTGCCAATTAAGAGTTCTTTACTTTTTGTTTTCCTTCTTTCTTTTTTTCATTTTCCTCTTTTTTTTTGGTAATGTAATGTTCATTCTTTTTCCAAGTTTGTTTTCCTTGTCAAACCTGTGTAAGAAAGGATAGATGATATATTGGTTTTTATGTCAATAAATTCAAGTTTACTGTGGCCACACACTCTTGTATGTCTTTTGAAGCATTAAAACCTATCTGTATGCATGAGTTGAAGTTTTTCCTCTCCTTGTTATACATTCAAATGACTTGATCTCCAAACCCACCATTTTATTCCAAACCATTATCTATTTCAAGATTGCTTCTTTGATAAAGCCAGCTGTCATTGCATTGTGAATTGGGGAGAGAGCAGTGATTATGTAACTCTCTACCTAAGCCATTGTTTTTTGTAGTATATTTATTGTATTATTTAAAAAAAATAAATGTAAATGGATACCAGTAGTGTTACTTGAGAAGGCCCCTTCTGTACGAAGCTGAATAAAAGAGTTATTGTTATTCCTGAGCGTTGGCTAACTGCTGCGACACAAGACCTGGTGTGTGTACGGTGTCAGGAGGGTAGTGGTTGGGAGTGTGTTGTGTGTGGACTCTTACAGTGCTTCCAGGCTGCAGTGTGTCTCTGTGCGCGCACACACACGGCCATCATGTGCTTCACAGGTGCAGGATATGCCTTTGCCATCGCTTGGCTGACAGCGGCTCCACTGCGCCCAACTCACAGGGAGGAGGAACACACATTTCCAAGTGCTTGAAACAGGTTGTGCCTCCAACACCTCTTACACACACATACACACACACACACACACTCACTCATACACCCACACACACGTGCACACATGCACAAACACACAACACATACACAAATATAAGCCAGATATAGCAACTCATGAAATAAGATTTGTAACAGACAGCTAACAGAATGAATATTATTCCAAGTGGAATTGGTTTTTCTCAGTGGTCTCATTCATTCCACACTGGTCTTCAGTCCTAACCCATCTCACATCCCTTCTATTGGCCTCTGGTGTCTTCAGTGGTGTCACAGCCTTCCGCAGGTCTTACATCACCCTCGTCTCACCCGTCCCCCTCGTGTGTGTCCTCTGTGGCTTGACCCAACACACACATCTGCCAGCATGTACCATCCATAAATCATCCCAGCTACTATTGTTCCACATAGAGCTGTTTTGCGTCATTCATCTCATGTCTTCACATGAGCATTGCATGTGCTCATTTTACACACACACACACACACACACGCACACACACACACACACATACACACACACACACTTCTTTTGACAAAAGCTTCTTAGCCTCCAGCAAGTCCAGTTGATAGTGAGAGACATACAATCATATATTTAAAATGATAAGTCTTCTTTTGCATCCCATGCGCATCGTTTTATGGTTGCTGTGATATTTCACATGACATGACTTGATATGATAATCACCTGTCAGCTCTTACTGTATAATCACCAGTCACATCTACTTCACACCCTATGTCTGATATCACAGGTCTACTGTATCAGAGTGTATCACAGTGTTAATTACCAAGTTTTTTCAACCAGAGGTGATACTACTATATGCAGCTCAGATGCACCCAGCCATTAACATTCTGCTAACTCTGAGTGCACCCATCATACCACTGATGCACATCCACGGCCCTATACCTCCAGACTGGTAGCAAACTCCAGCACAGAAATATCTCCTGATATCACACTGGGAGCTGCAGGGCCTTCACTTGGGATACAGGGCGTACAGTACAGTGTTGAGGTGGTACAGCAGCTCTCCTGACGGGAGGCTGGTCTCTCTGACGGGTAATGGTAGAACAGGTGGCAAAAGTATGTGAAGGCTAACAGTAGGTGTTCATCGCTGAGCTCCATGCTGTTGGCCTAGATGCATATAAAGCAGGCGAGATGCACAGACACACACATACACACACACACACGCACGCACGCACGCACACACACACACACGCATACACACATACACACACACACACACACACACACACGCACACACACACGCACACACACACACACACACGCACACACACACACACACACACACACACAGACTTGGTACAGCAAACTGCAGTTTTCTTCTTCATTAACATATTCATGCCTGCCTTTCCCCAGACAATGTTGCTTACACGGGTGTTCTCTGAGCTTATTTTGGAAATAATACCTCATGGAAAAAAAAACCTTTAATAAACAATAAATGACACAAAACAACAAAACCTTTTTTTACTATGCTCATCTCTAATTAAAGCCATCCCTACAAACCTCTTGAAGCTACATAAATGTAACATCTGCTGAATATCGAAGGAACTGCATTTTGTTACATTATATGCATTATATTTACAACAAGTAAAACACATACATTCCTATTCACTTTTTTTCAGCAATATCATAAAAGCATATCATTAACAAGAATAAGTCCTGATTTCGCTTGACACTGGAAACGTAGAAGGCCGGCCGGTAAGGTCAAATTGGTTGAGTGTATGCACTTTTGCCCACAAGGAATTAGTCTAGTAGGAGAAACGTACACTTCATGAGCAGTGGTTAAATTGGCTTTTGTGAAGGAGGGGGGCCCTTCTTTACTCACAGTGGTCAATACGTATCTCACTCTATACTATAAATACTGTAGCAGAGGGAGCTCAGCTCTGGCTGTCTGGCTGTATTGCCAAGGTGAGGAGGCGGAGCTGAGCTCCAGAAGGCTCTGGCCCAATTTAAACTCTGTTCATGACAAAGGATGAGTATTTCAAATTATGTAGTGCTCTGACAGGGTAAATGAATGAAATGAAAGGCTAGAACTGAAGGATGGCCCCTTTGTTTAGTGAAGACACAAATAATAGCCCAGAGCGATTACGTGAGATTGTAGAGAAAGGGCTCATAAATGGTTGTAGTTTGATTCAATACACTATGGTTTCTCTTTGTGCATCTTAATTACTCGTGGTTCACTGTAGCTATTGAAGAAAAGCAAGTCATCTATAAAACATTAACTTTCTATCAATTAGCCCTAACGATTAAATATAAGTCAGTTAACACTGACCAAAACAAACCATTAGTTGACAATAGATTAAAATCAATTATATTTGCCACCAAAGTGTCATTGGAGAATTTGTGGGTCAACAACAGACAATAGGGGTGTACTTTGTAGTTGTTTATGAGCTTGGATTTCACAGAAGAGAAAGAGGGAGAGAGAGAGAGAGAGAGAGAGAGAGAGAGAAAGAAAGAGAGAGAAAGAGAGGGAAAGATACAGTATAGTGGGAGACAGACAGACAGAGAGAGGGAAAGTAAGTGAATCTAGTTTTTTTGCCTCCACACTCTGTTTCAAACATGATCGCCCCACTTTGCAGAAGTTGTCCTGGCTGGCTGTCATGTCTCACTAATTGCCGCCTCTTGTTCCAGAACATTCTCTTCTGCTGCCGAGCTATTTATTGTGCATCTGACAGCTGAATCAGGAGTTTGGGAGGCAGATGCTTTTTTGCCTGAAATTCATCAGTGTCATTACAAATGAGAGGTTGCGCTTGGATAGAGATATCTTTGGTCATATCAGCCATCTGCCATGTCTGACTCTCACACACTCCTACACACACACATTCACACTCACTCGCTCACTCACTCACTCACTCACTCACACACTCACTCCCTCACTCACTTACTCACTCTCTCACTCTCTCTCTCTCACACACACACACACACACACACACAGACACACACACACATATACACTCACTCACACACACACATACACACTTATTCACTCACACACACACACACCGAAACTTTTGGTACACTGTAAATGTGTTACGTATATTAATTAAAAAAAATACCATTTTTAATATCACAGAATTTTATAATTTAATATATAGTCCTATTTTATCCCTCCATTTACCATCGACCTTCCCTTCACACACACACACACACACACACACACACACACACACACACACACACACACACACACACACACACCTGGCTGTGACTTCACACTCAGGAGCCTGATGTAGAACTTGATATTTTGGATGAAAGATGAGCGCAGGTTAAGCCACAAATGCCTCGTTTTTCACTGAAGTGGAGCCCATTAATAACACGTCCCAGACCAGCTGTTCCAAAAAAAAGAGAGCCTGCAAGACGAAGGAGTCCTGAAAACGCACCTACTTCAAAAAGCACACCGTTTAGACAAAACAACACTTCAGACACAGGCTTTAGGCTAAGCAGCTAAAACAACAGAGAATCGTTTTTGTCTGTGTTGTCTGTGTGTGTGTGTGTTTTTTTTATTGGAATAACTACAGTAACTACCAGGCAAGGAGATGAACAAGGGTGGATGGATCAATCTCACATTATCAACTGGTGGACGACAACAGAGGCAGATCATCAAACTTGCCCTTTGGCTTTGTGTACAAACGCACACTGGCACACCGTGGGGGCACCTATCGTACCCCTAGCGGGCAGCTAAAGGTTATAGCCATCTACTCCACACACACCTCCTACTCTCCCCTATGGGGCACCCTCAGCACCAGAGCAGCCCTGTCAGATGACAGCCCAACCTTCAACCCTCTGCTCCAGAGTGGAGGACTCTGGAGGCTGTCACATGAGAGAATGCTGCGGTGGTGGTGAGACACACAGGCTTGCGAATTAGCCATAGCCACAGTCTTATTGTAGTAACGTTTTAAACTTGTGTTTGAATTAACTTTTGTCTCAGGTGGTTTGGATGCTCATCTGTGGTTGCAGGGTAGAAGAGAGAAAGAGAGAGAGAGAGAGAGAGAGAGAGAGAGAGAGAGAGAGAGAGAGAGAGAGCGAGCAGTGGGACAGCGAGGAAAGGGGGAAATCGTTTGATGTGTAAATCTAAGGGACACACACGCACACACACAGCAACACCCCCCTCTCTCCCTCTGTGATCTTCTCCCACCGGACAGGCCAGGTGTTTCACACTGAAGTTTGGGGCAAATTTAGAGTTGCATAGAAAGGTGGTCTCACCTCCAGCCAACACGAGTGGAATAACTGATCACTTACCTCTCTGTTCATCTCGTTTTTTTTTACCCACCTATTTTCCTTTATTTACCCCGCCCTCCTTTTTTCCTCCCCTCATCCCTCTTTCCTGTGTGGCTTTGTTAGACACAAACACAGATGCAGTGTTACACTAAGGTCAGACATAAACACAGATACATCACAAAAGTCCTCTGAGGAACAAAAGCTGAGAACAATCAAAAGCCATCAATCTAGCCGACAAAAAGAAAAACAAAGGAAATGTCATCTCAGACACAAAGTGTCAGAGCATGTGTTAAAATGTTTGTCAATGAACACAAGTGTGCTTCAAGTAAGCAAGTAAGTGAAAGAGCAAAAAGGGCACACAAAATGGGCTCGGTAATTAAGTCATTTTTCTTTCACGGGCATAAGAGCAAACATATGGTACATTGCTTCGTTATGTATTAATTTGTCTGCCTCCAGTGAGGTGACTTCTCACACTTTTCCCTTTTCCAGTTCCCTCCAGGGGGTCCGTTACCGTGGTAACTCTGGAAATTTTTCGTACTCAGTACCATGGGTGTGTGTGTGCGGTTGCTGCAATTACGAGCGGAGGAGACAAGTGAAGAGAGAGAGAGAGAGAGTAGCAGCAGCAGTGGCCATGTTAGCGAAATCCGCCTGTAATAAATATATAACTCTCCACTGAAGCTATCGGTGACCGGGTACATGGCGGGGAAATATGCTGACCGGCCCCTGGGTGGTGGACACAGGTGGCTGTGAGATTTCACAGGTGTTGATGGACACCTCAGGTGCACTGTGGGTCACCATGGCATGGCAGTGCCACGTTGTTAAGGCCTCTTCACCTCCACTCTAACGAACCTGCACACAGAAGTGGAGCATGATGTCACTGCGCCATGAGGAGTTGAGCTGAGGTGAGCTGAGCGGAACCTCACTTGGGTTTGTGTCTCGTCTGCACTCTCAGTTCTGATGGGTCTTGAGGGGGCAGTCCAGGATTCTAATCCCAGACACTTTTTTGTTTAACTCAATGAAGAGAACCTCATGGGCCCTTGGCTGTCTGTTCAGTGATTATATATACACGCACACACACATACACCCACCCACCCACCCACACACACACACACACACACACACACACACACACACACACACACACACATATGTGCAAAACCTCCAGTTAGACAGTCCTGGTTCTGTAAACAGGAAACAAATGTAGTGTTTTGGTCTGTCAGTGCTTTGGACTGAGCCATAAACAGTCATGTGAAAACAATCTCAGCCAATCATCAAGGTGCTTTGGGACCATGAAAAAGAAGGTGTGTTTTGATTGGCTGTTGAGCTGAAGTATCAACAACCTTTCTGAATCATCTGAGTCATTGACTGCATCTTTGAGACTTGCATCACAACAGTGTGTGTTGTGTGGCTGTGTGCATGTGTACGTGTGCATGTGTGTGTGTGTTTGTGTATGTGTGACTGTGTATGAAGGTGGGCTGGTGTTTCTTTGTTGTCGTGTCTCTTTTACAGCAACAGTGACTCCTGTTGGCTCACCAGAGAGCTGGATGCAAGGAGCCAAGAGCACATAGAGCAAAGCAGAGCACAGCACACAACATTAATGGCAGTTGCCCTGTGGATGCACTGTAGTGTGTGCTTTAAAGGCATGGTCCACAGCTACATGTCTATCTAAGGAGCACTCCATGCCCAACTAGTGTTTAAATATGATGGAAGGAAATACAAAAAATATATGTAGTCATTCTAATCATACAAACCGTTACAGTTATAGTAGGAAAGCATTAAAAACACCTTAATTCAACTTATTTATTTGCCGCAAGAACAAGACCCTTTTCATGGTTAGTGTCATTTTAAAAACTTAAAATTTAAACTTAAAAAACTTTAAAAACACTTTAAAAACTTTGAAAAATGTAGTCATAACATCTCTCAAGCCACCCTTTAATTGCTGTCTTTGATAAATAGTCTTATATATAGTTTGTTTTGGTTTATGTGGAAATACATTTACCAATGCTAAATTGACCAACTTACAGAATCTAAACACAGATTTATCCCATTCTTTGACTTCCAATTACAATGTACTATTTGTTGCAATTTATTTTAAAAGATATTACACAGATTATGGGTGTAAATATACTTTAAGTTCTGCAAATACCAACTTAACTTGAAACATATTACAATAGGAGAGA
>CM059273.1:14841479-14858979 GCA_030347295.1 Setipinna tenuifilis
TAACAAAGTCAGGTCTGACTGACAGCACATTACATAAGTGCTGAGGAGAGTCCGGGATTCTGAATTGCACTTAAAAGAAGCGATTGCATCATTAAAGGGGCAGAGCGATGAGAGCCAGGCATTGGTCGTGGGCATCTGCTGGGAACGAACATCACAGGGAAGGAGGTGTTGAGCATAATGACATCTCAGGTGATCCCTCTGATGCCTCCTGATTAGGCCTGACACCAAGAGAGGGCTATGTGCTTACCTCAGATGATTCCTTGTGAAGACCATTTTGTTTCAGCTCCCAGGCAATGGGCCTGGAAACAACAGTGCGGTTATAAATTAGAGGTCCATTAAGATAAAGCCTTGGAGAAATATCATAAATCACAACAGCTCCTAATAAGCTGTACTGGTGATAAATCCAATGCACACACATACACACACACACACACACACACACACACACACACACACACACACACACACACACACACATTCACATCTTCTCTGCCCCCACAAATGTATTTACATAAAGAGAGTATAAAACAAAACCTCAAAATATATAAAAAATGAGCACTTCCAGCGTTCTCACATTTTTGGTGTCATATTTGTATATATTGTGGAATACATTCTCAGATATCTGAAGTTAATGTATGCCAGGTTTCTGTGACCAGGAACCACAAAGTTCTCTGTTGTTTATGTGTAAACATATGGGCCCAGTTTCCCAGACATTCATTAACTCAACTTTTAATATGACGTCTGGACACTGGAACCTTTGTATGTTTACCAGCTAATTACTGTACTTCCTTCAAACTCTCTTCCTTCAAACATACACACACACACACACGCATGCACGCACACACACAGACACACAGACACAGACACACACACACACACACACACACACACACACACACACACACACACACACACACACACACACACACAACCACACACATACACACACACACAAAAATAGACAAAACGTAAGACACAAATATCTACTCTGTCTTAATTATTTTCTTGTGTTTTGTCCTAAAATTCCAAATTGGCCTGTTCCTGCCCTGCTTCTACTACCCACACTCAGACGAGGGCCAAACCCAGTGAGCATGTGCTCCTTCGCTCCTCATTACTCAGCTCAGGATTACAATAAATTAGCACATCTTACTTTGGCTCATTTGTGAAGCACAGCACCTTGTCAGTGAACACCTTGTGTGTGTGTGTGTGTGTGTGTGTGTGTGTGTGTAGGTGTGTGTATGTGTGTGTGTGCGTGTAGGTGTGTGTGTGTGTGTGCCTGCGTGTAGGTGTGTGTGTGTGTGTGTGTGTGTGTGAAGGTGTGTGCGTGTGTGTTTATGTTTAGGTGTGTGTGTGTGTGTAGGTGAGTGTGTGTGTGTGTGTGTTTTCCTCCACAACAGAAAGGGGTCCACCGCAGGAAGTGTCACCAGGTGAAAGATGGGGGACGTTCTGATCCATTGTCTCCTGACCCCCCAGGTGCATGATGAGGTACTGCAGTCTCTGAGCACCCAAACAAACATGAACTGCATTGTTAATAAGACTATTAGCAGTAAGCCCTGTTAAGATTAGCTCTGCAAATTCCTGCAGATATTATATTCAGCAAATGTAAGAATATCAGTGCTGCGAATCTGAATGCTGAATGGTGTGCTGACCAGCACTGATTTCATGCAAAGCAGACTCTTTTCTCTGCAACCTTTCCTCGACTTGTTGAAGGGAAAATTACCTTTCAGCGGTTTTGGGAAATCTTATAATTACGGCAAAGGAATAAAGTTTATACACGATCCCCTGAAAGCCGTGACAAATATAACACAGATGGCCCTCTTGTTTGCAGGACCACTAGAAGCAGTAGAGGTGTGGCACTTGCTCAGTGCTCACTTGCTGCCAGACACCATAGATTAGTGCTGTGTTATGTGTTTGTTTGTCTTTGTTTGTGTGTGTGTGTTTGTTTTCTTTGTTTGTGTGTGTGTGTGTATGTGTGTGTGTGTGTATGTGTGCGTGCGTACAGTATGTGTGTGTGTGTGTGCGCACGCGTACAGTGTATGTGTGTTTGTGTGGGCGCGCGCATGTGTGTGTGTGTGTGTGTGTGTGTATGTGTGTGTGTGTGTGTGTTAGAGATAAGATGCCAGCACGAGCACATTCTCTTTACAAATCCAGCCCCGCTGTTCCTCTCTGGCTGCAGATTCGCTAGGCACACACACACACACACACACACACACGCACACACGCACACACAGCAGCGGCGGGTGGATAGTGCTGAAATGGCAGAGGCGTGTGTGCGGATGTGATGTGAGGACTCGGCGAATGAAAGCAGAATGTAAATGGCAGGCATGATAAACAGAGCACAGAGGTGAGGCTGGGCCCATAGTAATGAGAGAGGAGAGAGGGCTAAGCTAACGGCCGTCTGGCTCTCTCAGGACCCTGCTTCCTTCCTTCCTCCTCCACTCCAGCACTGCACTGCACGGCCTCTGACAAGCATGAGGGGTGGGCTACGGCCTAGCTGAATACTAAATACACGGAATATCTGTAACACACACACACACACACACACACACACACACACACGCACACACACACACACACACAAGCATGCACGCGCACACACATACACACACCGATACACAAACATGCACAAATATATAAACAAACACATGCACACACTTACACACAAGACGAACACACATAGACACACACAACCATCCACACACAGGCACAGACACACACACACAAGTAAATATTCATACACAACATCCTTCTACAGTCAGGCAAGTTGTCAGCATATTTTGATAGGGCTGCGATAGACCGGAGACCAGCCTGCCATTTTTGGAAGTGTTTTCTTGGGTCCTGTGGAACCACATTGGGATAGATGCCACTGCACCAGAGAAAATATATCAGGGATATGATTTATCAGGGATATGAATTTGAATACTTTGTGTCTGTTCTTCTAAATGTTACAGTATAAGCACTGCTGCTCATTTTCATGCTGTTGACAAAAAAGATAGATGTGTATCTCATAATAACTGAGAAGAAAATTAAAATTTAATGATCTAATATATTAAGTGAGCTTGCTGTGTGAGCTCACTTACTATCCTAAATAAGTGGTGTTTATTTTTATTTATTTTTTTTATTCCAATCACCCAATGACCTTCCAGCCAGAGAGAGAGTGAGACTTGTTGACCAAAGGCAGTTAAAATAGACCTATTGTATATGGCATAGAGTTGACTGTGGTTGAAATATGTGTAATGCCATTAGCTCTATGTGATACAGTGCTAAAATTTCTTCATTATAACCATCCATGTCAGCTGGCTTACCCAAGTATCAGCGTGAGTTAGCCTATGCCTGCACACACACACACACACACACACACACACACACACACACACACACACAAACTCACATGCACTGATTTTGCTATTATATGGACATGGGTATGGTATTCTTGAGAAGGAATGGAATTGGGTCTCTGAAATGTCTTTTAACAAGTTTTGGTATGGTTAGTATGTATATAAGAAATATGGTTGCTGAATGGAAAGACATGACTTTTTCAGTAGATATTTATTTCCTGGTTGGTTGCTAAACCCTTGTTTCCTTTTCTGTCAGTCGACCTGGTTCCATTACTCCTTGCAAGTGCAGTTTTTTGTGCCATTAGTGATTCCCTCCGGCTGTAAGCATCACAAATTACAGTTAGAGGCCAGTTATTATTATGCCAGGAGCTTAGCGCAGTCTACTTAAAATAAAGAAAAAGAGTAATCGTGTGCTCTCGGCACACTGGATAAGTTGCAGAAAGTTGCAGTTTTTTTCGCACTGCCGTCTGTGCTGATTAAAAGCCTGTAGGTTGTTGTGTATGTATTTATTGTGGCAAAAAACTAAACAGGAAATTCCCCAGAGTTCATTTTATAACAGCACGCTAGGCTCTTTAATACTTTTCTCAGAACCGCATACTGGCATGGGATTAAGCGCTCCCAGTTTTCTGAATGTTGATTTGTTATCTGTGTATAACCCAGGATAACTATTAATTAGCACAAAAAATAACTCAGAAATCTGCTAATGAATATATGAATACATGCTTTGGGATCAGTAGACTGTACACTTATGTATGTATAACTGTTAATGTTGTTGTGACATTTTTTGGTTCTCTTGAATACATACATACAGTACATAGAAACACCAGCAGTATGCCACCAGAACTTTCCAGACATGGTTAAAGTTTAAGGTGAGAAGTACTGTATTGTACAATGAAAAAGAAAGGAATTTGTATAATTAAAAGGCAGTTGGTTTATTTGTATATACTTACAAATATTACTTCATGAAGTTCATGAAGCAATTTTTTTTATGTCTAAGTTTTGTCTCAGTCTCTGTTGACCACATGTGGTGCAGCAATTTTCCACTTCATCTCATAAGACTTTATAGATGCGCTGAAAATAAAATAATACAATTAGGTGAGAAGAGAGAAGACCGTGGCTAACTCAATAAAGCAGCGTTTGGGGACAGACTGAATATTTGGATAGAGATCACTGTCAAAGTAAACATTAATGAGCTGTAGGAAATGGGGGTTTGAAGGTGAGTTATTTATATATTAGAGTTAGCTAAAGGTACTGTAAATGATGTGAAGTTTTGTAGGGCAGAACTGGGCTACTTGTTGAGTTGGGCTACCACACAAACACAGTCGGGGAAAGTTAGGATTAAGGTTATAGGAAGGGTTAGAAGTAGGGTTAGTTACATAGTAGCATTTTATTAAATTCCGCTACACCTCATCTAGATGAAGCAGCTCAACTCAAACACCGAACACCGATCCCAACAGTAGAGCAGCATCACATAATATGATCTGAGGAGCTGAATTTAGAGAGTATATTTGGGTGACACAGGTGAAAAGAACTGGCAGCTGAATGAAAGTTTTCCAATGTGGTGTAAAAAAAAAACACCCATCTGACCAAGCGGATTACTGATTCTCCTGCACTTGAAGGCAACTTCGCAAAATGAAAGCTCTAAGATAATCCCTGCGAATGCAGATGCGCTCTCTGGCTATGACACAGGAGGCCTGGCTTGCTGCTTCACACAGCTTGATATCAGAAACAAGAGAACAAGCCCAGTGGATTTAATTACAGACAAAATTGAACAAGGGCAATATTTAATTAAACACTCTAAATATATTCTGCTTCCACAGTCTTTAGTGCAGCAGTCGGAAAGCAGAATCTCTCTTACTAACCATAAAACTCGGTGACACTCTATTTTACGGTGTCACTGTTAAAGTGTAGTTACCCCACCCAGCTTTGAACCCAGGTCTGCGGCGCACCAACATGCAACGTCAAAGACCCAGGCAGTCAGAGCACACCCACAGTAGTTATGGTCACTCCATCACATAGATAGATAGGTAAATATATCAATAGA
Organism: Setipinna tenuifilis; assembly: GCA_030347295.1. Lineage (NCBI taxonomy): Eukaryota > Metazoa > Chordata > Actinopteri > Clupeiformes > Engraulidae > Setipinna > Setipinna tenuifilis. The sequence continues at coordinate 14,846,862 of CM059273.1, forward strand.
TAGATAGATACATACATACATGCATACATACATACATACATACATACTACATACATAGATGACAGACAGATAGATAGATACGTTTTATTTTAGGAAATTATGGTATCCTTAGGCTTCTACAATATAGCATACACATGATATGAAAACCTTATATACAGTGAAGTCCTATTTCCTACATGTAAATCATATGTTGAACAGCTGCACCTTTAGTGTTCTGGTGAATTTAATAAGAATGGCTTTACTCTGCAATTTTATATAGCACCAACCAGAGCGGTGAGGGAGATTGATCGTTATGCTTTATGTGGCTTTTCACCGGTACAGATCTCTTTCTGACAGGGGTTTGCTACAATAGATCTGTTAGTTGTCAAATAAATCTATTCCACCATTTCAGATTGGTATAATCCATACACTGTAAAATACCTTTGGGTTCTAGTCATATTTCAAAAGTCTTTATGGAAGCTGCAAGAACACAGAAAAAACTATGAGCTGGTAGTGAATATTCATCCGTCTTTGTAAGCAAATACTTCAGTACTTCACATTTTACAACATCTGCTAACTTCTGTTGGTCAGCTGTACAGAACGCTGCATTGGTCGAAGGTTTTGTCTGAAATTTAGCCAAGCCATATTCTTTGATGAGGTGTCTGAAGAAAAACAATCTGGTAGGCAGATCTATGAAACATCAAGTGGGGCATAAAATCGAAGCTAGTCAGAACTAGTTGGAGTTTAAATTGTATTACTGAACATGCTTCAGTCACTCAGTTCAGCTGCATACTGTAGGCCTGTGACATGCAGAACATGCATACATCTGCAATAAAGAGACTACAACAATGTACCTCTTTTTGCTTTTATAAAAGAAACAAAATGACACCTATAACACATTCTGAATTTAGAGTCTTGTGTGTAGTCTATGTCACTATATGGTGTCAATGTAAAACTTTTAAACACAACATGAAATCTCTGTCTAACTCCAACAGATTCTGCCTGAAGCCGTTACAGCTGTTTGTGTTGGGGTTTGGATATGGTTAAAGTGAGAGCTCATCTGTTTGTGAGAAACTGCGAAAAAAAACAGCTCAATTTTGTGGTTTCGTCGTCGCCTCTGATGATCCAGCTGCCCTCTAAGTGAGTTTGCCCTATAGAAAGGCCAAGCATGTTCTGCTGAGTAAGGATGTCTGTATTTGCTGTATATATGATGACAGATGGCAGGCAGTATATGTAGATTACTCAAGTAGAGGAGGTGGTGGTGGTGGTGGTGGACTGGACTGCAGTGAATGCTGCAGTGAATTGCTTCAGCTGCAATAAGCTGGCCTCTGTCTCCTTGACTCTGGTGTGGAACCACATAACACAGTCTGTGCTGTCACAGCAGACCATTCCAGAGTGAACCAGTGCACTTTAATACAGTAATATTGCAAATACATGACCATGAGAGGCCAGATAGCCATTATGCAGAATTTGTAGCCTATAAAGTAAGGGAGAGAGAGAGTGAGAGAGAGAGGGGAAAAAAAACCTGTGGTTAATGAGAGTAAGTCAGACAGTCAGATGGTATTCTAATTGGCACCCCTTGCCACCAAATCTCTCAGACACAAGACTAACATAAAATTACAAAAGCAAAGAAGCAAAGTTTTTCACTCTCACTGTGTTTTTTTCTTCTTCTTCTTCTTCTCATGTTATACTCCACTGATCAATCTCCTTTTCCTGCCGGCTGTATTTCAGCTTTATGTGTCTGCTCTGTTTCTCCCTGCTCTGTCCTTCTGGCTGGCTCGGGCAACCCAGGGGTATAGTTGTAATCATGCCCTTGCTTGTTGAAATCACTGCATCGATATACAATTTTACTCCCCCACAGAGGATGCTGCGTGGAAGACAAAGGTGTATGTGTGTGCGTGTGTGCTTGTGTATGTGTGCGTGTGTGTGTGTGTGTGTTTCTGTGTCTGTGTCTGTGTGTGTGTGCGTGTGTGTGTTTGTGTGTCTGTCTTTGTTAGTTTGTGTGTGTGTGTGTGTTTGTGTGTCTTTGTTATTTTGACTGTGTGTGTGCGTGTTTGTGTGTATGTGTGTGTGTGTGTGTGTGTTTGTTTATGTGTTGGTGTGTGGGCGTTTGAGGAAACAAGCAAACGGGGCGGGGCGGGTGGGGGTGGCAGGGGAGGGAGAACATGGGAGGAGAGGGGAGCGAGAGTGAGATGGGAGCAGACTGACGTACACGTATATCAGTTGCTACAGTTACTGCTGAGGGGCATTCTCTACACAGACAATTCTCAGCAAACAACCCCACATGGGCCCTCCGGGGGTGGAGGTGGGCTGAAAATAGCACCACAGCAAACGCGACAGAGGCAGAGAGAGAGAGAGAGAGAGAGAGAGAGACGGGTAACAATGGCACGGGAGCAGACCACTAAGGTTTCATCATCCGTGTTTGCCACTCACCTCCCAAACTTTAGGCCATTTAAAGCATAGTGTGCATTTTAGAAAGCAAGTGTTAATTTAAAAAAAGGTCTCTGATGAGAGTCGTGAAATATGCTATCAAGGTCATTTTACAGTTGGTTTGTGAGCAGATGGCAGTTGCCTCAGCCAAAACTGCATCTAAACCTAACTCATTTTTCACTGTGAGAATGTCTCCTCTCAGATTAGATGTTATACATGTTTAAGATGGATCTCTCAACTAGTGAGAAGGTCTTCAACAAAGTCTTCAACAAATCAGGTCTTCAACAAACATGTCACTGGATAGACATTTTTGTGGTACTGGAAGCATACTGAATTCCTTAAAAAGGAAGGATAATGACCATGCACAAACCATTATTCTGATAAGGATGGCAGAGTTACTCCTGCAGCCAAATGAAACTCCAGGGTTGGATGGGGATGTGGGGTGACTAAGGGGTGGCATCACTACTAATTTTAATGCATCTAATTGTAATGGCAAATCAATGGTGGTAAAAAATGCAAAGTAACAGTCCAGGCCCGTGTGACAGGAACAGGATGATAAAGAGCTTGGCAATGTGATGATTAAGGCTCAGATCCTTGAGTAGTTTCATCAAGTGGAAGCAGGTTGCATCACAGAAGAAAATACTGCATGGCTCATCTGTCGATACAGGTCGATACATGTAGATTTCTTTCCACCGCAAAGCAGACTGAGGCACTGATGTCTGATGACCATGCTGAAAAAGAAATACCAAATCCTGAACCTGCCCAAGAGTTGAAAGAACAGGCGCCGATGTGGAGAAAATTTTGGAGATTAAAAACAGAAGTAAAGACACGGTTGCTGACGGCAAGGCTGGAGGGGTGCAGGGCCCGTGGCATGCTCTTACAGAGCATGAGTGCTTGATAGGACTGAAAGCTGAGTTTGTTCCACAGACGTCATGCCATGCCTTTCAATATTTCATTTCTAAACAGCAAAGAGCTGAAGACGAAAACCCAAACTTGCTGAGCAAGGTTCTGACATGCTGCTGTGAGCAAAGATGATTCCCTTGATCTTGTAAGGGCAAATGATACTGGAGCCAGAGTTTATAAAGCAGTAAAAGCTTCTACCAATAAAGGCTTCTAACACCCGATGTTGGAATAGGGTTCCTAGTTGTTCCCAAAATAGAAACCCTAGCTGACAAGCCATCAATGTTCATTGTCTGGTTCAATATAGCAATTATAGCCATATTACTGAGTATTGCAAACACATATTGTGCAGAAATGGTGCGCTGTATACAGTAAGTAAAAAGATGAATCTGTGTTGAGAGCCACATTTACAGTGGAATCTGAGTTAATGGAATCTAGGTTGTATCCAAAAAATGCTAAATGTCATTAAATATTATTCAAGGACCAGTAGACAGTAGAGTTTTGGAGTTTATTTTAATGTAGACAACACTTTCCAGACATGGTTGGGTAACACTTTATTTTACGGTTCCTTTTTTAGTAACAACATATAATATTATCTACTTACACTATACTAACACTAACCCTAACCCAATGGTACAGTGTAAGTACACAATACTGCAATGTTACAATTGTTACACACTTTGTTACACTCTACGTAACTGATGTAACAGGGACAATAAAATAGGGACACAAACCCATGGTTGTGTACATGGAAATTACATAACCTTTTAAGGCGTGTCTTACTTTATGACAGGAGCTACACAAAGAATCCTGGCTGTGAGGGTAGAGGACAGACGGATTCAAACGGGTCAAAAGGTGTGAAGACTTTCTGGAAGAGGGGATGTACATATGATCAGCCCCCAGAATGAGTCACACCACAGTCAACATTTTTGAATACTTATGAAATGAACTTAGGCCACTTTTGCAGAGACAAAAGATGCATGGCATGCACGACACATTAAAACAGCAATATTCGGCTCCATCACTATGCATCTATGTGGAAGAGACAAATTGGATGGGCTTAAGCAGAGGCCTTGGGGGAGATATAGTTCAGCGAGGAGGAAGCGTAGCAATCTAAAGAATGTCTATCCACATTAACAGAGGATTTCATCTGGAAGCCAAACAAACACCTGCCGCACTCATCACACTGGGAGCACATGAGGACGGGAGGCTTAAGGAACAACGGAAAAGTAGGAGTCCTTCTCCTCAGTCAAATAGTTTTTTTGCTTCAAAAGGTTCCTAACTGAGTGAAATGACCTAGAAGTGTCTCAGTTGTGGCCATGATAAGTGCTGATCAAATTCTTAAAAACCTTAGGAGAGACGCTTCAGTGCTTTCTTTGTTCTCTGCTTTAGCATAAGGTACCCTGGATCATCCTCTGAAAAGTACAGAGAGGAGATATTGCTCCTGACATTCCTCATGGTAGCTACATTTAAAGGAGAATTCCGATGTAAAATGAACTTTGGGTGGACTAAAACCTGATAACGAGTTGGTATGTTTGCTGAGGAGCAAAACTACGCTAGCCTGTTGCATCTGGAACTTTACTATTTTTACAGTTTGTGTCGAAAAAGGCTGACAATGAGAGTGAACAGGGCAGATACTGAAGTGTATTTTAAACTATTAAAAAAGCTGAAAGTAGCTGCACACTTCCTTGGTATTGTGATAAGTGCCCTGACATTTAAAACAAAGCACTGAGAAATTTGTAGGTGTACAAATAGTATATAATTTAGTTATTCAGGAAAAAAGATCCCAGCACACCTACATCAATGGCATACACTTTTTATTTATTATATCGGTTAGTGTAAGTGTGTTCTGATACTGTTCCCACCTTGGTTGATGTTTCCAAGTCTTGGGTTCACCTTTTCACATTTCCTTCACCCTATGACATTTTTTTCAATCCTGGGCAGAGACAGAGATGTAGGGATGTAATTTCATGGACTATTTGAACCCACCTCCTATTCTGCCCACTTAGAATTGACGGGAGAGTGCACACAAAAGTAGCTGCTGTCAAGGTGAAAAAGGTAAGCTGGAAGGAGTGACTCATAATGGAAGCCGATATAAAGAACACAGTGATTGTCATTTTGCATCATTCCCATACCAAACCTTTTACTGGATTGTTACAATAGTTTCTGATAACTTCAGTAGTACCTGATATATAGACATATTCAAGTACATATTCACACATTAACAAGTGAAAGCTGCACTGTACATCTTGTTTTTCTTGCTTTTCTAAACTCAAAAAGCATTTAGGTGTTCACTGTGCCTTTCCCCTCCCCTTACTGGAATGAGAAACATGAAAATGTGCATCACCTATCATAGTTTATGGGACATGACCGGGCATTTGAAAGGCTGCATAGCCATCTACACATAACAACAGCAGTTCATCACCAGCAAACAGTGAGCTACTCACTGAAAACACCCTGTACACAAAGCAGTAAATTCTTCTGACACCCTACTGCACTACGGTGCCTTTTCAGAGCAAGTAAATTCCCCAGGTGAGGTCTGTGTCACACAGACAGAGATAACAGCAGGTCTCTGGGGAGTGTAACATGGGAGGGCATCTGATACGCAGTGCCTCAGATAGCATTAGCCCGAGACATTCACACAGATCTCTGGGGGAGGAAGCGCAATCTTGTGCCTGGCAGCAGTCTCACACAACAAAGTCTTTTCTGAGTTATTAATGTAATTTACGCCTACATACAATATGTAGGACTCTCATATGTGTGTTGCAGTTGTGGAATATCAATTACCCTACAAGCACAGACCAGATTCCATTGAAATGTCAGTACTGTGTTTCTCTTTTTCAGTCTAGCGTATGCGCTGCTAAGGTAGCTGCATGAATCATAACAGCAGGGCTATTCAGCTGATCTGAACACACTTCCTAGGCTGCATGTGTTTGGCAAGTGAAATGAGATTAGCTAGAGACCAAGGGAGATATATTTATATATTTATATATACATGATATATTTATATAACGCCTTTTACAGCTGCGGTCTGCCCAGAAGGTAAATGTGTAAGACGGAGCTTTCATGTGGTAGCCAACCACTGAATGCAATATGACATTTCATTTTAGGGATCATGTAGTAATATAGAAGTGAGTTTAAAAGGTCTGGGCTGTGTGTTATTGGACATTAGTCTCTTTCCTCACCATTATCACTCACGGAGGAAGTCATTTATGTGCTCCATTATAACATTAGTCTAAAACCTGATCTGAAGTCCGATGAAATTATGTCTTTGTTTTATGCATATGGGCTGCCAAATCTAACAGACCTTATCTAATAGACAGAATGCACTCTGCACTATTGTAGACTGTTTTCTTAAATCACAAACAATATTGCGATGCCTTTTGTTCTTTGAAAAGCATTGTGCCCACAGAACACTGGAGAGAGCATGTTCATTAATGCAAAAGAAAACAAAACAGATGATTTAGATTGTGCAGTGAAATGACTCCTGGGATTTTTTCCTTTCTGAACAGAAGGTTTTTGCCCTTTTCACTTTGCTGATGAGCAAACTTATTAGATATTTGTTTGCATAATAGATATTCTAGGCCACAGCACATGTTTCTTTTTCTCCACAAATGAGTTCTACTATGTTATGGAAAATGGGGTGTGTAGAAAGGGCCTGTGTTCTGATAAGCTGTGTCTTTCCAATGCTGACACAAGTGGTAGCTCTGTCAGTAGCTCTGCCTGGTCTGACACAAGTCACAAGAGGGCTTTTATTCAATAAAGAAAAGGCTGCTTGAACTTTTGAAGGCATCAGTGTTTTGTTTGAATACAAAGTCAATTATTTCCACTCAGCTATACTGCTTAAAGTAAAAATGTGCACAAAATGCTTATTCTGTGAGTCAGCATGTTGTAGAATACATTTTTGTCTTCATAAGTGGCTGACCTAGTAAGTTATAATGTTAGGGTTCCATTAGCCACACCTTAATTCTGGATCCCACTGTGCAAAAAAACAATATGTAGGCTTCTTAAGATCCTTGGGGGAATTATTTATACAGTATGTATAAAAAATGTATTTAGGTAAGCCTTATATATTGCAGGGCAGGGCTAAGGATTTCACTAGACAATTATATGGTTGGGAGCCTAACCCCCACCCCAAACTCACATTTTTAGAGTAACAAACATGGTTCACACAACTGGTAAACCAAAGAGCTCAGCTGGCATGCACGTTAATTCGTTTTCTCACTTATTTTTCAAAATATTATGATACATTTGTTATTTCATTTTGCCTTTATTTGTCTGGTGATACTTTTCAAAAGCTCAGCATGAGCAATATCAAAACTAATTTTATAGATTTCATTTTATAGATGCATATTATTATGTTATTATTTTGTGACTGCAAAGGTTTTGGTTTATTTGAGCATCCCGGTATCTTTTATATGCTAGCATGAAAACATTAAGAAATGCTCTTTATCTCAAAAAGTACAACAAAGTCCATTGAAACACATCAAACACACATCTGTCCGCCTTGGGCATTTTTAAAAATCTATGTTTGTTGTTGAGCCAAATCATACCAGCACCTAGGAAAGCTACCATATGTTGTTCTTCTTTTTAGTTGACATACGCTTGGATATTGCCGAAGTTTTTTTGTTGTTTGTAGCAGACAACGATCTGTTTGGTTTTATCTTGTCTTCATTGCCAAGCACCATACTGTCATCAACTGAAGTATCCTTGTCATGGCTCCCAGTAATGTTCTTTTGCCAGCTGAAGGGTTGCAAAGCAGTCCACCTGAATTGACAAGATGTCAAGTTTGAAGAGGATGTGCTGGGAATCCTTGAACTCTCCCTGATAATGTGAAACAACCTGCAATGATGCTGTCACTTCTGAAACAACATCAGTGCCCAGAGGCAGTAGGAGCACTTAGAAAATAAGGGAAAAGAGAAAGGAGAAAGGTATTGACTGCAGAAATACTGAAACTGTCCTACATGTTGATTTCCAGTTTCATCACTGCAACAGTACATGTATATCCAGTTCTGGGCATTGCTGCTAGGCATACATAGGAAGCATGAGCACTTCAACATGAGCACTACACCCTCTGCATACTAAAAGCGAGACACAGCCGTGAAATGCAGACAATAGTGGCCCCACAGAGCTTTGGCCTGTCACTGATTTGCCTTACGCTGACATAAAAGTTTAAGGGCCAAATAAAATGAAAATAAAGGTAAATGTTTGAGGTTAAATTAATCTTGTTCCCAATTGGTAGGACTGACACAGAATGTAATCCCAGATTGCACTTGACACGGGAGTGACTATAAATTGGCCTTAAGGATCTTGTGACCGTAAGGTCGGCTGGAGGTTGGCAGCTTGTTTTCCTTACAAAATGAGATCCTCAGGTTAGTGCTACGTGTTTCTCCATGCCTCCTCTATTTCCCTATTGGGCTCACGGTGGGCAGCAACAATGACATGAATGAGGCCTCTTGCATTGCTTGTCATGCATCACCCTATATGTATAAATGTATTCTGCTTACTCTGTGTTCCTCTACACCTCTGTCAGCTTATGTCCTCCTTTTTGTAAGTCGCTTTGGATAAAAGTGTCTGCTAAATGTAATGTAATGTAATCACAGACTGAAACAGCTTTGCTGTGCCTCCAAAGCAGTCTGTCCGAGAGGACTTTTGCTCCGAAACCTTATTCCTGCTGCCTTATCATTTTCATGCGGGATGCAGCATGGACTCTGATGAGGCAGCGATGTGATTTTGATGAGTAGAGTGAAGGGGGGGGGGGAAGAGAGAGCAACTGACCTTGCTGGCCTTGAGCACAGTGGCCCCCCAGGGTCAAAAGCCTCACGGCCTCGCTGCCTAACCAGAGTGGGGATGGGAGTGGGGGGGGCTCATTGATATGGCAAAGCAGCTGCATGCTGAGCCTCTCTGCCGGCTATTTCTAAAGGAGGGACTGCAAGCAGAAGCTGGCAGAACAACAGTGTGTGGCGGATCCCATCCGGTGACACATAAGAATTTAAATCAGGTGTTTAAATTGACAGTGAGCTTCATGGCATGACAATCCATCCACTCGTTCTGATACCTTGCTGTTCCAAGTTCTGTGCAATTTCAAATTCTGTGTGCGCAACCTGTACATATGGTTTTTGACAATAACACTGACTTTGACTTTGACTTGGACTTCTTATGTTGTACTGTAACTCATTAGGACCAGGCAGTAAGGCCTACTGGGTCTGAATAACTTACAATCAGTATGCCTAATATGATACATTATGTGATAGAGCAGTTTGTAGTGATGCAGAAGCTTAAACCCTTGCTGGGATTATTATAGCGCAGGAAACAGAGAGGAGGGGATACTGAGAGATCATCACACATCATTCTCCCTATCCAGTCTTTGCTCAGTCTTGAACTAATGCTTGTTTTCCATGGCATTCTATTTTTTAATAAGTTTTGGTGTGTGTGTGTGTGTGTGTGTGTGTGTGTGTGTGTGAGAGAGAGAGAGAGAGAGAGAGAGAGAGAGAATGAAAGCGAGCGAGAGAATAAGAGAAAGAAAAACGAGATAGAGATGATCATGTGAGAGTGTTTATTTAGGAGTGTGAGATTAATGTCGGCGTCTGTGTGTGCTGAGTGTCAGGTGTGTCATCAGATGTGATCAGGCTGTAGCTAATCCCATTCTCCCAGCGCTACCCTCATCTCTCTTCCTCTCTATCATCTTTCTGTATCTCTCCATCATCTCTCTTCCTTTCTCAATCATTTCTCTTCCTCTCTCCATCATCTCTCTTCCTCTCTCCATCATCTCTCTCTCGCCATTATCTTTCTTGTTGCCTTGATCCTCTTCTGATCATCTCTCTTCCTCTCTTGATCATCTCTCTGTATCTCTCCATCATCTCTTTCTCTCTTGATCATCTCTCTGTATCTCTCCATCATCTCTCTGGATCTTTCCATTATTTCTCTTTCTCTTCCTATTGTCTCTCTTTCTCTCGATCCTCTCTCTGTATCTCCCCCAATTATTTGTCTTTTTCTTTCAATCATCTCTCTGTATCTCTTCATCATCTCTCTTTGTCTCTGCATTGTCTCTCGTTCCCTCTCGATCATCTCTCTTCCTCTTTCATCATCTCTCTGTATCTTGCCTCTCTGTAGCGCCCTTGCTTGTGCCTTGTCTCAGACATGACCATACAAACAAAGCACCTCATCCTATCATGCTTTTCTGAGAGCTGCTAGAGGTATCTTCCGCATATCAAAAGATATTTGCTACACCTGTGACAAAGATAAAGAGGAGAGGAAACATTTCTCTCTTGTGGTTTGTGTGCGTGCGCGTGTGTTTGTTTGTTTGTGTGTTTGTTTGTTTGTGTGTTTGTCTGTGTGCTTGCAAACCTGTATGTATGCATGAACTATTACACTATTTCCTTTTTCAGTTAAATGAGGGAGAAAGAAGAAGAGATATGATGCACTAACTTCATCTGGTTTAATTACCTGGAAAAAGGTGTCAATTGGTGCAAGTGCACACACAAATGCCCACTCCTCTCTCTTTCTTTCTCATGCTGTCTGTCTTTCAAGCACACCCCACACAGCAACAACATACCTGCTGCAATACCTCAGCACCCAGCTCTCAAGCTTAGTCGTGACCTGGTGTCACGCTTCATCTACTCTAATTAGTGAAGTGATTACGTCTTGACATGAAATTAAGCTTACGTTAACTTTTGCCATCTTGTATGTGTGTGAATACATATATATATATATATATATATGCATATGTGTGTGTGTGTGTGTGTGTGTGATGTGTGTGGTGTGTGTGTGTGTGTGTGTGTGTGTGTGGTCTGTATGTGTGTGTGTGTGTGTGTGTGTGTGTGTCACGACAGTCGTGACAATGCACTCTTGACGGGCGGACTATTTTAGGAACACGACAAAAAGTCCACCAGTCTGGAATAATTCTCCCTCTCTCCTCCATGACACCCAACTGTCACTCACACATCCCGCATCCTCATTAGGCCTCCATATTGTCATTCTTCCACTCTCCTCTCAGCTCTTCCGCTCCCTTTTTCCTTCTCTCTCTCTCTGTCTCTCTCTCTCTCTCCCTCCCTTTCTCTCTCTCCTGGTAGGTCTCCCACTTGTCATCTTCTCTACCTCTTCACTCTGACTCAATCTGTCTTTTTTTTCTCTCTCTCTCTCTCCATTTCTGCCTCTTCGCTCCCTGCACTTACCTTCGTTTCGGGAGGACAGCAGAACTTTCTGCCCGTCACACCCACGCTTTAATGAGCTGGAGGAAGCGTGATGAAAGAATGACCTGTGCGTAGTAATTCACTGATATGGTAATGGCAACTGGACACAAATATGGTCAGGGTCAAGGCGGTATGCACTAGAATACATGCATGAGTTACAGTGCACCATGCTGCTTGCTGTCCATGGGGGTTGTAGCTTGTATGGTAATCACAAAGGAGGTGAGGAGGTATTGTTGTGCTCAGATGTACAGATTTCTTTTGTCTCAGGTGCAAAACCGCCAGCAAGTAAAGAGAAAAAAAAACAACAGAAAAGGCTCACAGTCTGAGCAAATGACCAGACAAAAAAGTCTTGTGGTTCCCTGGGCAAACTCACGCTTTGGCTGTGTTGTAATGTAACAAAAGTACAAATACTTCATTACTGTAGGCTACTTCAGTAGAATCTTCACATCTGTTCTTTACTTTGTTATTTACATTTTTGGCATTTTTTTCAGCTGTACTCCACTACTTTTTTTTAATAAAATGTATACTTTTACTTTTTTACATTTTTCCCTAAGCATCTTCGGTACCTGTTACTACAAAATAAAATCAGAAGAAAGTGGGCAACCTAATGCCTGTTT
>CM059273.1:14866479-14903979 GCA_030347295.1 Setipinna tenuifilis
GTGTGTGTGTGTGTGTGTGTGTGTGTGTGTTGGGGGTCCATACCTGCAACCACAGTGTGCATATTGATTTGAGCTGGTAAAGGTTAGGGGAATGTTTGTTACATTTTCATGTTGTGTTGTGCTTGGCTGTGTCAGAGGTCTGTGTGTGTGTGTGTGTGTGTGTGTACATGATCATACATGCATCTATGAGATTGTGTGTACACCTGTATGTGTTTGTATGTGTGTGTATACATGATCATACATCCATGTGTTCGACATGACAATATGTACCGTATGTTTGTGTGAATGTGTGTGTTTGGGCTTGCATTTGTGTGTGTGTGTGTGTGTGTATGAATGCGTGCATGCAGGCATGCTTGTGTGTGGGCATGTTTGTGTATGTGTTTGTATGCACGTGTGTGCCTGTGTGCCTGTGTGTATGTGTGTGTGTGTGTGTGTGCGTGCGTGTGTGTGTCTGTGTGTGTCTGTGTGTGTCTGTGTGTGTGTGTGTCTGTTCGGTGTGTGTGTGTGCGCGCGTGCGTGTGTGTGTGTGCAATGTTATGTTTGTGGGGTCTGAACCTGCCTCTCCTGTACTAATTGATTTGCTTCCCAGTAGAGTACACTATGAGAATGGATGACCAGCCTCGCATTGATCGGCTGGCTGATCTATTCCCCCTGTCTGCTCATTTGCTGTCCGCTCCTGGACTCCACAGAGTGGACCCCCCCCACCACCACCACCACCACCACCCACCACCAGCACCACCCACCACCGCTAATGTCAGGAGTTACTAGCCAGGTTTAAATCCAGGGTCGGATTTTCACCATCTTGATCTCTATAAAAATGGAGAGACAATGCTAAGTCAAAAAGGTTTTTCTTGGTATGATATGTGATTCTCTGTGAGTGTGCAGGCCTGGCTTGTACATAATACATAAATGTTAAAAATTAGAAATATATAAAAATACACATCCTTGATCATGGAGCTTAGGAAAAGAGCACAAAATACATAATTTCTATAAACATCTACAATGTGTATGAGAAAAGAATGAGTGACGTGAAAAAAAACAGCCTGTGATAGTACGTGATCTGCTTCCAATTGAAAACGCTGGTGATGGTCAAGACTCAAAATGTTAATTTCTAAATTCTATGCACAGCCTTTTTTGTGTTTACGGCTCACTCATCTCATACAGATTTTGAAACCATTTAGCCTCTGTGTGCAGTCTCTATCTTCCTTGCAATACTAAGTGATCCCCCTGGAATGCGTACAACTAAACAATCCGCCCATCCAAATGCCTCAACTAGCCTTCAGTGCAGTAGGCAAAAATGAGGAAGCTGCGATGTGGTGTGTCCGAATGCATGAGCAGGCTTTCAGTAAACATCGAAAGGTACCCAGATGGCTTGCTGCTCCCGGCAGAATTTTGCAGTGTGCAAGCACACCACACTCACACTATGCTACCCATTAGCCACCATGAGGTTCGAAAATCACAAACGCAAAAAGAAAATATGGACAACGATACAACATCTGGGTCAGAGGACAGGCAAGATGGCAGTGTTGTAGCACGTCTGGATTGTACCTGCTGTATGCTAGCTAGCTTGGTGTGTTGAAGCTGCTGTTGTAATGGTTAAGTGGTGGGTACTGATTAGAAGGCTGTGCCTACTGAGGTTTCGGACACAGTGAATGTTCCCAATAAATGAGTGCTGCCAACAGAAGAGGATGACCTTGTATGCCCACACCCTCTGCAGGTGCACAGGATTGGACAGTTGGTCCGATCAGCCCTGCCCAGGTGGTGTAGGCTCTGGAAGCTCTGCAGAGGAGACAGGGGGTTCTGTCTGTCTGTGGGACTGCCTGTCTGCCTGTCTGTCTGCCTTCCTGTCTGTCAGTCTGTCTGCCTGCCTGCCTGCCTGTCAGGCTGTCTGGCTGCCTGTTTGTCTGTCTGTCTGACTGCCTGCCTGTCTGTCTCTCCGTCTGTGTCTGACTGTTGGTCGGTCTGTCTGTCTGTCTGTTTAGAGCACACACAGACATACACAAGTACAAGCACACACAGACACAATGGTAGCAGGCCCTTTCCCTGTGGTGGAGATAATGAAATTGCCAAAGGCTTTTGGGTTCCTTGTAAACACACACAGGGACTATTCATCCTGTCAGTGTGACATCTGACAGATGCTTTCCTTTGTGTATCACAGACAGTGAGAATGAACTCTTGTGCCTCTCAATGTCACACATCTCGCTTTTTTAATATTATCAGTTTATTTAGACATTAATTCAAATATACATTAATTCAGATACATAAAAAACTCCACCATTCATAGTGTGTGTGTGTGTGGTGGGGGGTGTATGAGTGTGTTGGGCATGTGTGTGGATATAGACAAATTCCTTCCCTGATTTTCTGCTATTTGGACATGGTTTCCGTACCGGCTGTTGCCTGTGGCAACCACAGAGGAAATAGTCTGGTGGTAATGGTTTGTGTGTGTGCTCTTCTGTTTGTGAGTGTGTGCCATGCAGGGGAGTTAACAAGGGCTTATTCACGCTGATTTGGGGTAATGAGCTCCAACATTTTACCTCCCTTTGGCAACCACACACACACACACACACACACACACACACACATACACACAGACACAAACACATAGAGAGAGGGAGAGAGAGAGAGAGAGAGAGAGAGAGAGAGAGGTGTCAACACCCCCACACACACAAAGCACAAAGTCACATAACCTAGACACACAAACAAACACACACACACACACACACACACACACATGTCGCCGCATGCACATACACACACACACACACACACACACACACACACACACACACACACACACAAACACATAAACCTAGACACACTAACACACACGCATACACACACACACAAAGACACATAAACCTAGACACACAAACACACACATAAAGACACATAAACCTACACACACACACACACACACACACACAAACACACAAACCCACACACACAGTCCCACCCAGGCATAAACTGAGTTACACCCTCAGTCATCCACAGCACTCAGTGGATAAGTGATTACCTCTCCTCTCTGCCCCAATCCTGCAATAAGCAGCAGGAAAACTAGGCATAGCCCGCCAACCTACAGCCCACAGACTAACTGAAAAGCCTAACCCTGCTTTAGGCAGCTATATGCGGCGGGTTTGACAAGGAGAGCCCCTGGGCTCTCTTTATCATGTTGCATCGGTGTCTCTACAGAATACCTGTTTGGTGAGAGCAGTACCTCTTCCCCCACCCACACAGCCATCTGTGCCTGGAGTAGAAGCATCCGCTCTGCTCTGCTCCTCTCCGCTCTGCTCTGCTCGACAGACACCAACGTCCCAGCCAGAGAGGCAAGACAGGCAAGCTTACCTGCCTCTCAGTAATGCCATCCTCCGGCTCTTCTTCAGTCTGAGATGATATGAGTCGGTATTTTTCCACATTATTTACACTTTTGTGGTCATTGTGTATCTGGAGGTGAAGTAAAAAAAAAAAAAACGCTGTTTACGCACCTCTTCCACTCACAAAAAAGGCATTTACTTGCCTTTTTTCAGATTGCTGCTGTTAAAGATATGCATAGTTTACCCACCTTTTTAAAATATATTCATACTGCAGATAGTGTGTACCTGTGGTGTGTGACATATTGGATAGGAGCACACACCTGTTTGACTTATGAAACAGCATTTACTTGCCTTCTTAAGATTGCTACTATTATGCATAGTTTGATATGCATAGCTATGCATGCATAATTTTCACACATTTTTTTCCCACTGTACATAACATTTCCTTGTGGTGTGTGACAAACTGGATAGGAGCACACATGTCTTTGACTTATGAAACAGCATCTACTCGCCTTTTTTTAAGGTTGCTACTTCAAGATATGCATTGTTTTTTACATCTTTCTTTTATTTTCACCACTGCACGCATCATTTACCTACCTGTGGTGTGTGACATACTGGATAGGAGCATACACCAAATGGATATAGAACATTTCACACATGCTCAGTTTGGTGTGGTTGCGCATTTTTTACCCCCAGCCTTAATGACATGCAGTAATGTTTGTGAAAGTAAATGTGTTTATTGATTTGTGTGTTTATTCAGAAAATGACCTTACCCTCCAGGGGGCCTGCCACTGATAGGATTGTTACAGCACAGCACAACCCCTTTGTTATTAAAGTAATTAAAAATTAAACAGTTGTCTAAGACAATGTCAGAGGATAATTGGTTTTGTCACTGTGCCTTGTCTCCACACGTATTAATAATTAAGCAGAAAGTGAAGCAGTGGCAACAGTAAATATAATGGCAGGCATCATCAGTGTACATTAGTGTTAGAACAGCAGAGGCGAGAATGCAAGGCTTCATCCTATACCAGGGTTGGTTCAGGGTTGTGTTATTGACTGGACTGTGTAGGTTTGCAATGGGCCCTGTCCAAGGTGCTGATCTGCAGCATACAGTTACATTACAGTGTAGTTACATACACAGAGAAATCTGATTAAAGCATTAATCAGAGTATTCCTAATACTGAAATATGTCAGTTTGAATGTAAGTGAACACACAATAATCCTATTTCAATTGAATTTCTTAAATTCTTTACAATTTCTAATTGGAGTAAGGTGAATAATCAGCCTGAAATTTGATTATTTGTTGTAACCGCATGTAACCACAGTAACTACCTATCTGGAACCTAACAATCAAATAAATTCCAAGAATATTGTTCCACACACACTTTAAATCCGTTTTGCATTTTCATTTTTGCCCCCAAATAACCTTTTAACCACTGATGGTCTTTTTCAGATATCAAAAGAAAGCAGCGAAAAAGGATTTGAAGTGTGCAGGACTGCAGACCCATCTTCTTGGAATGTCCTTGACCTATTTTGTCCTTCACCTGCACCTGAGATGTGCAGAAAGACTTCTTGTAACAAAATCTTCAAAATCAAAAACAACAACCCAGCAAGCTCTGATTAAAAACTGCTAACAGACTATGCATCATCTGTTGACAGTATAGTTCACAGTGTCATGGTGTACATGCTTTGGTCACATTTTCATGTCAGAACATCGACCTCCATAGAGAATACTGTGAAAATGGAAGGGTATTGCTTTGTTTTATTTAAACATAGTACAGCACTTTGTTACTTTGTTTTGAAAACAGCTATATAAATAAAGATTGTTATTATTGTATTATTATGTACATCAACCCTTCATGTGACCAATCAATAACAAAATAATATTGAAACTGACATTAAAGCCAGTTGCAAATAAAAAACATCACAAACATCACATGTATGGTTGCTTGGCTAACTTATGTATGGTTACATGCATAACTTATGCCAATCATTCTCCACAAAGTCATGACTGCATGGTGCCTGTCAATATGCTTAAGTGACATGGGAGTTGTTGAAATGATGTGTGTGTTTAATATGCGGACTTAATTATTTCAGTAATGTATGTTTATTCTATGAATTATTTATACTGGCTTTTGCATGACATAGTGGGTCATGTCTGCTGGATCTGTGTTGTCAAACTTCCTGACACCTCTCTCCAATTAAGATTCATCTAGTGCGTGTGTGTGTGTGTGTGTGTGTGTGTGTGCGTGTGTGTGTGTGTGTATGTGTATTTGTGTGTGTGCATGTTTGTGTGCATGTGTGTGCGTGCATGTGTGTATTTATTGTGTTAAGAAAAACCTCTGCAACTATAATAGCACACACTCTCTCTCTCAAACACACACACACACACACACACGGGCCTCGTATTTCTCATTCCCCCCAAAAATTCCATCTGCATTCAAACAGCCTCTCATGGCCATGCTTAACAACTTCACTCGGGCTCTTTGGCGCACAAATAACACACCCTCGCCACGATAAATCACTTTAGGGCAATTATGCAAAGTTGGCCTGATGCAGGGCTGGTGCTGAAGCGGGATCAGTGCCTACACAGAGCGCAGCGCCATGCTAGTTATCCATCACTGCAGGAGAGGCACACATGAGACATGCCAGCCAGAGAAATACACCAATAAAACATCTCCCTCTCTCTCTCTTTCTCCCTCTCTCTCTTCCTATGGCTCTTTCCATCTCTCTCTCTCTCTCTTTCTATGGCTCTTTCCATCTCCCCCTCTTTCTCTCTTTCTCCCTCTCTCTCTAGCTCTCTCTTTATTTCTATAGGTCTTTCCATCTTGTTCTGTTTGTCTCTCTTTCTCTTTCTCCCTCTCTCTCTTTCTATGGCTCTTACCTTCTCTCTCTCTCTCTCTCTTGTTCTATTTCTATGGTTCTTTGCATCTCTCTCTCTCTCTATCTCTCTCTTTCTCTCTCTCTCTCTCTCTCTCTCTCTCTCTCTCTCTCTCTCTCTCTCTCTCAGGCTGTAGTCAGCTTGCCCTTTGCATTGATTCTCTGCATTCCCATCTCTGTTTCCTTTTCTCCATTTCAGCCCCTTTCGTTCTGCATTTTTACTGTTTTACTGTTACAGTACTTCGTCTGGCCTTTTATTTTCTTTTGTCTATATATTTTATCTGTTTCTTATTCAGCGCATTCAGACTCACTGAAGAGAGAAAGCTACCACTAAAAAGGCTCCCTCTTCCTTTCTTTCTCCTACCACCCACCCCCCCACCCCCATCTTTTTTCCTCCCAATAAAAACTGCTACTTCAACTGTGATCATCAGGCGGTGCATGAAGTGTGTATTAGCCGTGAGTGGGAGCTGGGTGTGTGTTTTACTGCCAAGACGGCAAGCAATGAGAGGGACGTATATTCACTCGCTTAACTCCGATGTGAGCCACTAATCAATGCTTTTACAGGCTCAGAAAACTACTTGGAGTTTCTCCCGCAAAATGCCTGGAAGAGTTTTAGGCTGAGATAACAGCCACTGGCTCCAGAAAGTTTAAAAAAAAAGTAAAAAAAAAGGCCAGCATTAGCTGTAGCTCGTTGACCATGAACTCATTATAAGATGCCATGTAGGTTTCCGAGGGCCAAGAATAAGAGAAAGTGCATAGCAACTGGAGAAAGGAAAAAAAAAATGACAGTCTGACATTCCAGTATCTGGCAACCGAGGGGAGGCTTATGAAGATGTTTGTCCTTGGATCTGGCAACCGTGGGGCGCTGGTGACAGGCGGGGGTGGAAGCTGGCAGGAGAGACAGTGTGGTGCCATTGGGGCATAATTACAGGACAGGATGATCACCTGGCAGCTCGTCCTTGTGAGCTCCACCTAAAGGTGAAGAACACACCAGACTACAATATTTTAAATATCCTTTTTTTCCCTTTTTCTTTCTTTTGTGCATTCTTTCTTTTTCTCTCTTTTCCTTCTCCCTCCTCTGCCCCCCCCCCCTTTTTTCCTTTGCTTGAATATTGAATGCTGACTTTCAACATGTTGAACATCATGATATAGATAAGGAATGCAATTTTAAATACCACTGGCCACTTTGAAACATGTGCCCTTTGTTCACGGTGCAGTAATTGGTACTCAGGGCACTTTCCCACTGTACCCTAGGAACATAGCCCGCTGTTCTAAATGTCAGGGTTGGAGGTAAGGGGCGGTGTTCAACAAAAACAACTAATTTAGCCAAGCAAGTGAATGGAACCAGATGTCAACCATTTTTTTTCTTTTGGCTGAGCATGTGTCATGGATGGTGGCCTCAAAATGTAACCATTTTTATATCACGAGCAAATTGCTAAATTATGTGCCTGACTTGTAAAAGCTCAACGGGTAATAAATGTGACAGAAACTGCAACATTGGGCCCTAATTTATATGGCAGTATAATTCATGCAAAGCTTTAGTTCATACACGACACATTTTGTCCATTGGATGAATGTATCTGGGCTAGCATTTACATACATCATTGCCCATTTGTTGGTTGTTATTAGCACTAATCTCACAGGTTGTCATATTAAAGTGTAGCATATCATCTCCGTTACAAATTAGACCTTTATGAAAAGAAATCACCCATAATTAAGCGATATCTCACAGTTTTTGGTCTTGACTAGAGGTAAGACAACAGTTAGCAGTCCTTTTTTGCAAGCCTCCATCAGTGCACAGAGCCAAGGGGTGGGTGATAGATAGACCAACACACTTGTGGGTTTATATAAGATCCAGCTACCACAGCTAATCAGAACACTATCTATAAAGCCACATCATTCATATGCTCTCAGTCTCTGCCACATCAATACAAAACTAGGAGAAGGACCCAACAAGGCTCCCATTGATCAGGCTGTCCATACTCCCACGCCTCCCTCACACACAGGCACACACGCTAGTCAACGCTAGCTTCATTTAGCACACTGAGAAGCACATTTCACATTCACCTTCAATGGCAGATTGAGCCAAGAAACCAAGAAACAACAACCAAGAAGGGGCGTTTTTTCTGTGAATATGTACAAGCAGGCCTGTGCACTGATCCTTGAGTGACTGAATTGGTTACTTGGTGTGCCATCCTTGTACTTTGTAATAAAAAAGGGAAAGAGAAACAAAAGCAAGTAGCCTTCTTGTTTTGTTTTATTTTATTCTGTGTCTGTCTACTTGTTTTTTCTCCCATATTGTGAGTGTCTGTGTGTATCAGTCTAAACCTCACTCCCATTCATCACCCACTGGATGCCTGACCCTATCCACTAGCCATCCCGAGCCCTTCCCTGACCTAAATACCCCGATGGCATCAATATTGCATAGAGCAGGAGAACCATGCACTGATCCATGAGAGCTGACAAGCACACATACACACACACACACACACACACACACACACACACAAATACACACACACACACACACACACACACACACACACACACACATACACACACAAATACACACACACACACAAATACACACACACACACACACACACACACAAATACACACACGCACACACATACACACACACACACACACACACACGAATACACACACACACTCACACACACACAAATACACACACACACACACACAGTGCTGTGTTTGTTTTGTGCTAGAAAATGCAACCCTCTGTTTTAATCCACCTGAAAAGCCACAAAGCACAGGCTTCTGCCGACGATCCGCCAAAAAAAAAAAAAACATCAACACAGTCGCTGCCATAAACTCTACAATACAGCTTACATCGGCAGACTATCCTCACCGCACTGCACATCTCTCGGACCAGACAGAGGCAGCTAGTTTCAATCAGCCGTAATATGACAGCCAGGATGGTGGCTGGATGGCTGTACACTGCAGGCAGCACAACACTGACACCACATCTCATGAAACCAAACAGCACAACCAGCACAGAAGCGTCTAGCTGCCCAACAAACCCTACAGGGTCTTACAGTAATGGAGTTACTAGCCTCAAGGCTAACCCCCAACCCCTCCATCCCCACTCCCCACTCCTCAGCCCATCCCCCACCCTTTCAGTCAGAATTCCCACCGAACAACAATCTGCTGTTATTACCTGGAATGCAGTGCTTTTGGGAGGCCCAGTGAAGGGTCTTCACATTTTTATAATAAACAATTGGAGCCTGGGGAAATAAAGAAAGGAAATAATGAAAATAGTGGCTGTTGCTAGCTAATTAGCGTAATGTAGCTCACACAGGTTCTGAGAGAATAGTGGCTTTGGAGTGAGATGAATGTGGAAAAAAAAAACAATAGGCGTGACCTGATTTGAGATACTCAAGATCCACACACTAGTATCCATTCCTAGCATGAGACTGAACAGGAAGAGACCTCAGTCCCTAATCTCATTTGAAATTTGACCCTCTTGACTTTAGCATTTCCACCTCGCTTTCTTGCTCTTTCTGTGTCTCTGTCACTCTCTCTCTCTCTCTCTTCTGCCCTCTATCTATTCCTCTCTTTATTTCCTTTTTTTTTTCTCTCTCTCTTTCTCTCTTTTTCTTTCTCTTTCTCTATCTATCTCTCTCCTTATTTCCTTCTCTCTCTCTCTTTCTCTCTCTCTCTCTCTCTCTCTCTCTATCTACCTATCTATCTATTCCTCTCCTTATTTCCTTCTCTCTCTCTCTCTCTCTCTCTCTCTCTCTCTCTCTCTCTCTCTCTGGGGTTAGCGCCAAGAGATTAGTGGTAGCATTAGCGCTGATTCATATGATGTTCTCCTGCCTCGCAAGCACATGCCAACCTTTAAATCATCTCTTTATGGAACGAGGCATGCCAACCATAGATCCATCCATCTCTCTCTCTTCTACGCACACACACACACACCATACATGTACACACACACGTACATACAGACACATGCTGACACTAACATACAACATACCAGCTTAGCCCATACCGAACTGAGAATTCTCACACAGTCTTTTAAGGCCTCTTTTCATGTTTATTATCCGTCTATTCATCCATCTTCATTACCTGAATTTTCCTGACATTTTCACAGACCAACCGGGCCCTGTGAATTAGACTCCTGGAAAACCAACCCAACCATCGGATGATCACCCAGACTCATGACAATAGTAGTAGGCAAAAGCTAGGAGTAAAAGACGGGATAAGTACTGAAAATGCTAAGCATTCTCACAAACAGTAGTAGGTTAGAATAAGGTTTGATGTCAGAAGTCTCTTCTCTCAAAATGTACTCTTCCTAAGTGCACAAGTGCACAAGTGCACAAGTCTTGTGTTTTCTCCAAACCTGCTGAGGTCTTGTGGTAATCTAGTGACTGGCCGGAGCAATCTATAGTTACAGGGTGGACAAACATATAGTAGGCTTAAAACTTCATTCACTATTTCTCTTTCTCTGCCTTTCCTTTTCTCGCTTTGTCTTGCTTGTACACTTAAATCTTGTTTGGGCTGGTTGTGCCTTCCTTCCACCACAGTAATCTTGGTATTGACAGCTTGGCCTGGCATCCGTTTTATGATGTGAAAAGAGAGAGAAGAAAGAGAGAGAGAGCGAAATTGGGTTCAATAGAAGTTGCTAACAGCAGTTAGTTTATCTAATTCTTCCATTTTTTCCCAGCCTTTCACTAAAAGTACATTTTGACATTATGCCTTTATCTTTCTCCCACTATGTGTGTGTGTGTGTGTGTGTGTGTGTGTGTGTGTGTGTGTGTGTGTGTGTGTGTGTGTGTGTGTGGGAGAGGGCGGGGAGGTTGAGAGAGATAGAGGGAGAAAGTGTTTGTGTGTGTGCTGGTTTGTTTGCTAGTGTGTGTGTGTGTGTGGGTAGGAAGGTGCATCTATTCAAATTGTATCCACTTTCACTCAGTAATATCAGAACATATCTGCTTAAAATGCATGTGGCGGTCTCCTCCTCTATATATGAAAACAGGTCAGTACAAAAGAATGTTAAATTGGCAAATTATTAGGTTGCGTCCAGAAATTCTTTATCAACAGAGAAACCTTTTCAAAGATTCAGACATACATTTTATATCTTCGGACAGCCATATTGTTTTTTTTTTATAAATGTGTGGGAGAAAACTAGCACATAGCACTGCCAAATCAATTTTAAATGTGGAATTCAAATAATGGTCCTCTTCAATGATGAGTGGGGATTTTTGGAAGAAAGCCTCCTTTGTTACGATATGACCTTGCCAACATTCAATTCAGCACCCAATGAGTGCTGACGCATCAATATAAACCCAAGAACATGTAGACAAAACTGCAGTCGGTAACATTTCCTTTAACAGTGTATCAAAATGTAACAAACATGTAATATTCTGTACTTACACTGTACATACCTAACACTACCCTTAATCCCAATCCTGACGCTAACCCTTATGGCACAGTGTGAGATACATAATGTTACATACAGTATTGTTGCAAACTTTGTTACACTATACTTCATGGTGTAGATACAGTACACTGTAACAGGGCCTGTAAAATAATGTGTGACCCATTAGAGAGCAACGGGGTTCTTTTGAACAGCACAGCGTTATTTATTGGTTTCAATGGCAGATATATGGTGCTGAAATGTACGCCAGTGATGTAGATGTGCACAGTGAGCAGGACTTTAAGCCATGAAGGACGATTTGTGCTTTGTATCTGTTATCCATCACAACTGGACTCGACTGAACGACACACACACACACACACACACACACACACACACACACACACACCAACAAATACACACAGACACAAAGACACACACACACACACACACATACACACACACACACGCACACACACACACACACACACACGCACATGCACATGCATACACAGACATATGCACGCACGCAAGCACACACACATGCACACACCTATACTGCCCTTCCCCCTTTTTTCAATGAATAGAAATTCCACATTAAAAGAATTATTTATCTCCCCCTATTATGTTTATTGGTAACTGACTTGCCTTTCTCTTTCTTTCTGTCTCACAGCAGGGTCTTACAAGAGAGAACATCAAATGGGTCGCAAGCTGTGATCAAACCCAAACTGAATTAAAGGTATTTTTTAAAAAATATCAGACACAACAAAAATGTAAATACATTCCTGAGACATACCAGGTTATCATTTGTGCAGTCGAAATTGTGCCATTTAATACCTGCTGATCCATTCTTTACAATTAGGGCCACCCATGGAGCAATAGCAATGCATCACTAAGGCAGGCAGTGCTTAACAATCACCAAGCTGAGCCTAAATTATCCATCAGTGGTATGGTCAGTCTTTAAATATTCACATGCCCCAAAGGGCTTTCAACACTAAACCCTCTGTCATTGGGAACACTGAAGCCATTTTGAAAAGAACAATGGCAGTTGCCCTGCAGCCTGTAGATTTTTAACAAGGGCCAAGCCTTTGCACTGGTGACTGGAGGTTCCCAAACGTATCAAATCTACTCAGTTAATATGGTTATTGTCACAATTTTTTTGTCGGGGAGGTAAGGGGCAACGCTAAATGAATGTGGAAAGGCCTTTGTGCTGATTATTCTATTCATGCTTCTCCATGATAATCATATACCAGAGCACACACAGGTCTGGCACAGTTCGGGCAAATGTTTCAGGGGCAGAGTTGGCCTGGTGATTAAGGCAATACCAAGCAGTTTTCGTCTTTAGTCACCCTACAGCTTGGAAACCGAAGTGAGGAGAGACGCACCACCCCTCCAAACTTGCTTAGTGCAGTTACAACCCAAGCAGGGTGGCAAAGCGAATTCAGAAGCACCTTTCACGCTATCACAAGTTGACAAACCACTGAAACAATTATTTTAAGGTGAAAAAAAATACTTAGTGTTCCTTTAAGGTAATGGACTTTTGACCAAAAGGTCACAGGTCTAAAGACACACAACAGGCCAGAAGTGCCACCGAGGTACCCTGAGCATGGTATCAATCCCACACACTAATCTCCAGGCGCCCTGTTGTCATGCCTGCCCCCTACAGTGCTCACATGTGTTACGTAAATGCAGGTTGCAATTCCATTTGTGTAATCTTAATGACAAATGGGATGCACTTCCTCTCTGCTAACCAAAAGTCTTTAGCAGCCACTGTGTTGTATGCTTGAAGCATCCGTAATAGGATCTGCACATCAAAAAAACTTTAAAAGACTGACCACGAGACTGACTGCCAGATACTGTATTTTGTTCTCCTGTCGAGTTTTCGCGAACAAAATGTCAATTTTGCACTGCATCAACGGCTCCTCTCCTGGTGAACTGATTTGGTAAAATCAAGCAGCCAATGACAATGATCCTCATTATCAATGGCCCCGCCTGCCGATTCAACATGTTGAATCAGCCGCAAACCAGCCAGCAGACATCTTCCGATATCGGCCACGCTTCTTGCTCAAAGATGGCCCCGACACTATCAGATGTCTAATATCGGGGCTGTGTGTGTTTTACTTAGGTGTACATTCAACAGATTACTACGGTTCCAGATTAGCAAGTCACTGAGAGACATGAGGAAGCTGTCAGTTACAGACAGACTACAACATGGCAGAGGCCAAGAGAGCCAGCAGAACAGAGTGCTGACCACGAGCAAGCTGGAGGCCACAGAGGACCAGATCAGGCTAAGAATAGGCCGTCGTCAGGAGGAACTGCGGCATGGTCGTTCGAGCACCTGCACCTGCACCATGAACAGGCAAGTGCCCATGGGGACCCAGGTTCGGCTGGGTTATTTCCCATCCGCACCCCATCTCTCTCTCTCTCTCAAACACTTCTCCTGTCTATATCTTTACTGTTCATATAAAGCCATAAAAAGGCTAAAACAATACATAAGAATAGGCCATTGTCGAAACTGGGACTTCCACTGCTGCTGTCCGTAGTGGTCCTGTACTTTTTGCTTTTTTTTTTGTTGTTGAAAATTTTTGAAAACAAAATTGAATGCTCCTTTGTCACCTGAACAAAACTAATACACCCTCAAATCATATTTGTATTACTTTCTCTTCCACCCTGCTTCTTAAACGCTGTTTTATGGTAATCTATATTAACATTTTACTATATTTGTCTTGGTCTGTTTGCCTAGGTGCCATCAGTCCTTTTCATAGCTGAAGGGAAAGATGTGTCATATTTATTTACTGTCTGTGTACAGTATACTGTCGCATATGTTTTGTTGTGTTAAAACACATTTTTCACTGTGGGCAGTTTGTTTCTCTGACAGCACTGTAACTTTGCCTCTGCTGTAATATATCCTGCTTTGCTATGTCCTAATCAGATGTTCTATATCTAAGCATATGGCATGTGCTGCTGTTCTCAGGTAACCCACTGGATGTGTTTTAGCAGAGCTGTGTTGAAGCCTTATGGGAATGTGTGTGTGTGTGTGTGTGTGTGTGTGTTTGTGTATTCGGGAGTGTGTGTGTGTGTGTGTGTGTGTGTGTGTGTTTGTGTATTCGGGAGTGTGTGTGTGTGTGTGTGTGTGTTTGTGTATTCGGGAGTGTGTGTGTGTGTGTGTGTGTGTGTGTGTGTGTGTGTGTGTGTGTTTGTGTCTGCGTGTCTGCGTGTCTGCGTGTGCATGTGTGTGGGCACCACACTGTCTTTAACAGTTCATGGAGTCCATGCTGAAATATTTGCCACTGGTATCCTGGTGCGATTATGGGAAGACATGATTTTATCTGATGCAACGTCCTGCTGAGAGCAGACCGGTACTCTTGCAGACACATAAAATAAAGTAACATAAAATAACAGACTCAGAGGCACATGTACTTCTTACACACACACACACACACACACACACACACACACACACACACACAGACACAGACACATACACATACACATACGCACACATACACACACAACCAACACACACGCATACAGATAACCAACACACACAGAGAAAAGAGAGAGAGAGAGCATGAGAGAGAGGAAAGAAAATGTGAAGATGTAAACACCCTACAGCGTTGATATGTGTGCTGAATAAAAATGCATAATAGAAAATAAAAATGATCACCTTCGGTTATTTCATACAATTTGTACAGTGCACCTTTGGCACACAATGTATTGTATTAATATACAAGAGCCACTGCACACACACACACACACACACAAACACACACATACACACACACAATGCCAACCTGTTTATCTAACAATAGCCGCAGTGTGGGCCGGCTGCTGCAATAATCCAGTGCCTGCTTTCTTCTGCTATTCCCTCAGGACCTCCTGTGTGGTTCTCTTTGCCTGTGTGTGTGTGTGTGTGTGTGTGTGAGAGAGAGAGAGAGAGAGAGAGAGAGAGAGAGAGAGAGAGAGAGAGAGAGAGAGAGAGAGAGAGCAAGAAAGAGAGAGGGACAAAAGAGAGAGAGAATGAGAGAGAAAGAGAAAAAGACAGAGATGAAAGATGTATTTTTGTGAGAAAAGAGGTGGCCATGGGTGAGTTGTCTAAGTGTATGCATAAGTTTGATTCTTTTTTATTAAAAGCCCTGTTTGAATGTGGGTTCGTCTCATTCTGGGTCTAGCATATACATATATACTGTATATATGTGTGTGTTCACAGTCTTTGAAGCAGGGTTGACTGTGAGCTGTTTATTTGTGTTTGTTTGGGCAGATCAGACATGTATTGAACTGCAAAAGGGCCGATCCCAAAACAACAAACAACAACAAAACAGACATCATAGGGCTGCTCACAGTTATAACACACTGTTAGTTACACACACGATTAGATGGGCCTTTAATGGGTCTTACTTGGCTCATCATGGGCACCGACGTTAAAACCCTCTCTGTCTGTCTGTCTGTCTGTCTGCTTGTCTATCTGTCTGTCTGTCTCTCTACATGTCTCTCTTTCTCTGTCTTTGTCAGTCTGTCTTTGTCAGTCTTTGTCAGTCTGTGTGTGTGTGTGTGTGTGTGTGTGTATTTGTGGCTAATATCTGTGTCTGAGAGGACCTGTAAAAAAATACAGGGCAGCTTGAGATACACACACACATGCACATACACACACACACACACACTATACACACACTAATATATATATATATATATATATATATATATATATATATATATAGAGAGAGAGAGAGAGAGAGAGAGAGAGAAAGAGAAAGAGGCAGAGAGAGAGAGAGAGAGAGAGAGAGAGGCAGACAGAGAGACGGACAGAGAGATAGAGAGCTACAAGAGGGTTTGATCTGCTTCACATACAAATTCAACGCACTCATCACGCCTGACTGAACTGTAAATGGAACAGGCAACACACAAAGGCATGGCCTGGTCAACAGACCGTGAACTGACAAAGCACATACAGCCCATACCCAGTGTATCTGAGCAAGAGAGGAGAGATGGGGGAAAAGAGGCAGAGGGAGGGAGGGAGGGAGAGAGAGAGAGAGGGGGAGGGAGAGAGAGGGAGAGAGAGAGAGAGAGAGAGAGAGGGAGGGAGAGAGATATGAGCATACATATTTGAAAATAACCTCATGCTCTTGTGTGCTGCCCGACATTATTGCGACACACAGGCTAAGATGTGCCAGCATTTCATGCACTCACACAGGCACACACACACTCACACACACACACACACAGGCACATACACACACACACACACAGACACACACACACACACACACACACACACAACTGTCGAAAAACATAAAGCTCCCTGCAGCAGCAGAGCCAATCAAATCCTCTCAGAAGGAAAGCACGGCTGTTCTCAGCCACTGCATACAGCTGCATTAATAGTTACTCTCTTCCTCTCCGTCCCTTTTGTTTTCAACACCTCCCTGTCCATTTTTTTTCAATAAAAGCAATCACACTCTATATGTACACCTATGACACCTGAGCAACCACGACATAAACTTGTCTGATTTATACTCTCATGCATAAAGAACACCTAAATCAAATCTACAAAATTACCATTTTATGATACAATGCATATTTTAAGTGTCCACAACCCGTGATTTAAAGATATATTCAAAACATCAAACAGATAAAACAAACATGCACGTGTCTGTGGTTTTCATAAAGATGTGTTGGAATCTGTGTGAATTAAATATTCTTTTCTGGCCGAACCCACACTGACTGAAGCTATTACATATAAATTGAAAGTGCTTTTTAATGACTTGGACAGTCACGTGAAGCTTTTGAAATGTCAGGAAAGCTGGGGGATTGTGACGCACTGAAGCTTAATAGATTTGGCCTTTTCTTCTTTTGATCGTTCAAACGTTTAAGTCCAATTTCTGTTGTTTTCCCGCTAGACACAACCCCCCAATGAGGTGGACCATTAAAATTGACTTAAATTTATGGACTGTTTTGACGCGACCTCAGTCTTGTAAGATCCAATTGGAATCCCTCTTTCTCTCCCTCTCGCTCACCCCGACTCTCGTTGAATTTCCCACGCGTTGCTGATGTCACATCCGGTTGCAGCACCACGGAGAGCTCCTGTTCTCGCCCAATTTTTGCCCTCTTTCGTTCGCTCGACAGCGCCGTTCAGAGACAAACTTTTACCAACACGATTAGTACACCCCTCCATTGGCTTCAGCGCATCACAGCAGGGAAAACATACGGTGTGAGAGACCAACAAACCTAAGACAACAAGGCGTGGGGAGAGAGACGGAAGAGAGAACCCTTAACAAGAGTGTGGACTGAAATAAATATGCCCAGAAACGGCTGCGGGAAACCGATATCCGACTTTCTCTTGTTCGGTTTCTGAGGGAGACATCACGCGCGGGACCGCGAGTCATCGGTGAGGAGCGGAGAGAGTCGCTCTTGGAGGGACTGACCAGGCATCGCTTCTGCATGTGAGACAGCGCTGCGCACGGGTAGCGAAAGATGCAGCCCGCGAGCAAGCTCCAGAGTCTCATCCTCCTCGTTCTGATGGGCAGCGAACTCACTCAAGTAGGTCCATCGCCATCTTACCTCCGCGCACAGCCTTGCAAATTGGCTTCAGATTTTACACAGATTAAAGTGGCGACGTTTATCACACATGGCTGTAGTGAATTAACTGGATACTGAGTTTTAACAGATTAACGTGGGGATTACACGCCGAGGAGGTGGATAGCGTTCAGATGTGCATGGCGGTCTAAAGAGCTCCTGCTCCGCCGCTTTAACCGCACAATCGAGCTTATGAAGCTATGGGCTTCTCGGTCTGGGAACACTGCCCACTTCATCGCTTAATGTTATTAAACACACTCGTATTGTTTAACTGCTGTCATCAAAAAGTACTGTCACAAGTTCCATGCAGTTAATGTTTGATGAACTGAGTTTAATCTATCCAAAAGTGTTGCTATCTTAAGTTTATTTCTATCACACATCCCCTATTCTTGCCCCTAAAAAGTACTGAGACAAGGCAATGTTTATGTGCTGTCTGAACACTCACATTATTCGGCGGAGTCAGGCTTACAGCTAGGTTGATTACTCAAAATCCCCTTCAACAGTCACGTATGATCCGCTCCCAGGCTATCTGTGCCATTCCTTTAGAAGTAAATCTCAGTCGAGTGCTCTGAACACCAATTAAGCCTTTTGAATCTTTCACGCTTTCCCTGGCGCGTTCAGAATTTGGGGTTGGTTTAATTTAACTCGCTTTGAAATAGAGCCATATAGTTTAAACCCAGGAAAAAAATCTTGACCTACATCAATGCATTTGTGACAAATAGTGCTGTTCGGGTTAATACTTTTGTTCAGGATCAGGTGATAGTTAAGGTATGTGAATAATTAGGCCTATGTAATACAATTTGTCCTTCTGAAAGTTGTGTGTCAAACCAACAAAAACTGCTGACAATATAGCTGCTAAAAATCCCACGTTACTATCTCAAACATTTTGTATTGAAATTGTCAGGTTGTATTGCTAGGCAGTGTTAACGAGAGTTGCCATAATGAGGAGCATTTCTACGCTTGTTCAAGCAGTTATCTTAAGGTGTAGGCCTCGGTGTGCTATGGTCGTCATCAAAAAGACATTCCTCATTAAATTCTTTTGAACACTACATGACTTGGCGCGCGCCGTTACGCACGCGGTATAAGCACTTGGATGATATTACAATTCCAAAAGGCTCTCATCAAAGGCATCCGAGGAGTTTCATAACCATCCAACCAGAACAGGTTGACAGGAAGAGCTGAGGCTGTGTTTACTGTCGACAAAACCTCTGTAAAATGAAAAGGAATTTCATACTTTGTAATGATGAAAATGTGTCACACATTAAATAATTCATTTTGGAAATAAACATTATCCCAGCAATAAAATGAGATTCAACCTAGCACCTGTATGAAAACATTTCTGAGCAGACTGAAATTCATAGTTTGCCACTGCTATAACCAGGTAGCTTTACTGTGCCTGTGGGACAAATTTAATTAGCTGAGAATCTTAGATCAACAATTTAATAGGCCTATTAATTTGGATGTGGTGATTTGGAAACCCTACCTTTAAGCTGCTATCTTGCTGCTGCTCACACTATTAGGTACTTGTTGTTTACATATATAGACACATTGCAGTCTCATACATACTGTGTTAATATCCAGTCACAATTGCTTGGGTTTTGGAATATGTATAAATACAAATTATTCTCTACATGACTGATGTAGACCAAGCTTGGAGCAATAAATGAAAGCCTCAGTGTTAAAGTTTGAAATACAAAACAGAGACAATTTGTTTATACTTCTGCATTTGATTTCCCTTGGTTGTTGACCTGGGGTGCCTCCACAATACATAATTAAAGTATTGAATAATAATGTCACTCATAATCCCAACTGACTTAATATGCCCACAGCATTTCTGTTGTATGGATAGAAGAAACAGTTTGACAATTAGAAAAACAAAGTGGCGTGTACAGAATGAATGACATCAACATTGCAGCACTGCCCTATGTGTCCTTACAGTAGGTCAAAGACACTCAATATTGTACCATCTAATATGTAGACACCTCATTAGAAGGTGGTGTCCTGTCATACATTGGCTCCACCCAAGTACATGCTACATGTGCTTTCACTAATTACCTGACAAAAATGGCTGCAGAGTTGTGCTAGTGAGAATCCTCAGGCTTTGTGAATGGTTGGAACAAATATGTGGTTTAGTTTTTTACTCTCACTGAAGCCAGATTTCCCCTCCTTCTGCAACTCAGCCACATTATACCCACTCTTTGCCACTTGTATTGTTCTGACAGCCTTCAGCAGTTATTATGGTTTGGCCCTCTACTCTCCAGACTCTATTTTCCTCACTAGCTTCCTGCTCTTTGTTCCTTTCATCTTATCACTTTTCTTTTCTCTTCTGCTTTACACACCTTTAATTTCTTCTGGCTTTTCCAGGCCTCCTCAGACAAAAACAAACCCACTACCTTCCATTTCAGAGCATTACATTTCTCCTCTTTTCCATTTTCATCTCCCACCACCAGTCTGACCTTTGAACTTTTTGCCTGAGACAAAAGAGCCTGGATTGCCAGGCAGGTGCACACCAATGCATAAACAAGGCTGTTATTATAGTGCTGAATGCCATTATTTCCCACAGCCATGTAAAAACCTCACAGACCATGGCCATTATTTATTGTATAAGTAATAGGGATATGTTCGTATGAATTTTCACATTAGCTCAATTCTCCCTGGCAATTTTTCCACACATCATGCAGATAGTTTTCATATTGCCATACTTGAGATTCTTACAAATAGTTGAGACCAAATCTACACCCTCATCACACACTCTTTAAAAAAAAAAAGTCAGTATTCCGTGTTCACAGATACTCTTATTCATGGCCATGCTCCAGTACCCAGCTTCCACCTTCAGTCTCACCTCACCAGATGGTCTCGGTGTTCTGTTGTAGCTCAGTCCAGAATGTGATATTTCACATCGTTGGTCTGGAACTCTTCAGGGTTGTGTTGATTTGTAGTCTACGTGCAGAGATGGAGTGCGGTTCATGCTCTACACTAAACCTCGGCACAGCTTCTGGAAGCCCCTTGAATAGCATGGTAGCCACTGCCTGCAACCTCTGTGCGCAGAAGGCCATCCAATTAGAGGCTCACATTACTCCCAAGGTCTTCGGTGGGGGAGACGTCAAGTTGAATGAGCGACAGCAGGTTGAACTATGTCTGTGTGGACGTATTTATATTCAGCTTGAACTCAAAGAAGCAGCTGTTCAACACTGCACAGCTCCCGTGAACAATGCAGTGCGTAAACACATCTGTCCAAGCTTTACACATGCACACACACACACACACACACACACACACACACACACACACACACACACACACACACACACATACACAGTTGCAGTCATTGAGAGCATTTCAGAAATGTTACATTTACAGAAACAGTACATCTCTTTACCTGTATTCAGTTCAAGTCCCTAGCATCTCAAAAGAGGTTGTACCCTTATGTTCCGAAGGAAGATGCCAAGACGAAAGTATGAAGGATATAAACAGTCTTTAAGAGTTTTTTTAAAGAAAAGGTGTGTGTGTTAGTGCATGTGTGAGTGTGTGTACATGTGTGTGTGTGTGTGTGTGTGAGTGTGTGTGTGGTGTTAAAGAAAAGATGTGTTTGCTATGCAAATTGCTGCTGCAATCAATCCCATTCTGCAGGAGAGAGAGACAGGCCTGCGGTCATCTGATTGACTGGCCGAGCTTTATTTATTTTACCCAAGAGAGAGCTGGAGAGAGTGGGAGAACAAATGAGTGTGTGTCAAAAAAGGATATGGGATAGCAGTTAAGTAGTTTTCCGCGTCTAAAAACAGGGACACGGGTGACTTTAAAACAACAGTCATTTGTCTTGTTTGGCTGTTTTTTTTTTTTGCTGAATATACATTTATAATGTCAATGCCACATGTTATCGCAGCTTTATGAGTGCCATGTATCGTGATTTCTCTTGAAAGATGAATGGTTGTGTCTAGCCTCATTTTCAGTAATATGGCCAAAATACATTAAACAAAATCGAACGTGAAAAATGGCCACAAAGATTTACTCAGACAGAGGGACATTCCTCCTAAGCCTGTGTGCACATTAATATTAAAAAAGTTATTTGAATATTAAAATAGAAATAATGAACTGCAAGTGGATACAGAGCTGCAGCTTAAGACAGAGTCAGCCTGAGGTCAACCGATAACAGATTTATAGGTTTAAATGGAGTCAATCTCTTCTTATGTCCTCCTTATAGCTCCATACATTATAAGTTAATTAAATATGTGCAACAGGCATAAATCTACCGCACAGTGAACATGTCAGGTGCATAGTTATCTGTAAGGTTTTAAAGGGAACTGCTTTTTAGTGTAAGGTTAATGTACACTTTAAATAGGGTGTTCTGTAGATGTTCAGATGTGATCTGTAATGCTGCATGCTGTACCCATCAGAACCACAACCAAAAACAT
Source organism: Setipinna tenuifilis (assembly GCA_030347295.1). Classification (NCBI taxonomy): domain Eukaryota; kingdom Metazoa; phylum Chordata; class Actinopteri; order Clupeiformes; family Engraulidae; genus Setipinna; species Setipinna tenuifilis. The sequence goes on from CM059273.1 coordinate 14,889,034, forward strand.
CATCTACTACAAACTACACTGTGCTATACTGTATATTGTACTACACTGTTTATACTGTATATCCCAAACTTGCAGCTTCCTGCACTTCTGATTAGATACTAAACCACATTTCGTCACCCTGTATTTATAAATGTGTAATAACAATAAAGTTGAATTTAATGTAATCTAAAAAAAGAAAAAAAAGTAGAACTCAGATATATTTTGGTACTATTAAACAGTCTTAGGTGCTGAACAGGCAGGTTTTTTTACACAAGCCATTGCCAGGGTAGGTAATAAAATGCCATATTTTCCTCTAACAAGCCCCTGCTAGCCAAAGAGAGGTCAAACCTTCCACATGAGTTGACCTGGCAGCCAGACGGTGACGACAATACGGTATCTCTGCCCGGGTCACACGCTCCTCCACATGGCTGCCATTTGCACAATCCCACAATCAGACACAGCGTAGGTGACCACCCTGTCAGGGAGAAGAAGAAAGGATGGCAAACATGGTGATGAAAACAGACAGGTGAGATTGCCAGTCAGAGGAGCTACGCAGAGAATAAAAGGCTTGTGGGCAGACAGCATCCAGGCGGGCTGATGTGGGGAAAGACCCTCTGGGAGAATTAAAAGCTGTCAGGAAGGGAACAAAAATGGGGCTGCTAAGACAGAAAGACGGTGGTTTGATTTTGTATGATCTAAAAAAAAAAAACGAATAGGCCAATAAAAATGTAAACACGTAAATCAAATGGTTACCTGAAACAAGAGGCTAAAAGACCCAAATGTACAAACACAGAGATGATGCATTTATGCGTATACAGTATACTCATAAAACTATTATGACACAAGGGAGTGTTCAGTAATGTGTTGTAAAGGGTCTTTAGAGCAGGAAGTTTCAATATGAAAGTGTATAGACCTTCTGTTATGTCGCGGGGGAGGGGGGGGCTGTAGGCTGTAGTTGCACGTTTCAACTACTGGGGGCGTACTGTCCCCGTCCCTCCACTGACACTGAACCGCACAAGATACTATAGCACTGAACTATGCTCTTGCTCTCTCGCTCTCTCTCTCTCTCTGACAAACACACGCCCAAAGACGCAGATGTGTAGAAAGAAAAGAGAATCTCGTGGAGAACGCTTGTGTGCGTGACCTATTTGGTTTTGATATTTCTGTAAAATGTTTTATTCAACAGCAGAAAATGCTTGAAGCGACAGGAAGTATCCTGTTTGTTTGTTTTTATTTTTTCAAAACCAGTTTACAAATGGAAATGTATCCTAAAAATACATCTAGGAATATTCACATGGGGACAAAAGCTGTTTGAAATACAAGTAAAGGGACATGATACTATCCTGCAGGAAAGCATTGCATCCATATTACCATAAAGCTGTTTGAAAATAATACCTTTGTCTTAATCAACATGGATTTAACATATATTGCAAGCATTGAAGCAACGTGGTATATTACAATGTGGCAGAATTACTGAAGTCTCTTATATTCAAATGTAATGCTCACAACTGAAATGCCACGATGGTTCTTACACATGACTACAATTTACCAAAACGTATTGTACACCGTTCTCAGTGGCTTATACATTAAGACTGTTAACCTGCCGGGTTCAACCCACCATTACTTTTTTCTATTAAGTGTATTTAAACAGCCTGAGTTCCACTCCATATAAACCTACACAGGGGACTACTTAACACAGCACTTTGACGAGCGGTGTTTTATAAGCGGTTTCCACTTCTGTAGCCCTTTTCAGCAGAGTACCAATCAACAGGTAAACGCTTCCGATTTGGCTATCACCAAAGTACAGTCAGGTGTCCAGTCCAACTGTCTTGTGTGGGCCTTCTGGTCATTACAGTTTCACCGAGCTTGTGGTCTGTTAGGAACAGTACCAATTGTGTCGACCTGATGGCGCTCTTGTTCTTTTAACGCACGATGCTCTTTTGCTGTCCGAGCTTTGACTGTGCGTAACGCCGGCGTGCCAGAGCCAAGCGCACCCCGGGATCTTTTAAATCAAAGCATTTTTCTCCACCGAAACGGCGAGTCTTCCTTGATATTAGTGCATCCTTAGTTTACCGATACTAAAATGTGTGGTAAATGATCACAGCTTGTACCTAGTTTGTTGTGTCTGTACCCCCCGTTTGTCATTGGCAATGCTGCGCAAGACAAACAGAAGTAGAACCTCAATTAAAGCATAATGGGATGCAAGTTTGTGGGGGCCATCATTAAATTAACATCAAGTGAGTTATTCCTGGAACCCAACAGACCGCTAACGGCGGGGGGCACTGGAAAATGTCACCTGCACAGGGATAATTAAGCGCTCGAGCATCTGACCACGCCAAGAGCACGACCTTCGCCGAACAGCACGTCTGCCATCCTCCTGGGAGCACGCGGGGGGGCAAACGTCCTGTTTGGAGTGTTTGTTAGGGCAGTGAGGCGAACTCAGTGCGCGTGTGGGGGGGTGTGGGGAGTAGTGTGATGCGCAGATAGGGGCGGTAGTCTCCCGTGCAGACATAACCTGACATCACATAGCGCGCGCACCCCTCTATATAGACCCTGCGTGACGCCACCCTCTCACTTATCTTTCGTAAGCTCGAGCTGTCCATGTGCACACAGTCTTTGCCATTTAGTTATAGAGTGCGTGCACAAGAGCAGTGACTGTGGGCGTCAACGAACGAAAAATAATCTTGCGTGTCGTGTTCATCGCAGAGACCTTGAAAACAGAAGACTTTGTGCCGTTGTTGCTGTTCAGCGCACCTTGACCTTTTAATCGCCTTTCACATTCCTCTTGATTCGTCGGGTTTCGTTCTGAAATCTGTTAAACCCCTTTATCTACCGGACAGAAATGCGGGAGGAGAGCTTACAAGAGCCGGGGAGAGTGCAGGAGATGATGCATCAGGCTGCTCCAGACACCGGGGCTTATCCCCCCTCTTCCCCGCTAGAGTGTGTGGAATGAAGGTTTTAAGTTGGTAAATCATAGCGCAGTATCAGAGATCATGTCGGTGCCTTTGCTGAAGATTGGAGTGGTGCTCAGCACTATGGCTATGATCACCAACTGGATGTCCCAGACGCTGCCCTCCCTAGTGGGGCTCAATACCACCAAGCTCACCGCGGCACAGGGAGGCTACCCGGACAGGAGTACTGGAGTAAGTGCGTCAGGGTTTAACTATTTGCCCGTAGGATGCTGTCACTCTGGACTCAGTTTTCCGTAGCATTTTTTTTACTGTTCTATAGTACTGTAGTATGAATGGACAGACACACTTGCTGCATGTAAAGCAAGTAGGCTACTGTTTGAACTGTTGTTTATTTGCCTAATCTAAATGATCTTGTCTAAAAAGAGTGACTTGAGTGGTCGCTTTTAGATGGAGACTTGCCAGGTGATATATCACTGAACGTAACACGATAGCGTGAAATTGTCCTGGGCTTTCAACGGTAGGGGAGCTTACGGTATTCTTTTCTGGGGAGGCGGGGTACGAGCGGGAAGAATGGAGATGGGGCACCCAGATAATCTCACTAGCAGGTTTTGCAGCGATGACGGAAGGTGTGAATGAGAAACGATGCTGCTGTACAGTCTTTTTTATATAGAATAATACGGTTATTGAGTTCTATTCATGCACCGAATAGAATAACAGTTATTGTTTTCAGTGCGTGAAAAATATATGTACTTTTACTTAAATAAAGAAGTCTATTTTAAAAGTCATATTCAAGGTCAGTAAATGAAAAAAAAAACATGTTTTCCATTTTCTTCACAGTCGTTTTAGTAGTGCAAGCTCCACTCGAGATTTCATATCAGCGCAGTGTGGAATCGCAACAGAACAAAGAACATTGGAGGCATTATCTTAAGCTATGGGTGCTTACGGAGATAGATAAAGCCGTTTTCACTAAATCCCGTCTTATAACATAGAATTTTGCAAAGCCTTTAAATAGCCTAGACCAAAGCAAACTCGGCGAGGTTAGAGCGACTTAAATGAATTTCTGTGATGTCAATGGGACAAAAGAAGTCAAAATAATGTATTACTTGAAAAAAAAAAGGTCAGATAAAGAAGACCCGGAGGATAGATATTTGTATAATTTTTAGTAACCTCAGTAATACTATCCATGCTAGATTTTCCATTCACTATTACCACTTGCATATCAGCCCCCGCCCCCGACACATGTAGGCTACGTACACACGCGAGTCAAAGAGGAAGGTGTTCACACCGCTCACTAATTGTTGAGACCTACGTTGGTAGGTGGTCCACCCTGCTGTCTGGCACTGTAATGTGGTATGAGGGTAGTCGTGCTTATGATGAATCCAACACCCCCGCCCCCCTTCGCCCCCTTTACCACTTTGATGTATGCACATTCCTTTTGCATATTATTTCCTTGAAATTTATAGGTCACTGGTGACCACACAGTACAAATACTAGCAGTACAAATACAAATCATTTTCTTCACATGTAGAAATGGTACATCACTGAAACACTCTGTGTTTTTTTATTCTAGATGTCTGTTTTGTCCCTGGCAGTTGTTGCAAATAGAGCCTATAGAATCAAAGTTCCCATGCGCTCCCTGTATTGGCTGTTGTACATAAACATTTTAAATTAGTATGGCTGTGATATCCAGCTGTAGCCCCGTACCAAATGCAGTTTCATCTCTCATACTGTAATTTTAGAGGTGAGGGCACAATTTAAGGCGGCGCCAGTGATTTGATTGTAGCTCCGTAGGAGAGGTTGCTGCAGAGGGTTGGGGTGGCTTGTCAGGGCCATAAAAGGGCTCTGAAGTTGTAATGGTTGATTAGTCGATTGTGGGAGGAGGAATCAAGGGGCGGGGTCTAACATTTGCATGTCCAGATGGAGCTTTGGCTAATCTTCAATTGCTGTGTGTGTGTGTGTGTGTGTGTGTGTGTGTGTGTGTGTGTGTGTGTGTGTGTGTGTGTGTGTGTGTGTGTGTGTGTGTGTGGATTATGTAAGGCAACACAAACACAAAATATTGGAGTATTTGGGTTATACAGCACTTTTACGCACAAAATAGAAAGTGTATTGCCCCATTTCCACGTGGTCCTTTACAAATGTGATGTTTGATTTACTTTAGTCACACCACCAAACTTATGTGGATTTGCTTATATTTGTCTTTCTTCCTTTGTCCTCCTCTCTCATGCCATCTTCCATCTTTTTTCTGATCTCATTTTTATATCACAACACTTTTTGTCTCTCAATCCCTCTCTTCTCTCACTTGTCTCTCCATTTGTACCTCTTTTTCTCCCATCTTTTCCTTTCTTTCTGCTCTCTCTCTCCATCAATCTTACCATCTGTCTCATTTCTCATTTCTTTCTGCTCTCACTATGTCTCTCCATCAATCTTACCCTCTCTTTTCCTTCTGTTCTCTTTCTCTCTCTCTCTCCATCAATCTTACCTTCTCTCTCTTTCTCCTCCTGCTCTCTGTGTCTCCTGTCTTCCCTTCCCTCCCACTGCCTGTCTGTCTCAGGTGTTGCCAGCGAACCCGGAGGAGTCCTGGCAGGTGTACAGCTCAGCTCAGGACAGCGAGGGCAGGTGTGTGTGTACGGTGGTGGCGCCCCAGCAGACCATGTGCTCCAGAGACGCCCGCACCAAGCAGCTCCGTCAGCTCCTGGAGAAGGTAGCCATGGCAACGCCTGACCTCTCAACACCACCCCCCCCCTCACCCCACGCCACCATACCATACACCCACTCCACTTAAGCACATAAACAAGCATAGAAAGGCAAAACAAGTCAAACAGAGACAGAAATGCAGGCATATATTTTCACTTTCTATACTTACTTAGTCATTATCACCACCTTTGCAAGTTTTTCTTTCCATATATTACATACACACACATACACCCACACACACCCACACCTACACACACACACCCACACACACACACACACACAAGCGAAGACACACACCAAACTCAGAATGCTCCTTTGGCATTATTTCACCTGCACACCTCAGAAGGTAACCCCAAGTGGTCGTTACCATGACGACCGAGTCAGCTCTATACCAGCTAACGACCTCTGACCCTAGCCGAGGGCAACTCTCACCTGAGGCCCATTTAGTCCTGCTCTATGATCTCACACACACACACCACACACACACACACACACACACACACACACACACACACAGATTCTAATGAGCTCCCTTGAAACATGGCAGGGCATCTTGGGAAAACTATCAATCTTGCCAAAACAACCCCATGATGTCAAAGAGGCATACAGTTAGAGGGAAAGAGAGGGAGGAAGAGAGGACAGAGAGAGAGAGAGAGAGAGAGAGAGAGAGAGAGAGAGAGGGAATGTGACAGACAGAGTGAGAGAGGGAGCAATGGGTGTGTGTGAGAAGGGACAAAATGAGGGCAGCAAAAGGGATAAAGAGACAGAAAGTTAACTTGATTGTGTCGTCGATTGGATCAGCATAATTTGGCACCAGGATTTGAATTTTAATAACTCATGAATAATGCAGCCCTGCTCTTGTCCTGGTGCGCCGAGCAGCGAAAACAGCAAAAAAGCCCCACAGAGAGGGACAGAGAGAGGGCATGTGTCTCCGAGCGGTCACCTCACCTCACCTCACACAAACTCCCATGTGTCTTCACACACATATATAAGCTCACAACTGCAAGAGCACCGTCAATATTTGCACCAAAAGCACAGTCATTATTTGCAGTTATATGCACTGCAAAGAATTGTGGCTTAAAACCTACTTTAAAAAATAACAACAATATGGATTTATGCATGGATTTTCTTACGTTTGAACTTAACAGTGTCATGTGCATTGATAATGAACATGACATTGTTACATTAAGCCAATTTAAAACGATCCATACAGCATGTTTCCTTATTTTTTTAAGTTGGTTCTGAACTTCAACTTTTACAGTGGTATATTGTATAACATTATGTGAGCATACTGCTTATTTGACAGGTTTAAACGATCCACCCCCTCATGCCTTTTACCACAGTGTGAACTGAACTGAACTTAACTGCAGTTTCCCGATTCTGTAAAAAAAAAAAAAAAACTGATTCTGATGAACTGAATTTATCTGCAGCCTCCTGAGATGTTACATTATTGAAGCAGGCATTGCCTGTTTATTTAGCAGAGGAAATTACAAAGTGTACACAAACACACACACACACACACACACACACACACACAATCTAACTGTGATCAAGTTTAAATATTCTTGTATCTTGTGTAGTCATCTTAGAAAATATTAATTAATTATGCATAGTTTATTTAGTGGAGGGAAAAAAACAAAGTGCACACACACACATACACACACCAACACACACACACACACACAAACACACACACACACACACACACACTTACCCTTGTGATCTGTCTGCTCCCAGGTGCAGAACATGACGCAGTCCATCCAGGTGCTGGACCAGCGGACACAGAGGGACCTGCAGTACGTAGTCAAGATGGAGGACCAGCTCCGGGGCCTGGAGACCAAGTTCAGACAGGTGGAGGAGAACCACAAGCAGAACATCGCCAAGCAATACAAGGTACACACATACACACACACATGCACACAAACACACACATCTGCATGCGTGTATGGGGTGTGTGAGTGCATACTGTACATTTACATACAGTCACAGGTAGCTGCTATTTCGTTTCTCTCTGGTGTAGCCTTACAAGCAGGTGCATACACTGTATATTAGTGTTGCATATATGACATAGATAATTCCCATGCACATATCCAAATGGCTCTGCAGTGTGCTTTGGGCAGGCACACTGACATGCATTTGAAACACACCCAAACTTTCTAGCCTGCAAATGTGTCTCACTCCATCAGCAATGCTGGGAAGAGACATTTAGCTGAGCTTTTACCAGGCATTGCATCATAGAACAGACAGGCTAACTATGGCAGTGGAAGAGACACAAGTTCATTTTTACATGTCTATGACAAGTAGGATCCCCATAGCAACTATTACCCATAATTCCACAGCCCCCAATGCCCCCATACACACAACCCAATGCATGATCACTGTGATGCATGCTCTTAATGTGTTCAATTTTGAAATTGTGTGTGTGTGTGCTCGTGTGTGTGTGTGTGTGTGTGTGTGTGTGTTACACGAGTCTATATATGGTAAGAGTGTGTGGGTGCATGTGTGTGCTAGACAGGTTAGTAAGTTAGACCATGTGACAAGTGTGTGGTTTTCTTGCTTGCAGGGCTAACTTAAAGAATGATATAGGAGAGCCAGTGGACAGAGAAGAGGCAGGTCTAACCCATGATTGGCTGAAGTGGCTGTCAGTCATGCTGAATATTTCACTATTTCTGATATTCAATAAGACACCATTATAGAAACACCCTCCCTTTTTCCCTACTGAACAACCAGTCACATCCCTTCCTGCATGCAAATTGTCAGGCTTTTTACGTTTTATTATTATTATTGATTATTATTATTATTATTGATTATTATTATTATTGATTATTATTATTATTATTATTACTTTTTTGCTGTTGGTTTACCCTTTGTTTTGTCTATGCATATTTGGTTACCTCTATTCAGTAATTCTCTATATATGATATAAATATTATAATTCTCCATTTTAAAAGTTGACCTAAGCGAAACACCACTTTGTTGTATGTGACATGTACCAGCATGTAACCCGTAAGATGTTGCATTTTAAACGATGATGACCAATAAAAACGCTTTCCCAAAAAAACGCTGAGTGTACTGGAGAGTGTGTCCTCGCCTATGGAGAATGACGGCCGCCGTTGGGATTCCATGGTTTGCCTCACACACACACACACACACACAAACACAAACACACATAAACACACTCACAGAGACATACATTCACAGAGACACACACACGTTCAAATCCACTTGTATGGTCACAATGAATGTCCCATGACCAACCAGCAGCTTGTCGGTACTGACCAGAGGTGTCCAGGCTAGGCCCAGACAGTGGTAGCGTAGAGTAGTCAGGGCGCTAGGTCCAGATAGCAGCCTGCCTCCGTTCCTTTCTTTTCTACTTTTTTCATTTCTTCAGTTTGGTCGATTGCTTCTTCTCCGTTGGGGTGGTGGTGGAACGGTGTTTTATTTATTTATTTATTTATTTTTATTATTATTTGGGCGGGGGGGATGTTGACCACGACCATCATCCTGAGTCCTGAGTTGTGTGTATTCTTAACTCCCCCCCTTGACAGGCCATAAAGGCGAAAATGGCGGAGCTTAGGCCTCTGATACCCGTGTTGGAGGAGTACAAGGCGGATGCCAGATTGGTTTTGCAGTTTAAGGAGGAGGTGCAGAACCTGACGGCAGTTCTGAGCGAGCTGCAGCAGGAGCTGGGTGCCTATGACTACGACGAGCTGCACAGCCGAGTCAATAACCTAGAGGAGAGGCTGCGAGCCTGCATGCAGAAATTAGGTAGGAGCAGAGAGACAAGCCGCACACCGCCCACTTGCCCATGCACAGACACACACACAAACATACATACACACACACACGCACCGCCGACCCCATAGACACACACACACACACACACGCACTGCCGACCCCTCACAGACACACACACATACACACACACACACACTGCCCCCCCCCACAGACATACACACATACACACACACACACACACACACACACACACCTGTGTTAATGCAACACCCACAAATAGACATACACACACGCTGCCCACCAACAGACACACACGTCTGTGTTAACACACCTAGCCACCTATAGACAAATACACACCAATACACACACTGCCCAGCCACAAACACATAGAGGCCTACCTATGGACATACACACATATCTGTCTGAACACACCGCCCGCCCACAGACAGACACTGAACAACTGAACAAACTGCTTTCCAACAGACACACACACCTCGCCCAACCCACAGACACACACATACAGTATCTACCTTAACACACTGCCCATCCACAGGCACACACACTGTCCACTCACACACACACACACACAGTGCCCACCTACAGACATACACTCGTTCATCTTAACACAGCCCTGCCGCACACATACAAGTGGCCATTTTAACATTTTGCCAACCCATACACACCCAAACACACCTGTGTTAACACACTACCCACCCATACGCACACACACACACCACCCACAGCACCCACCTACAGACATACACACGCCTATCTTACCCCACTGCCATCCCACACACACATGCACGGCCATCGCAACATAAATCGCTGAAACACACGACACTGTCCACCCACAGACACACACACACACACGTCATCTTAACACACCACCCACACACAGACATACTCCCACCCGTCTTAACACGGCCATGTGTGGGCTTGGCACATTCATTCCAGACGAATGATCTGACATTTATGCAGACAGGTAAGCTAATACGCTTAGCAAGTACAGGGGATGGTTTTTAAAAGCAGAGCTAGTATATGCATATACACACCCACATTGAAGATTCATACTCATGCAGGCACCATCAATATTATAACATTTTATTTGTCTTGCTGAACACATACTGAATATGAACATGTGGAATATGTACTTACATGACACTTCAAAACCTGAGCTGATCAAATGCATGCAGCATCCTCCAAGCATGTAAATGGTGGAGGACTGTTCTCACTCCAAAAACTGAATATTTTGTCTTGGTGAGATAACAGTAATGAGGTAACTCAGGTGTTTTAAACCTAAAGTCTGCAGTCTGCACATGACACAAAAACATTTCTCTTGACTTCTGAGTCGAAAGGTGCACTTTTCTGTGGAGAAGAGAAATCAGTGGTGTCTAAGGACTAACTACAAAATTACATGTGCAACACACATACACAAAGATTGACAGACTCACACTCAGACTCTCCCTTCATCTCTTTCTTTCCCTTCATTTCTCTCTCTTTCCCTACACTGCTCTCTCTCTCTCTCTTGCTGTTTCTCTCTGACAGACTCACTGATGACACTCACCCCCTTCACTTCTGTCTATCTTCCTTAATCACTCTCCTCCTTTTCTCTCTCTCACTCCATCTCTCCCTTTCCCTCCATTTCTCTCTGTCTCTCTTGCTCTCTTTGCCTTCATCTTTCTGTCTCTCTCTCTCTCCCTATATATCCCCCTCCCCTCCCCTCCCTCTCTCTCGCTCATACACACACATACACACACATACACACACCCACACACAACGCGCTCCACTCTAAATTATGTCCGCCCTCCCGCGGTGTACTGCAATATATAACGGTAACATTTATCCTTTTGACATTAAGAGGTGCTCCATCTCCCCGTTTGTCATATTGCTAAAATGAATGCAAGCACAAGCACTATCCAGTCCCAGAGCAAGGATGAGACCCCAGAACATTCCATCAACGTCCAGGTAACGTCCAGCCCAAAGGTCACGGGAGCTTGTTCGTCACAGGGTTCAGCTGACGGAGCTGTCGGTCTCGATTAAAACTAATTAAGGCGTGCGGGTAAAGCAATTAAAAAATCTAATTATGCTCCAGCTGAATTTGCAGTCATGTTTACACTGATGTTTTTTTAGCCAAACACTTTTATCTAGACTGATTCACAAATGAGGAAAAAAAAATGTTTTTTTTTTTTTTTCACAACCGAGCACCTGATAGAAGTTCGGACATCCTAATTAAAGCCTAACTGGCATGTAATTACAATCACAGTCTTTATTAATTATGAGAAAAATGACTCAATAAAAATTCGCAGAATTTGGCGGTTTGTTCTGATAGAACCAGGGAAAGCAGTAACAGTGTGTGAATCAATACACACCTTAGCAGTGACCGACTGAGTGTAAATTCAACAGCTGAAGCGAAGTGACACAAATATTTATGTCACTTCACAGGAAGCACTGGCCACCTCGTCGGCTCTGAAGTGTGAGATGATGATAATATTAGTGAAACACGGTAGCAGTTTTCTTACAGTCTCTCCAAATAATAAAAACAGCATCAACGTCAGTCTGTTTCAATATTCCCCAGCCACATGAGCTTGTGAGTGACACTATCATTACACCGAGACTGGTAATGAAAAGAAAAAAACAAAACAAACAAAAAATAAATCTTCGGGTGAGGAAAGGGACAGATGCCTGGCCTAAATTATGCAGTGTCTCTGACATGTGACAGGCTCAGAAGCCACATGGACCCCTAATAAAACAGTGCAGAGGAGAGAGACCAACTGAGCATTTCATGTTTATGTCTCCTGTGCCAATTTAAGTGCCACATTTGTGGATTAGTGTCAACCTAATACGCAGCTTTGAAGAGAGGAGACAGTGCATGTGTGTGTGTGTGTGTGTATCTCACTCCTGCCCTTTCTCTCTCTCTCTCTCTCTCTCTCTCTCTCTCTTTTTCTTCTTTCTTTCTCTTTCTCTCTATTTTCCCTCTCTCTCTCTCTTTCTTTCTCTCTCTTTCTCTCTCTCTTTCTCTGTGTCACTCTTTCTCTCTTTCTTGCTCTTTCTCTCTCTCTATCTCTGTCTTTGTCTTTCTCTTTCGCCTTCTATTTTCACTTTTTCCCCTTCCGCTCTCTTTTTGATGCATTCTGGGAACACGTACACACACAAGCACTCACGCGTGCAGACACAGACACACACACACACGTACACACTAATCCATTTGAGAGCTCTCAGTAAGCTGGTTGACAGAGGCATAATGAGTTTCTACAAGATAAAAGACTTGGTGGATTCATTGCATTTTAGAAAGCGTCTCTTCTCTTCCCAGACGCATACATTCCCTTGTTCACATCCTTTTTCCTCTTTCTTGCTTTTTCTACCCCATACTCAAGCAATCGCTTGTTTTCTCCTTTGCTTTCTCTGTTACAGACACACATATACACACATTCACATGTGTGTGCACACACACACACACCAGGGATAGAACTTGGCACCAGCCACCAACCATCAGCCAAATGCTGGTAAAATATTAAAGGAGCTGGTAGATTTCGGACACAAATCTAGAATCTGCTGTTGAGTGGCTGGTGAATTTCACCATTTTTTTTTGTCAGTGTAAAGGTAATTTCCACACCTGACACACACACACACGCACACAAACACACACACACACACACACACACACACACACACATATACATGTATGCAAACACACACACACACACACACACACACACACACACACACACACACACACACACACACACACACACACACACACACATATACATGTATGCAAACACATACAGTAACCTACTTTTTCAGGCAGCTGTGCTCTGAGTGTGTGCCTGTCTCCTCTCTGGGCATCTTTAGCAGTCCGCAGGGGAGTGTGTCTGACAGGGGGCAGCCAAGGCACCCCGCCGCTCTGAAACTAGTATTAGTGCCTACTGGAATGCTTACACATGCACACACACACACACACACACACACACACACACACACACACACACACACACACACACACACACACACACACACAGAGGTTTCACAGCAGGAAAGCACAAGGGAGAAAACTGCCGTAAATGGGTTTAGGAGGTTGTTTCATTGTGTTGCTGTGTGTAGAGGTATAGAGAAGGAAAAGAAGAGAGGGATGGAGGGATGATAAAGAAGCGACCCAGGGGCCGATTAAACAGAGGAGGGCTTTAGATAGAGACAGATAGAGGGAGAGGGAGAGAGAGAAACAGAGAAAGAGAGGAGGGATGTAGATAGAGAAAGAGGGAGAGAGAGAAAAGAAAGGAGGGATATATAGAGAGAAAGGGGAAAGAAAGAGCGAGAGAGGAGGGATGTAGATAGAGAGATAGAAAGAAAGTGAAATAGAGCAGGGATGTAGATAGAGAGAGAGAAAGAGAGAGAGAGATGTAAATAGACAGAGAGAAAGAAGGATTGATCCACAAAACACGTGAGGACAGAACAACCTTTCTTATAGTGCGAGGCAGATGTGTGTGAAAGGGAAAAAGGACTCAGGCAGTAGAACAGAGACAGAATCCACCCACAAGCACACATCCAGAGGAACAAGGCCTGGCTTTGATATCCAGGGTTCTCTGCATTGTCGAACAGCTACAGCAATCTATGTTTCATCCGTAAATTGCAAGAAGTACATCTCTGGTCATGGACACACACACACACACACACACACACACTTGCGAATCTCTGTTAAAGAGAAAAAAACTATAATCTATAGATAGGAACATGATTAAAAAAAAACAAAGTGCCAGATTACAACTGTGGATAATCTGTACGGATAATCCGTGTGTGTGTGTGTGTGTGTGTGTGTGTGTGTGTGTGTGTGTGTGTTAGTCTGTGTCTGTGTCTGTGGAGTATGTTGTGTTTATGTGTGACACACAATCCTTGTTAGTCTGTCAGCTGCCACAGACGTCACATACAAACCCATTCTCCAGATAACACAGATTACAGAATTGGTCTACATACTATTCTTAAAACCCTCTGCGCACAGTGTGTGTGTGTGTGTGTGTGTGTGTGTGTGTGTGTGTGTGTGTGTGTGTGTGTGTGTGTGTGTGTGTGTGTATGTGTGTGTGTATGTGTGTATGTGTGTGTGTGTGTGTGTGTGTGTGCACGCGCAAACGTGTGTGTGTGTGTGTGTGTGTGTGTGTGTGTGTGTGTGTGTGTGTGCGCGCGTGTGGAGGGAAGAAAGAAAAATCACCAGTACAAGGACAGCACATCTGTGTAATAGGACATTGTAACAGAAATTGTAAGATGGTGAAAAAGCATCAAAACTCATTCCACTAATCAGTATATATACTAACCAATATGCATATGATTCAGTTAACTGTAACTCTGCCCTAGTGTTGCAGACGAATGTTCAAAAACAGTGCGAGAGAGAGACTTGCTTATAAGGGTTTAGCACGTAACAACTAGCATCAGTGACTTTAGCAGTGTAACTCAGAAAGTCTTAGAAATGCAGTCCTTATTTTATGGCCTCATATAAAAAGTAGTGAGTTCCATCTAATACTCGGTGGAAGCATTGTCCTGACCTTCGTGGATATTGATTTACAGCAGAATTGGATGGGTGGTTGAAGGGAGTGGCAGCCCGATGTCTCCCCTGTCCAGCTCTTATGAGATCAGT
>CM059273.1:14911479-14938979 GCA_030347295.1 Setipinna tenuifilis
TAAAAGACGTGTGGCTTCAGTTTCGTTCATATCAGTTCCGTCTGCCTCCTCCTCTTTCTTTCCTTCCTTCCTGTTCTTTATGTTCTCAACCCTCTCCTCTCACCCCTCTTTCTTTTTCTTCTTACGTTTCTCTCTCTCTCTCTCTCTCTTTCTCTCTCTCCCTCTCTTTGTCTGTTGCGCTGTTATTTATTTAACTTCTCAAAGTCCCCATCATGGTTGTTGCAGAATGTATGACAAGTAAAGTGTACTTGGTCTGCCTAAATCTGACTCATTGGTCTCAAACTGGTTCCGGCCAGGGCTTGCAGTGATATGTATCTACCAACAGACAAAACAAAACGAGCCCCTGTTGAGAGCCTTCAGCAAAACAGAGAAGTTTCCTGTTTTTTCTAAGAACAAAAAGGCTTAGAGGTGAAGGTGTTAGAGGTCGATCCCTCTCCAAAAATCTCATTGCCAAGGCCCTTGTACAGACTAAACGGAGCTCTGCAGACATATCAATGCCATTTCCCCCCACTTGAGATGATCTTAACGGACACCTCATTTGTCAGAAAGGTGAGACTGACTGAGACGATCAATTCTGCACTTGATCTTCTCAGTCAATGATTGGTAGAGAATGAGAGCCTGCACAGCCTGGGTCGATGGGATCATTTTGAGACCACTACGCCAGAGTCTTACCAGTCTGCTTTGTAATGTAGCCTCTCTGGAAGGGCTTGTGATGTCCTAGGGAGCCCCCTTGTTAGATGCTACACAATCTTGTGTATTCCTCACAGAAAGGCTGAGCTGAGCAGAGCCCTGGGTGGTTCTTTATGAGAGCCTGGTTGTTTACGCCCGGCCTCTCTGTGTCTTACAGCGTCTTCTGTAGCTCCCATCAAAGGCCTTGGGAAGCTCCTGCAAGATTCAACAACAGCTCTGGGCTGCTATGCGAGCCATATATTAGCTGTAGGAGAATCTTCAGAGAACACACTGAAGTGTTGCGAATCCTCAATCAGGAGTTATGCAGTGTTTCAAGCCCACTGTATAATTCTTGTGAGAGGGTTTTTCAGATCTCAGAGTCTTACAACATCTCATGTTGTCTCTAGCTGTAGATTGTACTGTAGGTACACATTTTCAGGTGGCTCTTACACGAGGCCTTGCTCGACCTTTGTGGTCGACGGAGGCCCGTGCCTGTAAGACCCAGGTTGGCCCGAGGTGGTCTTTTAAGGAGCTCCATGGTTCTGTTCTGTGAAGCCCCCAGGTGGTGCAGCCTGCATTGGCCTGTGTAGTCACGTAGCAGAGGGCTCCAGCTTTCACTCTTGTCTGCACTTTTGCTGGATGTGTGTTGTCCCTGCCATGAGTTTACGGTTCGTATTATTAATAAACTGGGGAATACGTAAGCTGAAGTGGTGCCTCAAGGATTTTATTGTCTGTGTGTGTGTGTGTGTGTGTGTGTGTGTGTGTGTGTGTGTGTGTGTGTGTGTGTAAGTGTGTGTGTGTGTGTGTGTGTGCGTGTGTGTTGTGTAAGGTCTGTGTTTGTGTGTGCATGTGTTTGTGTGTGTGTGTATATACTGCATGTGACAGAGGTATGTTCTGTTTGTGTGAGCACCCTTCAGGTTGACAAAGGAGCCAAATTAGAAATTTACCAGTAAAGTTGATGAAGCTGTTGATAATAGCACACACAGTTGTGTAAATTGATCTGCATCACTGAGGAATGTGAACGGTAGGGAAAACAATGACTATCAGCAATGCAACAAAAATTGAGCAGTATCATTTTAATATTGCCTCTGTGTGTGGGTGGTATTTTAATGAGACTGAGAGGATAGCAAGTCAAACTTGCCCCGAGCTCCAATGTTCAACAGGAAAGCTTGAAAGGCAAAGCCGAACAAATCACGTTGGTTTATCACGCTGTAAAATAAGATGCTGGATTTGATAGTGAAATTGGATCTGAGGTGATGGGGTGGGGGTATGCGGGTGGGGTGGGCATGGGTCCTTTTATAAGCATTTCAACTGAGAAGCCCCCATCACCGTAATGCATTTGTGATCTGGCATGCAAGGTAAGTCTGACACTGCACAACCGAGAGCCAAAAGGCCAATCCAAAGAGGGTGTCAGTGACACAGATGAGTAACAGAATATCTGCAGCCAAAATGAAAGCAACACCTCAGTGAAGTTCTCTATGCGTATGTGACAAACAAAACTGCCAATGGGGGATATATAAAAAAATTAAAAATGAAGTGACTTCTGGCAATTGCTTACACAAGTTTCAGTCTGCCAAAAGTGGAGTGGAAGTGGCTTTTGTATCTGTACACTACTACTAGCTCTACGACTCACAAGGGGATATGACTGATGATGTTCTCCACAGTGCTGTTTCGAACAACTAAGTCAGGTCACAGAGCTATTGGGAGCATAGCCAATAATTAGATTAGCCATTAAAATAACAGAGTGGCTCACAAATGCCTGATCACACGAGATCTAATCCCCCCAAAAGTACTGTTATAAAGTGATATCCATGACAAATCAGCTAGTGGTATAATAGTATATAATATGGGCATTTGAGCACATAGAATAAAATAATCCTAACCTCTTTACATTTAGTTTTCATATCAAACCTTATAAGGCTACTGCAAAAAAAAAGTCCAGAGCTCTGCAAACCTTTCAAACATCTACTTATACTATCAAATTCTAAGGCGGGTCACAATATCCATTTTGTTTTAAACCCAGACGTATTTAGACCACAGACAGATATGACATTATTCACTGAACAATCCATCATAACAACAACTCTGATTTTGAAAACAAAACACATAACAAAAAGAAAACTTGGCTGCAAGCTATTCCTTCAGCCAGCAGACCCGTGGGCTTCCACTGACTGAATACCTCAGATAGGGCTGTGTGCCCTGCTTCGTAGAGAGTCTGTTTGTTTGAAATGAGATCGAAATTACCCCCACCACCTGCGACTAGGGAGAAGACCCTCCCAAATCTCTGTCAGAGATGGATGACTGCCACACACACTACACACACACACACACACACACACACACACACACACACACACACACACATACACACACACACACAAAATCCTCTTGGTTCTGTGACAATGACACCCTCTTTGTTTGTTTGTTTGTTTGTCTTTCTCATTCTTGTCATTCAGCATGCAGAGACAAAGCACTGTCTACGGGGAAATGTGAGGGAAAAAGATGACAGTCACCCTTGACCTTTTTTTAATAAAAAACAAGTGAGCTCCTCTGGAACTCTCAATTTGCAGCTGCGACAAATTAACACTGGGGAGCTGGAGATACAGTTGACCTATATTCTGGAAAAACATGGAAGCTCTGTTTCTCCCCGCTGATAAACAGACTTTCTCTGAAAAAACAAAACATGGCAAAATGTCAGAGCAGAGACTGAGAGTCTTGGGTGCAGCTGCGAAGGCTGTAGAAGCAGATTAAGGTATATCCAGACCGTTTAATCCAACTTGATTTGGGGGTATTGTTTTGAAGTCAGTGACTTTTACAGCTAGAAAATGTAAGAGGCAGCTTTGCTGGATTTAACGTTTTTACGCAAACATCAAATCAATTGTTTTCAAATCCAGTTTTCACCTACAAGACCCGCAGAAAGAAGGAACTAACAAAATAACAAAAGACTTTTTTTCTGCTTGCTATTGGAAAGCCAGGGAAAACAAAATGCTTAACCAGGTCTCTATTGACAAATCCATCTGGTCTGAACAGAAGCTTGTGGATTTTTTTTTTTTTTTATATAGAATGGGCTCTGTGAAAAAAACACATGATGGTCCTCTATTGGGTACACAGGCTAAAATTTGAGAAATTTTATAGTCGCTGATGGCCTCTGGCTAACACCCTCATCAAAGCTACTTCCTTCTAAATGGGATTCCGGTGCATCTGTCATAGGCATACAGTAGCTGAACTGAATACTAATTGCTGAAGTATGACACTTTGAAAACTTGAGAAAGAGAAGAAAACAGAACTGGGAAGCTACTGGTGTCAACACACTGTGCTAACTGTTTAATGATTAAGTGTCACTTTCAGTTGTTAAGTGGTACAGTGAAGCAGTAGTCATGTTTGATTGAGCAGTGTGTTGGGTATGCTCCTGTAAAGCATGAGAATATTAGACATCTGTTAGAGATTGCCAATGACCATGTCATAGCCTACATCAGTAGTTCAAGGTCAGAGTCAAGTTGTCAATTGTCACATGTACAGATACAAAACATGTATCCCCTTTGCCGTCCACTTGAATGCCTCCCGTAATGTCACACATAGTAAAACACAGTAACATTTGTCATAACTAAGAAAGGGTTGGCTTACAGTTCATTCAGAGGGTAGTTCATGTGGGAATATACGAGGAGGTAGTGACATATTAAACAATCATGTTCCTATTGTCACATGACAGAAGCAGGACTGTGGCAGTAATTCCATTATAGCAGAGAGGATTGTGGGTAGTTTAGCTTTGTTAGTCCTGAACAATCATGCCATAAACCAACAGCCTATAGGCAAAGACCTCTCCAATCTATCTCTCCAATCTATCTCCCTATATCAGTACAAATACCCTCTGATGATGACAGTATAGAGATTACCAGCATGCCCTCTGCACGTGTAATCCATTATAAACAAGTAATAGTGGCTTTGTCTTGATTTATTACTATGTAATAGCATGTAATATCACCCCCCCAACCTTTGCCACCGTGTCTCATCGCTTGATGCATGTGCGGCGGTCAGCCTTTTTATTAGTTTGTCCCTGATCGATGAAAAGTAAGCCATCAAATCTCTGCCATGATGTGCTCTTTGGGGCCTTTCGCCAGAGCCAGCTGCCTTTTGGAGGTCACCCGACATGACTGGCATAATGGATTGGGTGTTTTCGCCCAGTACGGGGGGGGGGGGGGTAGTGGTGGATGGGCTCGTATGATTGGTTGTAACGCAGCCGGGACACGGGTCCTCTAATCCCCCATCCCAGATGAAAGCGGCGTGGTGAGGCAGCCAAGGGATTCACTCTAAAGACCATCATCTGTCGGGCAAGGCTTTTTCACTCCCCATCTTCAATCTCTCATCACAGCTTCTATCTCCTCCACGCCTCTCTCCCTCTTTCTCTCTCTCTCTCTCTCTCTCTCTCTCTCTCTCTCTCTCTCTCTCTCTCTCTCTCTCTCTCTCTCCTCCTTTAGTCTCGATTTCTTATCTCTGTTGTTCTGTCTCTCGGTCGTTTTTATCTCTAACTCATTTTTTCTTTTTATTTGTTTGTTGTTCTGGCTCTCTTTTTCAGTGTTTGTATTTATCCTCCTTGTCTTTCGTATAAGGTTTGTATCTGCCACCTGTCTTTCACCCCTTGCCTCTCACCACCCTCCCCCACCCATTCTCTCTCTCTCGCTCTCTTTCTTTCTCTCTCACTCTCTCTCTTTCTCCTTTTGTCTTCTGTGCTATCCTTCCAGGACTCTTATCTCTGCCTGTGCCTGTTTCAGGGATGAGAGCGGCGCAGCGGTGGAATGACTAAGAGGGGGAGAGGAGTGATGTTCTGCCGTTAAATCCCACTAATACATTCAGACCCTGGCTGACACGGAACACCTGCTCAGAGCATGGCAGCCTCTTCCCCTCATCACTCCTCTCCTCCACTGTCTCCCTTGAGTCATCTATCTCTTTCTCGCCTTTCATCATCATCCCCCTCTCTCTTTCTTTCTTTCTTTCTGTCTTTCTCTCTATCGCTCTCTCTATCGCTCTCCCTCTCTACTCTACTCTACTTTACACCCCAACCGTACCCCCTTCTATCTCTCCCTCCCTCTCTCTCCCTCTCTCCCCCCCTCCCTCCCACTGTCCCCCTCCAGCCTCTCATTTGATGTCTCAATCAATGAATAAATGATTGCTTCTATTCTGGGTGAAGGCTCAGACCGTCCTCAAGAATAGAGAGTGTGTGTGGAGGGAGGTGCAGGAGAGATGAGAGAGGGGGAAAGAGGGAGAGATAGAGAGAGATAGAGAGAGAGAGAGAGAGAGAGAGAAAGAGGGAGAGAGAGAAAGCAAGAGAGGACAGAATAAAGGAGAGGGAGATAAAAGGGAGGATGAGATGAATGATATTGCGACTACTGGGATGTGTGTGTGTGTGTGTGTGTGTGCATGTGTGTGTGTGTGTGTGTGTGTGTGTGTGTGTGTGTGTGTGTGTGTATGCGCACGTGTGTGTGTGTGGGTGTTTGAGAGTGAGTTAAACAGTGCATTCTTCTACAAAGAGGATAGAGACTTTCAGTTTGTTACACGGTATATCCTACATTATACATTACTAATTATGGGTGTGTTAGGGGTCTGTGTGTGCTAATGTTGCTTTGTGGTGTGTGTGTGTGTGTGTGCGTGTGTGTGTGTGTGTGTGTGTGTGTGTGTGTGTGTGTGTGTGTGTGTGTGTGTGTGTGTGTGCGCACGTGTGTGTGTGTGTGTGTTTGAGAGTGAGTTAAACAGTGTACTTCTGTCTGAGGTTGAATTCATTTGCATGGCTAAATAGCACTGAGACACTGAAACTCATAAACTACTATAACATCCAGTAACACATACTCTTACATTCTTTCTTTCTTTCTTTCTTTCTTTCTTTCTTTCTTTCTTTCTTTCTTTCTCTCTCTCTCTCTCTCTCTCTCTCTCTCTCTCTCTCTCTCTCTCAGCACTGCCATAAAGAGCAGCAGTCATAATGAATGGCCATTTAAATGAACAATCTGAATCCGGGCATCAGGCCTGACTCTGACTGGAAGCATCAGCCTGTTTGCACAAGGCTAAATTAGAATTGAATAGAAAAGGGGAAAAGTCTGGGAATTGCGTGTGTGTGTGTGTGTGTGTGTGTGTGTGTGTGTGTGTGTGTGTGTGTGAGTGAGAGAGAGAGAGAGAGAGAGAGAGAGAGAGAGCAGTGTGTGTGTGTGTGTGTGTGTGTGTGTGTGTGTGTGTGTGTGTGTGTGTGTGTGAGCAGTGTGTGTAAGCAGTGTGTGTGTGTGTGTAAGTGTTGAGGTGGGATGGGGAAATGGCAAAGTCAGTCTGTCCATTACAATCTGTCCTTTGCCTCAGAGTCATCCATCACTTTCAAGCGCAGACATGACTGATCGTTTATATAATGCATATTTCATGAACAAACTACTTACAGAGAGACAAACTAAAACAGATGTCACGCCAAAGTAGCTTTTGACCACTGTCTGTCAAAAGGTGTATATTGAACTCCTTCCACTGTCTGTTCTCAACCTGGAACTTGTGTTCCAAAAAGCCTCGCTGTTCCCTGGGTACTGCATATGTTAGCACGGTGTATCTCCAGCAAGGAAGGAGGTGGGTGGTGAAACGACTGTGCTGGATTGTCTCACAGCTCCATGGTTAGTAGGTGACAAAAGGGGCTACATGGGTGTCGATGTGATTATTTCTTTCCTTGCCAACAGCTGAGGATATGGTCTGATAATAACACTGCAGTAGTGACTTTCTAGGCAAGGCAAGGCTAGACAAACCAAGGCAAGTGTATATCAAATACACAAGTAACTCATTGTGTTTTGCATCAATAAATGTAGGAGGAACAGATGAGAATAAAAGGAAGGTAAAATAATTAAAATCTATTATTAGGTAATCACACAGCAGCTTCATTCCTTACTGGAACATTTAGAAGAAAAAGAGAAGAATATAACAGAACAAAAAAGAAAACTATGAGTTGGCACTGCAGATGTTTTAATCTATTTAAGTTCTAATCTGTCTAAGACAAAGGTGGGGTTAATGCAGCATGCAAACTAGAGGGAAGCAAAACTATGTAACCAGCCTAAGTGACAAGAGAGACTGTGTGTGTGTGTGTGTGTGTGTGTGTGTGTGTGTGTGTGAGTGTTTGTGAGTGTGTGTGTGTGTGTGTGCGCATGCATGAGTGTTTGTGAGTGTGTGTGTGTGTGTGTGTGTGTGTGTGTGTGTGTGTGTGTGTGTGTGTGTGTGCATGCATGAGTGTTTGTGAGTGTGTGTGTGTGTGTGTGCGCGCATGCATGCGTGTGTGTGTATGTCACCAGCAGAAATTACAGAATGTTGTTAAGCTACTGATAGCTCAGAGCCATTTGTGATTTCTCCGTAATCGCCAAGATTTCCTCATATTTATGTCTCCTCCGCCTCAATAAAGCTGAGAAATTGTTCACAAGGTGGCCTAGCACAGGCGAAAACATCCACTCGTAAATGGAATTAAAGTTGTGTGCACTTTTCGGAAAACCTGTTTTTTTTGTTTGTTTTTTTTCAAAAATGATTGTAAAAATGCATTGCTCCGTTTGGCAATGCCCCACTAAAACAAAACAAAAACAAAGCCTCAAATTAAAGTGAACCCTTTGAAGGTGAACATTACTCAGATTAACTTTCACACATAACACAAACAAAAGGCCACAGTAGTAGGTGCCAAGTCTTTAAACACACTTTAGACCTCTCCCATATATGCACTACACATAATACACAACTTTTCTTTGGTGAGGGAGACTGCAGGGATCAGTTTCTGCAGTTTTTTTATTTCACCATATTCTGGACTTCATTAAGTTCTTGCTTCAGCTAGGGCTATCTAGATTCAAACAGTTAAATCCATTTTTTTAATTTTCATTCTTTTCTGAGCCTGGAATTCACACCCAAGTCCAAATTGAGTTTATTAAAAAGTAAGTAGTGTGGGGTTGAATTGCTGAAGCTACTTTGCTCGTTGTTTGTGCACATAAGCATTGACAAAATATATACAATGCAGCAAGCTGTTGATAATATCAAGTCTCATTGTTCAGCAAATCGATGCAATCTAGCAAACCAGAGGATGCCAACACTGTGCTCCATCCAGAATATATATTCCTCCACTAACTGACTGATTCGAATTAGTCCTGCTTCAGGCAGGGGAAAGAGCTGCAAAGTATTACAAATGCTCAGTTCTGAAGGAGGCATCGTCTAAGTGGGTTATAGACAAGGCCCCTCGATGCAACGTGACAAGGATTCATTAAGCACAAACATATCCGCTCCCCGGAGAGCTGAACTCTTCGGTCAGCATGCTTTTACCGCTGGAGCTCTAGTGATGGAGGCAGAAGGCGAAAACGGATGAGATCACGGGGGGCGCCCCTGATCTGCACACCAGGCCTTTGGCCCCCCCTCTGATCTATCGCCACCTGGGGAAGGAGGAGGAGGAGTGCCCAGCTCTAATCTACCCCCATAGCCGAAGGTAACTGCAAGAAAGGGTTATAGGAGAAATGAGATTTGCTGTGATCCTGTAAGTATATTGTTGTTTGGGCCAGGAGCCTACTATAAGTCATGCTGAGAGTGAAGAACCTGAAGCACTGATGTGTTCTTGCCGAGGAATGCTGCAGGACTAATACATTTGGAGGTACATTTCATGCAACTGTGATGTATTAAGTCATCACAGACCATAATGTGAAAACATGCTGTTCCTTTTTCCATGCACAGACATGAGCTATTTTTATGTGGCTTTCAATGATGGTTGTACACATGAACAATATTCAGCACACTACTGCATTTAAACCAGGATCATTAGGTACCATTATCCAGATACACCAAAAAAGGAATAGTTTGTGCTATTTATTTATACAGTAATGTCTAGACAAGACTAGGAGTTAGAGGATCCAATGTTAATGCCGTTAGCGTCTCAAATTTTGTTTTGTTATTCCTAGACCAAGCTAAGGTCTGCGATATTAAGGATGAATATCAGATTCTGAATGTCATCTTACTTACAGGCAAAGCAAAGAGCAACACATCTCATTTCTAATATTAGCCCTTGGCCGCCTTCTCTCATTTCAAGATCAATCTGCAGCCTATGTCATTTACTGCTAATGATAGCATCTCACTGTCCTTGTCCATCCACTGTACCTGACCAAGATGAAAAGAACGGTTGCGGTAGAGTTACAGTCTGACAGTTTCTCTGTTGTTTTTTCGGGTGGCAGCAGAAGTTAGGCGCGGTGGCATCTCGCATTAGCCCCTTAATGGCTTATGCTATTTCTAGATTATCCTGCAGCCTTGCTAGAGCTAGAGTGGCAATGCTAATGGCATCTGCACTACGAGCCTCCTTTAATGACCCAGTCATGCTAGAAGCTAAGGTCTATCATTAGACTAGATTAGTGGTGTAGCATCTAATCTTGTCTCATCTTCATATTTCGCCTCTAATCGTTGCTATGTAGGCAGTGGGTAGAGCTTTGTGATGGACAAAAGAGCAATTATTCATCTTTTTCTCTGCAAATCTGTGTCTTCTTGATCATTATTTCAGATTTATAGCTTTATAGCCTTTTTTAGATTATATAAATTTTTGATCCAACTTTATTGTCATTACAAATGTTTAAATACAGGGGAACAAAACGTGGTTTAGCATCTAATCAAAAGTTCAAGGAGCAGCAAATGTGATGTATACAGTAGTCTATATACAGTATAGTACAGTGTAGTTTGGAGTAGATAATGTACGATTAAATAGGGGTAGTATGACCAGGTGGGAAAAGTTAGACATTAAAATACATTAGGGCAATAAGCAGATGTACTATGAACTATTAATATACATCAGATGCCCTAACCCTAAGGGGTAAGGGGACATGAAGGTCCAGTGGGGGACAGAGGTCAGTAGGGAAACAGCTGTGGGGAAGAAGCTGTTCCTAAACCTGCTGGTTCTTGTCAGAAGGATTTTGTCAGAAGGTGCCTTCTGGAAGGAAGGATGAAGGGGCAGGATGTGAGGGGTCCCTAAGAGTGCTGTGAGCCTGACCCAAACACTGCTTCTTCTGGACGTCCTTAATAGCAGGCTGAGGCAGACTGAATCCACTGTGATGCATTAGGTGGTTTTCACTACTCTGGCATTTACTTACATCCTTATGAAAAATATATGTGTCTATAGTATTGTGTATACTCCTTTCCCTACTCCTCATCATCTTTGGATTACCTTATTCAGAAATGCAAGTGTGCTTCTGGTGTCTAACATCGTCACATTATATATTATAA
Organism: Setipinna tenuifilis; assembly: GCA_030347295.1. Classification (NCBI taxonomy): domain Eukaryota; kingdom Metazoa; phylum Chordata; class Actinopteri; order Clupeiformes; family Engraulidae; genus Setipinna; species Setipinna tenuifilis. The sequence goes on from CM059273.1 coordinate 14,922,385, forward strand.
TCTTTAACTCCTACGCTTCAGCAGTCAGCACACAGTTAAACTTTATTTTTACAGTCCCTGTTACAGTGTATCTACATCAAGAAGTACAGTGTAACAAAGTTGGTAACAACATGTAATATTATGTAGTAAGGGTTAGGGCTAGGTATGTACACTGTAAGCACATAATATGACATGTAGTTACATGTAGATGCACTAAAATAGGACTGTAAAATAAAGTTTTACCCAGCACCGAAATGCTACCCACACTTGTCCCACCTCCTCCCCACCATCACCACCTGTCCTCCCTCCTGGTTGAGAATACATGGGTGTGCATTGGGGGGGGGGGGGCCATGCAGTAGCTCCTGTGAGAGGCTCACTATGTGATTCAGCACCACGGACAGAGACACTGCCAAACACTCCCCAGCTGGCAAGCTCATGATTCATGCTCAGAGCACAAACTTGTGGAACAACTGTATGCTCAGGTCGGCTCTCTAGGCCCCCTCCTGTCTGCACACAGCAGGTGGGTTTATTTGGCAGACACTTTCTAAGGCATAACTGCCCCAAGTCAGAGCCATATTACTCGTGTTCACTTTTTTCAATGTGCCAGATCAGTGTGATCTCACTGACTTCTATGTGATGATACTGTCTGTCAAAATTGCAAGTGCAAATCATGTCTGGCTTCCGCTGGGTGTTTGTGGCTGTTTTACAAATTCTGTGTGAAATTACAGTTTCTGGGCTATTGCAGTTCCTGGGCTGAGGATCAAATTGTGTTGGTGAGTGGAGCTGTGTCTTTGTAAAATGTACAACAGCAGAGCACACAGAGTCAGAGAACATCTACATGAGAAAGAGGATACATACGTTGTTAGAACAAGACACAATGATGTTGACAGATTCATTTTTAATTTGAATTAATAATACATAATAATTAATCTGTTTATGCACAATAACCTTTGACAAAGATAAATGACATTAACCATGGATTAATTAAACAGCTTAAACACCTTGACATGCGATGAAGGATGCATGCCCAAAGCGTCATTAATAAATATCTTCTATGGGAGCATGGTGTAGCGGACTTTGTCTCTGTTTGTTGGCTTTCCTGCTTTGGTCCAGCACCCAGATTTAGGTGGATGTGCGTGCTTTAGCCTTTTACAGTTTAATTAAATACCTTACCTCCCAAACACTAGGACTGATGTTGGTATGTTTGAAAACCAGCTTCCACAGCCTCACACTGGTGGTAGAGTTAGATAGATATGGTGAGGCAGAGAGTGAAGGAGGGGGAGGGGAGGGGAAGGGAGAGGAGTGTGGAGGAGAGGAGAGCGGTTTGGATATATCCCCACCTGACAGATGCCGGTGGTTGACTCATCTTTGGGAGGTTTTATTTTTAACTTCCCACCTGTGGGCTACAGCTTTCCAACACTTCGAGCCACACCAATCAAATATTTGAAATAGTTATATGTGCTCCGGCTCACAAACTGCTATTTTTCTTTTTTCGCACAAAGGCTGTCCGTTAGGCACTGGATTCTTTTGCCTCATGTATGCATTGTTCTCTCTCACCCTCACTCGCTCTCTCGCTCCCTCCCTCTCTCCTTGTCTGTCTCCTTCCCTTTTTCTACCTTTCTCTGTTCCTCCCTCTCTAGATCCCTACCTCTCTCATGTCTGTCTCCTTTCCTCTCTCTCTTTCTTTCTCTCTCTCACTCCCTCCCTCTCTCCTCCTCTGTTCCCTCTCTCTCCCTTTCTCTCTCTCTCCTTCTCTAAGGCACATATTGTCCCTCCCCTCTACTACTCTTTACAAGTATCAGCTGCTGCAGAAATAAAAAAAAATCGAAGTACAAAGAAAAATGTTTCTAATTAATCTCTTTGAAACTCACACAGAGCATAGCAAGGTCAAAGACACTAGCCTGAAAATATATATTAGTATGCAAAAACTATCAAGCTAATTATAAGAGAAACTGACAAAAAAAGACCAATAGGTTGGCATGCTGACATACACGGTTACATCCATATACAGAAATGACTGAAATTACATTTCATGTGAGATATGTCAGTGTCATTTGCTCAGCTGGAGTAAAACATTGTACACTTTGTATAGAGAGGAGGGGAGCTGAAGAACACCAGGCATTCCAGAAAGGAAATCGTTGCGTTTATCTGAAAATAAAAAGATGTGTGTTGGCTTAGGCATATTTAGGCCTAAGTCGAGAATGTGCACTAATTTCATTTGCCCAACATTTTCAAATAATTTTCAGACAGTATTTAAGTAGTTAATTTTTCTCAAAGCCATTACACATTACTTCATACAGTATTTCTTATAACCTATATCCGTATTACCAGTATTTAGAACAACATAACAATCCAAAATAAATTGCATAGTTTAGTGAGTAATAAAATGAATATATTTGCTAATAGATGTACTAATCCAGGCCGTGGATAGATGATATCTTTTTTATACAATACATGAAATAAATGTCGAAAGCCTCGTTTGCTGCAAAAAATTGATTACAGGCTAATCATAATTGATCATGTTTACATACAAAAATAATATGGGCAATGGATTTGTTTTAAAAAATAGTTTCAGCCACTCTATATATGTACAGTAGAAGCCTATATAATATCCTCATCCTAAAATGAGCTGCACCTATAGTCAGGTCAACTTTGTGGAATATCTCTTGTTCTAATTGTACTGAAGGTTGCTTTTCATGTGTTGTGCAAACCTTATAACTCTAGGTCATTTTCTGTTACATTATGTATTTAACTCTGGCCTTTATCATGGTATCTTTACACCATCACTTGCCATTACAGCAATGAAGACGTACAGCAAATACCCATGAACGGGACGAGATAAAGTGTGTATTTATGGCAACACACATTTCTGGTCACACTGATATACTCAGGAAGGTGTAGCGAGCGTGTACCGTGGCAGCCGGGATAACTCTTCACTATAACTAGTATATGATTCACAATAAAACACCAGCAAACTTTGCAAGTATAATCCAGCATAGCTGTTCTCACAGCCACAGCAGGCTGGTATCTTCATTCAGCATCCCCGCACGTCCCAGCCAGGCATATGCACACTCATGTATGCATAGAGTTGTTTAGTTTGGGACACAAAGGCCCATTCAATCAAGAGTTCTGGCAGCGGCGCTGCATTGAGATCTGAAGTCGGCCCAGTCGTAAAAGTGACAGTAGGCATTGCTTCGCTGAAAGCAGGTTCGCGCGGTGTCACACTTCAACAGCCCCACCCCCCCCCAAAAAAAATAAATCAATGTCTCCATAAAGGCGCAAGATCAGTGGGGGACTGCAGCAGTAAAAACGATTCTCTTTAATGATGAGGTGATAAAAGCAAGACTTGAGGGGAGTGTGCATGTGTGTGCCTCTGTGTGTGTGTGTGTGTGTGTGTGTGTGTGTGTGTGTGTGTGTGTGTGTGTGTGTGTGTGTGTGTGTGTGTGTGTGTGTGTGTGTGTATCAAGTATCAGGCTTCTTGCTGCAGTAAACACTGCCATTTGTTCAAAGTCACACAAAGGAAGACAGCAACACACACACACACACACACACACACACACACACACACACACTAATAATCACATACAAAACAACAGGCACACATACCTACATGGTTAAAGATCATACTCAGCAAATGTATGGAAGTGTCTGACATCACACTAATAAGAGTCTATCACTCTCTTTAATTAAAACCTGTACTCGTTCAATGGTGTTAAGCTTTCCACTGAGGATTAGAAAGCAGATATGAAGTTAGCTCTAGAAAGAGGCTTGAAATGTTCACTTTATTGTACTGCCTTCCCAAGCATCTCATACACACCCCTGATACATACACATAAACACACACACACAGGGATGGCAGTCGCAGACACAGGAGTCACAGACACAGGAGTCACAGACACAGACACACACACAGACACTCACTCACTCACACACACAAACACACGGGCTGGCAGAGAGTGACAGGAATACACATGCATGTACACAGATCCCAGAACATTAATGTCAACTGGGTTAGTAAAAATACACCTCTTGCAGATGTGAAAAGTGTATATTAATGCATCATCTGTTTAACTAGGAAACACAAGCAACTATCATTAAAACCTAATATCTGGAAACTATAAAAACTGAACAAAACTCGGACCGATATGGATGAAGTGCTGATACAAGACAAGACAGCCGGCAACAATAACTTGCCCCTGGGTAATAAAATCGGAAACAGCAGTAGAAGTTAATGATGGCGGATAATGATTTTAGGCTCATTATATTCTCTGCCTGTGAATAAATACACTGAATAATTGTCCCTCTACCAAAATGGAAAAAAAAAAAAAAAAAAAAACACACACACACACACACACACACACACACAGCGCCTGACCAAATGTGTCATCTGTGGTCTGAGAGAGGTGCCAAGAGTGAGCTGCTAAGCAGGAAAGAGCAAAGAGCAGTCCACTCACTCTGTCATCACAATTGCATCACTGGACAGCCAACACGGCACTAAAATAGCACCTGACTGGCACCACACTACATGCCAATGCTAGTCGCCTACTGTGTGCTAATGCTCTGTGGATGGTTTCTGCAGAAGTGATCAGTGACTATTCTAGAAACATCTCACATAACCAGGCATATTTATTGACTGTTGCCATTACATTTTAATTCAATTTAATTCAAAGGCGTTAGGTTATTCCTTCATGTGTTATCTATTTTTAAATAAACTACACAGACGTTGTTATACATGGGAAACTCTGCCATATTATGAGGGGGTGTGTATTAATTGGGAATGTGTGTGTGTGTGTCTGTGTGTGTGTTTGTGTGTGTGTGTGTTTGTGTGCGTGCGTGCATGTGTGTATATGTGTGTATGTGTGTGTGTGTGTGTGTACGTGTGTATGTAGTATGTGTATGTGAGTGTGTTTGTGCATGTGTGTGTGTGTGTGTGTGTGTGTGCCTAACCACACTCCCAAGCTGTGGTGACAAACAGAGCCATCTGCATGTTGAGGAGATGGAGCAGCAGATCTTGGACTAGCCCAGAGTGAGATGCTGAGACAGTGTGTGTGTGTGTGTGTGTGTGTGTGTGTGTGTGTGTGTGTGTGTGTGTGATTGAGTGCCTGAGGACATAACGGTGGCCATCATACTTACCTGTGTAAATTCCAACATGCCAACATGCACAGAATGGCATCCCAGCGTGTGGGTTACTTTAGCCCACACACGCTCAAACAAATTAGCATATAAAACATGCCAAATTAGCAATTCTAATGTTGTGTGTGTGTGTGTGTGTGGGGGGGGGGGGGGGGGGGGGGGTGGATGAGTTAGTATGTGTGTGTTTGCACATGTGCATGTGTGCTTTCTACACATTGGGTGATCATGCATGCATACATAATTCACATCCAGCTGTTAGACAGTGATGAGATTCTAAATGAGCTCACTCATGTGAGTGCTGTGCACGCATGTTTACACACACACACACACACACACACACACACACACACACACACACACAGACACTCTTGAGTCCATCTCAGTTATATACTGTCTTTATGAACTACAGCTAGGTCATTGTTTCTCCTTTTCTCTCTGTCTCTCTCTCCCCCTCTCTCTCATGAATATATACATACTGTATGTGAGTGAGTGTGTGTGTGTGTGTGTGTGTGTGTGTGTGTGTGTGTGTGTGTGTGTGTGTGTGTGTTTGTGTGTGTGTGTGTGTGTGTGTGCATAAATTCTGAATTATATATATATATGGATTTTTACCTTGTAATCAGTGACATTGTGTTTGTGTGTGTTCTTGTTTGTTTTTGTATATGCGAGAGATAGAGAGAGGTAAGAGGGAAGAGAGGAAAAGCGAAAGAGTACATGAAGGAGAGAGAGAGAGATGGGAGGGGAGTTAGTGCTATATTGCTGATTAGCTCATGTTCTTTCTCATTGTCATCCACTGCGGTGGACTATCGATCCGCCCCTGAGCAGCCACAGACCAACTGCCCGGCCAATCACTCCTAATGATCCCAGTCTCTCCTAGTCACCTCTAATGATTACTACCCCCACCCCCCCCCCCCTCGGCTTTCATACCTGCTCATCGGGAATGATCCCTACCTCTCAGCCACAAATTTGGTCACCTTTAAAAAGCCCTGGTCAATATTTATCAGACATAACCACGCGGCTAAATTGTTTTTACTGATCGTCTGGATCAATGACCACTAATGATGTGCAGGGTAACACTTTTTTATGACCACTGTGTGTCTAATTACTGTTGTCCCAATTGCTAAATCTGCAGCTGAAATTGAGTTTATCACATTACAGATCGACTGGTATTTTGTTGTCATTTATTAGTAAACATCGAAGTAATCTCTTCCTAAAATGGAACACTTTTGGTGTCACACACATACCCACTGACCTACACACACACACACACACACACACACACACACACACACACACTCATTCACACACATACACACAAACACACACGCACACAGACACTCACACGGACACTCACACAGATCCTCACACACACACACACACACACACACACACACACAGTGCCACCGATCACAAGGTCACAAATCAATTCCACTTTAATTTACTCCCCACATCAATCTGCATTCACTCAGACATCAGCTAAAATCACACTCACACACACACTCACACACACACACACACACACACACACACACACACACACACACGCCACAGGGCTGCAAATGAGCAGACAGTCCAACTCATTACATATTTATTTTTGTTGCGCATTCAATCATGTCACACACCCAAGTGTTTACTGAGGTGTGTACAATCAACAATAACAAGAAAACACAACACTTTCACAAATTAACACCTACCTAAACACCCTCATGGTGGAAGTGTTAACACCTCCAACACCCACGTTCACACACAGACCATCTCAGCATGTCTAATTGTTCACACAATTAACATTACATTTTTAAATTTATTTTTATGTCATTTGTTTTTTTTAGCAAGATTACAGAGTGATGTGTTTATTGTTATGTATGTGGTCATAAAGCACAGTTCTAGCTTTACATATATATTTACAGACACTCAAAATGGGCCGTAGAACTGTACAGCTTCAGCTTTTTTACGGCTTGACACTTCGTAATTGTGGCCATTTGTAAGTACTTTTTTGTTTATCTCTTTCGTTTTTTTAGGCGGTGTTGATCCCGCTTTACTGGGGATGGATTTGCACCCAGAGCAGAGATGCTTACATAAGCAGAAGTTTGCACCCAAACACATTAGTGCACATCTGGGTGTGTGTGTGTGTGTGTGTGTGTGTGTGTGTGTGCGTGTGTGTGTGTGTGTGTGTGTGTGCGTGGGTGGGGGTGGGGGGTGGGGGGGTGGTACTAGGTAGAAGTGGTGGAGGAAGAAGAGAGATACCGATGGGGAGGTAGAGAGAAAGAGAGCCAGAGAGATAGAGAGACAGGGAGAGAGAGAAAGAGTGGGGAGAGAAAGAGAAAAAGAGAGAGAGAGAAAGAGAGAGAGAGGGAGGGAAGAAGAGGAAAGAAGGATTGGAGGAAAGAGGAGGAGAAGAAGGTGTACCATCTATTATGCATGCTGGCAGCCTCTTCTCTCTTTCTCTCTCTCTCTTTCGTGCTCCCCCTCTTTCTCAAGCCCCAGCCACCCTGTGAGGGGATACAGTGATGCATTTACGAGCCCTCCCCCTACACACACACACACACACACACACACACACACACACACACACACACACATAAATTCACATACACACACGCACGCATGCACGCACACACACTGTCTCTCGCTCTGTCTCTCTCTGTCTGTCTCTCTCTCTCTCTCTCACACACACACACACATACACACACACACACACACACACACACAGCACTCTCAGCGACAGCAACAGCCACATCCATCGCATGCAATGAATAATCAATGAAGACCATCTGCTCAACAGACAGAATCGAGGTCCAGGAGGCCCTGTGTGATACACACTTACACACACATGAAAGTGCACATCACATCACATCACACACACACACTCACCCACACACACACACACATGCATACACACACTTGAAGTTCCAATTGACTAAACATTTAACACACATTAAATGTTTAATATGTGCTCAGAAGCTTACTTTTACATCATGTCTGTAGAAATTAATTCAATGTAGTGTGCTCTGGCATAACTTCACTTCGAACACAAACGTAAATATAAAGCAAAAACACGTCACGTGACCTGTTGCTTGACATTAAACGTGTAAACATTTGTATTTTGTTTTGTCTGCGTTAGTGTGTTTTATATCTATTTGTGGGTGTGTGGGCATGTTTAGAGTGTGTGTGTGTGTGTGTCACTTCATGTGCATGTCCACACACATGGTGTGTGTTTACGGGAGTATTACAGCCAACATGTGTGTTTGATCTCTCAGCTGGGTATTTGTGTGATTTAGTGCCTCACCATGCAATCAGGGGCACTCTGGGAGGGGCTTTAGGGAGCGATGGTGTGTCCATCAGGCATATCAAAAGCATCCCCTATACACACACACACACACACACACGCACACGCACACGCACACACGCACACACAGACAAACACACACACACACACACACACACACACACATACACACACGCACACACACACATACACCCACACACACACACACACAGACTTCCTAAGTGCTGTGTCTCTGAAGTTGTAGTGGAGGACCCCACAGCTGCTTGTGGAGAAAACGACAATGTCCATTTGTGTGTGTTGATTTGAGCTTAAGTTGAGCCGAGGCCTGTAGTGTTAGCAACACCCAACACCCACTCACCGGCGACCGAATGAGACTCAATAACCCCCATCGCTTAGCATGCGTCCCCTGCCAAGCCACCTGCCACCGAGGTGCTGTGGCACTGAAGCTCTCAAATCACTTTAATAATGATGATTGAGGGAAAGCTAGGGACCCATTGCAAGGGCGGGGAAAAAAACACAAGGCAAACAAACGACTCCCTTTAGGCTGCAGTAACACTTGAAGCCACTGAATCGATAAATAAACCAAAACCAAACGGCGAAGCTAATGACTGCTAATAGAAGCCATGCGCTAACGCCTTGCAGAGAAGGGCCTGCCCGCCTGATGAAATCGCTCGCTTGGTCGCTCGCTCGCTCGCTGCTCCGCGCTTGATTGAAAATGCCTGGTAGCCTGGAACTAATGTCACAGTCCCCCGAGTGCGGAGCAGAGCTGTCAGTCCTGGCTGACTCAATCATGGAGCTGGGGGGGGGGGGGGGGGGGGGTGCAGGGGGCTGCGGAGGGGTGACGAGGGCCGTGGAGAGGGGGTGAGGGGAAGAACAATGGAGGGAGTTATTAGAGTTCTGTCACTGAGCCATGGCCGGCTGATAGCTTTAAATGATTCATCTGTGGCACAACAGACCATCTTGTAGACACAGACAACAGCCTTGGGCTGACACGTAAGAAACGCACCACCACCAGACACAGCTGAGATAAATCCTTAGGCCATGCCTTCAGATATGTCATGTGGCGAGAAAGCAGGGTGCCACTTCATGCTCCCTTTTAGAGTCAAGTGCAACTGAAAGCCGAAAATGCAGCAGAGCCTTTTTTGTTGGTAACCACTTCAAAAGCTTGTAGACATTTATCCCAGAACATGTGACTTGAATATGTCAAGCTGTTGTATTAGAAATAACTGGTATGCATTTTCACACTCTTGCATTAAGATGCAAGGGCTGTGTCTCTGTAGTGCGTTGCTCAGTATGCATGCTCTTCTTCAATGGGAGGCTCCGCTTGGCTTAGAGAACCATTTTAGCATCCTCATATTTATTGCTTTATCCCCAATTCAATGACCTTGTCCGAAGAGAAAAATAGCTCTCATTACCATTGAAACACCTACTATGACACACACACACACACACATACACACACACATGCGCGCACACACACACACACACGCACGCACACACGCACACGCACACACACACACGCGCGCACACACACAACTCCAGCATACCCACCCCCTTCACATACACACACACACACACATACACACACACACACACACACACACACACACACACACACACCATACAGACACACACACACAGTGAGAAAAGAATTGATAGTGTGTGCACTGGGTGGAAAGAAAGCAAGATGAAATGCAAAAAGGGCAAAACACAAGGAAGAGAGAGATATATACAGATAAAAAGTGGCGGGTAATGTCAGAGGCAGCAGGGGAGATATACAGGAGAGAGAAATAAGGCGCCAGGTGATGTAGGGGAACTGAGGACAGGAAGCAGCCGGAAGGGAGGGACTAATATGGGACCTGGAGGAACCAAGGAACAGAGCGATAGATAGATAGATAGATAGATAGATAGATAGATAGATAGATAGATAGATAGATAGATAGATAGATAGATAGATAGACAGATAGACAGACAGACAGACAGACAGACAGACAGGGACTGGGAGGGACTGGGAGGAACTGGGATAGGACCTGGAGAAACCATGGACGTACCTCTAGGCCGATAGATAGATAGATAGATAGATAGATAGATAGATAGATAGATAGATAGATAGATAGATAGATAGATAGATAGATAGATAGATACGAAGAGGGAGATAGAAAGCAAGTAATACATAGAAAATGAGTAAAGTAGAAAGAGATAGAGAGATACACAGAAAGATAAAGAGCAATAGAGAGACCATGTAGATGGTGTCAGTGAAACCTCAGGGGTTGACCTGAAAGTGAATTTCCCTCAGGCCAGTGTGGGGCCCGATCAAGCACAAGTCACAACATCTCTTTAAAACAGCGGAGAGGTTAAATCTCCCTATTCTGTGTCTCACATAGTCAGCATTGCCAACATAACCTAACAGAGGTGACTATTTGCTCTCTAAAGAATTGCTATGATATGTGCAAATGTCAGATGTCACACAGTTAAACTGAACCCTGTCTCACAAATTGGATAATACGTATATTTTTTTAATAACACTGATGTAGAAGATGGTGGATAAGGGGCAACCTATCGATATTATTATTGATGAAATACCTCAGAATGAATCTAAAATGAAACTAGCGTTATGTCATTTCATTTGGTTGGATTGTGTAGTCCTGTGTGTGTCCTAGTAAAAAAAACTTATTACAAACTCAAAACAATTAACATTTCCAAATAGAAATTAAATGGCTGAAATACGCTCAGTTTAAAAATGTATGCATCTTGTATTTCCATCTTAGTCTACATAAGTTGCATATTATGCTTCTCTTTCACTTGCAGGGATAGCAGTGCAAAAGTGTATCTCTATAAGATCTTTTTAATTACCGTTACTGATGAAAGAGTCACCTAGTGTGTGTGTGTGTGTCTCTGTGTGTCTGAATGGGCACGTCATGAGAGCTCTAGCAACTTCTATTTATTGCGGGTGACCTCTGACCCCTCCCTCCAGAGTTCCGGGGCCCCAGCATGCCCTGCCTTCCCGCCATCAGTGCTCCCAGCATCCCACAGCGCCAGCTCTGACCTGTCCTCCAATGCATTGAGCTGGCGCCAGCTTCCAGCAGGCCCAAGTCGCGCCAGGCTTGGCACACACAGCTCATTCACACACACACACACACACACACACACACACTGAAGAGACACACACACACACACACACAGCGGCAGCTGTACAGGTAATTCAAAATTACAGCCCCCACAAACACTGAGGTTAGCAGGCGTAGGCAGTTGTATTAACAGCACAGTGAGAATTATGATGAGTGCTACTTTATGTAGCCACAAACACACACACACACACACACAAAGAAACACACACACACACATTCACAAGTGTGCACACAAACAACAACAAAGACTTCCCACCTGTCTCCCTCCTGTAGGTAATCCTTCCGATTCTTTTTCAAGTCCTTCCCTTCATCTTCTCATTCTCTCTCTCCCTGTTATGCTCCAATGACTCAATTTCCTCCTCTCATACCTCTTATCCTGTGTGTGTGTGTGTGTGTGTGTGTCTGTGTCTGTGTCTGTATGTTTTAAGTGATGTCTAGCCACTAGAGACAGTCATATAGAGTGTATGAATAAAAATAGATCAAAAAGACACCTGTACAGAAACAGGTGAGCAGGCAGGTCGATAACAGGTACACAGGCAGACACGTGAAACAACTGACAATGCAAACAAAAAAATACATTTTTATAATTTACTGAACACACTTGTTCACTCATGCCGCCTCAGTTCTGATTTTATTAGTCTTGTCAGCTTCTACTAACACCATGAATAATAACTTCCTGTCTGAGCTGTAAAAACATTCTTTCAACGTCTTGGCAGGGAAAAGTTTCTAAATCTCTTCTTATCTCTACTGGTGTACAACAGGGATCAGTGCTTGGACCCATTGTGTTGTCAATGATCAGTGCTTCTTCCATGGGTTTACTATCACTATTGCATGGATCATACTGGACAATACTTGGCTGTCAAGCCTTGTTCCATGATACTGGGTTAGATGTCTTCATACCTTAGTGATATTTTAGTTTGGTTGAGGGCTTGTAAACTTCAGCTCAATTTTGTAGTAAAAGATAGTTATTTCCACTGAACTGGTCACCTCTGTGGCTATTATTCCTTACTTACTTTGGAGCTCAACCAACCAGTGATGCTGTTTTCTACGCATGTGTGTGTATGTGTATTTGTGTGTACTTACTGTATGTGTGTGTGTCTGTGTGTGTGTGTGTGAATGACTCTCTGTTTTTTTTATTTTTCTGCCCCATCCTTTGTGGTTTCAGTGATGAAAGGAAGAGTCTGTCATATTATGTGTAGAAAGCATGTTTCTCTGTGCGGAGAATAACAGCTATGGTCAGCACATTTCCTATAAATACACACAGCCACTCATCCATCCAAGTGTACGCACGTACACACACAAACACAGATTTCATCCACAGTAGGTGTCTTTTGATTAAGGCACAAACACACTGTGGATGTCCATATTTTTTAGTCACACCCTTATTCCTGATGTCTGTTGCCACACATACAGTAAACATACCAACAGACACACACACACACACACACACACACACACACACACATAAACACAGACAGATATTTGCAAATTCTCCCCAAAAAATGCATCTATCTTATACCACATTTTCAGAATCAGAATATTAATCCTGGGGTGGAAATTGGGTTGAAAATGTTACAGTTGTCAATGCAAGAGTAGATATATAAGAGCATAAAAATAAAATAAATAGACAGCATATAAAATAAACACAAAAAAGAAGATATAATAAGATTAAATAAAAAATATACACATCTGATATGTGCATAATTTGCATATCTGAAGCAGGTATGTTGCATTGTGGATATATACAGTCAGGCAGTATATGAATTGTTTTGCTGTGCAAACGTATATTGGAATGCAAATAAACAATGTGTACAAATAGAGGACAGTAGTGCTGGAATATACAGTATATGAAAAATGTTTTTCATTTCCCTCCATTTTTCATTTCCCTCTCTTTTACTGTTCCTCCCCCCCTTATTTCTGTCACTTCCTGTACAGGGGTTCAAAGGGTCTGTAGGAAAGGTAGCTTAATTAGCACTGGTGTCAAAAGCACAGCGTGCAAGAGAAAGTATGGCAGAAGGAGCAAACGAGAAAGAGGGAAGGAACCAATGAGAAGTCGAGTTAGCGTGAAGGCAAGGCAGAGAGGGGAAGAGAGGGGAAAAAGGGCACTGAGGAAGAAAAAAAAGACGAAGTCTGACCGTGAGGAAAATGGAAAAATACAAGACAGAGAGAAGGGGAGAGAGAGAGAAAGAGGGTGTATTCAGAGAGAGAGAGAGACAGAGAGAGAGGGGGGGGTGTATTTAGAGAGAGAAAGAGAGACAGAAATAAAGAGAAAGAGAGAGAGGGGGGGGCGTGTATTCAGAGAGAGAAAGAGCGACAGAGAGAAAGAAAGCGACGGAGAGAGAGAGGGAGATAGAGAGAGAGAGAGACAGAGACAGAGAGAGAGATCAGAGGAGAGCTGGGTAAATGGAGAAAGAAATGGATAAGAGCATGACCTTCACCTGCTGCAAGACAGAGAGAAGTGATTGAGTTAATGACAGGAGGTGCTGTAACACACCCGTATCCCTGTCCCTCAGGTTATTACACATGCACAAACACACGCACACGCACACGCACACGCACACGCACACGCACACGCACACGCACACACACACACACACACACACACACACACGGTCTGACATGACACGTGTATATCATGGGTGTTCTGTCTGTACAATCTCATTCCTTCTGTTCTATTACATTTCCCAACGATTCTACCTGTCGGCAGCAGATGGCCGTCCTGTGATACAGCAAGAAGGAAAAAGAGAGAGAGAGAGAGAGAGAGAGAGAATTTGAGGTAGACATGGAGGCAGAGAGCCAAAGAGAGATTCCTTTATGTCTGCGGGGAGCTTTTCTTTTCTCTGCAGGGCTGGCCGCTTGTGGCACCCCACATACACACTCTAAGGTTCGCCTCAAACACACTCGGGATGAGAACTCGCCATCTGTAGTGTTTCTGTGCATCGTTTCGCTTTCAGCATTATTACAGAGGCCCAGACTGGGGCCTCCACTTAGCATGGCTGGCACACAGAGCCTCTCTCTCTCTCTCTCTGTGAGGTGGCCATGGTGGTAGTATAACTGGAGGTGCGAGCAGTCCACGCCAACTACTGAAAGTGAAGCCAGGGGGTGAGGCTTTCACATTGGGTGTACCAAGATGGCAGACATGAGTTGAAGCCTATGAGTCACGTGACAGGCAGCCATCTTGGTATACTCAAAACATCAGGCCTCATTCGTTGGCTTCAACTGGCCGCAACTGACTGGAGGTGCCCTGAAAGGGAAACACCAGGCAAAGATGTTTGAGCAAGATGGCTGTGTGGGCTGATGTGTGTCTGATGTGTGTGTTCGTGTGTTAAAGGTATGAGACACATTTTGAAGGGCCCATATTTTTATCACTGTTTTTAGTGTCTGGGATGTGTAGTTCAGTTACTGGCGCCTACCGATCCCCCCCTTAAATTCTACCACCAAGTGATTGAATGTAAACAGCTCCTTTAGATACTTTAGCAGTGAGTTCAGTTTTGTTGTTCTCCATTGATGTCAGTAGTGAACAACTGGGTAGCACTTAATAGTAACTCCTCCTTATTAAGCATTTATGAAGCACATTTGCATAGACAAGTCTCTCTTTAGCAGAACATATTACATCCATGAAGGGTGGCAGTCATGTGGTAAGAGCAAACACCCCCTGCTTAACTTAGTCTAACTACCATGTACATGTGCTTAGTAAGGAAATGAGTAACAAATCAATAGTTAAGTATGTGTAATAATCCTCTTGAATCTATATGACCATTGGTGGATATATGGAACATTAAATCTTAGAAGCATGGACAGTTGCCCAGGCCACCATCTTGTCATGGGTAGTGCTAGACATCTGTAAAAAAAAAAACAATAAAAATAAACTAATAATAATAAATCAGTACAGCATGTCAAGGACATCATGCTGCCATTTGGGATAACCATTTGGACACGGCACAATTCTGATTTGTGAGGGAGGCCAGCTGTTGCCTGCTGGGAAGATGTCCAATGGTGATAAGGATGGAGAAGGGGCCTCAAATGTTTCTACTGAATCCCAGGAGATACATCAATTAACACTGTTCTTTTTTTTCTTTACAGTAAAGCACACTTATAACTTTGTAAACTACTAATGTCCCCAGTGCAGTCGAATCAAAAATCACAATGCTTTCACAATTCTAACAATAGATGACACTTTACAAACATTTTTTTGTGTTTTTTTTTTCTGGGTTGCATCAGAGAAATTGACACTTAGCAATAATCTCTGGCCTTTCTGCACACTGCCAAGGGAAATGGGTTGGCTATAAGTCTTGACTCTTGATTGACGACGTCAAGGGAAGGGTAGTATTGATTTTCAAAAGACAATTCAAGACAAATGTGAGGGGTTCATCAGGCTTCAGGTTCACTTTAGGAAAACGAGTAAAAAATACATGTGACATGTAAAATATAACCATATACCAAAGTATAACTTATATTAATGAACTAATATCATATAAGTGTTATGTTTGTTAGCCTGTTAGATATATTGAAGTGTGTAGAAGGGGGAGTTTAATGCAGAGTATATGACTTTTGAGGAACAACAAAGGCATAACTGATGTCTTGTGGTAGTCATTGCATGCCAAATGGCATCAAGAACAAACTGTGTGTGTGTGTGTGTGTGTGTGTGTGTGTGTGTGTGTGTGTGTGTGTGTGTGTGTGTGTGCGTGTGTGTGTGTGTGTGCATGCATAGGTGCATGTTCAATTGAACATGGCGCTAGAGTGGGTTAGTCTTAATGTCTTCAATCATTTGTGTGTATGAGAGAGTAACAAAAGGACACATTCAAGAGTAAGTGAAATTAAAATGTGTGACTAAGTGCTAAGTGTGTGTGTGTGTGTGTGTGTGTGTGTGTGTGTGTGTGTGTGTGTGTGTGTGTGTGTGTGTGTGTGTGACTCCACTCTACCCACAGCTCTGCTTCAGCGCAGCAGCTGTTCTCCACAATGACATTAATTTAACATTTTCTGTCTGATTCCTGGCTCTACAGTACTCTACAGAGGGCTCTGCTGAAGGAGTGAAAAAGAGAGGGGGGGTGGGGGGGGGGGGGTGAGAGGAG
>CM059273.1:14943979-14963979 GCA_030347295.1 Setipinna tenuifilis
GACTAAACTGGTGCTGACAGCTAATGTACAGTATGAGTAGTTTGATTAGCTGGCAAATATTCTGTAAAAAAATAAAATAAAAATGTGTTCATCATGCTTGGTTCAGTGATCATTATATCCAATTTAATTATAAGCATCTTGTTATCAATATCTTTGTGATAATCTTGGGCTGAGCTGGTAGCTGTGCATGAGAGCAAATGCAAATGGCTGCTCCTATAAGGGTGGTGAACAGGGGGAAATGAGAGGACAGCAATGGCCTATCTTTATGCTTTTCAGTAACAGCGCTGAGGCAAAATGCCCAACAAACCAGAACAGGAAAAAAAAGAGAAACCCTTGTGAGCATGTGTACGTGTGTGTGTGTGTGTGTGGTGTATGTGGTGTGTGTAGGTGTGTGTGTGTGTGTGCATATGGTTATGTATGTGAGAAACTAGGTCACAATTCCTCTGGTCCTCCTTGAGTGGCTTCTCATTGAGGTGTATCATGGGAACAAAAAAAAAAAAGCTCCGCGTCTGACCCTGGCTTACCTGCTGTTTTCCCCCCAGAGATGAGTCGCTCTTCCCCAGAGAAGTTTCTCGTCAACCGGCCCTGCCCCCCCCATCGCTAACCAGCAAAGGAGTTCCAGGGTGCGGCAGGCAGAGATGCTCCTCCCCACAGCCTAGTGGCTCCATCAGGGCTGGTAATGATGAATGCGGGATGCGAGGTGGCGCCGACACAGGGAGCCTGTGGCCTGCTCAAGCACAGCGGAGTCGCAGCAGCAGCAGCAGGTGAGGACACTGGTTCACTCTAATGAGCTGGGAGTCAGAACTCCTGTCTCTGATCACTCTCTCAGGACTGGAAGTGTGTGTGTGTGTGTGTGTGTGTGTGTGTGTGTGTCTGTGTGTATGTGTGTGTGTCTAACAGAAGGGGGAAAAGGCAGAGTATGCATGTGTGCTGAGTGTGTGCATGGCATGTGGTGTGTGTGTGTGTGTGTGTGTGTGTGTGTGTGTGTGTGTGTCTAACAGAAGGGGGAAAAGAGACAGAGAGAAAGTGGCAAAGTATGCATGTGTGCTGTGTGTGTGTGTATGTGTGTGGCATGTGTGTGTGTGTGTGTGTGTGTGTGTGTGTGTGTGTGTGTGTGTGTGTGTGTGTGTGTCTAACAGAAGGGGAACAGAGACAGGAAAAGTGCTGTGTACGTGCATGGCATGTGGTGTGTGTGTGTGTGTGTGTGTGTGTGTGTGTGTGTGTGTGTGTGTGTGTGTGTGTGTGTGTAAAAGACTGGGAACAGGGGCAGGAGAAGTGGCAGAGTATGCATGTGTGTGTGTGTGTGTATGTGTGTGTATGTGTCAAGAGATTGTCATAGATTCCGAGCCTGTATGTCTGTATATACAGTATGTGTCACAAGTCATAAAGGATGCTGGGGTAGGGGTTGGTTTGGGGGTGAGCTGGCTGGGGTGAGCTGGGGTGTTGCATCCATGGGTGTGGGCGGATATGTTTTACTTTGAAATAGCGTAGTTTCCATTTTGTGGTGCGTGCCCCACCCCGACCCTCCAGATATCGGATTTGTCTTTTATTTTGAAGCTACATCTATCGTCTCATGCCCTCTGTTCCTCTTCCCTCCTTCTCTCTCTCTCCCTCTCTCTTTCTCTCTCTCTCTGCTCATGTCTTCCTTTTGGGTCTTTGGCTTATCTGAATATTTTATACACTCCATACAGCAGATGCCACCATAAAAGGGATATAAATATTTAATATCGAAACCGCCCACCCACCTCCCGCCCTCTCTCTATCTCTCTCTCTCCATCGTTCTTTCGCCCTCTACATCTCTACGCTGCTATTGCATTGTGTTTTATTTCTCTCTCTCTGCATATTTTGTTCTCTCCCCCCTCTCTCTGTTCTCACTTTTTCTCTCTTCCCTCTCTGCGACTAATTCTTTATCACCCTGCTACTTGTTTGCTCTAATTTACTTCATAATCTTTGGCCAACAGTCGTAACCATTCAGTGGTATCATGCAAACGTTTGCAGACTGTATGAAATATTAAAGCAAGAGAGTAAGAGACTTAGTGGCATTTGTTTTTCTAATTGGTGTGCTCCCATAAAGCATGAGTAATTTAGTAAGAAGCCTTTGAAGGTGGATAATTCTGGCACCGAGTCCGTCTTCTTGTGTTTTGTAAAGGACAGGTCGGTTGTCGTCTGGAGGAGTTTTTTGTGTGTTGCGTTGTGTCTCGTTATGGGGTGTACTTTAAGAGTGCTTGTTAGCTGAACCGATTAAAACAGGGCCACTGAACAGAGAAGAAGCAGAAGGCTTGGGCTAAGATAAGAAGCGTTTGAGGACATCTGAGGATGAGATGACAAAAGAGAGAGAGAAAGACAGAGAGAGAGGGAGGGAGAGAGGAAGATAAAGAGAGTGAGGACAAAGTCAGAGGGAGAGAGTACAGAAGTGTGGTGGTGGAAGGGAGTGGAGCAAAGGGAAGTGGATGTGAATGGAGTTACAATTGCATTACCAGATCGATGTTGCATAATTTCATTATGTCATTATTCATTCCTTCCTTCGCATTGCCACTTACCGCCTCTCTTTCACTCTCTGTCTTTCAAACACACACACACACACACACACACACACACACACACACACACACACACACACAGAGTGTATGTATATTACTGTTTTAGAGAGGGATACAGACAGAGAGGCAGAGAGGTTAGATAGAAAGAGAGACCCCTACCATGCTCACATACTTGTTTATTATTCAGGTTAATAACAGGAATAAAATCGAGCACCTATAATAATATATAATATAATATATATTAATAAGTGATTGCAGCAATAACACAAACAGTAATCCTACAATATCCAGAGCAAGAACTAAGGCAAAAAAGCATCATCATATTAGACTACTAAAAATACATGCAGAAACACACACACATGCCAAAAACAGATATACTCACAAGGAAAAAAAAGTACATTCACGCATCCATAAACATTGAGTTTTTGCACGATGGTTGTAGTTGAAGAGGATTAACCATCAGATAGCAGTGGTGGTTGGGGGGGGTTGGTGGGTGTTGGTATAGTTGAGATGCTCAGCTCGGCTTGACCGCATGCGTGTGTGCTGACAGCAGGGTTTGGGTGCGACATCTCTGGGGCTGACAGCACTTTAGAGCAACACATACATCACACCCTCTCCCATCCACGCTGACAAGCCATAATGCCAGAAGCCGCTGCGAAGGAGTCGGCTTTACGAGCACTTAGAGGGCTCCCAGGGACAGGCATTACCAGCACCAGGGAAACAACAGAACAGACAACGAGAAGAGAAAAAAAAAACTCCAACATCCACACACACACGCACACACACGCACACATGCACACACACACACACACACACACACACACACACACACACCTTCCTTGCCCAGGGTTTATTGATGTAATTTCGATATATTACTTTTGTCTCAGTTCTTTTCCTTTTCTTCCTCCTTGTTGCTCCTTGTGCGCCCCTATTGGGGCCTCCCACACTTGATCAGATACAACTGCGGTGTACTACTCCTCTCCTCCCTTCTCTCTCTCTCTCTCTCTCTCTCTCTCTCTCTTACTGAGTCTCTGTCTTGAGCACTCCCTCTTTCTCTCTCTTCTCCCTCTCCCCTTTCTCTCTGTCTCTGTTTTTCTCCTTCTCTCTTGAGTCTCTGTCTTGAACTCTCTGAAAATTGTGTTTTGCTTTCAGATGGAGTCCAAGGGAAAACAAAACCCAGTGAAACAGAAACTAATTGCAGGGGATTGTGACTGTGCATGCAAACACACACACACACACACACACACACTCTCTCTCACACACACACACACACACACACACACATATGCATGCATGCATGCGCACACACACAAGGGCTCGAAAGAGGTGGTAGACAAAGGGAAAAAGAAAGAGAAGGAAGGTTAGAGGAAGACCAGAGACAGGGTGGCTTTGCAGTCCTGCTTCTTGACATCTCTGAACAGAGACTGGTGGCAAAGTGGGAGGATGTTTTTATTTCTCATCATGCTGCGCTAGTGGGATGAAGCCGCGGCGTGAAAACCTTCAGGGGCCAATTTAATTTAGCTCAGGCTTCGTTTCATTCTCCATTTCATTCCAGATGTAAGAAGACGTTTGCAAATAAAGACATTTGATGAATATTGTCAGGAGAGAGCCAACAGAGCCAACCGGTATCAGTATGAGAAGATGAGAGGCAGATATAAACTAAGAGAAAGAGAGAGAGAGAGAGAGAGAGAGAGAGAGAAAAAGAGAACGCAAGGGAGAGACAGAGAGAGAGAGAGAAAGTATGTGTGTGTGTGCGTGTGTGTGTGTGTGTGTTTGTGTGTGTGTGTGTGTGTACACATTTTCCATCCACCCTCCCCCTACGCAGAGAGCACACTTGAGACCCGGGCGCCTAATTAGTAACAATATTCTGCAAGTATTCATGCAGGAGACAGAACTCTTTATCATACTGCTGCCAAAATCAAAAGGAAATGAAAAGATTCCTTTTCTAATTAATATTTATTCTCTTTTATTTCACAACACAGTGCATCCCATAAAGCTTATACCATCAAGGAGAAATATGAACTGAAGAAAAAAAAAGGCGGCAACTGAGGGAGGTGGGGGAGAAGGGGGACAGGTGGGGGTGGGGGTGGGGGGCTGGCATCACAGTCTTCCTCCATCATTTGGGCATATCACAGCAGCCTCACTGCTCTCGTTACACTCAGTGCAGCATGAGCACACACACACACACACGCACACACACACTATTTCTCTCTCTCTATCTCGGTGTGTGTGTGTGTATGTGTGTGTGTGTGTTTTTGTGTGTGAGAGAGAGAGAGAGAGAGAGACTCACTCACTCGCACACACTCACTGGATGGTTCATAACTACCTCATGTGAAGGACTTAGTAGATCCTGATATATATTTACAGTCAATATTGATTACTCAGTAGAGATAAAAACCTGTATACATTTTCAACATTGTAAAAAGCTACCTGCTACTGCAATGTATTGCTAATATGGTGCATTGACCGTAACACTCTACTCCACAATCCATAGTTATACAATAGTTCGACTGTTGCAGAACTGCTGGAGGCAAAAACAAAACCGTTTCAGAGATTTAATTTACATTTCCATGGCTGCGGGCTAGTAAATATACATTTGTCTCTGGCTAAGAGCTGGCCCAATCCTCGAATACTAACCAGCAGGTAACACGTCAGTGGAGCTGACCTGACTGGTTGCCGGCTGTGTTCCAACTCCTCAGAATCAGAATAAGATTTATTGGCCAAGTATACTTACATAGACGATAACATTTGACTCGGACAGGAGAGGTGCTGAGCCTCTAGTATACTTTTAACATTTACGCATGTAGTGATTTAATAGACCGAGAAAAGTAGTTCGGCCAGAAAGACTCAGAGAAAGAAAAATGATTTAAAGGGATTTAATAATAGATTTAGCAATAATTAGCAGGAAGCAAATATTCTTTGGCGGAGGTCCAGTCATCAGCCCGGGTCTAACATCAAGGGGTCCGACGGATCCTGCCGCGGTGTGTAGCAGGAACCAAGAGACACCCCCTGGGCGCACAGGTAGACTAGGACAAAACTGGTGGTGGTGGGGATGGAGGAGGGGACTTCGAAAACGGCGGTACCTAAGGCAGCGGAAAAGGTGAGTTAGATAGGTCAATATAAAGCAATGTGGCGGCCGCTGATTGGCCGAATGCAAAGTGCGCTTCCGTGATGTTAGAGTCTTCCTGGCAGAACTTACGCAGGCTTTCATTACAGCTGAAGTAGTCTATCCTGAGCTGAGAAAGGTAGTGTAGCTCGTAGCCAAAACACAAAGCCTAAATGGGACAGCTGTCATCTGTCTTGAGTGTTTCTTTAATATATGTGTGTACAAGTGCGTGTCATGCCAACTACTTGGTATAAGTAACAATTCTGTCTGCTATTCTTTTGGTCCCTTGGTTCACTGTCAATCTCTACAGCAATAAAAAAATCTCTACAACAATAAAATATTCCTGTTCCTTTCCTTTTCATTCATATCATAAAATATTATGTACCGAGCTTTGCAGAGATCCAAAAGGCTCCATTTTGCTTGGAAAATCTGCAAGTCTCTTTCTCTTTCTCTCACTGTCATGCGGTTTGACATAATTTGTTCAGGGCCCTGCAACGTGCTGGAACACAAGTTCTTGTCTCATGTCCTCGTTTGAGTGAAGGATCCCCTATTAGCCTAGTGAATGTGTCAGTGTGACAGGAACATGGGAGTTATTGTAGAAATTAGATTTTTTTTTCACTCTTACCCCCTCCAACCCCCCCACCCCCTTCATTCCATCGTGTCCTCTTCCCGGCAGACAATCTGTCTAATTCACTCGCCTGTTGCCTCGGCCTCGGTGAAAGCCCTGACAAGTGCGTGTGGAGAGGCAGCAGGCAGCAGCACCTTCTGTATGCTGTGGGCAGGCAACCAGAAAAGGGGTTCACGTTGGGCCAGCCGGGTGGTGCAGGGTCTAAGCAATCAGCCCTTTGGTTGATCACCAGTAAAACAGCTACAAAACATGCTGGAAATACCACATGGACCTGTCCATGGCATCTACTGCTATTGACATGAGAACATTACAAATCACATTCTGTAGGCCTTAGGTATGTATTTAGGGCTCAGATTATTATTTTAGGTTGCAAAGATCCAGTGTACACCCTGTGTTTGTCCCATACCATATTCTGGACATGCAGACTGTTGAAGGATCTACAATATTTTCCACGTGAAGAACATGTCATGTGTTGGCAACGCACACACTCTCCAATGTTGTATGCTTCTGACAATCACCACTGAATGGCAATAACAGCCAGAGAGCGCTCAAAGCTGTTTGCCCACGTAAGCCACTGGAATATGGCCATAGGGCCGGGGGCCTAAAGCCTTTGTAATGCTGATGACAGGGCAGTAGATGCCCTTTAGTGGCCAGTACCTACAAACAAAGTCTAAAATGAGATATTACATTATACCCATACAGTCCCTCTACAACAAAGGTGCCTTTTGGATACTGTTGTGTGTGGCGATTTGCTTCCAGCTGGCAAAAGTTTGCTTATACTTTAGTTAAATAAGATAAATGATCAAACTCTTGAGAGCGGATGGGCAAGCAAGCAAAACGTTAGTGGACCCTCATTGGTCAAAACACATCCCATGCGTCAGACAGCCTTTTCTGTGTGCTGATGCAACCCACACCCACTAGGGGATTCCTCACAGAGACACACACAGTTGAGACAGGGAGCCGCCTGCTATTGAAGTTCCCCCGGCAGATGCCTTTGATGCCTTTCTGTGTCACTCTTTTGGGGCACCTACAAAGCATGTTTGCACACATCGTTTGGAATACCATTTCGGGCAAATGAGAAAAAAATAGATGGATGAATGAAAGAAGGTAGGATCTCGGGGGTGGGGGGGGGGCAGCTGACTGAAACCAGATACTACACATTATGATTTATAAACAAGTGCATTCATAGACGCCCAATGAAATACATGTACATGCATCTTAATTTATGGGTTTATTTATCCATAGGCTGGCTGTTCCACACACACTTGGAAGAACGAAGCTGGGTCAGGGGAAACGACAGACAAAGGGGAAGCCTGAGGCTCACACAGAAGCGAACTGTGAAATAAAATTGGAAATAAAATGTGTGTGTGTGTGTGTGTGTGTGTGTGTGTGTGTGTGTGTGTGTGTGTGTGTGTGTGTGTGTGCGCCTGAAAAACTACTTTGTTACTTATAGGGGAAATGAACATTGAGAGGAACAGAGAAAGGAAGATATTTGGCAACAAGCCTGCAGCACGATGCCCAATACAAGACACATCCAATATCCAACACCCACAGAATATATATATATGGTAACACTATAATACTATAATATAAGACTATAATAACCATCCAGTATAACTAGGTAATAGATTGTTAATAAGACGTTAGTTAATGAGTTATAACTGACTTGTTAAATAACGGTTAACAGTTTGTTAAGGAATTATAACTGTGCTTTATAGATATCCAATAGATAACTTATAAGCTGTTAGCTAACGAGATATATATACACACACACACACACACATACACATACTGTACATATACACACACATACTGTATGACTTAACAGCCAGGCAGCATCACAAAGATCACTTTCAGATTAATTCCAGCTTTGCATTTGAAAGGAGGATGAGCAGTAAGGGGCAGTGAGTGATCGTGTGGGGAGAGAAAAACTGCTTTGGGGATCAAACGCCCAGTGCCATAATGAGTGAGACATAATCCAAAGTTGAAAGCCCCAGCCAAATGGCTCTGCTTTGCTCTTCCCCTGGTGGAACCTTATCTTATCCCTGCTCCCTAGTAAAGTTCACCCCCCTCACCTTGCCTAACCCGGCCCTAGCCTAATAGGGTGGATAACACTTTATTGTACTTTTCCCTTTATGGTCTATCTACATATTACATTAGGCAGTTACACTGCACATACCTAACACTAACCCTACCCCTAATACAGTTACACTTTATTTCACTGTCCCTGTTACATCAATTAGGTACAGTGTAACAAAGTGTGTAACAATATGTAACATTATGTACTTACACTGTACCATAAGGTTAGGGTTAGGTATATACAGTGTAAGTAAAAATATTACATATCATATGTAGATACACTAAAAAAGGAACTGTATAAAGAAAGTGTTACTCCTAATCCTTAGTATGTAAGTTACATAAGTATACTTTGTTACACTGTACTTTATGATGTATATACATTATAAAAGGGACTGTTAACTAGATAGCTAAATAAGGAAACAAGAAACCCTCTAGATCAAGAGTTAGGGTGTTTGATTAAAGCTGTAAATTATAGCTTTCCTACATTGTGTATGCTGTATATATATTTTTTCTACTGTACTGTGAAGAAACTCAATAAATATTAAATTACATTCTCAAAATGAAATGCATTGTATTCCTGTATTCCTCTTTACACAAGTAACAAATATTTAAGTTTTAAGTATTTAAGATTAGTTACTGTTTTGGACTGAAATCAACACCAGCAATTCCAATTCAAGGAAGTCACCTACAGTACAGTCAGTACTCTACCCAACAGCCTGCCCTGCTCAGTTCAACAACTCTCTGCGCATACACAGGGTTTCACTTGATACAGTGTGTCTGACTTCATCCCCATCAACTCCACGCTAGTCTCCATGTGCAACATCAATCACCTTGCTCCTCTGTACCAACCCATCAGTCTGGCTTTGGTCCGCCTCTGCCCTCCAGCCAATCTATTGGAGTACAAATCCCAACATAAATATTGGATAAAAAATGTTGCTTTGAGGCAAACTTTCTCCATCTCAGATGTAACTTTTAAAAATTATTTGACTTTGGTGCTTTCAAGACCGAATTTATAACTACTACAAAATTTCACAGGTGAACAAACGACTAATGCTTTCAGCAGGAGCGCTGCCAGAGTGGAAAAGTAAGGACAATTCAAAGGGCCCCGCTAGGGGCCCAACATTTCTTATGGGGCCACTGGTTTTGGGATAGGACCATAATGGGAACATAATGGGAACTTCTCACCAAGGGTTGCCATTCCGGAATTTTTGACATTCTTTCTTCAAGTTCGTTCTCCATTAAGCAGAGCTGCACTTGAGGGTAAATATACATAAATGCTAGTTACACATCTTTAAAATAACAAAACTCTAACTTATCTTTTTATGATCACTGATGTACATGCATAGTTCAGCCACTGTTTTACAGCTGAGAGGAATGAATAGTTTACACTGCTTGTGATTGACCTCTATACCACCACCATCAAACCATGTCACATGACATCATGTGTAGTATTGATGGACAGACTGTTTCTTTAGTTCCACTTCAAGACATAGCCTGTGCCTAGCTGCTAACCAAGGTAAACTGCTATCTAGGTGAAAAACAAAAAGTTCTTAATAAACACAGCACATCCAGAACATCGTTCTCTCGTTCTGTCTAACCCAAGCTGAGATCATTAAAATGTGAATGATGTTTAAAGGGAACACAGTGTCACCAAGCTGCGTTGTGGACAGATGGAGTGGCCTTCCCTCCAGAGACCCTCGGCTAGCCAGACGCAGATGGGCTGTTCCCCTGAGTCTCACGTTTTTTTTTCCCAAAGACAGACATTTTTTTTTTCTATCATAAATAACTCAATGCCGCATTGTGTGTCTGTGCAGATGATGTGCACTTTAGATGATGCACTTTAAACCAGCTGTCTTCAACTTTTCAGTGGACATGGACTTTGTGGACTTGGCTTAGCTTCGCAGTGCTGTATCTGTCCATCAGAGCATTCAGTCAAACTGGTCAAGCATCATCCATAACAAATAGGCAGCCTTGGTGCTCTGGGTGGTAAAGAGAGAAAAGAGAGAGGGAGAGAGAGAGAGAGAGAGAGAGAAAGAGAGAGAGAGGCAAAGACTCAGAGAGAGAGAGGGAAAGAGAGAAAGAGAAAGAAAGTTCAGTGAGAAAAAATGTGTGTGTGTGTGTGTGTGTGTGTGTGTGTGTGTGTGTGTGTGTGTGTGTGTGTGTGTGTGTGTGTGTGTGTGTGTCTGTCTGTCTGTGCGTGTACGACTATACTATATGTGGGTGCACATATCTATTATGTGCATATGCGTGGGTGCGGGCAACGGGCGCGTGTGGCTGTGTGTGCTTGTGAGTCTGGATGGGAAGGTGGATGTAGTGGGGCTCTGCAGGAGAGCCCAAGAGGGCCCAGGCTGCTGGAATGGATTTCCAGTCCCAATCATAGCCAGGCGCCAGCACCACCTCACTGCAGCGGTGCACACAGCTGCTCCCCAAATTACTTTTTAATAATTCATTTCCCTCTCTCAGGTCTGGAGCTGTCAACCGCCACAAAAGAAAGAGCACACGCACAAACACACACACACACACACACATACACACCACGATGACCACAAACACATACTCACAGAGACACACATTTTAACAGGAGGACCCACACTTCCAAGCTGCCTCACATGGTGGTCCATATTCTCATGAATAATCGCACAGACACAGAATAATCACACACAGTCACTGTACAGTACACAGTCACCCACTGCTCCATAATTTTCTCTCTTTCTCTCCCTCTCCCTCTCTCTCACACACGCACACACATACAGGAATACACACACACACACACACATGTATGAATGCACACAGGAACTTTATTTTCATTGTCTTTGACACTAACTAGAATGTTTGCTAGTATGCTATATTTAGCTTGTTAGTTAGCTAGAGGATTAAAGTGGTCACTTAGAAAACTCTTCCATTAAAACAAATAATAAAAATAGGATTTTTGTACATGAGTTAGCCAGATAATTCTTCTGAATGTAACTAATTAGTTCATTTACCCAGCTAAAGAGATAGTTATAGGGAATAAGATGGTTTTGCGAATGGTTGGAGAGGGAAGATAGAGAATGAGATGGTTTTGCGAATGGTTGGATAAATATGTGGTACTGTATATTGTTTTACTCTCTGAAGCCAGGCTTCCCACCCCTGAAACATTTTATTACTTTTTAACTGTGCTTGTTATCCTCATGAGTTTGCTTACCAGGCTAATACTGTAGATCTGTTGAGGATGCCATCAACCTGGCTGTCCACTTCACTCTGCAACATCTAGTTCGTATTGACTGAAGTCAACACAACCGATCCTCTCAAGCTCTGAAGCTATTTGATATAGTATAGTAATATATGATATACATGTATTAAAACAGTGTGTGGGATGGGTATTTTAAAGCTTAAACTATATGCTCTTGCTATATCTGGGAATGTAACTAGCGTGAAAAACAGGGTTACATGTCACTATTCAGACATGTCATTAGTCAGACATTAGCGTCCAATTGTCGGAGTAGCGACATTATCATTTTTTTAAAAACATATCATTATTCCAACAATTTTTTTTTCCATTGTCGGAGTAGGGGCATGTTGCTATTTTTGAAACATTCCGCTTTTCCGACATGAATAGTTTTATTGTGACGCTGAAAACCAAGGCCTACCCTGGAGGCAAAACCGACTGTAGTCAAAGTCCCTGTTAACTAGTTTTTCGGATTTAAGTTAGGGAAAGGAAAACTGGTCCGTGTGACAGCAGGCAAGGGATTTTTTTCCTCTTTTCTTTTTTTTTTAATATCAATACAACGTAGAGATAAGCAGCAGCGACAGACACGTAGGCTACAGCAGCAGGAGTAAACGGGATAGGTGCGCTCAATTAACAAGGAGTTATGCACTGTACGCGCAATAAAACTCAAATTAAAGAATCGTTTCCCCTCGTAGGGCCTATGTCTGTCACATCAGCATAGCGTTGTTGTCTGCAGTAGTCGTTTCATCCAGCTGTATGCTGAATGGATATGACGCAGACATTTACACAACTGTTCCTCAGTAGGCTATCCGATGCCATCTCGTTGATCCTCCGTGCCACATTGCTGAGTGGCATGGCCCTCGACACCGATGCTGGATCTTGCTCTGCAGCACTGGACCTCTTCATTGACAGGAAGAACAAGTCTTTCTCCAAAAATTAACGGTGATCCCGATTTCGCAATTAAAAGAGAAATGCGTGATAACATCAACTCGCTCTGTGTTTGACTTCCCTTCCGACAAAACAAGGTAACAATGTTGCGCTTTGAATAGGCTAATGCTCCTTTAGGGCTTAGGGGAAAAAACGTGGGCTATCCTCTGATGCCTTGCAGTGTGAATCTTGGTCAGGTGCTCGTTTCGTGTTTCATTGCCTCATTCGAAAACACGTTCACAAAGAAGGCACATCGGGAGGTGACCATTTGTGAGTGAGTTGATGCTCGTTATGTAGTAGGACTTTCTTTTTCGCTGCCATGTTTAAAAATAATATATGCATATTGATAAATAGTGTGCTTATTAAACAAAACTCAATGTAGGATTTAAGTAGGCCTACTTTCTGAACCAGCTGAACCCAATTAATCAAGCAGCCCCGCTTCGTGAGAGCAGCTGTCAATCATTAACTGTGAAAAAAAAAACTGTCGGAATAGCGGTACTAAAAAGTGTCTGAATAGCGGGATGTCTGAGTAGTGGGATGTCTGAATAGTGGGATGTCTGAATAGTGGTATGTCTGACTAATGGTATGTCGGAATAGGGGGTGAATGCCGAAAAACAGGGGATCCCTGTATTTTGATGTGGCCATGGGTGTAGCATGCTAATGTTCTTGTGAAGAGTCTTGTGTTGGGCCATTGGAGTAGAATACTAATGTTCTGCTCACTAAACCTATTAGTCAGTGTCTGCTTATCTTTTTATGTCATGTCCCCATCATACGATGAGGAAGGGAATATCCCCCTTAAGATGCAGAAAGTGATGCTGGCATTTCTAGCTCACTCTGTGTGTATGTGTAAGAGAGAGAGAGAGAGAGACAGAAAGAGAGAAAGAGCGAGAGAGAAAGAGAGAGAAATACTGAAGCCTGTAAGGGGGCCAGTATGTGTGAATGAGACAGAGACGGAGGGAACAGAGGGGGAAGTAAGCGTGTGAGTCTGTGAGTGTAAATTTCTGGGCAAACTGACACCTAAACTGGCACTAATTGGCATGTGTGCTGACAGCTCTGGCTTTCCACTCCAAACTTTTAATGACACAGCTTACACTGTGCTGAGACTGCAACCATTCCCACTTCTGCACACACACACACACGCACACACACACACACACACACACACACAAGCACACATATTCCTGCACACACTTACAACACCTGTACATCTAAGCACGTTTTAGTTTTTTTAACCGTGCAGTCGAGAGAGTTGTCGATCATAATATGATGCTCAGTGGATGAATGGGCTTGAATCAAGTCATAAATGCCCTTAATACATGCTTTGGTTTGCTCGTGCTCATGTTGCCTTGAAACAGGACACACTCTTGTTTCCAGGACTTGGCAGACAGAGCAAGGGTGTGACTGCAGTCACAGGCCAGTCACGACTTGGCTGTACAATTTTGTCAGAAGTCAGCTGGTGTGTGACTCCCAGTTATCTGGTATGGATATGGCTAGGTGTTTTCTGGCACTATGAGAGCTAGGCATGTTGTAGAACTCCCCACTCTCCACTGTAAATTGTGTTCAATAAATAGCGAAAAGTCAAATAGTAGCGAGAAGCGATGAAATGAATGGTACAAAGGCTTCTTTCTGCTATTCGAGAGTGTGGCAAGTTCTACAAACATGGCTGACTCACTGTACAGTGATCAAGTGGTTGTTTCACAGCTAGGGTATTTCAGACTTGCCAATCTGGCCTGACTCTTATAGTGCCAGAGAGCACTAACCATAACCATTTGATCATTGTCTTTGTTGCCTTTTCCGTGAATGTGTTGACAGAGGAGTTAAAAGTATGCTCAGTCAGGTAGCGTGCTAAATAAGTCGTATGCAAATACAAGAATTTAAGACTACTACATGTGTACATAAAATACATTGTAGTGCTAATTATGTCCATAGCCGTTTGCCTTTATACCCTAGTTAGTAATCCCTATGTAGTGAATGAGAGAAAGGGTTGACAAGGGTTGACAAGTACACAGGCCCCATTTCTGTTTTATTTTTTTAGCAGCTACCCGGCAGTAGTAAGAGCAAGTTATGAAGGTAGCCTCCTAGTACACGCTGGCCTGTTAGTGGAACAATTCACTGTTCTTTACTACAGTATTACTTTTTTACTAAAACATTACAATTCAGGCATGTCATTTTAGCCAAAACAAACTTGAAATAGGGGGTGTGTCTAAAGAGATGAATTTGTTATGGCGTTACTGAAATGGAGAGGAGACAAGGGAAGTGAAGGAGGATAGAGAAAGAGTACATTAGTTGGAGGGATGGAGAGTTGTTGGGACACATTTTATGAGCTGGGAGGCTACAGTGAGGTGGTGAGATAATATCCTATTCAATCTGCTAAATTATAAAAAATCAAATGTGGTTTTTTTTTACATTTAATATACACACACATGCGCGCACACACACACCTACACATGCATAATAATATGAAAATAAGCTGGTGATCATTTGCTACTCTGTGTCAGTCTGCGTGTCCAAGGCATTGAAGATGCACACTAATTTTAAACTAAAAAAAAGTGCAGCAAACTCTAACGTAAACTTACCTTCTACACCCTCAGTGCTGAGGACTTACTATCACAAGATGCTGAATCATTCATTTTAAGACTCACACAGTCTGTCTCCATCAATGACTGGTCAAACTCTTTCCACGTTGCCCCTTCTCAGAGGGAGATTTTTTCCAAAAACCTCTACTTCCTGTCTATTACATCATATCCCCTGTGGGTCTCTTCCCCTCCAACTTCCTTTAGGCCATCTCAGATGCACCTCAACCCCTGCCTCAGTCGTCTCAGGTACTACCAACTATCCATTTAAGAAGTTACACTGCTGTGAAAACCCTTACAGTACATACATGAAAGGGGATATAACTAAGATGTTTAGCTTAAAAAAAGAGAAATGAACTGGAAACACCCACAGAATGTGAGATATAACCATTTTGTCTAAATGTCAAAAACATCTATGCACTGTGCTTAAAGACCAAGTCAAGTCAAGTTAATACTGTCTCTAAGTTCAAAGTACAAGGTAGAATTAGATCTGAAAGTGGTGAAGCTTCATCGAGATGAGCTACCTGTAGCCAAATTTGATAGAACACTACTACTGTGGTAGAACTCTAACTAACCCTACTTCTAACCCCAACCCTAACACTAACTTTCCCTGGCTGCACTTGTGCTGTAGTGCAACTTGACAAGTAGCTGAGTTCAAAAGAACACCAGCTCAAAGCAATACTCATGCAACGCTGTGCTATGCTTAACATAATCTCATTATTTAAGCAGACTTTGTTTTATATGTCCATTTTAAATTAGATGCTAGCAACACATTTCATAAATGTTACATCTTGCGCACCTTCTTTTTTATTAACATTTAATAAGTGTATTGGAAACAAGGACACACATTTGTACCATCCTGAGAATGGAATAGTTTCCAATTCTCGGTTGGTGGGTTTTCAGGTGCTCAACAATGCACCAGAAACCTTTATAGGATTGCCGGTAGGCCAGTTTTGCACCCAAACTTTTTTTATTTTTTACTACAAAACCATACTGTTGCAGTGCATGCAAACTGGGGCTTGGCAATATCTTGCAGAAATAACCAAAGCTGTAATAACCTTTGGTTAAATTGCCTTTGCAAAAGACTGCCTACGTGATGACATATGTAGCCTGTTTGGCTTCTTCCTTCTCTAAACTGTTTCAAAGAAAATCAACTGACCAGCAAAACTGACTGATTGCAGCAACATCACAAGATTGTCATGCAATATTATGTGCCAGTAACATTAAAACAATGTTTTCAAAGTCACAGGTATGATGCTACTCACCTGGTTAGAATTCTACTCAACAACACCTTCCCAATGAGTGGGAAGTTTAGACTTATATATCATGCTCTGTCTGCACAAAACTGTTGGCTCACCTGTTCATCCTGTCACACAGACAAGTGTGTGTGTGTGTGTGTGTGTGTGTGTGTGTGTGTGTGTGTGTGTTTGTTTTGCTAAGTCCATAGGCCAATTCCTGATGGCTTATTACTGTTGTGTTGCTGATCAATACGCCAAGCGCCCGAGGGAAAGGGGGTAACAGAGGACAGCGAAAGCAAGGTTAAAGAGGTGTGTGTTTGTCTAAATGACCATTGGCTCTGAGAGCAGGTGTGCTGATAAGGCACACACACACACACACACACACACACACACACACACACACACAGACACGAAGGCCACTGTCTGCAGGCAGGGTCTGGATTCCTCGTAAGACTTAAATTAAAGCACAGTTCTGCTACAAGGAAACCAAAAACACTGCCTATTGAGTATTATAATAAATCATTCAGTAGGTGTGTATATTACACAGACAGAGAGAGAGAGAGAGAGAGAGTGTGTGTAATTAGGAGAGAGAGAGAGTGTGTGTGTGTATGTGTGTGTGTGTGTGTGTCCGTCATCCATATAGGTTTCTATAGAGATGATGAATCATCTTTTTGTTAAGTTGATTTGCACATTAGATTCTCCCCTCTACATGAAAGCAAAGCTGTGTGTTTGGTGCACTGTATATTATGTGATGTATGGCCCTGTGGTAATTACATATCGGATAAAGTAATTTAGTGTGTTGATTTGGCAGTGACTAGGCCACAACCAGTATTTACAGCACATCCAAGTTAACACACACACACATATACACACACACACACACACACACACACACACACACACACACACACACACACACACACACACACACAGGTACACAGGTTTTTCAGGTACAGATAAACTATATTAGATGACATCAGATTGCAGGTATGCTGTAATGGAGAAAACACATACTGTATGATACAGTAAGGTATAATATATTCACCTTTATGGCAACAGTATTGAAATGCTACTTAGGCCTTGACGTGTTTTTGTGGGAATGTGACACATTTTATTTCATGCAGGGAAATAATGTCCATTAACACTGCTAAGTGTATTAGCCTACGCTTCTGTCCCCTCATGTTGTTTTCACAAGGGACTGATTTCTGATTTCCTGATTATCTTGCCCTTTCTTTTTAAGCATTTAACCTTGTAGGCGATTAATTTCACAGAAATACCCCAAAAGTCATCCGCTACAACCACACAGCCATCCTCCACAACATTAAGACGCTTTCCTGAAACTCTGAAATATTTATGATGCATTATGATGTTGCGAAGATCACACCAGTAACTGGAGAAATGCTGTCTTGGGGTGAATCATTAAAACAATGAGGCTCCACTGTGTTTTCTGAAAAAAGTCAAGAGTAAATTGCCTTTGCAAGCAAATAAGGTGGTATGGTATTACATGCAGGAGTTCTGGCATGAGGAAGTCTCTCAGGCGAAACATGCAGATATTTAATCAGGAAGACTACTCAGTAACATTTTATGGTAACACAGTAGATACGGTAACAGTAGACACAGTAGAAGTATTTTACAGTATCTGTGTTACAGTGTATCTACCTAATTAAGCACAGTGGTACAACCTGGGTAGCAATATGTAATATTATGAACAAGTGTTTTTTACTTACATACTGTATCACCTTTGCCATGCCTCTCCTTAACTCCCCACGATATTGAAATCATATCAATTCCCCGGGGGTCACCCATGAGGACATCAGCAACCATCAACCATCAGGGTGTGTGTGTTATTTTTGCCTTTAGTAAGTCTTGTTCCTCAGAAGATTTTGTTAAAGGTATCCATTTGCTGGACACAGACTCATGTGTAAATCTGTTGTGCACACTGGGAAGGCTTGACACAACACATTTATGCTATGAAAATAAATAGTAATTTGGGATTTATACACTCTCTGTGTGTTGTTTGTTTGTGTGTGTGTGTGAGAGAGAGAGAGAGAGAGAGAGAGAGAGAGAGAGAGAGAGAGAGAGAGAGAGAGACAAAGAAAGAGAGGGGGGAGAGCATGCCACATACATACAAGTATGTTCATATGTGCAATATTTTACTGGGGTAACACAAATGTCTTCTATTAGAGTGAAAGAAACAGCGGGGCCTCTTTATACATCACTGGGCAGAATCAATGTTTACACACCAAAATAGTAGTGGTGTAGACCAGCTCCCCTTAAAGCCTGTTATGGTCAGACAAAAAAAAAGGCTGTAAGTTGATGACAATTGTTGAAACATCACAAATTCATGCCATC
This sequence comes from Setipinna tenuifilis, assembly GCA_030347295.1. Classification (NCBI taxonomy): domain Eukaryota; kingdom Metazoa; phylum Chordata; class Actinopteri; order Clupeiformes; family Engraulidae; genus Setipinna; species Setipinna tenuifilis. Next base: position 14,962,631 of record CM059273.1, read on the forward strand.
ATCCATTAAGAATACAAAGTAGAGTATATGCATATTAAAGTTATGAAAATCCAGCGCTTTGAGTTAGTTTGTGTGTGTGTGTGTCCTCCATGTGACTCCTACATTCTATGTTAAGTATATGAATAATACAGCAACTGAGAATAATACAGCAACAGTCATTTCTGTGTTTTTCTTAATATATTGTTGTTTCTATAGAGCATAGTTGAGTTATTGTCCATCTGTCAAATAAATGCTTTTCTCTTTTTCCAGGGCAAGACAAATTATTTTACATACAATTGTCAGACATCATTGGATTAAGTTAACGAAGAACTGGGGTGGAGATCTGACACAAATGAGTCACATGCACAAAATGTCTGGCGCATTCTTCTTTGATGATAAATTTACCTTTTTCTCACTGTTATTGACATAGCAGGGCTGGGAGCATCCAGCAGAAAGCGAGGGGGGGGGAGTGTTCAGGCCAACAGATGAGTACTTTCTTATATAATTCCCTTTCCCTTTTCTTGTAACATTCTCATCTTCACCGCCTATCTTTGGCCCACCTTTCTCCTTGTGTGAATAATAACGAGCGTCCTCTGGCTATGGAGCTGCAGTAAAATGGTGTAATCACAGAAGAGGCCTTTAATGACGACCTGTTAAAATTGTCTTAAAATGGAGTCCTGTGGTTTGCTCTTAAAATGGCTGCCCTTGCACTGTCAGGGGTTGCGATGGAAAGGGCAGACACAGTGGGAGAAAGGATGAGGGAAAAAGAAGAGATTAAGAAAAGGAGCATTTGTGTGTGTGTGTGTGTGTGTGTGTGTGTGTGTGTGTATGTCAGGGTGTGGGAGGTAAATTTCAGCTTACCATTCAAGATGTCTAAATGTCTAAAAGCTGATGGCTACCCCAAACAAAGAGCAGGAAACACGTGGGTCTAAATACTCTAGGCTAACAAGGACACACTTGGCTAAATTGAAATCAAACAGTGTAAGTATACACTGCACATGCACAATGTTGTTACATTTAGATACACTGTAAAAGGAACCGTTAGATAAAGTGTTACCAGAATTTCTTTTCCTAACTCACTGCATTTACCTTTAAAGTCAGTGCAGTCCCAACATGACTGTTGAGTTTGTAAATAGTATTGTTAACATCATTGAATAAATCACATTACATCTAAGCCTGTCTCTTTTACTGTATTGGCATAGACGACCTGTAGTGGTCCCTATATTAAACCAGTAGAAACAGTAAGATAAATATTAGTGAGCATATTAGTGCCAAGCGGTGTTCAGAAGACATGAAAGCACCGGTCCAGATGCAGGAAGGCTGTTTTTATTTAATGATACTCATCTGTCTTTTACTCTGGAGACCTCAGC
>CM059273.1:14966479-14968979 GCA_030347295.1 Setipinna tenuifilis
GGGGCCATGAAAGCACTCCAAGGACCAAGCCCACCCCAGTGCCTTTACAACCTTCACCTGAGCCTCAGTGGTAATTTGGCTGTTGCGGGTTCACTAATGAGGACCCAGGTGTGACACAGCACCTGTCCCTACAAGAACAATGCTCAGCAGAAGGTAACTCACCACCCGGAGGCAGCGTCAACATTACAGCACATTACTGGTGGGCTGCCACTTAGCTTTTGAAATGAGAATATTCTTGCTGGACTAGTATTGTCGGTGATATAAGTATGTGAAATTACCATGATTCCTTAATGTCTAATATGTCCGTAATGACAGACGTATCAGGGCCATTTTATGACTACTTGCAAATGACTTACATGTAGGGCCCTTTAAAATTACAATTTTTGACTTTAGACTTATTTTTCCAGATCGGCTCACATATCTCATGTATTCCCACAGCACAGCTTGTGCATATGATGATAAGCATAATGAGCAGACAGAGTCAGGAGCCACTGGAGAACATGGTACACGTGTGTGTGTTGTATGAACGAAAGACAGAGAAAATTAAAAGAGACATTAAGCCTATGTGGTCGGGAAGACCTTGTGAAATGGGGTATCATGTTTGCTAAGTGTTTTTGTCTTGGTGGTTTTATAGATGAGATATGTGTGAAATTAAACATTTTATTGGAGGACAATCTGATAGTAAATTGGACTTGCGATGTTTTATATTCACTGGCTATCTTCCTCACTTTCCTCAGACATTATATCAGTGCTGATAATAACTTTGGGTGTCTGAAACACTGGCTCTCAAAGGATAGGGAACAGAAGATAAAAGTCAAGGAGAGAGAGAAAGAGAAAGGGAGAGCACAAAAGAGAGAGAGAGTGGTAGCACTAAGGAGCAAGAAAACATCCGTGTAGAGAGAGAAAGAAGAATGGAAAGGTCCAGAAGAGAGCTATGCTTGTATGGCTGTGGTGGGCAAATGGTGCAGCCTAAGCAACAGCCGTGTGTAAATATCTGTAAGAGTTGGCATAAGAATTTGTGTTTGTGCTTGGTCACTACCGGAGCTGTCCACAGCCATAAGAGGACAGGGACTGAGGTGAACTGCCTTAGTCGACGGGCACTGGGACATACATAAACATTAACATCCTGTAGGGGGTGTTTTTTTTTTAAGTTTTTACCAAATCAATTTATCATTTATCAAAAGTTTTGTCTAATGTTAGTATGTAGATCAAATTACTTTGTTTAGTTATCAGTCATTGTCTAGTCAGCCTTATCTAAATCCAAGATGATCATCAGTGGTTTGGTACATGAACTTTGTTTTACCAAATAACCTGTTTATCTTACCAATATTGACTAACGCAATAGAGCCAATTCTGGTTTTACCAGAATTGAAATGACCAGTCTGAAGTTTCCAGTCTGCCTGACCATATGATTGTCAGTGGTTTGGTACATGCCGTCCATGACATATTACACTGCATAAAATGGTTAATTTCCATAAAACTATTATATTAACTTACACAACTGTTAATGAACATTGATTAAACATACTGATAAAGTGTTGCTAATGGTCTTTTTTAAGCAACTTTTAAATGTCTGTGTCCCCTGGGATACGTTGACCTATTAGGGTATACAAATCTTTTTTTTTTTTATAATGTTCCAAATTTGTTGTCAGTGACACATGCTTATATACCCCTCTAACATAAATAACATTAGTTACAATTATGTATGTTATGTCATTTTAACCCTCAATATCTCTACAATGTATTGCTCTTCTCAGAGAAACAGTCATGGCATGAGAGTGGTAGAGGGCCCACTTAAAATAAAACCTTTTTGACTCAGGCAGTGGTGATGAAAGTGATAATGAAGAAGTTGTAGTTAAGCAGTATTGAGAGATAGATGCAGAAGATTACAACAGTTCTCCAGAGCATGTGGAAGAGGCAAGAAAGGGAATACCCAAAAGAGCATTTAGGTGACGATGACAATAATAGGGTTTTTTTTTATTGTAGGACATTTTGTGATATTTGATAAATGAATGAAAATGAATACAATTTCCATTACTGACTGTTTAAGGGTTAAGGACAGAAAAGTGTTTCAGTGCATCAGTTCCAGGTAAACAATTGAACTTTGTTTTAGCAAATAACCTGTTTATCTTACCAATATTGACTAACGCAATAGAGCCAAAGTAAACTTGGGTTTTACCAGAATTGAAATGACCTCCAGTTTCCAGTCTGCCTGACCATATGACATAAATATGTGTCGGTGAGAGAGTTTATTTATGTGACACCACACACATAAACATTTGTTTATATAATACACATCTCAAGTTTGTATTTCTGAGGAAGTTGTCACTGTGTTTTTTTTCTGCCATCAATCTACTTAAAAAAAGGGGGGGGGGGGGGGGGTTCTAAAACTTTTTGTCATTCTTTACGGTGGTACAGTGGAGAAGGCAATTAATCTCTGGGATGGATCTACCGATCTTTTTTATTATGCCATAATATTGAGATTATTCACGACCATGAG
>CM059273.1:14981479-14986479 GCA_030347295.1 Setipinna tenuifilis
TACAGCTTGTTTGGTGCAACACTGTGAAAATGTCCCCCGCGCAAGCTACCACTATGCGATGTTCCCCACCCCGTGTTCCCGACATAAACGCACATACCGTCATGGCGGTAAATTAAAATGTTTTATCATATAATTAAAAATTACCGGTATACCGGTGCTAAAGGTATACCGCCCAGCTCTAGTATATACCCCCAATGCCTATTCACTGTTCACAAGCAATCAAGACTGAACACAAATCAAAGTACCACAAAGACAGAAGCCCTGTATGAGCTTATCATTCACAATTGAGAATACTGTCTTCCTAGAAACAAAATAATGAAATACAAATATATGCTTATGGATGTATGACACACACACACACACACACACACACACACACACACACACATACATACATGAGCAAACAGAGAGAGAGAGAGAGAGAGAGAGAGAAAGAGAGAGTGCGTCAGTGAAAGAGAGAGTGGGAGAGAGAGAAAGAAAGATACACAAATAAAACATGAACAGGGAAAAGAGGAAACTACTTTTTTGCGCATCTCTCTGTCCTCTAGGGAGTAAATTAGTAGCTTTTTACGGCATTGATTTATGTAAGAGAAGAGAAGAGAATGCAGCTCCTCCAAGTTATCTGGGAATTTAAAGTAGGGCAAAGAACAGAGTGCAGAAAACAGAGGGAGAGATTGGGGTTGCGTTGGATTGAGCATGATTGTCACTCTAAGTGGAGAACATACATGTTGCTGCTGACATGCTTGGGTCTCAGGTATGCTTGGTTGTCTAAATGTGTGTGTGTGTGTGTGTGTGTGTGTCTGTGTGTGTGTGCGTGTGTGTGTTCCTTGTCAGTGTATAACACAGTAATAACTATGCAATAAACCAGTGGCAATATTAAATAATAAAATAGGGATATATTTCTGTGTTTTAATCTGTTTGTAAGAGTGAGCATGTCTGTGTAAAAGAGAAAGAGGAAATGTCAATAGTTCTTTTTAAGAGAATTTCACTTGAAGTGATGGCTGAAAGTTTTGCCCATACATTTCCTTAACAACATTAGTAAGTAAGTGCTATAACACATAACAGGCCTGACCTTAAGTCTCCTCTCAAATCTGCATTCACTTATGAGACCTCTGCTGACAGTCAGTGTTCCATATGGCCCAGAAATGTAATTAGTCTGGACAACAGAGGACAGTGCAAGAGGCCAAAAACAAACAAACAAAAAAAAAACAGATAAAAAATTAATAATAAAACTGAGACTGAATATAACTCCATAAATTAATAAACAGTCCTGAAGCCATGAAGCCCTCGTTCAGAGTACTTTGGAGAGTTTTGTTGTGTTGGCCAGTGCTTTTTTGTGTGCCAAAACAGAGTTTCAGAGCAAATATGTCTAATCTGGTATCAGGGGATGGGGAACTACTGACCATGCTGAATCACCACAGAAGGTCAGCTCAGGAAAACTGCCCTGTTGCTGGTGCTGTCACTTCTGTGATACTGTGTGTGTGTGTGTGTGTATGTGTGTGTATGTGAGTGTGTGTGTGTGTGTGTGTGTGTGTGTGTGTGTGTGCCCTGCTGATGTTTGACTGGGAGTGTGATCACAAGCCTGTTGGTTCTCATTAGTTTGTGCAAATGAACAGGCTGAATTTCCACACTAAATGAGATTCAGTAGCATCTAAACAGGTTCTGAATGAAGGAATGACTGAAGGAATGACTGAAGGAATAAATGCATGAATGAAAGAATGAAAGAATAAATGAATGAATGAATGAATGCATGGACGAATAAATGAATGAATGAATGAATGAATGGCTCAGCTAACAGGCATTTGTCCTCCTGTCTGGTCAGGGACCTGAAATACTCTGAGAGGTGCTGTGGAGGAAATCCTCACTGCAGACACGGATCATGCAACAAGGTCATGCCACACGCCATCATGGATTCCCTCCTGCAGTGGAAATAGAGGAGAGAAGAGGAGAGGAGAAAGGGGAGGGGAGGAGAGGATAGGGAAAGAAAGGAGATGCTAGGAGAGGGGAGGAGAGGAGAGAAGAGGAGAGAAAAAAAAGGGGAGGGGAGGAGAAGAGAGGGAAATAGAGAAGATGCTACAGTAGGAGAGGGGAGGAGAGGAGAGAAGAGAAGAGAGGAGAGGAGATTAGAGCAGAGGAAAGGAGAAGAGGGGAGGAGATGAGAGGGCAGGGCAGGGCAGGGAGAAAGAATAGAGGAGAGGAAAGAAGAGGAGATGGAGAAAGAGGACAGAACAGGGGAAGAGAGGGGAGGTGAGGGAGGAGCAGAAGGGGAGAGGGAAAGAAAGGAGAAGAAGAGAGGAGAGAGAACGGGAGGAGGTGGGAACAGCATGAGTGGTGTTAGCCAAATGCCAGTAGCATAGAGCGAGGCGCAGGGGCGAGGCAGGACTACACATGGCAAAGTAAATGAGATAGGACAGGCACGATGAATGCTGTATTTCATCACCACCTTCCTCCCATAACTTGCACTGAGAGTGCCATTAGGTATCACTTAAGTATCTGTCAAATGAAAATGACTCCACACGTGAACACCCATAAATTGGATGTCACGCAGAGTCAGGCTGGAGGAGTGGTGTGGTAGCAGCAAGAGAGGTATGTTGAAACACACTGCAAGAGAGAAAGAGAGAGACAGAAACAGAGAGAGAGAGAGAGAGAGAGAGAGAGAGAGAGAGAGAGAGACAGAGACCGAGAGAGAAAGAGAGAGAGGTGAAACCCCTGTGTGGTCAGGGAGGGAGAGGCAGAATGCGGTGCCATTTTTCTTCCATGGCTGAAAGGTCACACACAGTCGGTGTCAGAGAGTGGTGGTCCGGTCCACTTAAACAGCACCGCATGCAGCCCCTGGACCTACAGCACACCAGGGACGCTGACAGGGGGAGGGAGGGAGGGAGAGGACACACAAGCAAAGAGTGTTTGGGCGTGGGTGGAGGTTGGAAAATAAGGCGTTGCACAGATGCACTGTAAGTAAATTAGGTAGTATTGCTTCAAAAGTCAAGCATCTAACAAGATGTCAAAAACACCTGACAACTGGCACTGAGGCAGAACTGAATCAAGTGGTGTTATAAAGTCTTATAATGTCCTTGGTTATGCTGTTCTTTGAAATGTTTTATTTTGCTGTTCATTTTGACCAGGAGTTTCTGACAAAAGAGTTACTGTATCTAAATGGGCCTCCTGGAAAAATGAATGAATGAATGAATGAATGAATAAATAAATGAATGAATGAATGGACAAACAAAAGAATGAACAAGTACATACATACATTCACTTACACACACGGACGACACACACAAACAAACAAACAAACACACACATATATTCAGTATATATGTACAAACACACACATGCAAACACATACTGTACATACATACTTACATACATACTGTACATGCACATATACATACATGCGTACGTACATACATACATACATACATACATACATACATACATACATACAAACATACATACATACATAAATGCTGCTATATCATACTTGCTTCTATATGTCAACTACAGTCAATAACCTGACTGTGACAGCAAGATCGTGTAATTGACAGCCAAATACACACACTTGCAGTTTAGACTATTGCGTTAATAAATTTGATTTTAGAAAAGGCAGTCATGTATGACTTTGACATTCTTAAATGTGATTTTTTAGTTTTTTTTGGTGAATTCCTTTGTGCTTTGGTAATGCTAACAAACTGACTTTTCATGTCAATTGAGTACATTCGAGTTTAGGCACAGAATCCTCCTTTCCTTGCAATCTGTTTCGTTCTGCATACTAAAAAGAAAATGTTTATAACTGAGCACAAATTAATGCACGCACACACACAAACACACACACACACATGCACACACACACGCACACACACACACTCAGAAAACAAAAAATGCACAGATCGGTCCTTGACTGCATTCTGCACAGTGTGACAGAGGGAGAGAGAGAAAGAGAGAGGGAGAGAAAGAGAGAGAGCAAAAAGGAGAGCAAAAAAGAAAGTGAGTTTGAGCTAATGAATTATTCATAAGTCTCCCTCGCTCTTGAGACTCCTGGTGCGAAATGCCTGAACAGAAATAAAATGGATAGAGAGAGAGAGGGAGAGAGAGAGGGAGAGAGGGAGAGAGAGAGAGAGAGAGAGAGGAGGGAGAGAAGAGGGGTAGGGGGGTGCAAATGAGTGATTGAATGCCCACATGTTGGCCTGCACCCCTGCTACCAGCTGTGGAAATATTCCATCTGCTTGGTGCACACACACACACACACACACACACACATTCACTAACTCACATGCACACACCACACACACTCACATATATACACACACACACGCACACGCACACACATGAATGCACACACTGACACACACACACCACTGCTATGAGGAAGAGGCAATTCAACTGTAAGAGTGTTTGAAGATGCAAGTATTGCATGAGAGATGAGTACAGTGGCATTACAGTGATGGATGTTATGGACAGTGTAGTTTTGCTTAATGAGAATTACACATCTTATTTGAAAGATTAATCAAGTTTGCATAAATAAATGTCTCATTAAAAATTCATATTTAAATTTTACAAAATTTCAAGTTTTTTTTGTTGCTCTGATTAAGCATTTCAAGAGAGAGAAATGAAAACTGGAAAATGTAATGAAAAATGCAAATACAGCATCCTCTCTTACCCCACCCAGCCCCCCAACCCCTAAAAGTTTATTCAGATAATCCACAATAACAAAATGAATGAAATAAAATATCCAAGTCATTCCCCTTCTCCAGCCAGCTATAGAAAGCCAAGATCCTGAGCACGCTCTATTTGAGCTCATGAATAAGGCATGTAGGCCTTCACGTCAGCCGAACTCCGAGCCCCCCCCACCCCCCCCCGAGACTTCCCTGAGCTGCCATGACGGCTTTAATCTGGAGAAGAACCCCTGTTCTCCGTGGCGGGAGGGTGGGGGTGGGGGGGAGTGGTAGTCACGCTCCTCTCGTAGCCACTCTCTGTGGAGTACACGCCTTGCCTGGGCCCCC
>CM059273.1:14996479-15016479 GCA_030347295.1 Setipinna tenuifilis
CAAACACTAATGTGAACGATGATTGAGCAAAAAAAAATATTAAGAGCTGCTGTAATAACTAATAGCTGTACTCTGTAGCATACTGTCCTGACTGTTTCACTTTAGTTTACTCTCAGGACGGCAGCCATGCTAACGCTAACACGTCGCATGAAGCCCGCATCCATAAAACATTTTAAGTGCATTCATTAAACATCATGACCTAGTATGCATTTCCATTAGAATACGTAATTGCTTAAGGTGCCTTTCGCTATGATATTTATGAGGAAATATTAGATGAGTAACACTTTACTTTGGAACTATATTTAAGACTGTGCATAATTCATTCAAGACATTTTTGGAGGTCATTAAAAAATAAATTCACAAGTTGTGCGTGCCAGCACTTGCGAGAAAGGTGATATGATCTAGCACTTTGCCATCGCATTTGTACACGTCCAGAGGGATGCGAGCCTACAGTACAACACTTTGAAAGGCAGCTGTCTTCAAAGTTATGACAGAATGATTTACAGCAATAGTGTAGTTTCCTGCAGACGTGCATTCTTTTCTACAACAACTGTTAAAGGGTATGCATAAGTCAAAATTCAAATGTCAAAGTCAAAGTCAGCTTTATTGTGAAACTCTATGTACAGGTCATAAACATAATATAAACATAGCAAAAAAGAAAAAAAAAACTTGCATATAATACAAATAAGTAAACACAAGATGTTGTGTAGAATTTTTTTAACTCAACTGATGTCATTTAAGCAGCAGCTATGCAGGTGTAAGATGGGTTATGTATATTTTCTCTCTGAATGTTTGTAAGGTTTGTTAAACACTCCAGACAACTTTTTTTTCCCGATTTTGCCAGAACAATGGCAACTAATGGACAAAGACACTGGACCAGAAATCGCCAACAGTTGGATCATAGCAGAGTGAAGGACACGTAACGTTTTCTATATCAGAAAATCACTGCTGCAGCTGATATTTCATGAAGTCAGAAGAACTTCTTGGAATTCTGCAGCTGTGTCTGCATCTGAGCTGGTTCAAGGTCCAGTGATGAGCCCCAACCATCTCTGACATGCTATACTGTAGGTTCTCTCCAGTTCACACAGTATCCACACCGAGACGGACAGGCTCGTTCATTCCAGCAGCTCCACGGAGGGGGATCCAGCTGAGTTCAGAGGCCGAGGAGGAGTTTGATATGGACAGCTCTTGGGCAGCAGCAGCAACAGCAGCCTCCTCCTCAGCTCAGCTCAGCTCAGCCTCAAACTTCACTTGGTTGTAGTAGTCTTCACAAGTTCACTTCCTGACCCAAATCTGCTCTGATACTGCATCAGTGTGTGTGTGTGTGTGTGTGTGTGTGTGTGTGTGTGTGTGTGTGTGTGTGTGTGTGTGTGTCTACGTGTGTGTGTGTGTGTGTGTGTGGATATGCAAATGCTGTACCTGGGCATGATATAGCATGTCTCTGTACACACGGTGACAGCAATAGTGACAGTAGCAGGAGATCATCTTAGTTGTGTATCTACTTGGTTGGCATGCCAAGGGCAAACTAGGATCTGGGGACTGGAGGAAGTTTTAAATAGCCCGCCGTCTAAGTAAACATACTGTGTCTATAGAATGTGCACCACACACACACACACACACACACACACACACACACACACACACATAAACACACATACACACACGTGTCCTAGATAATGACCGATTTTCCAATTAAACCAGCATGGACCCCATCCGGATACAATGCAGGCCTGTGCCAGATCTCCATTTTCCAGTCTCCTATTCCCTTCTGTCTTATTTTTGATCATGTATAGGCTTGTAGGGATGGTGTTGCCAAGCAGCTACACCTTTGTGTTGACTTTCAAGGGACACTACTGGAAGGAAGGACCCAAAAGCAGAGGAAGGAGGAAGCAGCCCAGGGGTGTGGGGGTGTCCTTGGATATCGCCTGTGGGCAATGCTAATGAGACAGGAAGTGCCAATGGCGACTGGGACTCTCAGACAGGTGGGTGGTAGAAAACAACCATGGGGGAAAAAAATAGTTGAAAAAACCGTGAAAAAAAAAACAATGTTAAAAAAAAAACAGCCAGGCATTCAGCACATAAATTACAACCTGTCTCACACAATCAGGAAAATCGTGAATGTGAAACCTCAGTGTGTGTTGGTGTGTGTGTGTGTCTTTGTAAGAGCATATGCGCTCCTCAGCCTAAGGCAGAGACGAATAAAATCCTGAAAGAAAGCAGTTACAACATCCAATTTTATGGAGGGGCTTGGAGCCAGTGGTAAGGAGTGGGCAAATGAGGATACTGCTGTTAACTCCTCCATTTTTAGACTGAGGTGTGTGTGTGTGTGTGTGTGTGTGTGTGTGTGTGTGTGTGTGTGAGAGAGAGAGAGAGAAAGAGAGAGAGAGAAAGAAAGAGAGAGAGAGAGGGACAGAGACAGAGGCGGCAAGCAAAACACAGAGAGAAAGTGTGTGTGTGTGACAGAGAGAGAGAAAGAGTGGGAAAGAGAGAAAGAGATATACAGAGAGTGAGCAACTGATAGAGAGAATGTGTGTGTGTGTGAGAGAGAGAGACAGAGAGACAGAGAGAGAGAGATAGAAAGAGAGAGAGAGAGGGAGGGAGAAAGAGAGAGGGAGAAAGAGAGGTGATAGAGCATGAGGGAGATGGGGACGGGGGTGTAATGAAAGACAGGATGTTGAATGTCCGCGAGAGCATGTTGAAATGGGGGAAATTGTGTTTGTTGTAGAGGGGGAACATAATGGCAGCGTCTAATTGGGCAGAGCCTTGATACCCCATTAAGCCCAATCACTGAAACCAGAGCAGGAGGGAAACAGCTGTTGAGAGAATAGAGGGGGGGGAAGAGAGTCAAGAGAGAGAGAGAGAGAGGGAGAGAGAGAGAGGCGAGAGAGAGGGGGAGGAGAAAGAAGGAAAGACAGCAATGGAGCAAGGAGGGATGATGGAGCGAGCAGGTGAAGAGGGGATGGAGGATGGAGTAAGTGTCACGAGCACCCAGGGACAGAAGAGGGGGGAGAGAAAGAGAGAGAGAGAGAGGTTGACAGGGGGAGGGGAGAGAGAGAGAGAAAGAGAGAGAGACAGAGAGGTTGACAGGGGGAGGAGAGAGAGAGGGAAAGAGAGAGAGGGGTTGATAGGGGGAGGAGAGAGAGAGGGGGGGGGGGTTGATAGAGGGAGGAGAGAGAGAGAGAGAGAGGGGGGAGTTGATAGAGGAAGGAGAGAGAGAGAGAGAGAGAGAGAGAGAGGAGTTGATAGGGGGAGGAGAGAGAGAGAAAGAGAGAGAGGGGTTGATAGAGGGAGGAGAGGGTGTGCGTGTGTTTGCGGCAGAGGTTAGAGGGAGACGAATGAGCAGATAGATACAGACTGACGGCGCATTGAGCTCTCAACAACTCTCATTACGCCATCTGCCTACGGTGGCCCAGGCACACACACACACACACACACACACACACACTCCCCTGGGCGAGAGGTTACATGCAGCCACACTCTCCCCTGAGCTGCTAAACACACACACGCACACACACACACAAACACACACACACACACACACTCTCTCTCACACACACACACACACACACACACACATGCTCTCTCCCTCTCCCTAGTAGAGTCACAGAGCGAGAAACACTCAATGTCCCAGGTGTATTGGAACGTATCTTGTGAACACACACACACACACACAGACACACACACACACACACACACACACACACACACACACACACACACACACACACACACAATCCTCCATGGAAGGGAATACACGTACTTGTACAATACACTCTCCCATGAGCAATCCTTTGTCGTTGTTGACAGTGAAAACACTCAATTCTTTTTTTTTCCACTGTATTTTTTATTCAAGAAAGCAGAAGTAATATGCATTTAGGTACAATTTCTTGAATTGGATACGTTTTCAAACCCCCCCCCCCCCCCCCCCCCCCCCCCCAAACAACCCCCACCCACAACACTCATATACTGCTGTGAAAGGTAAAAAAAAAAAAATAATAATAATAATAATAATAATAATAATAAAATAAAAATAAAATAAAAATGACAGACAATTGGGGCATTATCTGCTCATAAACATGTCAATAGTCATATAGTATATCTCATATCTCAGGGCGCCATAGGCTTATGGAAGGGTTTTAAGATTTTTAAAGTACTCAATCAAAGGGTCCCACATCTTGTGAAATTGTCTTGTTGAACCTCTAGTAAAGTATTTAATTTTCTCTAATTTCAGGAAAAACATTAACTCAGTGAGCCAGACAGACACTTTGGGTGGTTCAGGGGATTTCCAATGTAAAACTATATTTCTGCGGGCTATCAAAGATGCAAAAGCAAAAGCATTCATCTTGTCAATGGTTAGCGTGTGCTCGTCAACCAACTCTCCAAAAATGGCCATATCTGCAGATGGTTTTACTTTGGTGTGAAATGCATTGTTTAGAGTTTTACAGATAGATGACCAAAATTCAGTTAACTTGGGGCAGTCCCAAAACATATGGGTCATATTTGCTGGAGCAGAATTGCAGCGCTCACACCTGTCATCAATGTTATCATACATTTTTGAGAGTTTAGACTTAGTGTAGTAAATTCTATAAAAGACTTTGAACTGTATCAGGCTAAGCCGGGCACAGGACGATGTTCCATTAATTCTTTCCAGAGCACGTTCCCAGAAGTATCCAGGGATTTCAAAGCCAAGTTCTTCAGTCCATGCAGTTCTTAGCCCATCTAGTGATGTTTCCTGAAGGGAGGTTATTATATTGGAGATATGTGCAATATGCCTCCCCAAGTGCATAGGATGACGCAAGATCTTCTCAATTCCTGAGTCTGCTGGGAAATCAGGGAATGTTGGACTCTGGCTTTGAATAAAATGGCGGACCTGGAAATATCTAAATAAATCAGATTTTTGTAAATGGAATTTGGCAGAAAGGTCATTGAAATTGGCAAAAATACCATCTATATAGAAGCAGTGACAAGCACTCAAGCCATTCCTTCTCCACATAGTGAAGGTATGGTCTATTTTGGCGGCAGGGAAAAGGTGATTATTACAGATAGGGCTATATATAGAAAATTCTTTTAGTTTGAAGTGTTGTCTGAATTGTGTCCATATCCTCAGGGTAGCAGATACCACAGGGCTAGAAGTGAATTTGGAGGGTGACAGTGGCAATCCAACAGTGACCAAAGCAGGAAGTGAGGTAGAGGAGCATGAGTTTGCCTCAATCTTACACCAATCCGGCTGCGGATTCTGGTACCAATATATGATTTTTTGAATATTAGATGCCCAGTAGTAGTTTCTCATATTAGGTAGTGCCATGCCCCCCTTATCCCTTGGCCTTTCTAAAAACTCTCTACGTATTCTCGCATTTTTATTTGCCCAAAGAAAAGATGAAATTAATTTATTTAAAGATTGGAAAAAGGATTTTGACAAAAATATAGGAAGACATTGAAACAGATATAAAAAACGGGGTAAAACATTCATTTTTATACAGCTAACTCTACCTGGCAGAGATAGATATAGGCCAGACCATCTCTTAAAATCAGCTTCTAATTTGAGCAAGAGGGGTTTGAAGTTATTTTCATAGAGATCTGGGAAGGCACGGGTGATGTGTATGCCTAGATATTTAAATCCAGACTTTGATACATGGAAGGGGAGCGCGTTGTCTGGTAACTGAAGGGCCAACTGATTAATGGGAAAGCATTCACTCTTAGAGAAATTTAATTTGTAACCAGAGAAAAGTCCAAAGTCATTAAGGATGTTGACAATAATAGGGATGCATGTTATTGGATCAGAAATATACAAAAGCAAGTCGTCAGCATATAAAGAGATCTTATGTTCGGTTCCAAACCTGCGTATACCAGAAATGTAGGGGGTTGTCCTAAATTTTATTGATAAAGGTTCAATAGCTATTGCGAATAGTAGTGGGCTCAGGGGACAGCCTTGGCGGGTACCCCTTGAGAGAGAAAATAGTTTGGATGGTATTTTGTTAGTAGTTACTGATGCCTTAGGTGATGTGTACAATAAACGTATCCAGGATATGAAGTTCGAGCCAAAGCCAAATTTCTCTAATACAGTAAATAAATAAGTGAATTCCACCCGATCAAATGCTTTTTCAGCGTCCATGGAGACAACGACTTCAGGAGTCTCTTTGGATGCAGGGGAGTGAATAACATTGAGAAGTGTACGGATATTAGTGAAAGACTGGCGACCCTTTATGAAACCAGTTTGTTCTGCTGAGATGATAGTGGTGGTAACATTCTCTAGTCTTGAGGCTATCAGTTTAGCTAAGATTTTAACATCCACGTTAAGCAAAGATATAGGTCGATATGACCCACAATCGTTCGGGTCCTTGCCTGGCTTTAAAAGAAGTGAAATGGAAGCCTCTGTCAGAGTTTGTGGTAAATGTTTCTGATCAAAAGAGTGGTTAAACATTTCAAGGAGCAAGGGGGCGAGTTGAGAAGAGAACTTTTTATAGAACTCAACGGTGTAGCCATCTGGCCCAGGTGACTTGCCATTCTGCATTTTGCAAATGGAGTCAACTACCTCCTGTAATTTAATAGTTTCTTCAAGGCTGTCTTTGGCTTCTATATCTACTTGTGGGAAATGAATGTTGTGTAAGAAAGTCATCATGCTAGATTTGTCCTGTGGGGCAGAAGATGTGTATAAGTTGAAATAGAAATCTCTAAAAGTGTCATTTATCTCTATTGGGTCTATGGTCAAGGATTGTGATATGGTACGTATCTGAGGTATTAAGCGTGATGCAGACTGGCATTTCAGTTGGTAAGCCAGAAGACGACCTGCCTTATCTCCATGTTCATAATAGTTTCCCTTTAACCAAAGCTGGTGTTTTTCTGTTCTTTCTGTTGACAATAAATCATATTGGGCTGTCAGTGCAACTCTTTCTTTGTATAGCTCAGGAGTTGGGGTGATGGAATATTGTTGGTCAATGTGTCTTATTGATTTCAGTAGTTCGTTTTCCTTTTGTTTTCTCGCTTTGCTGCATGAAATAGAATAAGAAATAATCTTCCCTCTTATAACAACTTTAAGCGTTTCCCATAATATGGATGGGGATATGGAGTCAGACCTGTTAAAGTATATGAACTCATCTATAGCTTTACCAATGAATTCACAGAAGCGACTGTCAGATAGCAGGGACCTGTCTAATCTCCAGACACTTGGTTGTGTGACATTTTGAGAGAAAGAGATATCCATGGACACTGGTGCATGATCAGATTCGACTATTGCATTATATTCAATCTTCTTTGTGAAAGGGAGAAGTGTCTTATCAATGAGGAAAAAATCAATACGGCTATACGTGTGATGGACATGTGAAAAGTAGGAAAATTCCTTTTTATGAGGATTAAAGAACCTCCAAGGGTCAACACAGCCTGCTCTGTCAGTAAACTCACCAAGAGCTAAAGACATTTTAGAGCGTGCCAAAGTCCTGGGGCTGGAGCGGTCTAAAGCTGGGTCCATACATGTGTTGAAGTCGCCAGCTATTATAAGCTTATGTCTGTTTAAATTTGGGAAAAGAGAGGTGAGTTTATGTATGAAGCCAACATCATCCCAGTTTGGGGCATAGACACTTGCTAGTATTACTGGAGTGTTAAACAGCAACCCAGATACGATCACAAATCGCCCTTGGGGGTCTGAGATGGTTTTAGATGGTGTAAACAATATTTTTTTATGGATCAGGATGGCAGCCCCCCGTGATTTATTATTGAAGTTAGAATGGAAACTCTGTCCTATCCAGTTCTTCTTAAGCCTGATATGGTCTGCTATTTTCAAATGTGTTTCTTGTAATAAAATGATTTCTGCATGTAGTCTTTTTAAATGAGAAAAAATCTTCGCCCTTTTATTAGGCCCATTCATTCCTTTTACGTTCCAGGTAATGAAACGTGTTGGCATTACACCTATATCCGCCCTGCCATTATTTATGTTATGCGTCATGTGACATGTTAAAAAATAAAAAGTGAGATGTGCTCCCCAAAACGTCTGTCAATACCAAACAAAAACTAAGTAAATAATATAAAAAAGCAGTATAAAATCCCTGTTCAATAGGAGAAAACAATGATGTCCCCTCAGGAATAACCCTCCCATTGACCCCAAACATAATAAATCCTATGCCTGCCCCTGGAACATGGGCAGACTGCAGGCTCTCTTCTAACTCCTGAACCTTCCGGTACACCCTCTTCTTCTAAACTGTGAAGAGCCTGTGACCCTTTAGCATTGATAACTGGTAGTAAATGAAACCATATTCAAGTTAAAATTCAATTGAAAAAGCACACCGAGAAATATGCTACCGACGATACTGCAGTCACGTTCTCTGTTAAATCAAGGAAAAGTAGTCTATGATCGTCGGCAGACATTGGCAAAGCCACGTCTAACATGTAAGCTAGACGATAAGAATGAAGTGAGAAAAACAGAAAAAAAGCAGGTAGACTTAAGGCACTTACCAGGGAAAAATGAAAGAAAGAAAGAGAACAAAAAGAGTCAGTTAGATACCCGTAGTCCTTGTCGTAGCCAAATAGTTAACTAAAACACGCTGGTTAAAGTTCCTGATCACTGACATGTCAAAACGTCCTTCGAGCTGAAAAGCGGTCTCCCTCCATTAGGCGCGTGTGAACTATCCGTATCAGTCCACCATACTAGCCACCTGTCGATCGTAATAATCCCGTGCCTCCTTTGGTGTGTCGAAATTGAATGTCTTTCCCTTGTGGAAGACTCGTAGTACAGCTGGATAACGCAGGCGGAATTTGACACCCTTTTGGTAGAATGCTTGTTTAACGCCGTTGAAGTCAGCGCGTTTTCGAGACAGGGCAGGGCTGTAGTCTGGATACATTCTCAGTGTAACACCTCGATAGGTGATTGTGTTCTGTCTTGCCCATTGAAGTAATCGCTCCTTCTCCTGGTGACTTTGGAAACATACCAGGAAGGGTCGCGGTGTTGGATGGTCCTCTTGGCTGGATTTCGTGCCCACTCTGTGTGCTCGCTCCAAAACTGGAGCGGAGGCAAACAGCGCATGGTCGCTATCGCCGCTAATCTCCATAAACAAGTTCGCCACAAAGTTAACTGTACTGTCCACACCCTCGCTGCCCTCTGGAACATTTATAATCCTCAAGTTATTGCGGCGTGATCTGTTTTCTAAATCTTCGATTCGGTCCAGCAGTGCCGCATTTTGGGTTGTCAAAACTTCCGCAGCTGACTCTAGTGCACATATCTTGTCAAAATGTTCACCTGTAAGAGATTCTGCCGCCGTCAGACGTTGTTGCACAGAGTTCACATTTTCTGTCAAAGCATTCACTGTAGTCTGTAACGGCACCAGTGATTCTTGAATAAGGGTAGAAATATCTTCTTTTAAACTTTCTCGCTGCTTGGCCAATTCTGTCACCAGCTGAGACATGGTTATTCCGTCGCTTTTGGAAGGGCTAGCTTCTGATGCCATGATGGTGGATAGCTTACTAGCCAACGTGTGCTTGGCCTTCGAAGAAGTTTGTTTGGGTTTTGAGGTAGGCATTCGCTGCTCGGGGTTGTTTAATTCTGTAATGTACGTTAATCACACCATTCCCATGGTAAAGGTATTACATTTGGTCACATAAGTTGCAAATTCGGTCGGAGCTCTTCACACACGCTGCCTACTCCGCCATGACCCAAACCGGAAGTGAAAACACTCAATTCTATAAGATACAGAATGTACACTTGATATACAGAGAGTGAGCAGACATCCTTTCTCTCTCTCTCTCTCTCTGTCTCACACACACACACACATGCACACACACACACGCACACACACACAGACACACACACACCTCTGTTACACTATTCTTCAACCCATTATCAAGGGAATGACAGAACCATGGCATGAATATGTCATGGCAGTTGCTGTACGCTTTTATATGTTGGTGTCAGATCCTCTCCAGCTAATGCCTTGTGTTACTGCCATTGTTATGACTCTGTCGTCATGTTTGAAACTATGATATGCATGTGACCCATTTGATCTTAATGCCATCTCACATTATGAGAAATGTCAGTGACAATGGCAATATGAAACGCTATGAAATGAAAATCATATTCTCCTGTCAATCTTATGTTGGGTGGTTGAAGCACAATGCTGTATGGCAGATAGCTTTAGTGTAATAAGAATACATTACTCTGAGGAAGGAAACTCATGTCACCACACATACACACACATACACACACACACACACATACAGACACACACACAAACACACAAACACACCATTCAGTACATATTCCACCATTTAATAGAATTTTAAATAAGAATTTTAAAACAATATTTTCCCCTAATAACTAATTCAGATTCTACTAAGAAACATAGCCTAAAGCTCATTCAGATTCCACTAAGAAGCTCTCAGCACAAGAAATAATACACAGACAAAAAGTGCACACACCAATTGATTTCTCTCATGTGTCAACTCGTGGTAAATCAATATTAACCTTAATAGCTGTTACCTGACTTCCAAAAAATGCCGACTTACTCATTAGTATTTTATTGTTACATATGTGATGCATGGTAGAACCATCTAGATCATTTAGGGTGTCACACAAGAAGAAAGTAAACACAGTGTAAAAAAGAACTTTAAATTTCAAGGAAACATTATGCACTAAGATTTTAAAATTTTACCAATGATTCACCAATGATTTTATGAACTACAATAACACTGCTGAACGTTTTTAATAACTTTTAATTTCTCATGCAGCCAGTGTAGTGTTGGTGGTGGTGTTCACAGAACTATTCCCAATTCATCATTATACTATACATACTTTTTCCATTGGTGTGAAAAAAAGATCACACCACAACAAAATTCAATCTCTGCAGTTAGCCCACCACACACACTACCATGCTGTCTTATCGCGTGGTGTCACAGGTCTGGGTCACATTCCCAGATCTACTATCCATCGAATTATCCATAAGGTCGCACAGTTCATTTGGGACAGTTTGTACAGAGCCATATCCATTCCAAGCCTGGGAAATCTGGACACTGTGGGTCATGGATTTGGTCAGCTTTCTGGGACACCCATCCTCAATAAAGCTGTTGGTGGTATTGATGGCTCTCACATTCGGATCAAGCCCCCATCACTACAGACTAGTCACTAGACTATTTAAATGACAAAGGTTTCTATTTAATAGACATGCAGGCAATTTGTGATTTCTCAAGAAAGTTCTTTGACGATTTTGTGGGCTATCCAGGGTCTGTTATTTCATTCTGGGAGATGGTGGATACCGCTGTTTAGAAAGACCCAAATCTGCATCATCACAAACTACAGGGAAGTGGTAAAATGGCAGAGGAAGTTCAACTGCCACCACTTAAATGGGTGCTTGATTGTAGAAAGAGCCTTTGGCATTATGAAAACCCACTGGAAGTCTACACTTTTCAAGGCTCTGGAGTCAGATCTACATGTTTATGTCATTGTGCATTTTACATGTGTATAGTAACAAAAAAAGACATTTTATTTGCTTGGAAAGCCTGCTGGGCAGTTATTTTCCCCTCCAGGCCGACCTCTTTGACTGCTGTCCTCCCACAGGCACTAATGAACATTATAGGGTGAAGATACACAGGGCAACTGTAACGTTGCCAGGCAACAACATGACAGAATCGTGATGTTCTGATTGGGTGATCACGAAAAGTTACCTGCTGAGAACTTCGGTTCTCCTGACAAAAATGTGTTGACTATGATTATTGGTAAAGCTCCCAAACAACATGTGTAAGTAGTGTTGCTTGGCAACACTGCTTAAAAAGTTGCCTAGTGTACCATCAGCTTTAGGGTGTGTGAGAGCGTTATCAGAAATGACCATGGCTGTACCCACCCACCATCCAGCAACTGGGTTACTCTCTCCCAGTGTTGTTTGGAGGCAAACTTCATTTTGGTAAACTGATCTTCACTGTCAGGCCTGAACTTAATTAGGGCTTTGGTCTGCTCGACAGTCCCGGCTGAGATACAGTATAACCACGAGAGACACAAGTGGCCAGCAAATTCAAAAAATTTACAGGACAAAACAAGTAAACAGTGTGGCAAACAGGCACGATGACAAATGCTTATCCCAGCTATGCTGCTTTTGTGACCGTATCAATTCATTCATGTGCGTGTAAACGCAGAGACTAACGTTAAGATAGACATGGAGATAAACCTCACAACTGGGATAAACTGTTCAAAAGCCGTCATACATAATCATCTTAATTTACATTACTAACATCTATCCACATGGGAGGCCCTTGAAGCTCTCTGGGCAGATTTATGCACTGTGAAAACTTTGTAATGTTGTAATATTTATGTTTTAACGCAAAGGTACAGAATTCAATTGTATTTACTCCGTCTGTTATAGTATATTCTAGAACTCCCCACAATAGGAGAAAATCTGAATATAGTGAGACCATATAGAAACTTTTTTTATAGTTTAAGCCTTAAAATACCCCGCCCACATGCCATTTTAATAGGTTTACTGTATGTATTATGGAATTATTACTGCATTTTAATCAATATTTATATGTTACAGTATAGTTTTCATAAATTACAATATTGTTCTGACAAACTTTTCTTTAGCATGCATAGTCACATAGACACATGCATATATAAATGTTAAAAATCCGCTATAGTAGGACTACGCAAGGTGAACCGCAATAAAGCCTAACAGGGGATCACTGTATTTCCATTTGTGTAGCTCTTCTCCAGAGGTGGTCGCCATCTTTCTTTTTCGCTGGTTGAGTTTGCAAAGTATCCCGGGTAATTTTTTTTATTTTCCACTATGTTCGAAGTCTGGCCTCCCCCTGATTTAAGAGGTGGTTTTAAGGATTAAAAAGCACTCCCTCTTGCTCTAGAAAGTATCGGGTCATAACAATGAGTGCGAGAGCCAAAAACGAGTGGAAGTGGTAGAAATGGGACAGTCTCCTGTGAACAGTGCAGCTCCTCTTATTCTGTCATATACACTACACACACCTGCAGACAGTGTCTAGCACTGAGCCAGCCAATACACACCACCTTCACACACCTATACCCAGGACCCAGTTGTCACACACACACACACACACACACACACACACACACACACACACACACAGGAGAGAGAGGGGGGGAGAGGGAGAGTTGCCTCTTGTATCCTATCAGACATAATACCACAACATCCACTCCTCAACTTCTCTTTAACTTTTCAGGTTACAAAAAAACTGTGTATTGCTGTGTGTGTGTGTGTGTGTGTGTTTGTGTGTGTGTGTGTGTGTGTGTGTGTGTGTGTGTGTGTGTGTGTGTGTAAAATGGAGATGTCGGTGCAGGTGGGAGAAGGGGTGGTGGGTATTGTCAGGTTCCTCATTGAAGGCGATGAGATGAGAACAGCAGCTCTGGAGGCTGGAGGCTTCTCTCCAGCTAAATGAAGACAGCAGCAATAAGGCAGGAAACAGGATGAGCGGCTAAATTTAATCTGGAGGCCCTTTTACAGCTTGAGTGGCAGCATTAGGACCAGATTAGCCCATGAAACTGATACTCCCCACGCACCCCCGACACCAACACCGCCAGGCCCCTCTGATTTCTCACCAGCTTCTCTTGCATGGCTTCTCTTTTTTTCCTTTTTTCCCTTCTAGATCATTCTCATTCTCACCATCACCACCAACACCACCACCACCCCAACCCCAACCCAACCACACCTCACGAATTCTGTTATTTATGCCGGTTTTTCCCAGACTGGCTAAATTGACATTCTGAGAGTTTCTGGTGGGAAAAGGATGCGAGATGTGGGTTTAATGCCCCAGTTTTTTGCAATCAATGATCGAGATGAGAATAAGCACAGCGGAAGGCTGCTGACGGTTTTATTTTTTAATTAGTCATCAGCAGGGGTGAGCCTAAGTGATAGCGCTCCCAGATATCTTCAATAACGCATCAGCCAACACTCACCGCCACCGCTGGCTGGACAGAGCTTTCGGGCCAGAACCAAATTAAAATCTGCTCATCAGCAGGTCCGGTCTGTACAATACAACATGCTGACAAGGATGCTGCAGACTCGTCTCTGTAATGGAACATGAGGGCTGCTGACAACTATTACAAATTCTGTTTTGCCCTTATGAGTGTTGTGATTTAGGAGGGTGTGGGGTGGTGGTGGGGGGGGGGGGGTGGGTCAGGTAGAGGCAAAGGGAGCACCTGATATAAGAGCTTAAACTTCGCCTCATTTGTAACGTTGGCTTGGCAGGAGAAAGGGGGCTCCACTGGGAGTTGTAGGAATCCCAGCTTGAGAGTCTGGCTGTGTTGCTAAAAACGTCCTTGAACAGGATAGCGAACTCCCGCATCTCCCAGTGGGTCGGGTTGTGTATTCCCATGCAGGCTATGTCAGCGCTAACTGCAAGGCCCTGTTAGTGTTCTGGTTTGAGCAAGAAGAAGACACAGCAGCATGTAGCAGCGTTTACAGCAGGGCATAGCATCACAATCCTTTTTAAAAATTGGCATGAATGCAAGAAAGAGAGGGAAACAGAAGAAAAGAAAGAGGAGGAGTAGGTAGGAGAAAAGCTGGATTACTGTTAACTGTGACTGGCACGGGGGCCTTATTGCTTGCAGGTCATGTTCATGGCCGTGTCAGTGTTTGCAAAATAAGATTAGCGGGAAATCCAATAAAACACTGCCGCTATTGAACGCCTCTGACACCAAACAGGGCCAAATCCACTTTAAGCCCGGGTGTCACAGCTAAAAAAAATTATCATTCGATGCACACATAAACTGCCTTAAAAGTCAGAGGTGGTTGTGGTTTTTCTTGGGAGGTCACGGCATGAGAATGCTAACACTGCTGTCCTGTCCCACTAGCACCCCTGCATGACAAAGTGGATGCTATGTGAAACAGTAAATAAGCAGAGAAAGCTCCATTGCAAATGCAAGACACATCAGGTTCAGTTTTTAATGTGTCAACTGTCTTTTGCCAGGAAAGGAGTCTGCCTAGTGCAAGTTCATTTCAAGTTAATCTCAGCCAGGAGCTCTCAGTATAAATGTAGCCTGATTTGTGTCTGCTTCCTTCAGTGTCTTAATGTGCCTTTATTCAGCAGGGTTTGATATACACCATGTCATTCAAATGAAAGTCTGACTGCGTGAGAGAAGAACCACCTGCCCCCCTCTCCCAGACCCTGGACTCCCTGGATAGCCTGTGGCGTGCTGTAATACAGCTGAATTTTATCACAAGACACCCTTTTTATTCTTAAATCCAGACTAAAATTTCTTAACTAAAGCTCTCAAACCTTCACCTCTTCCTGTTTTTGTCAGGTTTCTCTTGATTGCCTTTTCATCTCTCCTTTTATGAAATTGAGGCCTTGACATAAATAAAGTACTCACGAAAGGAAAAGAAATTAGAGCACATGTAAAGCACTGTAGTGTACCAGCAAGATCCCTGAAGCACATTGTTGATTATGATTATGGAGGTTGATTATGGACACATAGGAATATGCATCAGAAAACAACAACACAACAGGCCCAGAAGAAGAGGAGTTCGCCTCAGACCTGGCTTTCACCCTAAGGGTGACATCGATATTGTCTAGGCAGAAGGGATGTAGCAACTGACCCCCTAAGTGTTGTCTCGGGCCCACCCCAGTGCATTATGGGAAACCTAGACCAACCTAGAGTTTGTAAACTGTATTTTTGTCATTTTGTTTTGTATGTATGTATGTATGTATGTATGTATGTATGTATGTATGTATGTATGTGTGTATGTATGTATGTATTGTATGTATGCATGTATGTGTGTATGTATGTATGTATGTATGTATTGTATGTATGCATGTATGTGTGTATGTATGTATGTATGTATGTATGTATGTATGTATGTATGTATGTATGTATGTATGTATGCCTAATTCACTGTTTTTAAAACTTGTGTCTTCTCTCTACCTTATAGTTGGTCCTTGCCTGCATATTCTTACTGCGTGAAAACATTCATCTTCATCATCATAACCCATAACAGCAAATTGCAACCAATAACTATGTATCTTTCGCAGACGAATTCTACTTACTCAAATCGCCTCTCTCCATTTTGCTCAGCACTCCACTTATTGCAGGATGTAGTTTCTTTCCCCACACATCTATTTGCAGTCATCTTCTGCCTGCCTGTGGCAGCCCGCCCAGCCACCTGCCTGCTCCTGCTCCTGCCTCTCCTCTGCTGCTCTGCCCATAGCCACTGACCTGCCCTGCACCTGTGCCTTGTACCTGTCACATGCCGATGCCCACTTGACGGCTGTGCACTTGTTTCACTGCTGTGCTCCCCAGTCTCGCTGTTTGTTTTCCAGTTGTCCGTTCCCCACTGAATGCCATGCATTTGCATCTTCCGTGTTATGGTGCCTATGGTGGTATATGCTAGGTACTCCCATGGGAGGTCTATGCATCTGAGTCAAAGCTTTATTGCTGTTTTGTTCCTGCTTGTTTCCACTTAATGTACTTAGAGGCGTTTACAAGTATTCAACAGTAAAGTACAATCTCAGTCATATCCAAACCTAACCAGCAGTCATCTGGATTAAAGGGGACATATTATGCAAAAATCACTTTTTGTGTGTTTTTGTATTGTCATTTGGGTCTCTACTGCTTCTATAAACACTTCATAAAAACATCCATTCATTTGTTGTGAGTCAGTTGAAAGATTTTGGTGTCAGGAATGCTTTGCTTCTATGAACCATTTTTCTGACTACCCCTACGCTGACGTCATCTCGGGGAGCGTTAGCTCTGGATGTTCAACCCGGGGTTGAACATATACAGTTGGATTATGCCTCTGCTTTCTGCCATTTGCACGTGTAGTGACCATAAATTGTAAACATGGGGTGGGTGGGGCCAATCATAGACAGCAAGAAGCTCATTGCATAAAGGTGAAGAAAACCTTGTTCAGGCATTGCAGTGTTAAAGGCAACATATTATACCCTTTTCAACAAGTCAGAATAGGTCTATGGGCTATAAAACATGTCCAGCAAGTTGCACAAAATTGCACAAAATCACTGTCACATGAAGGAGATCTCACCAGTTCTATTCTTGCCAGTTTTATTCCCTTTCAGAATCATCATAACACTGCAATGCCTGGACACAACCAAATAACCATGCCAAAAGATTAATAATATGTTAATAGATTTATATACATAATGTATTGTGCCACTGCAGATGAATGTGATAGAGAAGTTTAGGCAGTCTGTGGCTCCATTTTCATAAAACTGCTACTCATAAGGCATTCATTAAGTGCAATGCTTTACAAACTTTGCTGTATTTGTTTCACTGTTTGGTGACTCTCTGAAAGATGGACATGAATTATATTTGCTGGTGGAGGGAAATAAGCTATCAAATCTCAATCCATCATAATTACTTCATAACTTTGTTTATCAGAATGCTCAATAAAATCATCATTCCGCCTCGCGTCCTTGATGGGGTGTTGTGGTCTTGTGTAGTTTTCAACAATGCATCTCTGATTATCTTTGGCACTTGGCCCATAGCAATAAGCCAATGAATCCCAGCTGAGATGACATACTGCAAAACAGCAGTGTCTTTGTGGGGTCACTGCTTGATTTTATAACAGTTGTGGATGTCCTTGAAGTCATTGCTAAGTTTTTCTCCAAAAGACTTAACTAAGTTGCTTAGTCTGTCAGTCTTTCCTTGTCTCACACTTTGCCACAGAAACAAAAACATGCCCACATATGTGCAATAACATTGTAGTCGAGTACTCCTCCCTCAGTCTCTCATTCATTATCACTCATGACAAAAAAGACAGTGAAAATAAACCTAGTTTCACACCCATTCTCTCTACTCACTCTGCCCCCCTCTACGTCCTCCTATGGGTACAAGAAAGAGAGAGGCCTTGTGTGTGTGTGTGTGTGTGTGTGTGAGTGTGTGTGTGTGTGTGTGTGTGTGTGTGTGTGTGTGTGTGTGTGTTTGTGGGTGGGTGAGAGAAAGAAAGAGAGAGAGAGAGAGGTGTGTGTGTGTGTGTGTGTGTGTGTGTGTGTGTGTGTGTGTGTGTGTGTGTGTGTGTGTGTGTGTGTGCGGGTGAGTCGGTTGGGGTGGTGTGGGAGTGTGTGGGGGTTTGTATGTGTGAGACAGGTGTGTGTGTGTGTGGGGGGGTGAGTGGGTTGGTGTAGTGTGGTGTGGGAGTGTGTGGGGGTTTGTATGTGTGAGAGAGACAGGTGTGTGTGTGTTTGTGTGTGTGTGTGCTCGGGGTTTTGTGCATGCGTGTGTTTATATCCTGGAGGGAGCAGGAGAATGGGATCTCATCATTACTCAGGGCAAGATAGCCTGCAGGTAGAGAGGAGAGGAGGACGCGGCGCCAGGACAGTGTGTGGTGTGCCAATGAGCTGAGCTGAGCTGGAACGGAGCAAATCGGAGAGGGGAATAGGGAGATGAGCAGAGGGGCTTTTGAGGAACACCAGAGCATGCAAAATAAATGAGGTGGACCAGAGACAGTGAGCAAGCGAGTCCACGCAAGCCGGACTGGCTGACTTGACACAACAAGACTGGACACGGACTGACGCAGAGATGTGCGTACAGTATGCACCAAGTCCAGGCAGTGGCACGACTATCTACTGGATGATATTGATCTGATCTGACAACCAAAAGAGATAAAAGTACCAAGCAAAAAGAGGGGTTGGTTCGTAGGGAGGTCGAAGGAACGGAGTAAAATATTGTACTGAAGATGAAATGAAACATTCAGGAAGCGTCTGGCAATGCTCTTTACAAAGATGGACAGTGTGAAAAGTACAGGCCCCGAAAATGAATGTCCCAATGTTCCAAGTTGTTCAGCGAGTCAACTGGCCAAAGTTGCTTATTAGAAATATTAAGACGTGGAAATAATAGGTGAAATCAGTCTTAATGTTTTGCTGTGCAGGGGAATAACATAGGATTTTCACTTTGTAAAATTGGTGGTGTGTCTGTTTCCCAAGCACTCCAGACAGCTCAGAGAACCGTCAGGATAGATTAGTCATGTCTGACTAAACGTAATGTATCATGTCTCTCAGTCTGCCATGTTTATAGTTTGTTATGACAAATATGCATCCATTAAGCAGGAGAATAACACTGCCTGCATTTTGGACCTTGTCAAAGGCAAACACGGCAAAGCAGCAGAAGTAATTTGTGTTTGGAAATAATTTGAATTAATGAAGTTGAAAATGAAATGCTATCCCTGCTCTATTCGAGAACTAAACCATGACTAGGAATGGGTATCGATACAGATTTCCTGAATCGGTACGACTTCGATACACAAGGTCTCGTTACGCAATTCTCTTTTTGATACTATTCAATACAATAATTTTATATCTTAGTATCAATGCCAATTGACTTGTTTATGAAATGACTGAGTGGAGAATAACCCTCTGCTCGCCAATGTTTAGCCAGCCAATGTTTAGCCAGCCAATGTTTAGCCAGCCAATTTTTATACATATAAATTATGACACCAGCATACACTGGAAAAGACATATTATTAAAGTATCTATCTACAAATTTTAATATCGATCTTTCATTTTTGAATCTGTATCGATATGTATCGATTTTATTAACCCAGCCCTAACCATGACCATGTGTACTACACAGATTTGGCAGACTGGAAGACCATAGAAAGCAATTTGGCAGTGTTAAGCTTGTATGTACACAGGTGGCAATGCACATTATGCAAAAGTCATAAACCCAGCTAATTGTCCATGGCCCCATACGGTCCTAATATGCAGACACAGCTAATTACAGTCCATCCATTGTTTTCTGCATTGCTTGCAATATGAAATGGCTGTCTTGGCTTGGGAGCTGTGTGCATTTCACACCATATTTTTTAACATAGCGTTTCAATCCTGAAACATTAGCTCCATTGCTTTTGTGATGACTGAATATTACACACTGTACCCCTTGATGGACATGGGAAACAACAGCCGGTGAGTGAATCAATGAAGCAAAAATATTTTCAAATTTTTCTGAGGGCATAACAAAAAAAAGGATCCACAGGCTGTCACTCTGCAGTGAAACCACTTACATCTATTTGAATTTTTACCTGTAGCGATATCTACGTATGTCTCTCTAT
>CM059273.1:15021479-15026479 GCA_030347295.1 Setipinna tenuifilis
AGTTAGAAACACACACACACTTCCTCTCTCTTTTTCTCTTTCATATGCACAGGCACACACACACACACACACACACACACACACACACACTTCTGGCTGAACGGCCATCGGAATTCCCAGGCAGCCGGTTCATGCCTTGCAACACCACCACCCCCACCCCCACCCCACACACTCACACACTCACACACTCCCCCCCCCCCCCCCCCCCCCCCGGACGTGTCTGATCTCCAGATCTCTGATCTAGCAGCCCTGTTGGCTCTCGGCGGTGCGGTGCCATGTTCATTAGCTAGCAATGGCTGCTGCGCTGCTGTAATAGCTGATGTTCATTTCACATTAGCACCACGCCGGCCCGGGGGCTTAGCGCTCGCTACCAGCCCCCTTTCCCACGGGCACAACATATTGGACACGCTCAGGAAGGCTGGACACACGTATCTGACAGTGAGAAGAAGGCAGGAGAGAGAGAGAGAAAGAGAGAGAGAGAGAGAGGAGACAGAGAGAGAGGGAGAAGGGGGCAGGAAAGAGAGAGAGAGGAGAGATAGAGAGAAGGGGGGAAAGAGAGAGAGAGAGGAGAGGAGACAGAGAGAGGGGGAGAGGAGAGAGTGAGGGAAAGAGAGATGGGGAGAGGAGGGAAAAAAGAGAGGATAGAGAAAAGAGTGAGAGGGAGGGAGGGAGGGAGGGAGAGAGAGAGTGAGAAAGACAGAGAGAAAAAGAGAGAGCCAAAGAGAGAGTGAGAGTGGCATGCCTTGGGCCCAGGGTGGCATCATCACGCAGCTGAAGGCTGGGCACAAGGGCACGAAAGCCAGCCGAGCGCCGGAGAGCCATGCCAACCCACGCCAGCGTGTGCCAAGCTGGCAGAGAGACCGAATGGCTGAAAAAAAAAACGGATCCAGTGCATGACCAGTGAAAGAGAGAAACAGATGGGGAAAAGGAACAGAGGAGTGAGTGACAGAACAAGAGACATGAGACATGACCGAAAAAGGATAGAACATGAAGAGAAAAGGAATGGAGGAATAAGTGAAGGGAGGAGAGGAATAAGAGAAAAGGAAGGAGTAACATGAAAAGTAAATTGCAGAAAGGGGGGATCTTACAGTCTTTGAATGTGAAGAACATCACTGCCCCCATTTGGAGGTTTGCTGCACTGCAATATTAAACAATGAGAGTGCGTACAATCCATCTCTCCTTATTTCTCTCTCCTGTCTCTCCCTTTCTCATTTCCTCTTAGTCTCTGCCAATCTTACCTCATCCCAATGCCCTCACTCGTTGCTGAAAATAGCTTCTTGTGTCTACATTAATGAGATGATATAATAATCTGTTTGAAGGTTTTTCTATCTTGCCACAAAGGGACAACCCCCCTCCTTCAAAGTCAGGATGTGTTCAGCACCCAGTGAGAACACCCCACCTACCTGAGGTTCTATGGTCTCCTAGCAACCCCTGAAAAGCATGCCTTTTAGGTACGAGTGAATGAGTGTGTGTGTGTGAGAGAGAAAGAGAGACAGATAGAGAGAGAGAGATGGAGAGTGGTGTGTGTGTGTGTGTGCGCGCGTGCATGTGCATGCGTGTGTGCGTGCCTGTATGTGTGTGTGTGGAGACTTTTGGCCCAGTTTGAGAGAAGTGTGATCTCACACCACAGTGAATATTCATCTACTGCCTATGGGGCACATCAGCATTTTGTCTTTCAACCCGAGGACTTGTTCTT
The DNA here is from genome assembly GCA_030347295.1 of Setipinna tenuifilis. Taxonomy (NCBI): domain Eukaryota; kingdom Metazoa; phylum Chordata; class Actinopteri; order Clupeiformes; family Engraulidae; genus Setipinna; species Setipinna tenuifilis. The sequence goes on from CM059273.1 coordinate 15,023,176, forward strand.
GGACTCCTGTCGTCATAGGCAATGCAATGCTACCACATTACCACTCTGACACTTAGCTTACATCATTTTTGTCTTTTCTTCCTCCTAATGCGTTTATCACTAATGCCTTAGAATAATGCCGCATTCACACAGGCACACATTCTTACCTAAAAGGGGAGAAAGAGCTGGAAGTCAGAGAGGGAGGATCAGGGAATGATGAAAGCAGTGGAGCAATTTGAGAGAAGAGAGAGGAGGTGAGCACTGGACAAAGGCAGAGAGACAGAGAAAGAGAGATAGAGAGAGAGAGAGAGAGAGAGAGAGAGAGAGAGAGAGAGAGAGAGAGAGAGAGAGAGAGAGAGAGAGAGAGAAAGCGCTGAAGCCAGAGGCAGGAAAGAAGCAGATGTCAAAAGGGCGTCAGATTTAAGTTGATGACTCGTGAGCTGTGAAGAGCCTCCTGGCTTCAGAAACCCTGTGTCGTCTCACTACAGGTGCAATATCATGCAACAGATTGCACCAGCAGAGTGGCTCTTTAATAATGGATAGACACGTGTCAAAGGTATTAATTTGTGCTCATGATTTTGTGTGAATGTGTGTGTGTCTGTGTGTGTGTGTGTGCATGAGAAAGAGCGAGAGAGAGAGAGAGAGAAAGTGTGTGTGTGTGTGTGTGTGAGAGAGAGAGAGAGAGATAGAGAGAGTGTGTGTGTGAGAGAGAGAGTGATTGAGAAAGAGAGAGTGTGTGAGAGAGAGAGAGAGAGAGAGACGAGACAGAGATGTCCTTAGAGGCCAACTGTAAGTTTATCCTTCTTTTATGAAGAGTTCCTTGGTGAGGAAATCATCTTGTCCCTGACAAAAATGATGTTGCATGTTGCATGTTTTACCACATCTGCATCATCCTAGTGAGTGAAAGGTACCACACACACATACACACACACACACACACACACACACACCTGAACACACACACACTTGTTTAGAGTCTCTGCTAGACTCTGGCCTGACTCGGACCTGACCTGCTCCTATAATGCAATAATCTCTTAATAGAATTTAAAGAAACAGTATGTAAGAAATAAATGTAATCATGATAATTTTGCCACCCTCCATCTATGTGATTTTGGCAACCTAGCTGGCAACCTCTTGTCAGCGGGAGAGGATAGTATGCTCTGCAGTACTTCGAACCTGAACCTTCGAACCTGTAAGATTTATTCATTGGATTAAAAGTTTCACACTTTGTGTGTGTGGGGATGTGTGTGGGTGTGTGTGTGTGAGTGTGTGTGGATGTGAGAGGGGAAGGATTTGGTGTGATTATGTAGGTATGGAATGGGGGTATGGTTGGGCACACTACACGGGGGGATCAGGGGGTGTGAGGGGAGGGGGGTAGGTGCATAGATGTGGGGTGGAATGGGAATAGGGAGAATGGATGTAACAGGCTGCAAATCGGTGTATGTATATATGTATGTGTATGTATGGGGGGGAGTGTATGTATGTACGCGTATATGTGTACGTATGGGTATGTGTGTGTATATATATGGGTACATATAAGGGTATGTATATATATATGTATGTATGTGTATATGTATATGTATGCACATGCATGTAGGTATGCATACTGTTATGTTACATGTCAGGATGAAATAAAATAAAAAATTATATACAAAAAATAAAAGTTTCACACTTTTAGATATATTGTTTCTTTTGTCTCTTTCGAATAGCTGCTAAAATACCTGCACACTTACACAATGGACTTACACTCCCTCTCAATATCTATAGTAGGCCTGTGCCTCTTACAGGGAACAATAATGATTATTGGGGGTTTGATATATCTCTTCCTCCTTAGAAATTAACACTTCTTTGTTTATGGAACTTGATGGTTACAATTATTTCTATCAGCTCCTAGCCATTCAGGTGTTGACAAACATGCACCATACAGGTGCTGGTCATATAATTAGAATATAATGAAAAAGTTGATTTATATCAGTAATTCCATTGAAAAGTGAAACCTGTATAATGTATACATTCATTTCACACAGATTGACATATTTCAAGTGGTTATTTCTTTTAAAATTGATGATTATAACTGACAACTAATGAAACCCCCAAATTGAGTATCTCAGAAAATTAAAATATTGTGGAAAGGTTCAATATTGAAGACACCTGGTGCCACACTCTAATCGGCTTATTAACTCAAAACACCTGCAAAGGCCTTTAAATGGTCTTTCAGTCTACTTCTGTAAGCTACACAATCATGGGGAAGACTGCTGACCTGACAGTTGTCCAAAAGACGACCACCGACACCTCGCACAAGGAGGACAAGACATAAAAGGGATAACCACACCCTGGAGAGGATTGTGAAACAAAACCCATTAAAAAATGTGGGGGAGATCCACAAAGAGTGGTCTGCAGCTGGAGTCAGTGCTTCAAGAACCACTACACACAGACATATGCAAGACATAAGTTTCAGCTGTCGCATTCCTTGTATCAAGCCACTCTTGAACAGGAGAGAGAGTCTGAAGCATCTTGCCTGGGCTAAAGAAAAAAAAGACTGGACTGCTGCTGAGTGGTTCAAAGTAAATTTTGCATGTCCTTGGGAAGTCAAGGTCCCAAAGTCTGAAGAAAGAGAGGAGAGGCACAGAACCCACATTGCTTGAGTTCAAGTGTAAAGTTTCACAGTCAGTGATGGTTTGGGGTGCCATGTCATCTGCTGGTGTTGGTCCACTGTGTTTTCTTAAGTCCAAGGTCAACACAGCCATCTACCAAGACATTTTAGAGCACTTCATGGTTCTTGCTGCTGACCAAATTTATGGAGATGTAGATTATATTTTGCACCAGGACTTGGCACCTGCACATAGTGCCAAAGTTGTACTAATCTACCCCTGCCCCACCTCATCGGCGGCCCTGCACTTGTTTGTGAGTTTCTACTACAAAACTCTGTGCCTCAGTCCAGTAAGTTATGTTTTTTTCTCAAAACTTTTGAGAGCCAGAGATCAAAATAGAGCTAAAGTTTGAAACAGAGGGGTGAAGAGAGAGAGAGAGAGAGAGAGAGAGAGAGAGAGAGAGAGAGAGAGAGAGAGAGAGAGAGACAACCAGACAATGTCTGGGTCGTAAACCTCAATTCAATCTTAAGTGAAGATGAGGCAGCCTAATGTGTTTTGGGCAAGACGCGCGGCCAATTCATCCTCGATTGCCTGGATTGCCTTTGTTGTTGCTGCAGATTTGCCAACTTCCTGTAACAACATTTTCCACTTATCTGACTTCTGTTCACTCTGCCTCCGTCTGTGTTTTGAGATCTTGTCTGAGGGAGTGTTAATGGATAGCCTCAAGTCCTGAA
>CM059273.1:15028979-15073979 GCA_030347295.1 Setipinna tenuifilis
TCTGACATTTCAGGTCTCAACTTGCGAGTTCAAGTTTACTGCCATTATATTGCCATTTCAACCTGTAGTCAAGAGGAATTTGTCTTGGTGAACCTCTGACAACGCAAGCACAAAGAGGGATAAATCCGATCTTTCTTCAGCTGGTCACAAACAGTGGTGTAGCGGTGAAAAAGAAAGGTAGGTAAAGATTACGTGCAACTGTAGAAGTAATTTAGGTATATGCTTTAACATTTCTGATCACTAAAAACACCTGAACACACTCAAGAGGTGTGTAAACAGCATTTATGCGTTTACCTTTCATAACACCACTGGTCACAAGTGAGTGTCTGGAAGTGTTAGGGATTCAGTGATGTTTACACACAGCACAGTACAGCACAGCACAGTACAGCACTTCATACCTGACCTCTGTCACTACTCATCTGGATCCACAGGACATGTAACCTGCAGTGCAAACAGACACAGGCACACCCAGGAACTAACATCACAGCCTAGGGCACTGGAGCCAGACATGAGAACCAGACATGATAACCAGGCAGCTAAAACTGTTGAGTGCTAGTGTCACTTGGTCTTGTAGCACTGGGAAGTAAAGTGTGTATGTGCACAGACAGAGAGAGAGAGAGAAAGAGAGAGAGAGAGAGAGACAAAGAGACAGAGAGACTAACGAAGAGAGAGAGAGAGATGGAGACAGAGACAAAGAACCCAGGCCAGCACCCTAGGGCACTGGAGCCAGACATGAGAACCAGACATGATAACCAGGAAGCAGACATGATAACCAGGAAGCAGACATGATAACCAGGAAGCTAATACTGTTGAGTGCTAGTGTCACTTGGTCTTGTAGCACTGGGAAGTAAAGTGTGTATGTGCACAGACAGAGAGAGAGAGAGACAGAGAGACAGAGACAGAGAGGCTAACAAAGAGAGAGAGAAACGGAGACAGAAACAAAGAAACAAAGACGGTTATGTGATCACAGTACAGTGGGCCGGGAGATGTAAACAACAAAGCGTAAGAAAACTTGCCTCTGAAGTTCTGTAGGAGACAGAATCTAAGGCTAGAACAAAAGGAGGAGAAGGATCTGAAGTACCTAACCTTAGAACAAAGTGAGTTTTCATGTATTTCCATATATCATAACATACTGTGTTTTCCGGCATATCAATACATTACAGTCAGGTCCCATGTTAAGGTCAAACAGCAATGGGGAAATGCAGACACACAGAGAGCAATGCTAATGCAGAAATGAAAAGGCAGAAGGCAGCATTGTGGTGTGCTGAATGAATCATATAGATGCCCACACCTCACGCTGGGCCTGCTGAAGCAGCTCATTAACTTGGAGTTCGGGAGTTTAATCCAAATGACCCGAGAATGTCAAACACAAATGCATACACACATGCGTGGACGTACACACACACACACACACACACACACACACACACACACACACACACACACACACACACACACACACACACACAATGTAGCATCATCTTTCTATCCTCTCTCTCACACCCTCTCTCTCTCTTTCTCTCTCTGTCTTTTTCTCTCTTTCTCTCTCTCTCTCTGTTTCTCTCTTTACTTCACGCAGAGCTTGTGACCTTCGCCTGACAAGAACTCATCTTCCCAGAATTCCCAAGTGGGTGAAAGGTCAGGAGTGAGCCTCCTCCACACGACTTTATTAAGGCTGTTTAAGCGAGCGACGGACCCTGGGGACAAAGGGCCTGAGCCGGTGGGATAAAGTGCCATCCAAGGAGAGAGAGAGAGCCAGTTAAGGGGGGGGGGGGGGGGGGCGGTGGTGGTGGCAGAAATCAAATTTAGGGGTTGTGTTTTTTCTTTGGCAATCAATAGGCCCCTTGACATCCATAGGGGAGGAGACTTTATCTGACGAGGCAAAGTCCTCGCTGTGGGAGCAGTGACTTCCACACTCAGTCCAACTTTGAGGGGAAATAAACAGAACAAGCCAGGTCAGCTGTCTTGTGTCTGCGTGTGTGTGTGTGTGTGTGTGTGTGTGTGTGTGTGTGTGTGTGTGTGTGTGTGTGTGTGTGTGTGTGTGTGTGTGTGTGTGTGTGTGTGTGCGCGCAAGTGTGAGTGTAAGTGCGAGTGCGAGTGTGTGTGTGCTTATGCGTGCATATGTGTGTGTGCGTATGCGTGCATTTGTGTGTGTGTGTGACCTTCTATACGAGTCATACTTTTCATTAATTTATTCATCTAATAAAATGAATTAAAGCTGAGACTCAGACACTCTCCCTGTGTCCTTGTTGAAAGTGAGGCCATTTTGCAGCCTTTGCAGCGATGAACCATGAATGATCAATCATTCAGACCTCTAACTGCTCTGCGTATGTGTGTGAGAGAGAGAAAGAGACAGAGAGAGTGAATGTATATGAATTTGTGTGTGTATTTAATTAAACATCACAGTGTGTGTAAATGAGCAAGAAATGAATGGGATGCTGTGTGTATACATTCAGTATGTGTGTATGTGGCTTTTTCAGTCTAAGTGTGTATTTTCTGGTATGTTTCCCTGTTTTCACCAGACGTAGCACGGATCTCTGTGCCAGTGTTGGTTGGCGGCCTTCCCTGTTCACCCAACGTCTCTTCAGACACACATGGCGCTTACCCACAAATTAATTCTCCCCCTCTCTCTCTCTCTCACCCTAGACACCCTCCTCCCCCTTTCCACACACACACACACACACTCACACACACACACACACACACACACACACTCACACACACACACACACAGTGACTCAGTTCTGATAAATCCTCTGCTTTGCATCACTGTCTGCCTCTCCCATTTTATCGTCTGTCAATTTTTAATCATTTATCCTCCGTGAACCTTCTTCTCATGGAAATATCACGTCATTAACATGAGTTATGCTCAACCCCACCCGAACAAACACCAGCTGCCAGCAGACTACTGAGGCCAATCCACTGAAATGACTTCAGAAGTTCTTCTGAAAATCTTCTAAGGTGTGGTTCCAGTATTCAACCACCCCATTTTTAGCCCCTAGTAGATACGTATAGCTGTGACGGCATGACTGTGGGGTTTGGGTCTTTGCACTGAAGCCATGGCATTGTGCAGAGGGCTCAGGTAATGCAACCCTGTGAGATAGCAGCCTCTAAAAATATCCTCACCTCAATTCCTCTGTTGCCCAAACTCACCCGCCCCCCCATCCCTACTGCTTCCTTCCCACATTCCCACACAATCACTGGCCAGGACAGCGTGCCATTCACACACAGACACACACACATATGAACACCAATATGCAGTATATGTACATACATGCACACAAACACACACACACACATACACACAAACATAAACATACAGTACATGCACACACATACACAAACATACACACATATACACAAACGCACACTCAAAACACATACACACGCACACACTCTCACTCACACATTCACTCTCACTCACGCTCTAAAAAAAACCTGTTAGTCACACCAGAAACACTAGCTATGACGCATGTTGACCAAAAAAAAGTGTGTCTGTGTGTTTTTTGTGGGCCTGTATATGTACCTCTGTGTGTGTGTGTGTGTGTGTGTGTGTGTGTGTGTGTGTGTGTGTGTGTGTGTGTGTGTGTATAGAAGAAGTGTGCATAATGACTAGGGTTGCAAACAATGAACAATGACGCCCAACAGGTATGAAACCGGGAGATAACGAGCGACACTCAATGCAAATGTCTCAATTACAGCAAGCATGTTCCCACGTACACACACTATCACATATGTGACGACACTGGAAATGCATATTCACTCACACACACACACCACCGATCCACACGCCCGCCCCCAGCCTGACGCTCCAGCACACAGGAAAAAAAACAGCTCATTACAGGAGTATGCCAACTTCCCCATGACACACACACGGATGCGTAATTGTAGCCTAATTGTAGCCCATGTAAATTAATCATTCGTGTTCCACCAAAATCCCTAAATGTCACACGTTTGCACTTTGTAATGTTATTGTATATGCTTGGTATTGTGTTCTTTTATTTGTACAGTACATACATAGTCACACCGCATAAGTTCCCAGCTGAGTGGTGTGTCGAGCAGACCAGCTACACAACCATATAATTACTCTTGGTTCTCCTCTCGCATGTAGTGATGTATGTATTACATGTGTTTCTGATATTGAGGTAGAAGTACATGCAGCTCTCAAGGCTGCTCAGTGCCACCACCTTGTGGTAAGATGCATTTAAATCTGGTGTGTGATAACACAAGTCTTTAGAAAAAGGCTCCAAAACTCAGAACTGATTCTTTCAGATGTGACAGATATGTATATGTAAACATTGACAGACACCCCAGCAGCACATACACATATACACACATGTACTTTTTAGTGAAGATAAAAGGAAACTCATAATTGTTTAGTAATCTGTAATATCGATATACTCGCTCTATGCACTCCTGCAACACACACACACACACACACACACACACAAACACACACACAAACACACACACAAACGTTTTGTTCACAGGTTTACATACTCTTGCGCTACATACACCTATTAAAAATATTAATATTTGTAACCCCTCATCCATGCGATCACAGAAATGTATAAAAAAACACATGGTATAAAACTACACTTTAAAAAGCTGTAGAAGTTGTACAGCTCATGTCTTACACACACTTACATCACACTTTTCTTTCCAGTACTGAAAGATGGGTTGTGTTGAATGCTGCATTCTTTACTTTGTGTTGTACAACACCATCTTGTGGTGAAGAACAATGTTTACCTTATTTCTCTATAAGTAAATATCATATAAAACCATATTGTTAAAAAAACTGGACACATCTTGTCTGAACACACAAAAGAAGTTTTCACATCCTGTTTGGCAAATGCAGAAGGCTGAATGGGATAGGGCTAAAGCAGTTGTGTTAATCCTAAATTAGCTTAAGTCACCTTTCTGACCATAAGGTCACACGTAATACACAATCGCTATCACATGAGTGCAAACTGTACATATCCACATTTGAACATTTTATTTTAAGTTTAGTTTTGGCTTAATATGAAGGTTAAGGTCAAGATACTTTGAGTCTTCCCAAAGGTCTTTACAGTGGGTGCTGGAGTTACTTGAAGGTGCTTATGACATGCAGATGTATTCTGTCTACACGTATCTCATTCTCTAAATCAATTTCAATGAGAGCTTCTTCTCCCTGAGTGGTCTCACAGAAACATTCTTGATATGAATTACATTTTGACGTATAACATGACACATGATTACCAAATATTATTACTAAACACTAGAGATACAGGGAGTAATGTAAAAAGTTGCTATTAGTAAGCACACTGGTACTGAGCATCAATAAGGAGAGGAAATGGCATTATCAGTAATGCAAATATTGCAGCATTACATTACATTTAGCTGATGCTCTTATCCAGAGCGACTTACAGCTACAGTACCCCTGGAGCTGTAAGTCGCTGGATGTGCGGTTAGATGCCTTGCTTAAGGGCACTTCAGCCATGGATTAGGGTACAGGGGGAGCCCTAGTTGTTTACTCTTCCACCTATATGCTTCTTACTGGTACAGGATTCAAACCTGTAACCCTCCAATCGCATGACCAGCTCCTTAACCATTAGGCCTCAACTGCCACAGCCCTTAGGGACACTACTGAGAGGTCACTGGTAACCTCGAAGGAGCTGCTTTAGAGTTTAGCCTCTTCTGGTATATTACCACCATTTCTTGACTTGACTTGTAGTGTAGAGCACAAGATTAAAGAGGTAAAGATTAAAGACTGCCCTAAGCCTGAGTATATAAAATATAGCCTGGTCTTTTAAGACCACAATGGCACAGTTTATTGTCTGACCAAAGACCAAAGTAAATAATTTATGAACCATTTTTAAGAAACCAATTGCTCCTCTGTTGCATGAATTTACGTTAAGCTTTCTTTGTAAGAATATAATTTAGAATTTGTGTAAAATGTGCATCTTACATGGTTGGCAATGCTGGGCCCTTGGAGTAGAACATTAGATTTGTAGCTTTCTCTGTTGCAAATCAATGACTGAGAGCTGTGCTAATGAGATATCAAAAGCATTGTGGTCCGATCAATCACTGAGGCTGGCTGGTAATAAGTGACTTTATTGCCACATTCACTAATTACTCAACCCATTTATACTTGGTCAAGGCCTGCCCTGTGGCGGTGAAATAACCAAATACATATAGTCCCTCTTATTTCTACTGTTTCGTGCCCATTCACAGTGCTTGCGGCACTATGACATGAGGGACCAAGACAGACCAGTTCCAAGTCTAAAATTGTATTATACTTTGACAATGGAGACAATAGAGACAATAGACAATACATATATAGCGACATATTTATCCTCAATGAAATCAAAACACCCTTTTGTCAGGAAGATGTATTGACAATGTTTTGGAGCACATTGGATCTGCAGCTTGCCGGCTTTCATCATAGCATTATTGCTTAACAGGCTTTGCTCAAGCAGTAAACATCATGTGTCTGTCTTGGAAGTATAAATTGTCTGTGATGAATTTACATCATTGTATTTTGAAGCAACTGCATTGCTACATTACTGCATAACAAATGATGAAAAACAAAACAAGATAAAATGTTCGCTGAGAATGTGTGCTTGACCTTTTATTCTTTTCCCTTAAGAAAGAAAACTCTAAATTGTGTTTATGTGCTAATGCCCATACCCAGGGTTGGTGCAAGCACAGCATGATTTTGAAAGGGAAAACTTCAAATCCAGTGCAGAAGTGAAAACTGATTCTGTCACTCTCCGCTGTCAAGAAAGGCTGCAAATCCTTGGGGGAGCCAGAACTGATCATCCGTCAGCAGGTGATACACTCAATGAAAAATGACAGACAGATAAAAAAAAACTGAGACTGTTCATCCAGTGGATAAACATCCACTTCATGAAATGTATATTGACATATTCATTTTAGTTATTCTTATTTCCCTATGTCTTGGTGTTTTGTCGCTCTTCAATGGCAGCAGCGATCAAAGGGTAGAAAGAAGGACAAAAACTCCCTTCTGAGAGGGAGGGACCTTGAGCTGCCATTTGTTTTCAAAAGACAGGGCATCTGCCTACAGCCAGTCTTACACTGAGATATTAAAAAGGAAGGGAGGAGAGAGAGAAAGGCAGTAGAAAACAGAATATAATGGAAGAAATATAATGGAAGAAATATAAAGAGCTGGTGACCAGAAGACAGAGCAGGGCAGCTATGAAAATGACACTGAAAGTATACAGGATTAGCCTATAAAACACTTTGCTTTTGGAACAGTATGACATGACGTGGCAGCTTGCACAAAGACAGTGCAAAGTTAAGCATGAGTAGCCACTGATCATTTTGGCAATATACAGTATAATAGCATGAAAAATGGCATTTTAAAAAGGCACTTGTAGGAATTATATAATGGTGCACTGCTGCTGAATGCATATAGGAAAACATTGAATTCAATGTCAGAAGTCAATGGTGGACGTAGGAGTTCTCCTCCCTGAGAGAAGAACCATTTGCCCATAGCTGAGATGTTGTTAGCTGTGTAATAGCCTCATGATTGTAATGAATGAATTAAGAATTCCACCCACTTTTGCTCAATGTGTGTGTGACGTAGAAGAGGGGAAGTGGGGATGAGAATTTTTTGTCAGTCTTACAAACATCCATAGAGGTGTCTTTTAAAGCTAAGTCTTTTAAGCCGTTAAACGTAAAGGTATCTTACTAAATCAATACCTGATAGATTTGATACTGTCCAAGGATTTAGAAGAAACCAGGAAGTATAGTGAGGAAAAAAGCCTGACATTCTGGAATGTTCATCAGTGTTCTACAGCAACATAAAACAGTCCTGTCAGAAGCATTCAGCAATGTACTGCAACATAAAGCAGAAATAAGCCTGTCACTCTAGAAAATTCAGAAATGTTCTACAGCAACAGAGCCTACTGCAGTGCATCACAAAAGCGAAAAAAACTAAGGGTTCAAGAAATATCTTATGTTTTCATACCAAAGTACTATTGCTTGAGGGGTCTGTTTTTAAGCCTCTGTGCTAGCCATGCCCTGAGGCAGACATACAGCCATAATGTCTGTCTGTCCTGAACATTATCCCTGCTTCTAAAACCTTAGTCAGTGCCTACCACTCGACCATTACAGTAGTAGCCTCTACATAGCACACAAGCTAGTAGCAGGCACAGTTCAGACGTAGGCCTACTAACTGCAATCTTGCCTGCCATTTGACCTAGATGTTTTGCATTTGCTTACCTTTGCATGTATTTTTTGGTTTATTTCTCTATGGTTTTCAACCTCCCAGTGATTTGTGGGTACCATAATCTGGTTCAGATGTGCATCAGGTTTAGATGTGCTACATCATGCTCGCCTACTTTTTTGGCTGCTATATAGAGTATAGAAAAGAGATATGCAGAGTAGCAGTATTCAGACAGGTGGGTTGTGTTCAGGCATGGAGTTCATTTCACACCACTGGTCTTACTCTGTGTATCACAATACTGTTAATTATGGGTAATTCCCTCATACAAAATCAGACACAGAACTACAGACAGGGGGCAATAAGGACTGAAAATGTCTGAAAAAGATCCCTTGTACGCTTTATAATTTCACAGTGGCACAGCTGTATTGCCTATCCCTAGGTAGTCACAGACTTGGCTACAATTTGGAGACTAAAGGTCAAACTGTCAGGATGCATCAGGAGCCTCAAAATTATAATATCTCACAAACCACACAGAGCACTTCTCTGGCATTTTAAGTGCGATATTTCACAACTGTGGGCAGTCATGGGCTAGTTGAACGGGAGGTTCAATTCCCCACACCGACAGGTGGGTGGGGGGAGTGAATGACCAGTGCTCTCCTCCATTCTCCCCCATGACTGAGGTGCCTTGAGCATGGCACTGTCCCTACACACTGTTCCCCAGGCGCTATTGTCGTGGCAGCCCTCTGCTCACATGTGTGATGGGTTAAATGCAGAGGTTACATTTCGTTGGGTGCACTGTGTGCTGTGGCTGTGTGATGAATGACAAATGGAAATCACATTTAAACAACTGATGGCCTCATTCTTTGGCGTCACCGATTACTTTGACCTAAGAAAAATGTTTGTGGTAATAACTTGGTAATGTTAAGTACAAAACCTTACAAAAAGGCCACCTACAGCATGTGTCTGATTATTTTATATCTATATCTATATATTTTCAGTGAAATAAAAGCTTGCTGCTTACATATATGATATGAAATTACAGATGGCCTGTTGTCCTAATTTTGCAATAAAACCAAATAATGTATTAGCTAGCAGGCTAATCTTTGGGTAAATAAAGATATAGACCTACTGGCTATTGTGATTGCTTTGAAAACATTGATTAAAAAACGTGAATGTAGAATAAAGAATGGTTAAAAAATATTAGAACATGCTTTCAGGTCTTCATCATTTCAGTTCACTCTTGATGCATTTCTTAAAACACGTGAGTTTCTAAAAATGACACGATCTGTCTTTAACTTTATTTCGTGGGAGTTCCATTTGTTTAAAGATAGGAAATGTAAAGAAGTGTTGATTTCTGAACTTCCTCAAAATCATAGGCTATGCTACTAACCGTTCTGATTTTCAAAAGTACTGTTTCTTTAAATGAGCTCTCCAAGGTAAGTAGGAAGGCAGTGGAGATCCACGAACGCGCATTTTCTGCGCGCAACCGTGCTCCGTGTGGACACTACAATTTTAAGAATTACAAAGAGAATCTCTGAAACCGGGAAATTAGCCATCCTTGTGTTGACTTCTCCAGCTTTTCAGGTACTGTACTACTGCAACGCATCACGAACGAGATCTGGTTTCTGTAAAACTAATACCAGGAAGCCTCCGAGACACACAATACAAAGGGTTTTCTTAACAGAAAGAATTGCCGGTTTGAAGTGGGGAGGCCCGCGAGTGTCTTGTGTATCAAGACGGTCCTAAAGCAACGATGGGAACTTATCGTCCCCGCTTGATTTTCAGCACAAGGCATTTAGGGTAGTGCTAGGTATGCAAGAAAATGTAGTATGAGCGAATACTTATTCGCGGTATATATTGTAATGGTGAAGCGAAACGTGGAGAGCTTGAGAGGGCAGTGGCCGGGTAGGGACGGAAGCTGCTCTCTCTCTGCGGTGTCTCTTAGCGATACTCACCGGGCATCAGCGCAGTGCGAGCCGCAGAGGAGATACGGGGACAGCCCGGTGCGGCGATGCGACACTCGGGGCTTAGAGGTCTGGAGTTAGCAGGCTACCCTGCACGGAATGTGACGTAGAGAACACGGATAAAATGTAACATACAGCCGGACGAGACACAGTTGGAATTCCTTACAATGAAACAGTCAATTCAGACATCATTTTTGCGAGTCGGTATGTAACCCCGGTGTTGCCACTTTTGATGCTTTGTAATAATCAGTAATTAGCATCGAAATTCATTCGACTTCCTGAAGCGATACTATTCGCATGTGAGAAAACACATGTGCTAAACGTGACGAGCGACACATTTCAAGTGTGCCAAAGCCTGTTGATGACCAGTATACCAGTTTGTCATAAAGTTACAGTCTGGGATGCCACAACCGCCTAGGAGTAACGGCGGTAGCTCTACGTAACTAAGAATAGTTAGCTACCTGGCTTAGCCCTCAGCCAGGTGGGTCTGAAGCTCTAAACCGAAGTAGGCTACCCAATCTAAGGGAATGGCGGGTTTGTATACTGCACCATACGTCCCTTTCATTTACACCTGCTGGCTTGTAACAAGTAGGCTAACGGTGACTTTGAATATACTGAACTAGAACGAGTTGGATGCTGAAACAAAGTTGCCCCACAATAAAACGGAGAACCATCAATGTAAAATGTAAATGCATGGCGTGGCATTGGTATTTCCAGAGCTGCGGTTGAAGTATGTGAAGAAGCTGTATTTTCTCCTAATTTATGAGTTTTTATGAAATATTAGAGTTTCACCCATTTCAACACTAAAAAAGTTTAACTACATTGAAAACACACAACCAATTGATATTACATGTAGTTGGCCACTTAATGACAGAAAAGGGTGTTGTCACAGTTGCCTGATTCAACGTCTGTACCACTTTAGTGGAAGTATGAGAAGGCATGATAAAAAAGTAGTAGTTTTGCCAAGTAATCAAGCAGGATATGCTGGATTGTAGTAACACTGTCAGTTTACTGTAAGGTCAAGGAGTTTTATTGATATTATCTGTTAATCAAATGAGTGTTGAGTTTGCACTTTGGACTTTAAATGTTTTCTGCCAGAAATTCCGAAACTTCGTCTAATGTACCTTGCTAGCTGGATTGAAACAGTCACTTGGTAAAGTTTATTTTCACACATGCAATTTACAGTGGTCTGCATTATGTTGCAAATGTTTACAAGCCATAATTTTTCCTTCACCCTCCATGATGTTAATTCTGAGGCTCATGATATTCAAATTAGCAGGTCTGAGATGGGGGGGCATAAGATGAAGGAGTAGCAGATGAACCCTGTGGAGTTTGTATTGTTTTGGGGCGTAGACTTAATGGCTTCAGTGTCTCAACAATGGTGCCACTGACAGCTTGCTGCCTGGTTCCTCTATTACCAGTTCATCCAGTAAGCAAGACCACAGAGGGGTAGAACAGGCCTAATATGCCATGATGAAAGTAAGAATTTAATAATAGACAGATAAGTTAATCCTCAAAGGGAAGTTACATGTACATGATGTACACATTAAATCATGAATGACTGAATTAATTAGATTTCAGAGCCTTATCAAATGATTTCCTTAAAAGAATAGAAAAATCAACATTTTCATATGAGTGTATTTTAGTAGGGGGTATGTCTTAAACCTTCATCTTCTAATTTGTAATCTCAAACCTTGTTCTACCAGACAAGGGTCTGCAGCCGGATAGCACGTCTTTTATTCCCAACCCCTTTTCTTTGACCTCCTATTAAAAAGTCATGAGGTTGAGGAGGTATGTGAAGATGATTTCATTAGGACTTAGGACAAGACAGTCGTGGTGCTAGGGAGTCAAATTGCACTTACACCAAGATGTGTAGGCCTAATTGGTGCATGGGTCACATAAATTGGTCATTGGTAGAACTGCATGGAATGGTGGGGCTCATAGTGGGAATTGCCCCTCCATAATTTGGGGGTACTCCCTTTACGCTTTACATCAGTACCCCCATATCTCCTTTTTGTCTCTTTGGGGGGTACCAGGTTTTGATTGGGGGGTACTCTACCCCCAGTACCCCCTGTAAATTGACATGTGGTGGGGCTTCATTTGGCAATTATTGGTCAGCTGCCATATATACTAAATGAGAGTTGAAAGTAGGGCTGGGCAATCGTAACCATTAATTGACAATGATTAAGCACATGACTATTAATCGTTCTTTATTATTACTGTTATTATTTGTTTTGTGTTATTATTTATTTATTTTTAACTTCATTTATATTCTGTGCATTCCACTGTGAATAGTACATGTCAATACAATTTTGATTTAAAGGTCTATTGTCCAGTCCTAATTGATAAAATAAAAATGAGATCGGTCAATATGAAAAAAATATATTGTGATCAAATTTTTTGTCGTATCGTCCAGCCCTAGTTAAAAAGGTAGTATTGAAGCATGCGTTCTTTGCATTTAGAGAATCCAAACAACTCTTTATTATGGCTGCCACTTCAGATACTGCTGGGTCATTCCGTTGGGAAACTCTAGAAGCAAAAAAAAACTATCAGAATGCAGCACAGCGTTAGCTCGACTTAATAGGTCTGTTCCACATGCGTAGTTTCAAGCCCTCCAAGACCACAAGCCACCACTTTGAGGAATGTTTGGAGTTATATCGGCACCTTCCTGAGGTTTCATTCAGAAGTGTGTAGACTGTTAAACTGTTAGGATTCAAATTTTACAAGTTTACCTAACCAAGTTTGTGGTTCAGTTTGTGTGAGAAATTCCACTAAAAATATATCAGTATGCCCCGAAATGGCCATGCACTCAAGTACCTTTCCAATTTTATTGTAGTTGTCAATACGCTTGTGTTCAAATGCTACACACCTGCAATACGGCGATGGTACAGTATATCAGCATACAAATAGATAAATACAGATAAATATATCAGTACTTATGTCATTATTTGTTGAAGGAAGGGTATGTGTCTGCATTCTATGGTTATATGCACTTATGAGTGCTTACTTTGCATATGCAAGCTATATGAACCACCAGTCATCAACAAGGCTTATACAGAGCTCAGTGATAAGTTCATAAAATATTAGAAAAATCAAATCTAAAAGACAGTAGGTGAAAATGGGTTAAACTGATCAGTTCTACTCATTTGAAAATTTGATCATGTTTGCTTCACCGACTGCAGATAATGGTGATTGCAAATTCTCCTCTTAATAAAATTCTGTTAGATGTCATCCACTGTATTGGTTTATTTTTAAATTTAATTACATTTATGGAAAGTAATGAAGTGAATACCATTTATATTTCTGTCCATTAAATGTCATTAGCTGTGCCAGCTGTCTGTTTTTGACTGTGTAAGACATGTCCACACACAAAGCCTGTGAGGAAGTCTAAGAAGAATAGCATCTTGCTCTGGTTGCCTAAAATTCAGAAATCAATTTGGGTTCATGTACTAATCGGATTCAAAACTGGAATGCCTCTAGAAGTAGTTGCTAATTTATGGTGACATCAGAAAATAAAATGCATAAATTGGTAAAAATATTATTTTCTACTGTTAATCAGGATAATGTCAGTGTGATGTACCAACTCAGAGTAAATCCATAATTTGAGATGATCTTACTTTGTTTTGTTTCTGCATGTATTACAGGATGTGAAGACCACAAGGGAAACCTGGCAGTGGCACACTGATGATCTTCCTTGGCTCCTTGGTTCTGACCCTCTAGAATGTTCTTGAAGAGCGTGCCTCCAGCGGTGGCGATTCACTCAGACTGGAGAAGCGTTGGGGCTGTTAGCACCGTCGGAGGTGGCACCCCCCAGAGCCTGGGCCTGCCACTGTGCTTCAATGACTCAGACAGCAGCCTGTCAAGCAGCGGCACGCCCATCCACCACAAGGTCCAGATGATCATCGAGACCCTACGGACCACCCAGTCCTCTGTCGACATGAGCGACGGGGGTCAGATGGAAGGAACGGGGTCTGCACACTGTAGCCGGGAGTTGCTGCGGCAACCGGGACGCAAGACAAAGACGGGGCCCACTGGTTCCAGAGGAGGCGGGGCAGTAACGGACTGCCGACCGCCTCTGCTGCACCCACACACAAATCCTGAGAGTCAAGATTCCGATTCTGACAGCGACAGTTCAGTTGACCGTGGCATTGAGGAGGCCATCCAGGAGTATCTGAAGGAGAAAGTGGACCATAAACGCAAGGCAGAACCTGCTTCGGTCAGCACCAACCCAGCGGCCAAGCTCCCATGCCGAGAAACTGTGGTCAAAGCAGAAAACCCACGCCTGCAGTCCTGCTCTGACAACAAGGTGCTTACAGCCAGCAATCATATCCTCAAGACCTCTAAAGGAAATGTAAACCCAGCAGCAATTTTAAAGAAGAAGCTTAAAAAGAAAAGACCCAGCAAGGAAAACCCTGTGAAGAAACCAGCCGTGACCATGCTCTCGTTTTTTAAGAAACTGCCGCCACTCGACCAAAGAGAAGTGTCCTCCACTCTCCCCCACCAAGACAAAGCGCAGCCTTCCCGGGTCATCAAGGTAGAAGACGAGCCCCTGGATGCCAGCAGCAGCAGTGACGACGGCATTGAGGAGGAGATCCGCCGCTACCAACAGCAGAAGAACCTGGAGCTGTTCAAGCTCTCCTGGCCACAGGCGCGGAAGGAAGATTCCGACTCAAGCAGTGACGATGGCATAGAAGAAGCCATCCGTCGCTTCCAGCAGGAGAAGAAACAGAAGGAGAGAATTCACCAGAAGAAAAAGAAAGGCTCGGCCAAACAGTTGCAGCTCAAAAATGCCACTCCCGGGGGCAAGGTTGGTCAGCTTAACACAGACCGCATGGAAATGACATCAGGCAAAAAGGCCCCAAAACCTGCCACTCCTGAACCCACAAAGAAGAGAAAGAAAGAGAAACCTAGGGTAGAGGGAAAGTTGTCCGTGCCTCACTTCTCTCCTGAAAGACCTATATCTTTCAGCAGTCCCCCCTCCGACAGTTTAAATGGCAGAGGGCATGTGATTCCCACCTGCAAACCAGAGCCACTTACCCCAGTGCCTATCCTAAAAGTCAACACAAAGGCTGAGCTCATGTGTGCTGAAGCCATCTTGGACATCTCAAAAGCAGTGATGCCTATGACCTTTGACCTCAGCCCACACGCACTGGGGCCAACACTCCTTGCCCCCTCCGCAGGTCCCCCACTGTCTTCCAAGGACCCAAGCGATGCAGAGAGCTCCGTGGATAGCGAAGATGGCATTGAACTGGAAATCCGGAAGTTTCTGGAGCAGAAAGCTCAAATGAAAAAGGAAACACCGCCTGTATCAGTCACAGCCCAAGAGTCGCCGAAAACGTTTCAGCCCATGCTGCCAACTGAATCGGAGAAGGGGGATCAGAGTGAAGAAAAGAGCAGCTCACTAGATAGCGACGAGGATCTTGATGCCGCCATCAAAGACCTGCTGAAGACAAAAAAGAGGGTAAAAAGAAAGACAAAGAAAACTGTAACAAAGCCAACGGGCATCACCTCCACCACCACCTCCAACCCCTCCAAAAAACCCAAAGTCCTTTCCGAAACCAGTGTCAAGACTGCCAAATCTGGTCTGTCTAAAGAAATAAAAAAGAAAACTAGTCAGGTAAAAAATAAGAAGGCCCATAGGCCTGTCAAGAGTTCACAGGACAAAAAGCAGAAGAAAAAGGCCAAACCTCCATGTCAGCAGGCAAAACTGCTGCACGAGGACAAAGGCGAGAGTGGCAGTGCAGGAACTTGTATCCCAGACCCTCTCACTGTCAAGGAGCGGGAGGAAGATAGTAGCTCGGTGGACAGTGATGACAGCATTGAGCAGGAGATCCGCAAGTTCCTAGCAGAGAAGGCTAAGGGAGGAGGTGGTAACACCAGCATGACCAGCACCATTACCATGACCAGCACCACTACCATGACCAGCACCACCACTACTACTGTCGCAGTAAAGAAAGAGGACATGGAGTCAGAGATAAGACATCTGGACCAGAACCACAGAAACACCTCCCCTGCCAGGGCCAGCAACTTGGAAGATCAGCAGGCTGAAATTCCTCTGGATTTGGGAACACCTTGTTTGGATGCACAACAGGGAGTTTGGCAAAAGGTAGAGAGCAGTAAGGATAGCCGCTCAGCTGTGGGAAACCTTGCCTGGGACAGACTCTCCAACACGCCACTCACAAGCTGTAAAGGAGAGCGGAAGAAAAGCTTTGAGGACAGACGCACACCCAATGTCAGCTCCCCTCTGAGGGACAAACCTCACTCACACTCTGACTGTGACACACCCAATAGCAGGCCGCACATCCTCACACACACACCCAGCAGAACACATAGCATCAGACACTCTCCCAACAGGACACAAACCCCCGGCAGCCCAAATGAGATTCCTCCCTCTCAGACATCTCCCTGCCAAGCACGCACTAACAACCCCACCACACCCAGTCTCCCTGGACTAGCTCACAGCAGCCGCCCAAGCGTGGTGGACTCTTGCGGTAGCAGTATGGGGTCCTCGTCTTCATTGTCGGTGGTCACCTTCTATCGAAGTTCGGCCGAGACGCCCGTCATCAGAGATGGCCAGGCACCGTATGTTAGACCTGACAGTCAGTCACAGGGCAGTGGGAAACGCGGAAGGTGGGACCAGCCTGCACCATCCCAAACCCCACAGCCCAGTGGAAGCACCTTGCACTCATCCCAGCAGGCTAGCCACCCCCAGGGTGGAGGCAGACAGGAGAGAGAGGGAAAGGAAGAGCGAACGAGGGCAATACAGACCCAAGTGAGGGAGATAAAGCAGGAGGAAGAGTTCATAGATGAGACAGACCGGGACTCAGATGAGGAGAGGAGACACGGAGAGAGGCAGAGCGAGGGTAGACAGCAGAGGTTCCCCAGTGTGTGAGTAAAAGCCCTTTCTCTTTTTGTGAACTTTTACCTTTTATATATGTATCTATCTGCTTTCACTAGGTGAGCAGACGCGGTGGGCTTTCCACTGCTTGCGCTAATTCCACATATTTTATATACGGCGAGGCACCAAGGGAACTTAGCTTAGAGTGACTTCAAATATGGTTGTAGAAAAGTTTTTGTTTTCTTTTTAAATATGTGTTTGTACATTTATAAATATATTTAAGTGCACATAATATGCCATTGAGAGGAAGAGATTTACCTGTTTTCATTTGTGTGTTCAACCTCCGGTGTATGCCTATTGCTCGGACAGGAAGAGGTTTCCCTTACAGGTTTTGACAAAACAGATTTTTGTTCAATAATTAGAATTAGGTGTCACTCAAACAACCTTCACAACTGTCTGCAGTTTAGATAGTTATCTGGACTAGTACAGTTTAAAACATTTCTCCAAAGTCAACTTTTGCCTCACCATGTTGAATGATGCACAGCTCAAAGCGCGTACCAGTACTTAGAACACACAGTGTTCACACATTCACAGTATATGTCTCTGCATCACAACTAATGGCTTTAAAGTGTAAGCCACTTTTTTCATAAGAACCAGCAGCTGGTGTTGGTGAATATTTTATGTATAAAACTTTTGAGGAACTGAGAGGGACTGTTGGTCTGAAAAGGTACTGAAAAGAACTACCGTGTTCTTTTAGTAGCAACATATCATCTTAAGGGGCTTGCCACAATCTTTCATTCCCTGTGTGTGTATGTGTGTGCGTGTGTGTGTGTGTGTGTATACATCACTCTAAAGGAGCAAGTACATACCACACCACCTACATAACCTATGCTTTTTTGCCAGACAACAAGGTATGGGTCAAGTATGTGTGTGTGGAGGACAGAACACTGATGCAGTAGTCACATGTTTGGAGAGGAGACCAAGCCCAGCAAGTGTAGTTACTATGGTTACCAGAGGGTAAAAATAGGCCCACATATATCATCCAGAATGGGTCCTGGACTCGTTTAATGAAAAAGAAAATTCTATCATTCATCCCTTCATCGCTCATTTGCCATCCTAAGCTCGGCTTCCTGTCCCCTTCACTCTCCTCACACCTATGTCTTTCACCCAACATCCGTCATTTTTTTCTCTCTTTTTTTTTTTTGGACTCGTGATCATCATCATCATCTCCCTTTCATGTTGCCTCTGCCTTACACGGTCTGCTGGGCAGAGGTCCACCGCAGGGCAGAACAAAACGCAGTTTTGACTTTTTTAAAGGTTAGCGATTCAGATCATGCCCAATGATGCTTGCCCTCTCCATAATGATCCCATGTAACACACACTGATTAAGAGGCACTGGATATGATTTATTGCCTGCGGCTGTCCTTCAGGAGGCCGTTGCGTGCCCAACACCATACCCAGCTGGCCTGCTGCAGCAGGTGGAGAGCGCAGATGTGGGGCAGAGGGGCTCTCCATCATTTAGTGCTTTCTGTATGCTCTGCCTTAGCTTCTCTCTCTCGCTCTCTCTCTCTCTCTCTCTCTCTCTCTCTTGCTCTCTCTCTCTCTTGCTCTGTGTCTCTCGATTCTCGTTCACTAACAATCACCCTCTCTATCTCTCTTTCACTCATGCTCTCTTGCTCTCTGTCACTCCATGACAGACACACACATACACAAATTCCAGTTTTACAAGTGTGAAGTTCATTTTTCAGGTTTTGTGGTTCCTCACTTTCTGTTCTGTTTTTTTTTTTTGCTTGTGGTAAGAACTCGGCATTTCTTTTGGATTTCATATGTGAAAAGAATGTTATTTATTTTTGTTTATAGAAAGGAAAAAAAAGACATACTGACCATGCTGTGCATCGCCAGTTTTCATAAATATTTTGCAAAACTGATGCTTTTTCCCTTTTTCCCTGTGGAAAGGAGGGTGGCATTCTGACTGGATCTTTACAAGTGCTACAGTGTAATAAATGATGACTTTCAGAAAACTGCAGCAGTCTCCTCACTTATTTTGTGTGTGTGTGTGTGTGAGTGTGAGAGAGAGAGAGAGGGAGAGAGAAAGCGGAAGCATATGTTTGTCTCTCTATCATTTCTAGATTCTAAGATATAAGCATTTTAAATGTGTGCTGTATTTTTGGCCCACCCTGTATATTCAAACAGGATGCAAAAATTGTTTTCACTAAAACACTCCTAGACAAAACACCTTTACAAAAGGATATGTTGTCGCCTGTTTCACAAAGTGAGCTCTTGTTATGTGAGCAGTAAACACAGTTGTACATCATCATAGACGGATACAAATAGTTTAAGCTATGTTCATACTCGATATGAGCTGCTCTTCCTCTATGGCATCATTAGTTCAGTCAATTTCAAATGACATCCTAGGTTTTAAATTGGATTTAAAATTTAAATTTGGAATTCGATCCAAATACTAAGCAGTTTCTCAGTCAAAATGCAATTAATATTATATGCTTCAAAATAAGGGAGCATTTCTAATGTATACATAAATATAACACTGAACACTATATTTTAAAGGGGTCCTTCTGCTAAAAACCACTTTGAGTAGCTCTATTTACAATGTGGTGGGTCACAACAAGCAGTATATGCATGCAGCATTCCAAGACGTGAAATTCGACCCTCATGGTTTTACTGGTCATTGAAGGGTCGAGCTAACCAAAACGAGCGGATCAGAGCATGCTAAACCTATCTACGTCACTAGGTCGTAAGCCCCGCCCAGAGCCATGTATGGCAAGCCCACATCCCAAAGGACGAACAGTGGACAGAAGCTAGGTGAGCGAAAGACAGCGAATTTGCCCAATCAGAGGTGCCTTATTGACACGTCATGGATATTCACGAGGGACACCGGAAAAGCCAGTCGTTCAACCACTAGACCTGTTATAGCTTACAGAAAACAGCGTCAAGCAAGAGAACTACGACATAATTTTTCACAGAAATTACGCACAATGCATTCAACCATAGTGGCGACACAGAAATATGAATAAAAATAACGATGAAAGGACCCCTTTAAAATAGCAGCTGAATTAAATAAAACAAGAACAACTTTGCTTCAAAGACTTCAGCTCATAGGACTCCCACCAAACTTTTGCCTTCCACCAACCAGTTGTTAAGAAAATCTCAAAATCCTTTTATAGAGCCTGTAGTAGGTCCATCAAAACTGGCAATGTCTGTTTCAGATGGGTGAAACCAAGAGGGTAGGATGGAAAACCAGTTGTTTTCCAATCTGAAAAGGAGATTTTGTTGAAATATTGTTTTTACAATTGAAATATAGCCACACCTAAGAAGAGCATTTAAATAGAAAGAGGTGGCATGCCAGTGGAGAGGGTTATGCATTTAGTAAGGTCTTTATGTACTGTCTGAAGGTACAACATTTTGAAAAATCATAAAGCCTTTGTTTTGGTTTCTATAAGTGCAGGCTAATTTGAAAGCATTGCACAAACTATGCAGTGTTTGTTATAGTAATACATGTAAAGCTGTATCAGTGATGATATGTTATATGTACAATCACAGGTCACTGGAATGCAGCATAGACCCTGGGATTTTGCCGAACCATTACATCATCCTCAACACAGAGGAAAGGAATCGCATAGCCAGGAAGGTCAAGATACAGGTCAGGGAAATACAGCAGAGCTCTCACAAACACTATCTGTGCAGCCTACACACAGGGATACATGAAAATGTGAGATGAACGTCAGGAATATGTACAGGGAGACACTGTAGTGGGTTTGTTAATAGCGTAATAGTTAATAGTTAATTTCAGTTTGTCTTTTCTGTATGTTACATCCCCCAGTCGCCCAAGAAATGCAGAAATACATTTCTTGTGAAGAGAAAGCTACAGTTTGTGATTTGTAGTACCAGGTAAGTTGTGTTGTGTAGCTGGTTAGTGGTTCTATACTGTATGAAACTGCGATCTGTTTTAAAGTCATTGCTGTATGTGCTGTTATTAACATAAGCCCATAGGTCTGGACTTTTCATGCTGTGACCTGCATTTACTTTGGCTTGCCCTAATTTTTTACATTTCACAGGAAGGCCACAGAAAAGTGAGGGGTAATTCCATCTTCATCACTATATATATAAATGAGTTACCCCGGTCATCCCACGCCAGCCAAAGTCAGTTATGGACTTTTGTTGTGTTACAGCAACTAAATGACGTTTATGTTTGTTTAAATTTGTTGCAATGTTGGAGGATGGAGTGTTGGTTTGTACCATGTAGTCGTGGGATTTGAAGTATGCATGTTTTTGTATTGACTACTTATTAAATACAGTATGTTGTGTTCAAAGCTAAAATTTGTTATTTACAGGTTGGATAAACTGAGAAATGTTAACACTTATTAGCTTATTAAAGCGTGTTTCCATTTTGTAAATAAATAAAGCTTACGTTAAAAATGCACTAGTCTGGGTATGGTTATGGTTGTTGTAAGAGGCTGTACTTGGGAGTTGAAGTTTGTAAAAGTGTGTCAGCCCCGAATGTTATTGGTCACCCGTATGTGCTTTTGGACTCGGCATCCCATCGTGCATCTATGACCTTCAATGGGCGGAGACTGAAGTGACAAGCATGGCGGCGGGGATGCTCACGAAAGGTGAAGTACACCGATTTTTATTTGTAAATGATTATTAGCGATTACTCTAGGGTCAGAAAGGAAATGTGTGCCTTAGGCTTTTGCTATTAGTTACGTTAGAGCATCTATTTAATTTCAGTAGCTGGAAAGGTTTTCCAGATGTAACCAAGTGTATGTGTAGCTAGCATAGCATTAAGCATTTGAGTTGAAGTCTGTCGGCTAGGTAACTATACATAAGTCTAAAACCTTCTCTGTATCCCCTGTCTTGCATATATGTATGTAAATTTGTCTTTCATTGCCGTTACAGCGATCAGTGGACTCCGATGCCCTCGCTTACCCGTAGCAGCTCTCTCTTGTAGCGGGCAAGCATACAGCACAGCAGCGTTACCAAAGGCAGTATTGACACCAGGTGACATCACTGGTAAGAAAACAAGATTGTATTTCTTTCACCAGTCTGAATTTAACAAGTTTTGGAGATGAATGAATTGACTACATAATATTAAATCTCTCTCTCTCACACACACACACACACACACACACACACACACATTGGATCTGCTTTAATGATTTGGGGTGTTATGTATGTTTGTAAAGACTTTCCATTCGTCCTGGTGAATAACATAAGGAATTTGGTCTGTATCTTACAGCTGACCAAGACAAACTTCTAAATGTCCCACTGAGCCAACCAGACTTCTTCCGTGTTTCTGAGCTCTTCACTCTGAAGGACCTGTTTGATGCGCGTGTTCACCTCGGTCACAAGAAGGGATGTCGACACAGGTGAGTGTGTGAAGTTAAGATGTCTGTAGGATTCATATATCATGCGCACATGTGGTAAATAAACCGAATGGTTGTGTGTGCCTGCCAGCAAACAATGGCAAACCTAATATGCAGAGATCAACTGCCTATTTTTGTGCTTTCATTAGGTATGAGCTGCACACATTGGTCTTTACAATGTTGTTTATGGTTTGTGTCATCCAAACCGGCCTGTTGCCAGCCACACACTGACACAGAATGTATTGTTCGTCGTCACACTTAAGTTTTGTTTCCACCAAGCAGTACAGTACAGTTCGGTTCGGGACCTAACGGTTTGGTACAGAACGTTTTTGTGCGGTTCGGTACGGATTGTGTTTCCATTGCCAAAGGTAGAGTAGAGTCGTCACAGCAACGGGCGTGTCTCTAAACACAAGGGTGCCAGAAAATGGTACGGTTCGGTACGGTTATTTAGGTACGCTTCAAAAATTCTTACCATGGAGACACAAACAATTGCGAACCGAACTGAACCGAACTGTACTGTACAGCTGGGTGGAAACGGGGCTTTAGAGTGACGGCAAAGAGTGTTCTCAGTGTTGGGCTAACCCTAGATTCATAGAGCAGCAAGTGATGACATGTCCCTGGCAGAAAGTGGCAGTTGATATTATATTGGGAGGTATTTTAGTTAAGATGAATATACAGGTTCTGGTCACGTAATTAGAATATGATGATAAGGTTATTTATTTCAGTAATTCCATTCAAAAAGTGAAACTTGTATAATGTATACACTAATTTCACACAGACTGACATATTCCAAGTCTTTATTTCTTTTAATATTGATGTTATAACTGACAACTAATAAAAACCCTAAATTAAGTATCTCAGAAAAATAGAATATTGTGGAAAGGTTCAATATTGAAGACACCTGGTGCCACACTCTAATCAGCTAATTAACTCAAAACACCTGCAAAGGCCTTTAAAAGGGTTTCACAGTCTAGTTCTTTAGGCTGCCCAATCATGGGGAAAACTGCTGACAGTAGTCCAATTGTGAAGAGGAAGATGTGATATGCCAGACCCAACAATGCAGAAGAGCTGAAGGCCACTATCAGAGCAACCTGGGCTCTCATAACACCTGTGCAGTGCCAAAGACTCATCAACTTGCCTTGCTGCATTGCCGCAGTATTTCAGGCAAAAGGAGCCCTAACTAAGTATTAAGTGCTGTACATGGTCATACTTTTCATGTTCATACTACAAGTAATATTCCAATTTTCTGAGGTACTGAATTTGGGATTTTCATTAGTTGTCAGTTATAATCATCAAAATTAAAGAAATAAACATTTGAA
Organism: Setipinna tenuifilis; assembly: GCA_030347295.1. Taxonomy (NCBI): domain Eukaryota; kingdom Metazoa; phylum Chordata; class Actinopteri; order Clupeiformes; family Engraulidae; genus Setipinna; species Setipinna tenuifilis. The sequence goes on from CM059273.1 coordinate 15,052,652, forward strand.
ATGTATCAGTCTGTGTGTAATGAATGAATATAATATACAAGTCTCACTTTTTAAATGGAATTACTGACATAAATCAACTTTTTCGTGATATTCTAATTACATGACCAGCTCCTGTATATGTCTGTGTGTGTGTGTGTGTGTGATTCAGATCCAAGGAAATGGAGGATTTCTTCTCTTTAATGTGTACAGCAACATTTACACAAATATTCACTGTCTTGTTGTACACATGTTGTGAACATGTGTACTTCTTTTTTATTCCCGGTGTTGCACTGCTTTTGCTGCTAGTTTTCGTTTCAGTGGTGTGTTGTAAATTGATATTTAATTAACGGTATTGGCTCTGACTGGGGGGAAAAAAGCTGCTGAAGCCTAGAGAGAAGATGCTGCAGGAAGATAAATCAGGTCTATTAGCTGCTAGAGGTTTTATAGCCCTCTTCCATTGCTGCCAATTTTGGATGGCACTTTACATAGCGAACCCTCCTTGTGAATACTAAAATGGTGGAATTAGTTGTACGACGTGGTTTTAGAACCCACCTGCATTCACTGTATCTTTGACCTTCCTGTATTTTTAAATGCATTTATTGTATTTATTTATTGTATTGTATGTACTTATGCCCCTTTATCATGTCTGACTGTCTAACATTATGTGGCAGCAAAGAATTTCATTGTGCAGAGAAACACGTTTTCTTCCTTTAAACTTTGACTGTATCCTTGTCTGCCCCAGGCTGATGGAGCCTTACCTGTTTGGAAGCCGTCTGGACGTCGACATCATCGACCTGGAGCAGACGGTGGACCACTTGCGGCAGGCGCTCAACTTCACGGCGCACGTGGCCTTCCGCGGAGGCATCATCCTGTTCGTCAGTCGGCGGCGACAGTTCAACCACCTGGTGGAACGTACGGCGCGGGAGTGTGGCGAGTACGCCCACACGCGCTACTGGCAGGGCGGCCTGCTCACCAACGCCACCATCCAGTACGGCCCCGGCGTGCGCCTGCCTGACCTGGTGGTCTTCCTGTCCACGCTCAACAACGTCTTCCAGCCCCACACAGCAATCCGCGACGCAGCCAAGATGAACATCCCCACCGTGGGTGTCGTGGACACCAACTGCAACCCCAGTCTCATCACCTACCCGGTGCCCGCCAACGATGACACGCCCGTTGCCATGGAGCTCTACTGCCGGCTGTTCAAGATGACAATCAACCGAGCCAAGGACAAGCGAAAGCAGCTGGATCTGCTCAAGGGACTGGGATCCACCACGTCCGGTTGAACCTAGACTGGTCATAGCCAACAATGACCACAGTGACTTGACTCAGTAGGGTTCTGCTCCTTATGAACCAACTGTACTAGCCTATGGAAATGTATGTTGGTGTACAACACAATATCGGTAATGTCAGCTTTGTACAAGTGAACATTGCAAACCACACCACTCAACACAACATGGCCCAAGTCAAAATTGAGCATACTTCTATCCCAAGTTCACAATATTATGGACTGTAATTATGGTTTTCATGTCTATTTTGTCGGGAAAATAAAGAGCTATGTGTAATGTAAATTAAACATTGTGTAATTTATGGATACAAACGTTCAAATGTGTAGAGAGGCCCAGTTTCCTTTTAAACCTACAAAGGGTTTAAGGTTGCATTAAGTATAACTTGCCTATAATAATTTATGATCCTAAGCATACTCAGTGCTTAAGTTTATATAGCTCAGGTTTATCTAGCTGACTCTGTACATTGTAAAGACATCCTTACTTCTTGCAAAGATAGTCATGTAAACTAGAGTGAGGATTGATCATTTTAATACCTGCTTCAAGAGTAATCTCATTGAAATATTCCCTAATGCAGGGCAATAGCTTAAAGCATATAGTATGACAACAGAATTCACAAAATATAATTAAAGGTGGGAGGGCTATGCAGAGTGTTGGTCATGGTGACAGAATAAGTCTGGGATTTTATTTCTAAGCTACTGTAGCATTGATTTATTTTTCCTAGAGCAGTAGCTGGAAGTAGGCTTTGAAAGCTGCCCATCGATTGACAGCCCATGCAAGTAGAAGATAGTACAGTAAAACAATAGCATGATAAATGGATAATGAATAGATATTAATTTGCTCAGTGTGACACATCTTACTTGTGTGTGCTTCGCTTGCTGTTGAACAATCTGGGATCCACAGCGCTCTACCAGACATAAGGAGTTCCTGTGTGCATCTCATTGATCTTTTCACTCCAGAAGAAGCCAGAAGAACCTAGGTAGACAGAAAGTTCCAGGCACTGGGATACCGTTGGACACACAATAGGCGAGTTTCCATTGGGGAGGGTTTCGGTACAAATTCACTATAGGGGGGGGGAGTACAGGGAAAGGCGTTTGCTTGGTCCGCTCATCTGGATGGTGATGTCATGGCGGTACCACATAACAAGCCCATCACTTTGGTTTGTGGAGAGGGGAGGTCCTGGTTTGAGACTGAAGTTCCAGCCCTACAAAAGGCAAAGTGCAGTTTCTACGCAAACACAGAAACTAAGAAAAAAAGCCCTCAAAGCTGTCATACTGCCCAGTCCAACGTGGTGTAGGTAGGTTAATAGTAACTACACATTTAGTCAAAATTGAGTTTAGACTGAATTAAATTTTTATTTTGTCTTGTGACAAATATCTTGCTTCTTCCTATTAAGAAAGTACATAAAAGCATTACCACTATTATACTGCTATAACAGTCTGGCTATAGATATGTTACACTTCCTCTGATGTTTCTTGAGACATTTGAAATGCATCACTAACCTATCTAACTTCCTGATCAACGCAATTAAAAATTCCTCATATACGATTTACATAATTTGTATGAAGTTCCATCAGTGGGAGAACACCATAGCCTTCTGTATTTGGAAAACGCACACACCCCCCGCGCGCGCACACGCACACTGGGAAATGACAGTCCAGTAGAGCGCAGATGGTATGGTGGATTTGCCTTCGCGCGCGTAAATAAAGTTTAAGCCTCTTAAGACGACAAAACATCTAAATGGTTGGACGCTAAAAGGCGGACGCTGTCTATTGTATTTGATGCACATTCGCGTTGTTCAAATTTATGATAGTTGTCCTACAGTTATACCGTACTCGACAGCAGTTCCCATTAGCCCAGCACGTACGGAAGAGAAGTTGCTCGAAAAAATGACAGCACCATATTACGTTCGAGGTGAGACATATTTCGCATGAGATACTGGATATCAAAATAGCATTAGCGAGGCCATTGCACTGTTGCTGTTTAATGGTTAGCTGTAGTAGCATGGTTTAATACCCTGTCCTTTGTTTAATCCCCATTGCAATACCCAACTAGCAGATTTTATCACCATGGTTTGCAATAGTGTACGATTTGGTCTTTTGGCTTACCATCTTTATGTAATAAACACTCGTGACACGTGTTGCATTCGTGGATGGTTGGAAAGTTCCAGCTAAGGGAGTAAGACTGTCAAAATATGGCTGCACTAGGGTCAAGAAATCTGGAAACGACCCTGGGCTAAGATGGCGCTTATTATTGATGGTTCTTAACAGTGCAATTTGAGGTATAATATCACTGCAATGGTTAGACTTCGTTTGTGTTTATAGTTGAATTGCGTGATCAATTTAGATTCTTATTTTTAATGGTGTGATGTTGGAAACTGAGATATAAATAACCGGTTGCCGCTAGAGGCGCCATATTCTTGCGATATCCTTGCAGCCCCTATCATAGTCAAGCTCTGCATTGAGTTATGGATTGACACCTGTTGCTACCTTAAGCCGGGGTGTGGTGTACCGAATTCCATAGTGGTGCAACTGCCCTTAAATACCATGTGGTTACGGTACAACTGAAAGGGCTTATAGAAACTTGTTATTCAAGTTGATAATTATCATGAACTACTAGACACTTAACATTTTTTTACTAAGCCTGGAGTGGACGCAAACTGTATTATGTCTGTGTCTTAAGAAGTGAAGCTACATGTACTATACATGTGGCAACTCTGTTTATTGCATTTCTTTTGACGGAAACAGTTAAATTCCTTATATGGGGCTTCACAGCCTGCATGTTTATCATTCATTATTTTATAGTTAATCATTTATTATTTACTGTTTAAACCCCATCCTACAAAACGAGATAATTAATTATGACTATTTTAATATGGCATGTTGCTACAAAAGTCTGATTTTAAAGTCTAAATTCTTGTTGTTTGTGTTTTGACCAATGACTGTATATGGCTTTAACCCTCCTACAGAAGTGCCTGTAACTGTCAGCTGTGCCATGCCTGGGCAAAGGTGGACTGATGAGAGGTGGACTCACAAGCCCAGTTAGGTGGGCTGTATGGTAATTATGCAATTTTTCTAAGTATTTTATTACCACTGGTAATGCTAATAGTTTTTCTTTAGCTGTGTGCCGCTTGCTCGTGACTTGATGGAGATGATGATGATAATGATGTGTGTTTTATTTTTGCCCCTCGAGACGTAGCTGTGGCACTGGTGCCACAGCTGTGCCATAAGTGGGCAGACAGAAACTGGCTTGAGTCGGGCCTGCATGCCCTGTGCAGTGGGCTGTGGGCATGGAAATCAGCCACATAAACACAGTAATGAGTGACCCATTACCACTCTCCCACCCATCACCCATCTTTGGACTGATGAGCATAGGGTTATTGTGGTGCAGTATCTTTAGTGAATTAGACAGTGTAGCACTACAATACATTTGGTATGCATATATTTTGTATGCATGACGTATTACACTGTATATACGTTTTTGTAATAGAATTAATTTTTAGATCTCATATCTCAGGTCATACCTGAACTGCAAAGTATGTAATGCATGCAAAATGAAGTGCCAGCTCAATTCATACACTGGCCAGATGAATAATAAGCATATTGTAGTCTGCTCTGCAGTTTTATGTGATAATACTGTAGACTCTGCCTTTAAGACTTTGCTGTTCCCTAAAATATTTTCATTTGTCATGTGCAAAGGTCATTTTAGTTCTACCCATGTAGAGCCGCCCATGAGGGTCACTCATGTGACTATTTGGAGCCGTGGAATGGAGAAGCTACATGGTATGTGTCTCACTTTACACACACAAACACACACACACACACATCTCAGGCATTTCTGGACACATGAGTGATACACATCAGACTGTCTCTGTACACATATCTGTACTGCATGTGGGCAAAAGCTCTGCTTTGCTGTTTGTGTTTACTAGTTATAGAAACATGGATTGCAGAAATATTTGTGTGATTTAGTACCTGCATGGCTACCTGCATATCTGTGGAAGAACATCGATATGATTAGAACCCTGCCAGAGATGTTTGACGTCGTAGAATTCTGACCACACATTTCTTACCTGATTTTTGTAAAGATTTACAAACAGGAGCCAGACTGTATGATTAACTGGTTGCATGCTGGGCTGTTTTCTTTTTTTAGGAGGGGAACACTCGGCCAATATTTAAGATGTCCACTTCTAGAGAAGGGCATTCTCCTCTGCCCTCCTGGTCTCCAACAGCACAGAGCCACATTGGCATACTGTAGGAGATCCAGTCTGCTCTGAGGGGGTTGCTGTCCAGCTTTAAAGGGGTCCTTCTGTCAAAAAACACTTTTAGTAGCTCTATTTACAATGTGGTGGGTCACAACAAGCAGTATATGCACGCAGCATTCCAAGACGTGAAATTCGACCCTCATGGTTTTACTGGTCATTGAAGGGTCGAGCTAACCAAAACGAGCGGATCAGAGCATGCTAAACCCATCTATGTCACTAGGTCGTAAGCCCCGCCCAGAGCCATGTATGGCAAGCCCACATCCCAAAGGATTGGTGGACAGAAGCTAGGTGAGCGAAAGACAGCAAATTTGCCCAATCAGAGGTGCCTTATTGACACGTCATGGATATTCACGAGGGACACCGGAAAAGCCAGTCGTTCAACCACTAGACCTGTTATAGCTTACAGAAAACAGCGTCAAACAAAAGATCTAGGACATAATTTTTCACCGAAATGGCGCACAATGCATTCAACCATAGTGGCGACACAGAAATATGAATAAAAATAACGATGAAAGTTCCCCTTTAATGTCTGAGGACTTCAGGTTTTTCATGTTCCATTGTACAAATAAGTAGTTAGAGCCAAGACACACAAGATGTGCTCTGGTGTAATGGTCAAGCAATGCAAGGGGTGTGCAGGCCACGTCTTGCAGTGAATGTTTCATCACAGAGAGATGTTGGCTGACCTACATTGCTGTTTTGTTCTGGCCTGCGTTCTGTGCTGAATGATTATGTGAATAAACACTGACAAAATCCTTTGAAATTCAAAGTTCTTATTCAGTCAGCACAATCCCTTTTCAATTCCCCACACACACACACACACACACACAGCAGCCACCCTGGTTCAGTTTTCTGATGCTGTGAAGTGTTATTTTTGCTTACAAAAACACAAGCCTTGCTAGCACCTGTATACATGTACCTACAGTATGGCAGACCACCAGCAATAAAGGCTTTGTATGTCAGTCCTCTTGAGCATGTGAATTACTTTTTAATGCATGAATAAGGTTTGGCACACTATCGTCAACTGGCACACATCCCATCAGGGTTTCACAGTCTTCTGTGCTAATGACGAGAATATGATTTATTTTATCATGCATTCACCTTTTTTCTGTAGATTTCAGTTGTGGATGGAGCACGGTGTGGTGTTGAAAATGTGAGGCAAAAAAACTAAAAAAAGGATCAAATGTTTAACAGTAATTAACACTTAAACGCTACCCATGAACTGTTTTTCGTTCACTGTCACTTTTCTAATGTACTTTGACACAAACAAGTTTTTCTTGTTTGTACAAGATTTTCTTGTTTGTAGGGTGTTTGGGTAAAGACAAAAAGACACCCTAGTTTTAATAAGCCTGTACTTGGACATCCATCACTACTGGACCAGAACGAGAAAGTTGGGGTGTGTGCACCACACTGCATGAACACTAGATATGCTGTATGTACTTGCAGAAACCAAGGAAAGAAGAACACGGGGAAGGCAAGCACAGACTTACATTCCAAGATTTGCACGGTAAATAATTGAATATGGTGGTCCACTGCCAGCAAGGCCATTGCTCCACTTTTCGTATCTCAAATTCCTCCCAGATCTTTCAGCTCCAGTGAACGTGCCGAGCAGCAGCCAGGTCGTTATCCAAGGTACAGGTTCACAGGTAGCCCAGACCAATTAAGTATCTGAACTTAAAACACAGTACTTCCTTTTATTGTAAGAAAGAAATTGAGTGATAGGCATGGCTATTGTTAAGAGTAATTTTAATCAGTCTTTTTAATTAAGAAAGGAATACCAATATACCATCTGCTTTAAGTACCGTTCACGTTTTGATGCCTGGCTCTGTGAGGAATACAAACACCATACAGCACAATGTCCAGTGCTGCACAGCATTAATACACTACAGCATGAACTTTGCTCTCTCTCTCTCACACACACACACACACACACAAACACACACACAAACACAGCAACTAGAGTGACAGCTACATCAAGTATGTACAGACTTCACCGAATCATTTGTTCATTGCTCATGAGAACATAAAACTCCCAACAGTCAACACAACTGTAAATGACAATGCCCCTTATCCAAACACTCATTAGGCAATGTTGTTCTCTCGCTCCCTCTCTCTCCTACACACACACACATTCACACATTCTAAGCTTCTCTCCCAGACAGTAAATAATTTAAAAACCACAGCCTTCATATTGTTATAGTGTTCAACAAGCACACACAGTTGCTGAAATGGTGGTTGCCCTGACAGAAGCGAGCAGCATTCCCTGAAAGGGCTGCCAGAGTTATTTGAGTCGAATCTAGACAAAACATCCATTTCGTATACAAACGTGAGATGCATAATACAAGGTCAAGGGTCCAGTCGTTAGTGACGTTAGTGGATGGAGAGATGTTAAGGAAATAAAGTGCCTGAGAATCACTGCACAGGACTCTAATGGAGGTATCATCATCTTCTATATTCTCCTATTTTCTCTCTCTCTTTTGCCCTCTCTCCTTGACACACACACACACACACACACACACACAAAATGGAGGCACAAATCTGCACACACACACACAAACACACACTCACAGAAACACACAGTGCAGCATTCCGCAATGGAGGAATTTTTAGTCCTGGACAGTGTAGATAAGAGTTAGTGTGACTGGTTCAGCATGTCTCATATCTACTCCCTGGGGAAACACTGTTCCCCACAGCAGTGGCCAAATGCCTCTGTAGGGCACTAGGCCCCTAGCCTACCCAACAACTACAGCATAGTGAATCTAAGTGTTGTGCACAACATTTCCAGTCAGTGACCTTCCATTCACAAGTAAGAACCCAATTTCTCCCATTGCTGGCTCGAAGGAATTAACAAAACGTCTTCTGGTGTCACAGAGAAGATTGCACTGTGTGTCCCAGGTTGAGATCCATTGTGGTGCCTTGACATTCTCTGGTTGGAGGGGGTTGGACGGGGAGATGCACGCGAATGTGGGAATGCAGGGATGAGAGTTGAGCAGCATCATTTCAGTCCAGCATAGCTCCTTTTTCCTGGTAATGCACAGTGGTGCTACTTTGACCTTTGTTTCATTTTTAACTTGTGTTCTTCATTTTCCAGCATTTTCTTTCATTTGTTTCTTAAACGCTTCTGTAACATGCTCTCCCTAATTGGCTTTTCTCTTGATCTATTTCCAGCTTTCGTCTCCGCACCTCTTACTTCATTACTTCCTTTTCCTCCTTCCGTCTCTCAAGTGCTTCCTCTTCCTCTCTCTCTCCTCCTGTCGTCTGTGATCAGGAGTACTTTGTGTTGGAGATCTTCTTCCACAGCAGGGTCTTGAGGTTGTTGAGCACGAGCGAGTGGTGGACCTCCATCTGGCTGGCCAGGCCGCTGAGGGTGACGCAGGTGCGCAGCTGCTTGTCCAGGTCGGCGTGGAGGTCTGCGGGGGTGCCAAAGAGCAGGAAGGTCTGCAGGAGCGCGCACACCTTGGCCAGGTTGGGCTGCACCACCTCCGTGTTGCACTGGCGCGCCAGCCGGTCGCAGGTGGCCGTGCAGTCGTGGCCGTAGGTGCAGTCGGCGTTGGTCTGGCACGGGCGACCGCGCAGGTAGCCCCTCACCGCCGCCTCGCTCGCCACGCCCCGCAGGTCGGCCATCTTGCAGTCGTACTGCTGGCTGTAGCCCACGCGTGCCGGGCCCGAGTCGCACATCAGGAAGCTGCCGTAGGCGCCGTGGAAGGCGTCCTCCACGAACTCCAGCAGCCCGATGCTGATGCGGGCCCTCCGGGGCCAGGCGGGGGCCAGCCAGCGGTTCAGGGCCACGCCCACGGCCTCGGGCACCACGGGCTGCAGCGCAGGGGGCACCTCCAGCCTCCAGAGGGCGTTGTGGGCCACGCGCTCCGTCACGTACAGGTGGCCGCAGAAGCCCAGCAGGCGCGGCGTGTGCTCGCGGCCGGCCAACGCCAGCAGCACCAGCAGCTCGGGCACCTGGAGCAGCGCCCACACCGACTTGGCCTCGGCCAGGGACACCTTGCCGTCCTGGTTGACGTCTGCCAGAGTGACCACCCGCGCCACCAACGTGGACAGAGACGCCTGCTCTCCAAGGCTCTCCTGTGGTGGGAGGTAGGGAAAGAAATATGGTTAAAGCCTGAGTGATGAAGGATAGCTTGTCCATTAAGTAAATCTGTTCTCAACAAGGCAAATCTCTATGAGACAACATGCTTTTTTTGGCAGTAAATCACTGCCCAGTCCCTATACTACATTAAAATGAAGCATGTCTGATGTGCAAAATGTAGAAGAGTTGCTTTTTCAGACATTATTCCAGAATAAATGGAAAATTCTTATTACTTCTTTATTACAAATGTGTTAGTCTGGTGGCCTTTGTAGGATCTCCTGCAACTCAAGGCAGATTTTTTTACTCAGATTGACAAAAGAGACAAAAGAGAGTAAGCCAGACGTGTTTGAAAGAGGGTTAGAAAAAAGGGCAGACCTTGAGGAAAGAGTGCAGCATCTCTCTGAACTCGTCCATGGAGGTGCCTCGGGCGGGCTTGTCGAAGAGGCTGCTCTCGGCCCTGAGGGCAGAGCCAGGGACGCCCTCACCGTTGGCCATCTCCTCAATGCTGCACTTGATGACCACTGCCTTCTCCTTCCACATCCCAGTGTACACCTGTGAAGCACCACACCCACCACTGACTCTAAACACGCAACTGTGTTCTCCTGTTTGTTTGTTCTTAATTGTGTCTTTCTTTATATTGAAGCAGAGTTTTACTTCAGTTTCAACATGTTTGTTGATTAGTTTTATGCAAAACTTATAATTACACTTTTTGATGATGGGTTCAGAAAATAAAAGAGAGCAGCTATTACAAACACTTCAACTGTCCCTACTGTAACCTTCAATTCATTACTATATGTACTTCATATGTGTATGTCTTAGGGGCATTGCAGATACTACACTACATGCATTGCAGGTATTAGTCATGGCTAAGCACACTACTATATCACTGCAGGATGAGCTTGAAGAGCTTAGCATTTCATTTATGTGTGTTTGTAACCATGTAGTAAAGATGGTATGCATTGCTGTAAACTTAGAAAGAGAGTGACAGAGAGTAAATGTGTGTGTGTTTACCTGGTGTGTTGGAGACGTTGACAGGCATCTCTGCAGGTTAAGGGTTCTCTCCTCACAAAGAGCCTTACAAGCTGAGCCAGCAATTATTCCCCTGCGGTAGTGATCACACTGAGGCAAGACAGAGAGAGAGAGAGAGATGTTAGGGGTGTGTGTGTGTGTGTGTGTGTGTGTGTGTGTGTATGTACACGCATTTTAGTGGGTGTCACTGCGTTTGTGTTGGGCAATCAAAAAAAAAAGATGAACTTCCTTTGGCTGTTTAAACATAAATGGCAACATCTATCATGTATTGTCAGCATGACGTGTCATTAATCTGAAACAAACTGTTTCCCTAAAGGCCACAGAAAACTCATTATTAAGTGAGTGTTTACTTCTTTGTGTCTGTATTTAAAGGAACACTGCACTTTTGGGGAAATGGGCTTATTTTGCAGCTCCCTTAAAGTTAATCAATCCTTGAATCCGGTTAGACCAGTAGCAGGCTAACTGGTTTAATCTGATTCAGTTATTTATGTTAAGCTAATAGCCAAAGTGCCAGATCTAGAGATTGGATGGTTGAATGGATTCAAAAACGACACAGCTCAACTGTCTATAAAGGAGTTGGAAAATGAGCCTATTTCCCAAAAAAAGTAAAATGTATTCCTTTCGGAAGCCATAGATACCAACCTTAAAATACCATTGTGAATATTTTAAACTCGACTCAACACTTTACGTTATCACACTTTATTTTTATCAGTGCGGCTCCAGAACCTTTATTTCCAGGGTTCACACAAACTGATAGAAATGATTATCTGCACACTAAATCTCTTTGCACACATGTGTCTGCAGAATTAATAAATAGTGTTAGTAAATTTTTGTTTCGTTTGTTTTAGAAAGTTCTTTTTAAAACTTGCCAGTCCCCACAGACACAAAATGGTACTTCCCACAGCCAGTCCATGCAGAAAAAATCCTGGTGATGGAATTTGCATCATGTGAACCATGCAGAGGACTAAATATAGTCATGTCCACAGAAGTATACATTCCCCCTTACAAACAAAATCTCCTTTTAAACCCTGTGAGGCTTAGTCATTATTATGGGATCATCTGTCTCTCTCCTACTCACACACAATCACTACAAAAAAAGCACAAATAAACTAGCAACAATAAAGAAATGCCCTCACCATAAGGTTTGGCATACACTGACACTCTCTTGCCTACCGTCATATCCCTAAACCTTTTTTTATCTTCATGCTACCACTTAAACTTACACGCATACATCTCATAAAAGTGAGTACACCTTTTGCATTTCAGCAAAAAAAATGCATTACATCTTTTGAAGGAGAAACTGGGATATGTTTTGGAGTAGTCAGTATTCAGCTTGTGCAGCATTATAGATTTACTGTCCTCTTCACACATAGGGCATTTTTGTACAAACAGCAGACCTCAAAAGTGAGTACACCCCCAGTGAAGATGTCCAAATTGTGCATAGACCACTGTGGAGAGCAACCCTTCCATTTCTTAAATCCTCAGTTTTTGCCACTGAGAGCTAGTATTAGAGCATTGTAGCCAAAGCACTAAAATAAATTGCTCTATATAGCAAGAATAGCATGACACACAAATTTGTATGGTCCAGTCGAGCAGACCAAAGCACGAACATAATGAATTGGACAAGTATCTATGCATGGTTGAATGAGATGAACAATTACCACTTAAAATGTACTCACTTTTGTGGGCTGCTATTTATACAAAAATAGATTAAGTAAATCTATACTGCTACACAAGCTGTACACTGACTACTCTAAAACATATCCAAGTTTCATTTTTTTGTAGTACTGTCCCCTCACAAGATCAAATGCATTTTTTGCTGAAATGCAAGAAGTGTACTCACTTTTGTGAGATACTGTATACCATTTTGTACACCACTCTCGTAGCTCTCCGATACACGCACAGGCTCTCATCTCACCTATTGTCTAACTCTGTCTCACACACTCTTAATCTTTGACAGACCAAACAAGAACACGCACACACACAAACACACATAAGTAGACTGGTTTAACAGCTAAACTGTCCTGGAATGTCAGGGCCATCCTGTAAGACACTGGCCCATGTTTCTCATTTCCCTTGGTAGAGAATAGCAGCCACAAACATCAAGCCCTACCAGCCTGATGTCACCCCTACCACACAGAGCTGACCAACCAAACCACTGATGCAGCTGAATTAAACTACATGTGCTTTTTCCTCTTTCTCTCTCAGGGGAACATTCATCTCTTGCACACTCAATCCTTCACCAAACACTGCACATTAACACGGAGGTGTACAAACACAGGAAACACATAGCCTACATGGCCTTTCTTCTAGCCCACTGCACACATATTAACGTACACTCACACATACACTGAATAAACATACATCATCTTTTAGGCAGAGTTTGTAATTTGTCCAGGAATTGTTAATTCGTCAATGTAAGTATATCTCCAACAACACAAATGAGAATAACAACTTCCAGTTAACCAAAGCATACGTCCTCCTGTGACTAACTGGTAAGTACAGTCAAAAAAGCAACAGCCATAAAACCTATATTACATTATTGTGCTTTAGGATTCAATTCAATTCCAGGTTTTCCTTAATTTTTACTCCTTTTTCTAGAATCTTCTGTGTGCTTGACACTGCTCCTGACATCGCCATTCTATTAGTTGACATGGCAACAGCACTCACCCAGCCAATGCTTTTAGCCAAGCGGCCTTGTCATGTTAGCTGACAGACTTTTGTATTAACAATGTCACCATTTTTTTCTAAGCTTTTCATGAAATTCTGAGTACTCTGTCACACATATCTCAATTTATACATCATTAGGTTGCCTGTTTTTTTTTTTGTAACCACATGCCCTAGACCAAGAATAGAGGATTTCATTTCTCAGTTAGGCAGCATTCAGTGCATTTTTCTACTCTGCAGGGCAAATTAGTGGAACTAACATTTTCATCTAATTTAGGCCTTGCCTAAACCAGGTCAATTTTACTCAGAAACTCGCACTGAAGAAAGGTAAGAATTTCTACTCAGCGATTACTGTACAGCACTGGCTTTCCTGGTTGCAGACCCTGAGTTTTTAGCAATCTTTACAATACAGCACATTTCTGCCTTGGTATGTATAGGCCATGATAAGCTTGACATTACAGAGGGGCTTTTCAGGTCAAAGCATGTGCTGCTCACCTCCTTGTGGTTATGGAGCCATATGATATCAAGCGAGCTTAGAGGTAGGCAAAGAATCCTTGTATCCTCGTAAGAAGCAGCTGACCTGCAAATGACCCGACTGCCTTAGAATTTCTTAGCACTTCAGTTCTAGATGCAATCCTTCTCACTTTATTCCTCTGAAAGTTCTGCTATCATCTACTCACCCTTACACCAAAAGAAACCTGACCTGTAGTTTATGTTTTTTTTTTTTTAATAAGGTGGCAGAATGGTTACAAGGTCTTAGAGCAAACTTTGAATGATTCATTGATTCTAATGATACTGGAAATGTGGGTTAAAAGCCTCTTTGGCTTTAATTTTGGAAAGCTTTCACTGGAAAAGGAAAATTGCTGGTAAACATCTAAAAAACATCTGTGTTTAGTGCGTGTGCTTCCACCCTGATTTGTTACAACCCAGAATTATATTAATTCCTGACTGCGTGTTTTGTTATTACTTTATCATGACACATCCTGTAAAAGTCCTGTGAAAAGATTAATCGCCATTCTACATTACCAGAAACTGTGGAGACTTTCAAGTGAACAAACAGGGTCAATAACAGTGGTTCAGGGTTAAAAAGACCAACTATTAACTCTCTTGTGTTGTGACTTTGAAGGGACCCTCTGATACTTGTCTAGGTTTTGCCATGCCTTTGCTGTGTTAGGTAGCTTTGGTGCATATAAACTGCATACACATCCTAAGTGCACATCAGAAGAAGAAACAGTATTCCTCAGAGGCCATTTCTACCACTTGCCCATATAATGCCATTATAATATTATTAAGAAAAAATGACCATTACAGCGAAAACACAAGTGTTCACCCATGGTAAAGCTTGGCTGTTTCCAGTGTAAACAATCTCTAATTTTTTTAAGCATTTAGCAGCACAACATTACTACAATCAGAACAGTGGACAAGCTCCATGATGACAAGGCCTTCCAGGTTAGTTACAGTTGTACAGTGTGAGAGAGGCTTATCAAAGTATGTTGATCTATTTTAGTTCCCCTCGATGTTGATGTGATTATTTTGAACAATGAAAATGATTATCCAAGGTCCTCTTTATGTCTCAAACACACTACTGCATTTGTATGCTTGATTTTTGATTGTGGTCTACTAAATGACTTAACATCAAGCTATTTATGTGTCTAGTAGCCTTACACCAGCACGTTGGGTTAAAGTGATTGGACTGTACTGTGTTTTGACATAGAACAATCCTTTCTGTGTTTCCCTGGTCCCCTAGCATGTGGAGAACTAAAGTGGTACTTACGATGACCATG
Organism: Setipinna tenuifilis; assembly: GCA_030347295.1. NCBI lineage: Eukaryota > Metazoa > Chordata > Actinopteri > Clupeiformes > Engraulidae > Setipinna > Setipinna tenuifilis. The sequence goes on from CM059273.1 coordinate 15,067,736, forward strand.
TGACAGACGTGTCCCCTGCACAGCTCGGAGTAAGAGGAGTACTGCATGTAGAGGACCCAGCTGACCAGCAAGATCCCCACCCATACCAGCAGCAGATACTTCACCTTCACGGCCGGCATACGAGACTACAACAAAGACAGAGAGAGGGGAAGGGGGTGGGAACACATAACAGAATAAAGGACAAAAAGAACAAGGGAGACAGGAAGGCAAATAAGGTCAGAGAAGTAAGGGACTGTCAGAAAGAAAATGGCTGCACACACACACACATCAAATCTCCTATTAGTGTCTTAAACTACAGGAGCCATCCTCATGGGGGCAACAATATATTCTGTTGTACAGTAAAATATTGAAATGGTTTTGTATGCTCTGTTGTAAAGGGAAGTTAATCCTTTTTTTGAAAGAAATACCCAATTGTATAATGTTACCACAGTACGCAGCTTATGCTTAAAATGACAGAAGTACACTGAGCACGAAAAACTGGACTGCTCAGCTGGGGTCCCTGTGACCATACTTAACATCTCGCGACCTTAGCCCAAGACGGGGCACGGTCCACCAAAGAAGCGCATATGTCATCAAATAACGAGAGCACTTTCAGTAACATATGTACTTGATGTAGTGGTACAATATCAATCAATCATATTTTTTGTGCTGCAGTAAAAAAACAATGTAATGCTACATCCCAACCGACCCCTGCTGTTGAGCGCGTGTATGCATGTGTCGTAGCCATACCTGCAAACCCTTCGATAACGGGCAGAATAGCACCAGGTGCAGGAGCCTTCGCAAACTCCGCGGCATCGTCACTGCTCTGCTGAACACTCGACGCCCGTGTTGAAGACAGTAAATCCGGATAGAGTCCAACTTCACCGCCCGGTCACATTCTCACTTGATGGTGTCAAATCGTTAAACATCCGCCCACTCGTTTGCTGATTTTAAACATCAAAGACGAAAACAGGTCCATCGTCCGAAACTCGCATGCGGCAATGATGGCATGGAAAATGGATAAAGCAGGAAAATGACAGATCAGACCATCCACCATTCGGAAGCTGGCTTTATGCCGTGTCAACAAACCTGCACCAACAATGGTATCGAGAGGGAAAACATGCGTTTCATAGCCTAGTATAGCAGGGACAGCTAGGCCAGTTGCCTTGTTTTAGCCATTGCATTCAGTGTCCTTGGTGGAAAGCAGAGGAAATCTTAACAGAAAGGCACCCCATTCCATGAATCAAACAGGAAAGACGAGCTGGAAGTGAATGTTATTGCGGTCCATCGCTGCGTTCACGCTATGTCATCTGCACCCACTATGGCGTCGGACTCAGAGAGGTTAAACCAGGCTAGTGACAGATGTCCGAAGGGTTAGTGCAAATGTTATCGGTCGCTTTACTGTAAGAACCGATTTTGAAATGGTAAAAGCCCAGCCAGCCGTTGTCTTATGGTCGGCCAACCTCTAGGTGAAGTCTGCTGCTACGCTTCAGCGTAGCGCTGTAGGCGGCATAAAGGGGAGGGTGTAGTGGGGTACAGCCACAGTCCAAACGAGGTTTTTCTTGTGCCGACAAAAATGTCAGATTTTAATTTACCATTACCAATACATTGATTGGAATAAAAGAAAACCAACACCGAATATATATGAATGAGACAAACATATGTTTTTATTTTTATGGCAGCACATTCCATCACATCAAAACTGTGACAAGATGTTGAAAGATTTGTTATTTCTTTTTGTCATTTGTAATTTATAGGCTATAGTTTTTTATTTTTGTATATGTAGAGCTAGCTGGTCAACACAACAGAAAATCTTAACCGAGTGTTTACAAAACATTTAAAATCGCTGATAATACATGAGCTCCAACTTCAGACGTTTTCATTAGCTATATTTAGGCTACTGCTCCGCTCAGGCCAAAAAAGAGATATTTCACCAATAGACATCATGGGCATTTTTTCTAACAGACACCATCTGACAGGAAATATTGATCAGAGACCTATATGACTAACTATATGACTAAGCAGGCCTAGTGCGAAATAACCTGCAGTGCTATGTAAAAAAAACAAAAGTATAGAAGCAGTTGAGGAGGTGTTGGAGATTGGCACGTTTGTCGACCAACAAAAATACTGCATGGTACTTCATTAACCCATAGCTCAGATGCTGTATGGTGGTTGGCAGTCCTGCTGAGACCACTCTCCCTCTGAGAAGTCTTTCAAGTGTGTAAACAGAATGACATGTCGCCAAACAACCAGCAGAGGGCGACACAGATAAAAGAAAAGCCTGGCAAAGGACCCAGGACCAGAGGTAGCCTGGTACGAGGGGTTGGTTTATCAAGGTGGGCTATTGCACTGAAACTTTAAAATATGAATTTTTTTAGAAAGGTGTAACACCAGAGAGACGAATTTGGTCTGCAATCAACATCCAGTAAGATTCTACTGTTTTAAGACATACCATAGCCCATGGCAGTTTAAGTCTTACATTTTAATTCACATTGACACTGACATGGAATGACATAATTATGATCCACATTACTGTAAATGCCAATTAAATCTTTGAGGTCAAAGGGACATTTTAACAAAGTTCAAGGATTATCAGAGGTGTTCTTGAGGCTGTGGTACATATGAATAGCAAGAACTGTTGTGTTTCTCCTTGCAATTATGTAGGCTATGCAATCAAATCTTTCTTTAGTAACACCATCATTTGTATAGCTTGTTATTAATATAGCCTAGTACTGTGTTATTATTAGTGAGTAGTACCTTATGAGCAACAGTACCAACATGACTTAGAGTAGATTCTCAGGATCCTCGGTGGCTCAAATGAACTGGATTACACTGCTGGATTTGATGAGGTGCAACAGTCAGATTAACTTCTTGGATTATTGTTCTTAATCTCATTAACTTCTGCTTTCTCTAATCTACACCAGGAACTGCGTGCCTCTTGTGATCTGTAGGCTGTGTGTTGCTTAATAACTGAAGATATCTACTCTAAGCAGATTGTTTCCTCGGACTAGCCTATACTTAACCATAACATATTGCTCAGTGACACATTAGATCAGTTATTTTTTTAAACTCAGCCACATAAATTAAGCAGATATATTCTAACCCAGTCTATTTAAAGTAATTCTATTAAGAAAACTGTTGTTCGACTATCTTTTATAAAAAAAAAAGACAATTTCTTCTGTTAGACATTACTGAAGATAAAAACAAAAATTGTGTGTGTGTGTGTGTGTGTGTGTGTGTGTGTGTGTGTGTGTGTGTGTACTCGCAGGACTGTGTTCATACATTGCCTTAGTCAATTTATAATTTCCCTGAGTGGTCCTCTCCTATAGAGCTTGTCAATGAATCACAAGGGTGGCACTACTCAACCACAGTCTGTAAATGACAACACACTCCATCAACCAATTCTCTGTGACTATGTGTGTGTACAGTGGTGGGCAGCAGAGATGCTGCAAACAGTTGCTGTGTATGCAAGCAAGCGGGCAGTTTTATGCAAAAATCCATCTTGTCTTGCACATGTTTGCATAACGTGCAAATTAGATGACTGTTTACCCTCCTGTTGTGACCTTTCCTTGTCTATGTGGTAGTATACTACTACAAGGCTATAGTAATTTAATTACTATTGTGATCTGTAGTTTGCTGTCGCGTAGGCCTATGTTTAATGAGAGCTGAAATGAGTAGCCGACTGACGATTATACGAGGACGTTGTATTTTTTTAGATTCACCTTTAGCAAATGCACAGTTCAGCTGCCATTGGGACGCTTAGATCTAAAAGTTACTTTGTAACAATTTCAGTGTCTCTTGTGGTTTCACTGGTTACCACGGTTACTACAACTGATGTGTCCTTAAAATAATAGAGCTGAAATTAAAGATTCTAGAGTGAACCAATGGAACACTTGCCATTTCCTTTGCTCCTGGCCGTGGTAGTGAAACAAATAAAAAGAACTCCAACCATAAAACTGAGGTTTGGTCACAACCGGAAACAAACACACCATGTAGCCTATGCTGAGCAAATTTCTTTGTGAAACCAAGGACAGTTTTAACCCGAAGAAGGTGGTGGAACCTAGAACAGTCGGAACACGGCGGAGGGAGACAGATCCTCGAGAGGTCCCTTGGCTTGTCAAGCTGGTGTATCTCCTAGCTTCGTCCCGACAGGACAACCACCCCAGCATTGTGCATTTTTTCGGCAGACAGGGAAGCTGAAGTGTAGAATTTGTGCTAGGGTTGTTTTGGAAGTTCTGCTAATGTCATCTGGAACGGCGGTGGAGTTGGTCACGCCTGCGCTCGTAGAGTAGCTAGCCAACTAGCCACCGCTGTAACCTCCTTCCAGTAGCGGTGAGAGTCGTTGCTAGCGATGGATGCGCTGTGGTTGGTCCTGCTGCTGGTGGTCCCAGCTTTACTATGGACCAGCAGCACGTTTGTTTTTTATTTTAAAAAGTGTTTCTACGTGGCTTATATGATGCTCCTGGCCATAGTTGCAATACCACTCTGCATTTTGAAAAGTGGCGGAAGGGATATTGAAAACATGAGGTAAGTTGTCACCACTGCCTTGGCAAAAATAACAGGACATGCTAATGCTAGCTTTTGCTGTTGAACTACATCTGGCTAGCCACCAGTACTAACCATATGTGCACTCTAATTTGCTAGCAAGATGCTAGCCTGTCGTTATGGAGCATGTTACATCCTTGTTGGTGACTAGCTATATTAATAAGCTAACATTATCAGATATGCCTATCATGTCTTTAATTTGAAACCATTTTCAAATAGTCGAATTTTTCAGTATCACCACAGCATATTTTGCTAAGGAGCAACTGAGACGCTTCTCAGAAAGAAATGCAGTTCGTTGGGGTTTGTGACGGAATGCGAGGCATCTTCACTAGACAGATGTGCGTTTGTCAGGGGGAAATGAGGGTCTTCTTTAGCATCTTGTGTTAGCCTCGCTAGTCTGTAATCCTTCCTTGACATAACCGGAGGCCTATGCTGTTACATGGGAATAAGTAAAAATAGCTCTTCTAGGGCTTCTTTTTGATTCAAGAGGTTTAGAACTGAAAACACATTTTCATCTATATTTTCTCCCAAGTCAACAGTTAGCCAACCAACAAGGTATTTGGCTAATCTTTGGTGTGCGATTTGGTGTGTCAGATTGTCACAAATCAATCTGCAGGAAAATTAGGTGGTCTTTGATTGTCAGATCTTGCTGATGAGGGGACGTAGCCAGGCGGCTGATTAAGAAACATTTGAACAATTGAGCTTCTGTCGTTTCAGACAGTTCTTCCTAATACATGTCATGGAGACCAGCTAGGTCGTTTTCGGGTGTTTGTGTTGATAGCGGGTTAGCTAGCCAACATGTTCAACTGGTGCAGCTTCGTTACATGGTCTGAGACCAGAATCGATGTCAACCTAGCACACCGTTTGCGACAACTGATGACAGTGTTCAGCCTTTTGACAGCGGTTTGTTAAAATCGGTCACTTCCAGCTATAAATTATTCAGCGATGCATTCTGTAACATTCTAGAACTTATCAGAGCGTCTACAAAGTGAAGTGTACAAAATTAAAATGACAACTGACGATTTGCTAGAATAAGCATTTCTACATTTATGAATATGCATGTTGGTATGTTACGATTTGAACCAAAATATTCAACAGGAACATGGAGATTATATGTTATCAGTAGTAGACTCAATTTTTAGACTGCTGGTTAGAATGTATCAAGCACCCAAAGGGATTCTTGTTGGCATCGCCGAAAAGTAGTACGACCACACATATGATGTTTTATTATAGTATGAATAAGCATGCGTAATAGTATATTATAATCACCCCAGGCAAGGTTTAGCGGTTACTTTGTTTCTGAAGAATTACCATACTCTCATACGATGTAAGTAAACCAAAGGTTGTCAGGTTGTTCACAGGCTGTGACTTTTCCCATTTTGACATCGTTGACTTCTATTGAATTGGAATGGAGCAATGTGGGGAAATGATCAGAGTCGTTATCGTGTGACAATGAACTGCAACGAAGGATGGGTGACGTTTGCTAAGTAGGCCAGAAGTCCATTTTTAGTAATTATTAGAATCCCACTCCATGAGCGCATATAAGGTTTGATATTTTAAACCACCTGTTTAGTGGGTCAGGCCATCCTCCCAGCTGACTCAGTGCAATTTCAGGGGCCCCGGTGCCACTTCGACTTTAGCCATTCTGTGAATATACTTTTTTAATGCCCAGCGTGAACTGTGGTCACTCAGACACTAGTGACTTTGTCCGGCAATTAGG
>CM059273.1:15078979-15098979 GCA_030347295.1 Setipinna tenuifilis
TCTTTCAACATGCATGTGCGCCAGCGCACTAAATAAGGCCCATAAAGAAATGGATGAGACAGTCTGATATGAATGAACTTGACTGGGCAACACAGAGTCCTTAACTGAACATGACAAAATACCTTTGGGATGAATTAGAGCGAGGATTAAGAACCAGTCCCTCTCAACCAATATTGATTAGTGTTTTACCTCACCAATGAGCATTTGGAAAAATGGTCAAAATTCCTATAAAGACTCTGCCCAACCACGTGGACAGCCTTCAGAGAAGAGTTGAAGTTGTAATAGCTGCAAAAAGTGGTCCTGCATCATATTGGACCCTATGGGTTAGGAATGGGATGGCACTATAGTTCATATGTGAGTCAAGGCAGGTGGCTAAATACTTTTGGCCATATAGTGTACATGTGTGTGCGTGCATGCTGGAGTGTGTTTTTCCACCATAAGCAAATCTCCCCCTTGTCAGCAGGCTGGCTGTGGTGACATGGCTGATGTGGTCATGGTGATGTTTTTATGATGGAGAGAGAGAGAGAGAGGGATGGAGAGAGAGAGATGGTGCTGATAGACGAGACTGGGCTCTGGGCTGTAGGCTCTGGGTGCTGGGCACTGTTCCAGGGCTGGCAGAGGGGGACGCGTGGCACATCCGACACACTTTACTCCCTCTATGATCTCAGTGATGGCACAGCCATTTCCCAACCCCTGACCCTTCACCTGCACTCGCGCTCTCTCTCCCTCACTCCCTCGCTCCCTCACTCCCTCGCTCCCTCCCTCCCTCTCATCCTTATCAGCCACTTATCATGTGTCATCCTTATCACTGCGCCTCTGTCACTGTTGTACACGTTCTGCTTTTGCTAACTGCAAGTCTTTTCTGTCTCTTTCTGTCTGTATGTCTTTCTTTCTTTCTTTCTTTCTTTTTCTGTCTCATCTTTCTTTCTGGTTTTCATATATTTTTTTATTCTTTCTTTCTTTCTTTCTTTCTTTCTCTTATCCTTCTTTCTTTCTTTCTTTCTTTCTTTCTTTCCTTCTTTCCTTCTTTCTTTCCTTCTTTCTTTCCTTCTTTCTGTAGGGATGTACTGTAGGTCAGTTTTCTCATTGAAGAGTTTGAGTTTCCGTGACTTGTTTTTATTCCTTAAATGGATTGTAATGTCTTACTCGTTGTTCTTGCTTAACACCAGACATTTAAAGCCATATACAGATGTAGCACCGCAATTAGTGCACAGTTGGTTCACACAATGCTGTGAACTATTTTTAGAGTTAAACATGGCGAATTTATCACTTACTCTTCACCACAACACTTCGGCCGAAATCCACAGGATGTGGTCAGCTTTGTTTCCCTTTGTTTCTTAAGTTGGAGTAGAGTCAAATGCTCTTCTTGGTTGCAGAACATTCAACTGGTTGTGAGCAGGGATCTGTGCCTGGAACACACAGCACATAGAAGGCTGTATCCTCACCAGTTGGTAATTACAAATACAGCTAAGCTTCTTGTGGCAGAAGTCATCGTTTAAGGCTTGGTTTCCAGGTGCTTTCTGAAAGCTGAACAGTAAACAGTAAACAGTAAACGAGTGTAGCTGCGCCTTTTCATAGGCATGGGTTGTTTTATAGGTGCCTTTACGGCCGTGAGTGTTGACATTTCAGTGCAGAAGTTGACATTTTTGCACTGCCATGTGCCCATGTACTTTGAGGCATACAGACACACACACACACACACACACACACACACACACACACAACCACACACACACAAACACACACACACACACACAAACACCTGGTGTACACATGCTCAAGACCAAAACAGAAAAAGAACAGAAAATGAAAAAATGTCTGTGTTTTTAAGTGCAATTCTCTGACCTTTCTGCATAAATAATGTTTTGGGGGGTTTTTTTGGCCAAAACAATGCTCTTTGATTTTGAACAATGGCCTTTGCGTTTGATTTGGCCAAGGCATACTCTTTTCAGGCTTTGAAAATAATGAGAACGTCTGCCCAAAGGAATACTAAGGAGTTTGAAATTTTGCATGCCTCAAACGCTTTGGTAAACACAGGGTATTCTGGGTATGTGTTTAATCCCGATTGTGGGTCAACTGTGCTCCACCTGCCCATGCAGCAGTGGTGACCGTCAGCTGCAACCCACCGAGGGGGACTCTGTGTCCCACTAGTGCCATTTCTTGTTGCTTTTGTTGCTGGCTGACCTAGTGCTCAACATACACACATACACGCACATACACACACACACACACACACACACACACACACACACACACACACACACACACACACACACACAGAGACCAACAGACAGAAACGAAAACAAAACCATGCATCAATTCACTCAGTTGTGTAGTGTCGAAAAGAGAGCTGGAGGAACTAAATGCAGTAATCTTTGCATATCCCAGACATGAGCAATCATTCAGTAGGTGCGTAAATGGTGTTTCGTCGTTTGAGGAGGTGCAAAAATATGGCACGTAGTAAGAGGTGTCAGTCCTGGCTTCAGAAAGTAAAAACCCTGCCACATTGTTTGGTCCATGATCTAAACCAGCCCATCCTAATCAGCACACAAATCATCAGACAGGTAGATCAGGTAATTTAGTGAAAACACCTGTTTTGAGTGCACAAGCAGGACGTATACATAGTAGGGGTTTACATTGTGAAGCCGGGGATCGACGCCTCCGCAAGTAGGTGCGTTGACCTCAGTGGCGGCTGGTGGGTAAATGAACATGGTAAGCAATGGTAATGCGCAAACCTATCCCTGCTAGGCCGGTCGGGGGGCATGGTGCCCTGGCAGAACATTTTTGACAAAAAACACCCTAAAATGGTGCCTTGTAATACGTTTTCAGGAAATAAATGAACAGACGTCTTAAAATCACAAGCCTAACCTGCAGAGCTGGGCAGACTGTGAGGGAGATGGGGTGGGGGGTGAAGATGGCTCGAATAGCTTTGTAGAGGGTTGTTTCAGAGAAGGCCCCTAGTTCTGCTGTAACTGGTGGCTGCCCCATAAATACTCCTTGCACCTTGTGCTCAGTGACTCTAGGCCTAGTTCTTCTATCTGTCCGTTGTCAAATAAAGACAGTCCACAGGGCAGCAGGATAGCTTTACGACAAATCGAATGGCCAGAGACAGGCTCAAACAAGCCTAACTGAGGAGGACCGTTTAGGTTATCTACATTCCTACGGGCAAAATTGACTTTTCACTGGACATTAGTCTGCTGATTTAACCATTTGCCCCATTTTAGATAAAAATGCTATTTGTCCCACTTATGGCCCACCATCTTGTGAAACTATCCACAAGAAATGCCTTCACACACTTAGCAAAATGTTAGTTTAACTTGCAATTTAAGTTGCAGATATCCCGAGAATAACCAGATGCCTATTCAGAACACGGCAATACACCCAGTAGCAAATGACTGACTGCTTGATCATTAATTTACCATTTACATAAATGAACCTACTCACTAACTAGCTGTTATCAACTGCCTTCAGAGATTGAGGAATAGCCTGGGGTTAAACTGATGTCTTCTGTCCTGACTTTATTACTTAATCTCACGTTTCAGTTGGGAATCCAATGGTTAAGCCATCAAAGTTACTCGAATTTAAGCTAGCTCTTAAAAGTTCTAGGTCAAGCTATCCTAGCTAATCCTAAGTCAACCTGTTCATCACTCACTACAACTCATTTGCTGCCCACATTTCTGACAAAATTTATGTCACTTGGTATTAGTGAAGCCCTGGGGGGGGGGGGGGGTAAGCACTGCTTGGATTAGCCCCTGGTTGACCATCCACTACCCCACTGACTGCGCTACACTCTTAGGCATGCACCATGCTCTCTCACACTCCCCCCCCCACCCCCCCACCCTGAGTCCTTACTCTCACTGGCTCCCCCTGCAGGCATGATGGAGGTGCTGCCGGACCGCTGCTCCATGATCGCCAAGAAGGAGCTGGTCTACGCAGGCACCGTGGGCATGGTGTGCTGGCTGGGCGGCATCGTCTTCATCAACCGCAAGAAGACCAGCGACGCCAAGAGCGTCATGGCCGACGCTGCCAAAACCATGCTGGAGGAAAAGGTAAGCGACCTGGAGTACTGTACATCTGTGTAGGCGTCATACCTCCAGTGCCACCTGCACAGGCAGTACAATCATATTCCATCTCTACAGCTTCAGTAGTTCACCCCTAATCACTATGGGTGGGTATACCATAAAGGGCTCAACTGCTGCCGTTGTAGAGACAGAATATGGGTAAAAAAAATACAGGTCTGTTAGAAATATCAGTAAGTAGAGTTTCAAGCAAGATATTAAACAAGTGTCTGGGCCTTCTGTTGTAGGCCAACTCATCCATCATCAGACTTATGTGTACTGGTTATTCATTAAAAGCCAGAGAAGGTAGTGGGCAATAGTTGTGTAATTTCTCACTGGTGGTGGCTATCCTTAGTGTAGATGGAATGACTTACTAGTGCAGCAGGTTTTCTGAATGAACTATTAGCTATCTTGAGAGATGGACATGACCATAACCCTTTGAGAGATTGACAAGAGGGCCTCTCCACCTCTCTCTTGCTCTCCCTATCCAGATCCGTCTGTGGGTGTTTCCGGAAGGGACGAGGAACCAAAAGGGAGACCTGCTGCCCTTTAAGAAGGGGGCTTTCCACTTGGCCGTGCAAGCGCAGGTAAGACATTAGCACACTGGTTTACACACACACACACACACACACACACACACACACACACACACACACACACACACACAAACGCAGGGCACCAATGCAGCCCTGGCAGCACAGCATATACCGGGCTTGGCCAGTAGAGGGAGCTCTTCTGTAATGCAAACCTGCTAGCGCAGCTGGAATGCTGCACAGTAGGCTGAAACCTAATCCAGGATGAAATCGCCGTCTGTCTGAGCAAAGACTTTCACTTGAACGCTAACACCTCCAAAAGCTAAACTTAGGCCAGAAGTGTTGTAAGCACACCACCCACGCACACACACACCCCTCACAAACACACACACCCACACACACACACACACACACTCTCATACACACACACAAACACACACATTTTGGGTCAAGCACACATTCATCAGCTTTTACCGTCAGACTGTGTCTTTTTTGTTTGGTCTGGCGGGACACTCTGCCCTGTGCCGCAGTGCTGTGTGCTGGTGTAGGGGACTGAGGTGCACATTAGTCTTGTGCTGTTAGTGCCAAGAGCATAGTGGCCAGCCAGCACACCCTCACACTCCACCTATGAGGCCTGACCGCAAAGGGTCATGGGAGTTGTAGTTTGTTGGCTTATGTTTCGGATTCTGACAGGAAGAAAAACATGAATGGCCTGAATTCACACACACACACACACACACATACACACACACATACACATACAAGCACATACATATACACAAGCACATACACTCATATTACAGGCATGACATTGTCAAACCTGTCCTGTTTGACTCCATGACAAATGACTCCATGACAACATGTTCGACCACATTCACACACACACACACACACGCACACACGCACACAAACACACAAACACACACACACACACACACACACACACACGCCATATAAACATCCTGTCTATGTCTACTGAGTTCACAGCAGGGCACAATGAGTACGTGCACAGGCTTTGCTGTATGCATGACAAGGTCACGGAGATTGCAATGTGTGTATGTGTGCTATGCGGAGCAGAGTGATAAAGCTGATCTCAGGACAGATACACAAGTGCTGGATTGGCCCCAGGGCATCCAGGCCACATTAATCAGCACCAGATGGGAGTTTACTAATACAGCAGGCCCATGTAATCCAACGCTGACGCATTTAATCAGAAACCATAACCCTGTAGCACCATGTGTGTGTGTGTGTGTGTGTGTGTGTGTGTGTGTGTGTGTGTGTGTGTGTGATTGTCAAAAATTGCCATGGTGTCAATCCAGGACAGGCATGACAGCCTTTGGCATGTTGTAGGGTAGCACCGGAAAAGGGGTGCACACACACACACACACACATAAACACACACACATTAATAAATACACACACACTAATGCACTAACATGAAAACAGCCTAAGGTTAATCAGACTTCTCAAGTTTTATTTTCTCTCTTTTTCTCTCTCTTTTTCTCTCTCTGTTTCAGGCCCCCATCATACCGATTGTATTCTCCTCCTACAGCAACTTTTACCTGCGGAAGGAGAAGGAGTTCAAGTCTGGTATGAATTTACTCGTGTTGCTCCTTTAGCACTATCAGTGCAATCAGCACAATCATTTCTCCCCATCGCTCCAAACATTACTGGCAGTCAATCTGATACGATTGGAGAAAGCAGACAGGGTTAGTTCACCTCTTAAAGACGTTTGGCGGTGTACTACTATACTGTAAACCTGATAAGGCAATGCTCTTCTGTTACATTTACAACCATTTACAGCAGGGGTGCTCACACTTTTTCAGTGTGCGAGCTACTTTTAAAATGACCAAGTCACAAAGATCTACCGACCCATAAAAGCGTATGTTATTTAAAAATTTATTGAAAATTCCAAGCCAATATTTCAACAAAATAAGCTCTGAACATGTTTTTGTAATTGCCATATAATAATAATAATAATAATAATAATAATAATAATAATACGGTGACAATGTATAATAATAGTATTAATAATTAGTTCAGAGTTTAATTCGAGTAGAATAATGAGTAGTAGGCTAGTAGTAGTAGTAGTTTTTAAGGACAGTAGTTGCACACAGGCCTTCCCTTGCGTCTCCAACTCTGACTGCAGGTTCGGGAAATTTGCCAAGTCATGGCGCTGAAGCTTTGAGGACAGATGTTTCATTTTTCGTTTGAAGGCATTGACTGAGCTGATCATGTCGATCACCGTTTTGTCTTTTCCTTGCAGCTCTTGATTAAGGTCATTCAGCATGTTTGTCAGATCGGTTAAAAAGCCAAATCCAGCAGCCACTGCTCGTCATTCAGCTGTTTGTATTCTGCATGTCCACGTTCACGGAAAAAACAGAATTTCCCGCGACTAAGCCACCTCACGTCAGTGTGTAGCAACAACTCAGAGTGGTCGCTGTCAGCCTTCTCCATATGTGCGCGGAATATGTGGCCGTCTTTGAAGTGCTCCAGCTTTAATTGAGCAGGCGATCTTCGTTGCCACGTCCATGATCTCTTTCATGTTCAGCATCTTCGCGCATAATGCTTGTTGGTGGATAATGCAGTGGTAATTCACGAAGTCTGGAAAAGCATCGTCCTGTCTGCACCTGGCAATGAACCCATTCACGCGACCAACCATTGCGGGCGCTCCATCCGTGGTGATGGACACTAACTTGTACAGTGGGAGCTGAGTTTTGTCGCGAAGTTTTTAAACGACTGAAAAATGCCCTCTCCTCGCGCATGTTCTTTCAAGGGAATCACTGTCAATAGCTCGTCCTTTGCAGTCATATCACTGAACACCATACGAATGTAAATGCACACCTGTGCTGTGTCACTCACGTCCGTAGATTCGTCCAACTGCAGTGAGACCTGGCCCATCAGCTGGCTCCAGCGCAAAGGTTGATGGGTCCAAATGTTTGGAGATAGCCCGCTAAAGGCTGGGTGATCGCTGTCTGCCGGTGGATGCGTGAGGGGCCATCAGCTAACTAGCATGTGCAGGATAAACAGGGAAACTTTTTTTTTTTTTTTTTTCAAAGTTGTATGCGATCTACCACTATTGGCCTCGCGATCGACTGGTAGATCGCGATCGACGTATTGAGCACCCCTGATTTACAGCTACTAGGTTAAATAAACCAGGTTTGTCACTTGTGTGTGTCGCACCTGTGTACTACACCCCACTGATGTTCTTAACGATGATGATGATGATGGTGATGGTGGTGGTGGTGGTGATGATGGTGGTGGTGGTGATGATGATGATGATGATGATGATAGTGATAGTGATAGTGATGATGAGAATGGTAAGAGCTTGTCTGTTGCTTTGTCAGGCACCATCACGCTGAAGATCCTGCCCAAGATCGAGACCAAGGGCCTGACCACGGACGACGTGTCGGCGCTGACCGACCAATCGTCCGCCCTCATGCGCTCCGCCTTCCTGGACATCTCCGGACCCGCCCCGCCCCCGCAGAGCAACGGGCCGACCAGTCGTCACTGAACATTCCGCCACCCCCCAAAAAAACCCCTCCCATCCACCCTAAACCCCCCATCCTACCTAAAACCCCTCCCTCCATCCCCTCTACCCCCCTGCCCCTGCCCCCATTCCCCTCTGCCTCCCTACTGGCCCTGGCAATGCCTAGAACCTCTGCAGTGGCTCGTGACTCCGTAGTCATGGTGACAATAATGACTGTAACCGAAAAATGCTTTCAGTGTCCTATCTCTTGGTCTTCTTGACGCAGGATCGTACACTTGCGCACACACTCGCATACACACATAAACACACAGACACACACACACACACACACACACACACACACACACACACACACACAAACACACCCTTGTTCAGATAAATAACTTAAGCCTCTCTATCCTGTTGCTTCATGGACTCATGAATATGGGAGGGGAGGTGAAGGGGTTGAGATGATGTCACTTCCCACACAGATAAAGAAGGGGAGGGGCGGGACGGGGCGGGAGGAGCAGCCATGATGGCCAATCCCCTACCCCCAAAACTTCCTGTAGAAACATTTCTACTTCCTGGTCCCCAAAGGCCCAGGAGGTGCCCCGTGGGATTGTGGGATGTGGCGGATGACGCCCCTGCACTGCATGCCTTCCTTTGCCATGCGCCTTCTGCCCAGTGCTCTGCTTCAGCAGTTTACTTTGTGCTTTTTTACATATTTTTATTGTTTTTGTTTGTTGTTGTTGTTGTTGTTGATGACGTTGTTGTTTTTGGTTTTGTTTTTGTTTTTGTTTGTGCTTTGGCCAACTCGCTCACATCTTCTGTAGATGAAGCATCAACTGTGTGAGATCCAGCCTCCGCCTTACAGTACTGAGCGTGCGCACACACACACATGCATACGCACATACTAAGACACACACACACATATACACACACACACACACACACACACACGTACATGGACACAGAGGCATGGACATACAAAAAACACACACACACACTTATACACAGAGAAGAGAAAGAAGAAAGGCTTCCAAGACTGATCTTAGTGTGGAAACCACATGCGCACACACACACACGCATACACTTTGCTCCTTCTCGTCTCATCTGAACTGCTGTACCATATATCCAATGTTGAACATTGATGGTGTAAAAAATATTTATACTTCGGTCATCAAATTTGATATTTCAAATCTGCTGTGGTCAAGTGAGACACGGCGTGTGTGTGGTTGACATGCTGTCTCTCTCTCTCTCTCCTCTCTCTTTCTCTATCTCTCACTCTCTCTCTCTCTCTCTCTCTCTCTCTCTCTCTCTCTCTCTCTCTCTCTCTGTCTCTCTCTCTCTGTCTCTCTCTCTCTGTCTCTCTGTAAATGTGCTTTTCTTTGAAGTGTCTGTTTTTATGTTCGTGAAGAGTCCTCGCTCACAAACACAAAAAAAAGTGTCAAAAGGGTGATCTCAGAGAAAGTGCACTGCTCTGCTAAACACATACAACCGGGACAGAATTCCAGTTACACGAATATCTGCAGAGAACCAGTTTAGTCTCTGGAGTGTGAGTGCTTCTTTATTTTATTTATAATTATCATTGTTATTATTGTTGTTATAATGTTTTTGTTTTAAGTTCTGTTTTGCCAGAAGTTTCCATCGGTTTTTGTTTATTTTGTTGTTAATTTAATCGGTTTGTGGGTATTACAAAGAAGAGTTAAGTTATGGCTTTTGGAGATGCCACTAAGCATTGACAGCCGATCGTGATCGGCCCAGAAGTCTAGTTTTTCGTTCCGTTTTTTTTTTTTCTCCTTGTTAAAAATTAACACTTTGTACTCCAAGATCTTGAGTTAGGTCATAATGGCTAGACACATTTCTGTCACTGCTGTGCTGATTGGCTCTTGGTGATTGACACTTGGGTGTAAAAGGAAGCGTTCTGTCCCTGATTGTGGCATAGTGGCGCCGTAAGGCCGGCTATGTAATCAGCCGTGTGAGATGCTAGTGTGGAGTAATGGTGAACGCCATCTGCCATTGGCATCTGTACATTGATGATGACGTCATCTTCATTTTAAAGGTCTCCAGTTTCAAGCTCATGTTTTACATGATTTCAGTTGTGCGTGCAGGCATTCGGCTAATCAGAACAGTCAGTGTGTTCTGTTTGAGAATGCTAATGCTAATCCCTAACATTTCGCTGTGAGGTTCTGTCATGCTCCTCCGCTTCTTCAGCCAAACTTCACTTATGTCTGTTTCAACTCTGTCAAGAATGTATCTCAAGTCTGTGTGTGTGTGCATGTGTGTGACTGAGAGGGGTGGAAAGTGGAAATCAGAGTGTGAGTATTTTACTATTCGTGAGTGAAAGGGTGTGTGTGTGTGTGTGTTGTTGTTGTTGAGAGAACATGTTCCTTATACGTGGGCACTCACCGACTATTTTGTCATAATGCCATTTCATTTCTGCGTTCATTCTCCTGGTCTCGTAGTGTGGTGGTAGACGGTAGTTTGGCGTGCTTATGCGTTCTCCACTCATTTTAGAGATTGGCAGAGGCCATGGTCTGTCTTCTCTCCTGGGAGAAGTTTGTAAATTTGTTTTTGTTTTCTTTTCTTTTCTTTTTTTTTTTAAAGAAAATTGTATATTTGTGAACTTTAAAAAAAAGGGTTAAAATAGTTGAATGTTGTGGCATCTTCAAAAGTGTCTATGGCAACTCATTCGTGCTGTACCGCCCCAGTGCTCCGATGCAGCTCGACTCTCTCCATCATGTGATTTTATTGCACACCTACTTGACTGAATGAAGGCATTGACTGACGATGCGATGCAATGAGAGGAGATGAGATGAGATACGTGCTCTCCCAAGCCTCATGGACGACCTCGCGACCTGGCAAGACATCTCCAAGAGTCGTTCAGGTCTTGGCTCAGTTTCAGCGGTGGATTTGTGAATGAACTCGTATAAGTGTTAATTCAATTCACTTCTAAACCCTTAAGCTCTTAACTCCCCCTTAATTAAGGCTATCTGGATGTAGGCTGTCTTCCCGAGACTATGTCCAAGTCTATCCTTATGGTTGTGAGTGAAGTGGCAGTGTGCATTGTATACTAATAAATTCTAATTAAATTAAATTAAAAAGTTTAAATCCCTTGGTATTCATATTGGCCTCTGTATACAGATTAGGTATTACATTAATATGTAAACTCCTGATATAAATATATTAACAAAGCACTTTTAGCGTAGAATTTGGATTTAACATTATTTGTAAAGGGAAAAAATTTAAATGTGTCAAAAGTGTATAAAATATTTTTTTTCACCAAAGCTATTAAAATGTACACTGGTGGAAGCTTTAGATTTATTATGGATAATAAAAAAGTTAATGGCAAAAATGTGACAAGTCTGTGTATCTGGCATCTTACAGATCTTGGTGTGTGGTCAGATGTATGTGTGTGCGTGTGTGTGTATATGCGTGTGTGTGTGCGCACGCGTGTGTTTTAAGTTTGCACATGCAAACACATGAATGAGAAATTAAAAACAAGCCCATTTTACAGTCTGGTTCGCTTTAAGGTGTAGTGTTCTGGAATGGCACAGAATCTGAATTTAATCTGTCTGAAGAATGCTTTGGGACAGAAAGGAAATAAATTTCATTCTTTTTTTCCTACAATGTGTCATGTACTTTTTTTTCTCCGCCAAGTGCCTCGTTGTTATTGAGCCTAGTCTGCAGTTTGTTTTGCCCTTTGATAATGTCATATCTTTATACTTTGTGTTATGCCCTCACCAGCAAGCAAAACAGCCACCGCAATGTTGTTTTTAAAAAAAGAGTAACAAAATTTTATTTTTAAAAAAAAATCAGGATTTCCAACATTCAAAAAAATCAGAAAGGAAGTCGAACACTAGTCTGTAGCAGCCTCGTTGAGTCTATTCTAGGGAAGCTGGGTACGGGTGAAGCTATAAGTTAAACAAAAACAATACAAACAGAAAAAACTTAAATACACACACAGCTCTGCAGCACCAGTACAAATAAAGACAAGTCCAACAGACAAATAAATGCGAACAGAATCCAAAACAAACAATGTTAAGGGGAACTGATTATGTATGAAATGACAACAAGGACAAGATGGGGGATAGGGGGGACATCAGTGGCAGATGTATTTACAGGGATGTGTGGTGAGACGAATCTGATGTTATGTGACTAATATGTGGCACTGGTGACTGACGTTGAGAGGGGAATGTGGGGAGGCATAAAGGGGACATGGGGATGATCTGTGGGCTGGAGCTGACATTTATGGCCCATATGTGTGCAGGGAGTACAGGCATCCCAAGTCCTCCAGAGGTTCTGGGAGTCTCCTGCATGCTGATAACGGCTCCCTGATGCCCGCAAAACTAGATCAAATCTCCCAGAGTCGAGAGCAAACGAGCACTCAAGAGCGCATATGATGTGATGCGGTAAACGATTGGGAAAGACATTGACTTTAACACAGTTCTATGCTATATTTATGTGTCTTTCAGTATCCAACTAAAGTATTGTTCTGTGGTCAAATTTTATGTCTTAATGCCGTCTTGCGGGCTGGGATGTTTGATATAATGCACACACACACGCTATCCGGCACAGTGTGTTGGTGATGCGGCCCAAATGAAGAGGTCATGTGACCTGGTGAGGGGCCAGTTGTAAGTCACTGAGAGCTTCAGTTGAGAAATCTGATGTCCAGGCCCCAGGATGTCTGCTTATTTTTCACAGGCTGAATTTCCCATTATTGTCCAACTTCGCTCAACTTTACTCCGCTCCGCTCTCTCCAATTCTTAAGTTTCCTGACAGGAGCCTGTAGAAGACAAAGAACAGATCAAACTCACAGATCATAACGCTTGTCAGTTGGTATCATGAGTGTTTATAAGGTGTGTGTGTGTGTGCACATACAGTCACCAGTGTGCCAATGTGTCTGTGTTTTTATCTGTCTGTACGTCTATCTCTGCCAGAGGTGGGGAAACTCAGGCTTGAGTAAAAGTCCCAGCATGTATAGGCTCTACCTGTGGAATTCAAGGGGAACTCCAGCACATTTGATCCTACAGATCCTATATTCTACTGTTAGAGGTCTTTGCGTACTGCCGGTTGCTAAAAACCATAAAAAAGGATCTGAGTAATGTTGGTGGAGATTTCGTAGTAGAGCCGACACTGACCAGGCAGCTATAAAACTAATCTATCAGGGTAGAATTACAAGGAGTACTGGGGGGGGTATGGCATGCACTGGGGGGTACGGCCCCAATGCAACATAGACAGTAGCCTTATAAAGATAGCACTATGCCTCTTTAACCAGTCTGGCTTCTACTGTGAAATCTCTGAAAGCATTGTCATCTTTGCTGATGATGGACTACCTCGTAGTAGTAGTAGTGTGTGTGTGTGTGTGTATGTGTGTGTGTGTGTGTGTGTGTGTGTGTGTGTGTGTGTGTGTGTGTGTGTGTGTGTGTGTGTGTGTGTGCTTGAGACTCACAGGCTCCAAGTCGCTCCTCCAGGAAGCCGACCTGCTCGCTGAGGGACTCGATGCGGTCCAGCTGCTGCAGAGAGTGAGACAGGAAGCTGGTGCTGCCCACCGCGCCCAGGCCCCCGCCCAGGCCCTCCTCGCCAGCCAATGGGAAGAGAGTAGTGAAGGGCGCCAGCACCATCTCCAGCTTCTAATTGGTCAACAGGAGAGACAGACAGGGGGGAGTTGGGTGAGGTGTAAACCAACCCAATACATTAGAACAGAGAAGTGTAGGAGTAACTCAAAGACACAAGCTGGGAACAGGGCATAAGTCAAATGAATCACTTTGACTGCGGTTTATGTCCTTGACTAAAGGTGTCCATTTCTGATTTATTTCTAACATTTATTCAGAAAAAAGGTTTAACTACGTGTGCACACTTACAAGTGTGACTGTCTGTGTGTGCGTGTGTGTGTGTGTGTGTGTGTACGCGTGCGTGCCTGTGGAGACACCAGCCTGAACCACATACATGATATGAACACCACAAGGAATGAGGAATAAAATATCATGTTTACTTTCCCTGTGACAGCTAGGCAGACATGGACTAATGGCATGGCCACACTATCTGGGGAGAGAGTGTTTAAGTGGGAAGGAGCTGCTGTTGTGAGGGATGGTTTAATGTAAAGAGCCATCAGTATGCATCAGTGCTCTCACACACACACTGTCACACACACACTCACCCACACGCCCACACACACACACGCAGCCAAACCACCGCAGAGCTCGCTAACAACCAACAGCAGCTCCGCTCTACAAGAGGGACCACCAGGAAGGCCCCTGTGTGTGTGTGTGCGTGCGTGCATGCGTGTGTGTGTGTGTGTGTGTGAGAGAGAGAGAGAGAGAGAGAGAGCGAGAGAGAGAGAAAGAGAGAGAGAGACAGAGAAGCAGATGTATTTGCGTAGTATTTGCGTAGTGTATGTGTCTGTGAGAGAGTCAGTGTATGTGTGTCTGTGTGAAACAGAAACAGAGAGATAGTGTGTGTGTGTGTGTGTGTGTGTGTGTGTGTGTGTGTGTGTGTGTGTGTGTGTGGAAGGCACGTATTTTAAGCACCTTCTCAGTTTCAGCTCATATATCTAGGTGCATTAAGTCAATACAGCTCCTTTTTTTCTGGCCGCCAAGCTAAACTCATAAACTTTTAAAAAGGTCACCTGTTGCTTATGAGCGCCCCTGAGACTGAGCAGCCGACAGGCAACACGGGGTTAAATCATTACAGAGCCTTTTAATATTACAACCCCGTGCTGCGAGGGAGGTATGTGTGTGTTAATGTGTGTGTGTGTGTGTGTGTGTATGTGTGTGTGTGTGGGCATTATTAGAATGAGTGTGTATGTGTGTGTGGGCATTTTATGCACGTTAATGCAGATGTGTGTGTGTGCATCTATGTGCATGTGTGTGCTTGTGTGTGTGTGTGTGTGTGTGTGTGTGTGTGTGTGCACGTGTGTGCGCATGTGTGTGCGCATGTGAGAATGTGTGTGTAAGGGTCAATGATCATGACTCTCACCTGCTCCAGTAGCTGCACTCTGCTCCTCAGTATCTGAACTTCTTCTGTGACGTTTTCCACCAACCCAAAATCCACACCTTAACACAAACACACACACACAATTAACACAAACACACACACACACAATGTTAATGCCCATACAAGTGTATGTATCACTACAATAACACCCAGGACCAACAGTCACAGTCCTGCACACAATCAGCCGAAAAAACCCACTGTTGACATTGCATTTGCATTTAGATGATTTCTCGTTGAAAATGTGCAGAGTAGCGCTGACAGAACAGCCCTTTCTTCTCCGTCTGAGAAAAACAAGAGGACATGAAGACCCCCTAAAGAGCATTACAAGCTGGAGAAACTTGGAATACTCCGGTGTGTGTCTGTGTGAGTGTGAGTGAGTGTTTCTGTGCGCGCATGTGTGTGTGCGTGCGTGTGTGTTTTTTTAAAACCAGAGTGATTAATGCCTATGGAGATCTGTGAGCTTCAAGAAAAAAAAGCTAGAATGGGGAAAGTGAGGGAGCAGGGGAATTTAGGAACTTGGGGTGAAACAGACAAGAAAAAAAATCCATAACTTAGTGGGAAGAGGCCAGCGGATGTGGGGAAAAACAAACACTCACAGCATCACACTCTCAGACACACACACACTCTCTCTCTCTCACACACACACACACACACACACACACACACACACACACACACACACAGAAACACACACACAAACATACAAATACACTGTCTCTCTCTCTCTCACACACATACACACACACACACACACACAGGAATAGATACAGAAACACAGTGTATTAACTTTGCATTAAACAGTAAACATTTATATAACCTCATGCAACCGAGAGCATTACCTGAGCTGCAAACAGAGACACACACACACGTGCACACAAACATGAGATGACATGTTGCTGTTATGTTCTTGGGGCAAAGAGACTTTCTGTGTCTAGATGTCAGTGACCAGTACTAACCATACACACACACACACACACACACACACATCCATGGTTGAAGCTCGGCCAGACACGAACCCTGTAACCAGGTCATGTCATGTCTATCTCTATAAAAGTCTGATGTCAGGACTAATGTTGTGCCTCACACTTACACACATACAGTACACACACACACACACAGTCATTCAGATTCGCACAAAAATAAACTCAATCGGTCCCAGATGTGTGCTGAACGGGCCGTGTGTGTGTGTGTGTGTGTGTGTGTGTGTGTGTGTGTGTTTGCGTGTCTGCAAGTGATGCTATGACCCCCAGTGGTCGAGGTTGAAAGAGCTGGAAAGAAAAAGTGAAATTTCAGCCAAGCAGAAAAAGAAAAACTCAAAAAGAATTTCAAACAGAGTAGGAAATGAGGGAGGAGCAGGGGTCTCAGTCCGGCATTTCCTGCCAAGGTGCTCTTCGTCACCCTCACCATCATCATCACCATCATCATTCACATTATTGTCATTGTTATCCTCACCCACATAAACTAGAGTCAACATCAAATTTCCCTTTATGTCCAATTCACTTTCAAATGGCAGAAATATAATGAAGCTTTTAAAATGCTGCTAATGGTGTGTCAGGTAATTTATGTTCACATTCTCAAACGGGAACTATTTTGCAGCTGTCCTGTATGTTTTTCATTTTGTACAGGACTTCAAACCAGCTATGTATTTTCCCCACTTTTGACTGACTTAATGCTGAAGCAAAATAGTCCAATAACTTCAGCTTCAACACAGAGCTGTCTGTTTATTAGCAAGCTAGTTTGCTAACTAACAGTCGCTAAAGCTACAGCTCCAGTGAAATCGACATATTTCATAGGAGCTGAGATTTGCATATCAGTGTCTGTAGCATAGGTAGGCTGGGTCTGTGAAGGCCCTCCATGAGTTGGGCGTTTTATCCCGTACGTACACACGAGGGCTCAAATCTCAGTAAAAGTCAACTCCACATTATTCTCCCAGCATGACTAGCCACCTCAGGCACCGGGCCAAGACTTTCCCTCTTAGTCTCAGTCAACTCCATCCCAAAAAAAAAACAAAAAAACAAGACAACTGTGTGAATGACTGTGAACACTGAAAGCAGCAGACTTCCCAGAATCACACCGTCGCTTGTAGGTTTGTTGAGAGAGTGTGGTGGGCCACGAGTGGCTGTCTGTATGGCTGTTGTGGGGGCAGCAGTGTCTGGCCTGTCTCTGCTAAGGCGGTTCTGTGGGGCCGGACAGGGAGAGTCTGATCCGGGATCTGGGATGTGAGGCTCTCTTGTAAAATTAAAACTGGGGAGCATTCTGCTGTGCTTGCACTTCCATCACACATTGCCTCATAGTACACCAGAGAACATTCCTCCCACTTAACAGAGACATGCATACACACACACACACACTCACACACACGCTCACGCTCACGCTCACACCCACACATCCACACATGCACACATTACACTCTTCATGCGTTTCCTCTGATCTCTTGTTGACTCCTGCTTCTCGTTTACTAAATCACTCTTCAAACTCTCTTCTCCTGAGAGATGGTCTGTGGCAATCTAGTGTCTCCCTCTGTTGCTTCCATACCTTTCTACTGATTCACTCTCAATCCATCTCTGTCCTCCTCCTCTTTCTCCCTCTCAATCTCCATTTGACTTTTTGTGCTGATAAAGCAACAGCATTAACTCTTCATTTGTCCACAAGAAGCGAGAGAAGAGAGATAGATTGTGGCCAAGGAATGGGTGGAGTAAACCATCTGAAAGAGCTTTCATGATAAAAGACAGCACAGGGAGTAGTCACATCGCTCCTTGGGGGGCTACTTGACCAAAAATAGCCCTTTTGGAAAGGCTATCTGTTGAGATACTGTGTCAGCTCCAGCGTAGCATAACATAGCTTAGCACAGCTCAGTGACTGCAGTGTAATGCATCCTACCCAGAGTGTCAGCAGTGTCTGCAGGAAAACCATAACCCCATCAGGTTGACAGAGTGGGCCAGTAGTCGGTCTGCTCTCAGGGGGGGGTTGGGGGTACCCAGATGTTTGGGCAGCACACTGGGACACTGCACAGATGGCCTGGCGGGTTGGCTGGGGCTTTTTTTTTGGTGGGGGGGGGGGGGTCATCTAAGTTTTGTGAGGAGTGAGGGTTTTTCCTTTGTGGGAAAGAGATGACCTTGCTGTGAGGGTTACATCGTCTCAGGAAGACCACAGCACTAAGGTGACAAAAACGTGTGATTAGGTTTCATGAAGACCTATGAGATATGCACTCGCATATTACACACCCACACCAGAGGCTATCCAGACCAGGTATGATCAGGTATGCTGTCGGTCATGCTAAACTGTTAGCACGCTAGTTCCCAGAAAGGACAGTCCCCCCTGGGTGCCATCCAAAACAAAGCCAGACAG
The DNA here is from genome assembly GCA_030347295.1 of Setipinna tenuifilis. NCBI lineage: Eukaryota > Metazoa > Chordata > Actinopteri > Clupeiformes > Engraulidae > Setipinna > Setipinna tenuifilis. The sequence goes on from CM059273.1 coordinate 15,097,384, forward strand.
ACAGTGGTTATTTTCGCGTTTTCGTTGCTAGGACACGCTAAACACAGCATCCGAGGGTGATGTTTATTTTTCTATTTAATGTTCTGAGTGAGACAAATATGCCGCAGCTTTGAAAGAGACGGAGAACAGAAAGGGGGGAGTGGAGGGGGGGGGGGGGGGGTGGAAGGGGCTGGGGCAGAGAAAGGGGTGCTTACTCAGAGAGGAATAAATGGGGTCACGGTGTGGAACTCAAATTCGTTCGGTTACTGTATATCCTTGAAGTCGATTTCATGCGAGTTAGTCCGAGGGAAAACGTTTCAGTTCTGCTTGTTTTGTGGAGACAACAGACCTTCATTTGAAGCCATCTGAGTTCGGTCTTAATCCTAGGTCGTCTGCAAATGTCTGTTTTGTTTGCGGTCTGTGGTTGACTAATGGTGATGTTGCCCACTGCTTACTGTGGTCTGAGTGTGACAGTTGGTAGTTTTCGTTTTTTCGTTTTTTTGTTTTGTTTTGCTTTTTTAGGTCTGTAGTTGTCCGTCTGTGGGATGCAGCTGGAAGTTCCAGGCACAGTGCATTATTACTCACGGTACGAGTTGAGAGTGGCATAGCGCGTACCAAAAGTAATAATGGACTGTGACGCTGGTCATCATCTCTTCTTACCTGAGGGAAAACACACAGACACAGACAGAGAGACACACACACATGTACACACACACACCCTACCTTTTTCAAATATGAAATGTGGGACTGAAAAGGCATACATGCACATGTGTAGTCTCACACACACACACATCCAGTCACACATCAAGTGAGGGCAGCCTTATATTGATCACAGTCTCGTCAAAGACAGGAAGAAGTCAGCAGAGGTCAGTAGTGCATCTGTTTGCTGGGACCTCTGGGCCTCTGGGTCTCTGCTCCTGCTGTTGCCTTTTTTTAAGAGGGGTGTGTATTTGTGTGTGTGTGTGTGTGTGTGTGTGTGTATTTGTGTGTGTGTGTGTGTGTGTGTGTGTGTGTGTGTGTGTGTGTGGTGTTTTCCTAAAATCCCTCTATATCTGCAATATGTCTGTTGATAGACAGCTGCTAAGTATGTCAGGTCTGTGTCTATTCATGACACTGTGTGCCTAATGGGGCTGTACTCATTATCTATGGAGCTCCAGGATTTACCTGTGTGGGAGGGCTAGTCTCTGGGCTCAAGGCTTTACCTCTGTGGGAGATATGGTGTCTGGGCTCAGGGGTTTACCTGTATGGGAGGGCTGTATGGGAGCATTTTGGTGATTTGGGTGGGGAGAGCACAGCACAAGCACCCACCCCCCACCCCACCCATGTTTTGTGGTTGCTGATTGAACCGACCACCCTTCAGTAACTGGTCCAATTCCCTTAACAGCAGGCTTGGCGTCACAGGCAAGCTGTAGAGTAGCTTTACCAGACCAAGCTCCGTCTCCGTCTCCATCTTGGTGTCAGGCTATTGCCATACAGTAATAGCCTATAAAATGTGTCCCCCCCACCCCACCCAACCTACCCCAACCCCACCCCCCCAAATCAATGCAAGGCCCAGCCGCTAATCCCTGTCTGGCGTCGGGTGTGCTTACCCGTGTGGGTGGGGTGGTCCCTGGGCTC
>CM059273.1:15103979-15118979 GCA_030347295.1 Setipinna tenuifilis
GAGAGAGATAGAGAATCAGAGAAAAGATAGATAGAGTATCAAACAAATGTAGCCAGTGGAAACAAAACAGCTGACAACATCACATTTTACCCCTGCACAAACATTTAGACAAACTCACTCTAACACAGATGTACATGCACACACATCTTAGAAATATCTTTACATTTCAAGACCTCAAGACACATTTTTGAACATTTGTGCTCCGTTTACCAAAATGTTAAGCACAATTCTTTAACGGCATCTTTACGTATTTTGAACTTCCATGCCAAAACCAGACTCTCCACTCATGACCATGCAATCTCACATCTAAACTAAGCTTGGCCTTCAGACATTACTCAAAACCACTCAACACACACCACAAAACAGCCCCTCCAGTCAGTTGAATTTACATGTTGACCACAATCTTAAAACATAATATATCCATGGATTTTCAAATTGTAATCACCTCAATGTAAGAGTAAACTAAATGGATTTTTTAGAAAAGCCATGAAATTCAGAACACAGATGTAGAATGTAAAACACACAGAGAAAAATAGCTTCCATTTCTTTGCTAACTTTAACCAAACCAATGAGAGCAAAGACAAGAACAGAGAACAAAAATGTTTAAATCCTTAAGACAAAAATCACGTTCATCTACATCAGTATCCCATGTCTTACGGCCTTCTGTCTTTCTATCCTGAGCCTCTGGTTGGTGTGTGAACAATTTTGTCTTTAAGTGTTCTCACCTGGGGAATGGTGTGTTAATGGGGTTCAAGCTTCGCTAACTACAGCTAACGATATTAAATGCTGGTGCTTTCTAAATGAGCATATGGCAAAGCCAGTGACAGATGAAAGGATTTGTGTGTTTTGTGTGAGCTGTTGTCAAAAAGATCAACAAATCAGAGTCATGTGTAAAAACCAGTTTGGAGGATGGATTTGTTCTTGAGTGTATACACAATAATTAACATTTAATTGCAATTAACTGTAAATGCAGCATTAACGCGTACCTAAATGCATAAATAAGGGCAGTAAAAGAAGACGGAGGAAGGAAGAAAAGGAGGTGACAGAATGAGGAGTAGGCACAAAAAAAAACATGTGGCGATAACACTTTATTTTACAGCCCCTGTTACATCATGAAGTACAATGTAGCAGAGTTTGTAACAGCATTTAACATCATGTACTTATGCTGTACCACAGATTTAGGGTTTAGGGTTAGTGTTAAGTATGTACACTGCCCTACAAAACCAAAGGGTAATGACTACTTATTTTGTCAAAACTGAGTTTAGACTCTAGATTGACTTTAAAATACCTCTTTTGTGTCATGAGTAAATATCTTGCTTCTCCCTATTAACAGACTAAATAAAGCATTACCACTATTATACTTACAACATGTTGGACTGGGCAGTGCGACAACTTTGAAGGCATTTTTCTCAGTTTCAGTGTTTGCGTGGTTATTGCACTTTGCCTTTGTAGTACAGTACAGTGTAAGTCTATAATATTACATGTTGTTGCATTTGGACACACTGTAAAAGAAACCGGTAAAAAAAAATGTTACCCATGTGGTCTCCCTGTTCCCACATCACATGCCTCAGACAACTCTCTCACACTCTTCCTATCCTCCTCTCCTCCTCTCCTCCTCTCCTCTCCTTCACACAACACAGTCGCTCTACTCTCTTCTCCTCTCCCTCACACCACACATTCACTCTCTGCAAAGCCCACAAATCACTCCTGCCATTGCTGCAGTCTTGGAGCATGTGGGATGCTGTCGCATAGAATGCAATGACTCTAGTGCAGTTGAAGTCGACTAGACTTGATCTGCTGATCTATAAAAAAAATCAGCAATTATGTTCAGATTGTGGAACTAAACCCTAATTTGCACTGACTGACTGTCAACATTAAGTTTGAGTTCTGATTCTTCAAAGTGAAAGTTGTGTTGTTTGTGTGTGTGTGTGTGTGTGTGTGTAGTGTGTGTGTGTGTGTCCCTGTGCCAATCTACATCTGTTCTTAGCTTCCCATGCCTTGTGTGTGTTCTGTGGGCTCCACATGAAGGCTGGTGGTGTGTGTGTGTGCATGTGCACATGCTAACACGCACAAATATGCGTACATGAGCGCACATCTTTTGGGTGTGTGTGAGTGTGTGTTATTAAAAAATATGGCAATGATTATCTCATAAGGCGAGACGGTATTGTGTTCTGCTCCCATGGTAACCATTGACTGCATGTTCGTCTGCTTGCGCATTTTCACCATAAATGTATTTATTTCCTGCTCTTGTTGTAGAGCTGCGATAGACTGACTAGCTCAGAGGCTAGTCTCCATCTTGAACAGCTTAATGCGATCAAGGCGTTTGTTTACCTTCAAAGAGCTGGCACTTCACAACAGGCAGGTTAAAATAGATTTAAAGGAGGTCTCCCCTGGTGAGAGTAGAGGAGAGGAAGGGAGTGAGGTTAAATTTAAGATACCTGGGACTCTGTGGGTGTGTGTGTGTGTGTGTGTGTGTGTGTGTGGGTGTGTGTGGAGCACGGCTGGGGGGCCATTACACCACCCAGACTCTGTGTGTGTGCGTGTGTGTGTGTGTGTCTGTGTATGTGTGTGTCCGTTTGTGGGTGTCTGTGTGTGTGTGTGTGTGTGTGTGTGTGTGTGTGTGTATGTGTGTCTTTGTGTGTATCAGTAATTGTATCAGTAATCAGTGCTCAGTTTGTACAACTACGTGTGTGTGTGTGTGTGTGTGTGTGTGTGTGTGTGTGTGTGTGTGTGTGTGTGTGTGTGTGTCGGTGTCGGTGTGTCGATGAGGGCACATTATACTCTTTGGAACAGTGGTTTACGAGCGTGACGCATAAAGCCCTCTGGTCTATGGCTGTAGCGCTGGCTCAGTCTCCCTCCATATATTAAAGTGTGTATGCATGTGTGTGTGTGTGTGTGTGTGTGTGTGTGTGTGTGTGTGTGTGTGTGTGTGTGTACTGTGCGTGTGTGTACCAGGGAGAGTTTTGTGCTCTGTGAAACCTACATCAGATAAGCTCAGACCCCCAGCGGGGGCACGGCTGGGAGGCCATTACACCACCCAGACTGTGTGTGTGTGCGTCTGTGTGTGTGTGTGTGTGTGTGTGTGTGTGTGTGTGTGAATATGTGTGTTTATGTGTTTGTGCATGTATGTGTGTGTGTGTGTGTGTGTGTGTGTTGGTATCGGTGTGTGTGTGTGTGTGTGTGTGTGTGTGGTCATATCTGAGGATTGTATAGGGTATAGTAATGGCATGGGGGAGTACCATGCAAGTGAGTGTGTGCGTGTGTGTGTGTGTGTGTGTGTGTGTGTGTGTGTGTGCACATGTGTTGATGTCGGTGTGTGTGCGCACGTGTGTGTGTGTTTGTGTGGTGTATAGCAGTGGTCCCCAACCTTTTTATCACCGCGGACCGGTGAACGCGCTTGACAATTTTACTGCGGCCCGGGGGGGGGGGGGGGGGGGCGGGGCGGGGGGTCGTTCTCAGAGCGCGCTGACTCGTGACGGGTCGCTATTTTAACGTTTACGTAACACTTTTTACTTAACCGTTATTTTCAAAGACAGTGAAGCAAATTAGATTTATGTTGCCATATGATCATCAACATACAAGTGTATTCTATTAGTTACTGGTGTAATTTAACACATCCGATAAGAAATCACGTTCATTTTTAACTTTGAACGCAAGATGTCGTTTGTTACAATCGTCCCTCATTGTCGGCGTGAATGAAACACGCAATGATTTTTGATCACAAAAAAACTACCAGTAGGTAATATTTTACTTTCCGATGTCAAAAACAGTCTCACGTCACGGCACGAGATTTCACAGGGTCGTGAAGTCTTGCATGCTGAATGTGCTGAGGACATATGATGTTTCAGATGTGTATTGTTTTTGAGAAAATAGCTGTGTTTCTTACGTCCTGTGTTTCATTCGTCACGGCTCTCCCCTACCTTCAAAATAAGATACAGATGCGCCAGATACATTTATAAATAACATTTTATTTTCATTCCTTCAACATTCAACAATATTTCAACATTCCGACGTTCAAACATAACGTCAAATGAATGGATCGTGCACCAGTTGGGTGAATGAAGGCTCATGTCAAATATGCCTCTGTTTACGCGCCGTCCCCACAAATCCAATTTTGCTTTAAATGCAGCTACTTTATCTGCCAACTTGAAGACAGTTGTCATTTTTCCTTGAAGTGACAAATTGAGTTCGTTGAGCAGGTTGAATATGTGGCACAGGTACGCCAGTTTTGTGACCCAATCCTCGTCACTGAAATGCGCTGCCAGCGGTGACTTCTTTTCTGAGAGAAATCTTTGCAGCGGCTCTCGTAATTCAAACACTCTGGCCAGCGATTTCCCTCGGGATAACCATCTTATTTCGGTGTATAGGAGAAGACGTCTGTGCTCCGCATCCATCTCCTCACAAAGCTGCTCAAACAGGCGCGAGTTAAGGACTTGTGCTTTGACGTTGTTAATAACTTTAACGTCTGCTTTTTTGTCTCATGACGAAACGTTCCATATTGATTATTTCTTCCGCGGCCCGGTAGCAATTGCTCCGCGGCCCGGTACCGGTCCGCGGCCCGGTGGTTGGGGACCACTGGTGTATAGGGTATAGTAATGGCATGGGGGAGCACCACGCAAGTGAGTGTGAACCGATGTTAAGCACCAGCTGACAACCAACATGTTTCACTGATCTCTTCCTGGCCACGCGCCCAGATAGAGAGAGACAAAGGGAAAGTGAGAGAAAGAGAAAGAGAGGGAAGGAGGGAGGGAAACATGGTGGGAGGAAGAGGGAGGGGAAGAGAAAGTGAAAGAGAGACAAAGACCATAGAGGAACGCAATAAACAGCACTGCCACAAAATATATTTTGAAAAAACTAAACAGGGTCGGGATTAGAGTTCAGAGTTCGCGTTGGACTCCAGGGATTGGCAGGCCTGTTAATTTTGCCTCATGGGTTAAAGTTTAAGGTGAGCTTCTAAAAAGGCGAGAGAAAAAAACACAATGTTATGGTCCAGGTTAAGTGTTTAAATCCTGAGGATTAGAAGTTCTGGGTTTCAGGTTTCGGATATTTGGTTCATACTACATAAAAACTCTCCAGTGTGGGGGTCCAAGGCTGATCCCAGAACAGCAGTTCATCATTTGCAGTGAGGTGAGACAACCAGACTTCTCTTCTCTCATCCTACTCTCCTACTCTGCCTCTTCCTCTCTTTCAGAGCCAAGGGAAACATCCCGCCCCCCCCAGCCCAAGCCTAAGCCCCCCCCCCCCCCCCCGCAGACACAGAGCTCATGATAGAAAACCTCCACACAGTTACGCTGAGATGCATGCGTCTCTGTCAAAGAAAGGAGCCTTTTGGATTGGAGTTGGGGTTGACAGCCAGCTGGCCAGCCACAGAGCACGCCTCAGGGTTCTTAAACAGAGGGTGACAGACCAGCAGGATATGCGGCAACGGTCTGATTACTGACATTTGTGACACTGCTGGATGCAGCGTGGCTGCCAGAGTGCTGAGTCAGTATGGCCCTCAGGACATCCAGAGAAGCACATGTAAACAGCGAGGAATGAAACATGCCAAACTCCACAATACATACATGTTACAGGGCGCCATGTGCTCCTCTTAATGACAACAATTGTCAACTGCTTCCAGAAATATCTTGCACTAACAGTCTACTACTCTGAAAACCATCATCAGGGATCTATCTAAGGCCCCTCTGCACCGCTTTAGCAAGCCATTACTGCAGCATAGCATATTCAGCGGCTGTACCTCTTCTGCAACCTCAATGACTAAACGCACATCGCTCTAACAGCCATGCTTCGAAAATCTGGTCGTTAAAAGTACATTAATGCCTCCTGCCCAGTTTACCCCCCCCCCCCCCCCCCACTAGTTTCCCTAGAAGGTAAATAGGTCCACTGAGGATCTCCCCTCCACCCCCTTCCACTCTGGCTCTCCTGTCCTGTCCACCTATCTGGCTCTCCTATCCTAACCATCACATGTTCAACATGCTGCCCTCTTGGAGGAGCAAAACAAACAGACTAAAAAACAACTTCTCCCCATGGGCTGTCAGAACTTCAAATGCACCAGAAGAGTGAAACTGCTCTTCAAATAGTCATGTTGTCACTTCACTTCTGCTGCTGACTGATGTTGGCTAATGTCAGATTTGATTTTGTCTCTTCACTGCTGCTGTTGATTATGTTCCATACTGTACGAGTTTGTCCCACTACCTCTCACTGTGGAACATCTACAGCATCATTTACATTATGCTGTTACATTGTTACAGCCTATGTACTAATTGTGCTGGCAATGGAACTTCTGTATAAGAGCAATATAACACTGGTATTCGTGAGGGCGTTCGTGGATATCCTCACGGGTGTGGTTACCTCAGCCTTCGGCTTCGTGCCTGCGGCTTAACCATATCCACGAACACCCTCACTCCCACTGGTATTATATTGCTGAAATACCTACCTCATAGTGCAATATTATTATCTGCAATGTCTAGCCCATTTTCCTTTTACTATTTGTTATGCCCCAGTATATACTCTACCCTCTTCTTTCCTTTGTTACTACAATGCTCCCTCACTTGATACTTTGACACTGACCCTGCATTTTACCCTGCACTTTAGGGCCTTGCTGTTTCATTTCGTTGTACACGCAACTATTCAACGACAGTAAAGGTCTTAAAGTCTTGAAGATTCTCACACATTTCTTAAGCAGAAGAAACTCTGTTTGGCATGACTTGGCATGTGAACTCCTCTGTCACGTATAGTATAGAGCTATTTTGTGAGCAATGCATATTATGACCACAAGAATAATTTTCCTTTTTCACTACAAAGACTGGTTGAAAAATTCCCTGGGTTTGAAGGCAGAATAGAGCTATAGTGTTATTAACAAGCTCCAAACCTCCCATGGGTACAATCTCCATGCCAGACTGAAGTGTCTGGCCACTTGGACCAGAATCAGAACACAAAAATAGCTTTGGAGTCCTGTTTGATGCGGATCCAAAAAACCTGTAAGCTTGCATACTTAGCAAGACAATAGGGGCCTTATATTCTGCAGCAAATGCCGTTGCCAAAGTGATATTATTGCTAAGTCAGCAAGATGGGAGACACTGTGTACAAATCTGATTTCACTTATATCTGCAGTGATGTGGGAATGGTGCTAAGGATGGGATTCTGCGCTGCGATGTGACCTAAGCACACTCCCATGGATCTATAGTTTGTTGTGGGCGCCTGTGACCCTTCACTGAGTATTTCACCTAACCTTTACGGTATTATTTTAGGTACATCGGTTAACGACAAACCTAGGTACAATGACCCAGAGTAACCAACAATCCTCCTCTTAGAAGAGACATATGGCTTCATTCTCCCCCACCAAAACTAAAGTTATAGCGCTCTTCTTCTGGCAGCCTTACTCCTTACCATGAATGAACTCACTGCAGTTTGTCACCAAGTCATCTTTGAAACAGGGCCCAGAACTTTTTGTCCCTTTTATGAGTCAAAAAAGGACTCCCTGTTTTCACCACAGTGCTTTGAAGCAGACGAGGGGTTTCCCATAGTGCTTAGCATGGGTGTTGAGGTCAGGGAGGGCAGTGTTAAGGCAGAGTGGGAGTTAGACTGATGGGCTTAGTTGTGTTTCCATTATGTATACATTAGTGGGGCGTCTTTGATCTAAACTCCCCAGTGAATATTTCTGCTAATTTGTTTGCCTTTAAAAAAGGCTTTACAAGACCCTTGAAAACACAAACACACACACATACTCATGCAAGCAGAAATACACCACACAGAAAAGCAGCGTGAATATATAAAAATAGAGAGGTATTTCATGAATAATGAGCCTTATTATTTTTGACCAATACATGCATACACAGACACACACACACTCACACATATAAAAAGAGAGAGAGGAGAGGGCTAGACTGTGATAATACACTCTTGTCTAATCAGTTGTCTGACACAAGGACCATGTCAGAGAGCAGGGAGGTTTGAGTGTGTGTGTGTGTGTGTGTGTGTGTGTGTGTGTGTGTGTGTGTGTATGTGTGTGTGTGTGTGTGTGTGTGTGTGTGTGTGTGTGATATCCCGGTAATGACCAGTGACAGTGGGATCAGATTACTTTGGTGGGGGGAGGTTAGGGATGCTGATGCATATGTGTGTATGTGTGTGTGTGTATGTGTGTGTGTGTGTGTGTGTGTGTGTGTGTGTGTGTGTGTGTGTGTGTGTATGAAAGACAGAGAGAGAGAGAGAGTGTGTGCACATGCGTGTGTTAGGTAGTGTGTGTGTGTGTGTGTGAGAGAGAGAGAGAGAGAGTGTGTGTGTGTGTGTGTGTGTGTGTGTGTGTGTGTGTGTGTGTGTGTGTGTGTGTGTGTTTTGTTCCTTCATGGGGGTCAGACGAAAAGTCAGTGAAGTTTTGACAGGGACAGGGTAATTGGACATGTTTTCAACAAGTAGAGAGACAGGGAGGGAGCAAGAGAGGGGGTGGGAGAGAGAGAAAGACGGAGAAAGAGACAGAGAGAGAGAGACTCTGGGAAGGATATACAGGAGAAACTAAAACTAGATATTATTTAGCCACATTAAAAAAGGTGTGTGTGTGTGTGTGTGTGTGTGTGTGTGTGTGTGTGTGTCTGTGTGTATCTCAATGAAGATGATGTCATGCCACTATTCACAGTGACACCAAACAGACATGATGCAGAATTACAGTGTATCCATTACTGCTTATACACAGATGTCATCTGGGATCAGTTAAGGGATGCCGCATCCAACAGACAATCTAGTCATGAACCACTGGAACTTCTGCACCTGGATCAGTCATTAAGGTGATTATCTTAAGCCCACAGAACCGCAGCAGTCTGAACAAATAAATCGATCAGAGTCAGAGACTAAACCGCAAAAATGTCCTCTCCATACAAACATAAGCACACTCAAGAGTTTATACTCTGTGGCTGACATTTGGGCTACAAATCAAGAGAACTATTTCAGTCTAAGACACCCAGAAAGACGAAAAAACAAATCTTAAGTGTCAACAAACAGCCATTAGCCGCTGGATGATTGAGTGGAGCGAGCTGGGATACCGACCTGTGGCCAAAGCGAGAGCAATGAGCCGTCTCGCGCACCGGCTAACAGTCATCAATCAGAACTCAGTTAATATTAATTTAGAGTACACTACCAATTCCCCTGCTTAAAAAAAACGTCTCATCACCCAAAAACTCAAGGTAGGAGCTACGTGGTGGTCCCCAATGCTTAAGAAGTGACCAAAAGGTGGCGCTCTTTCACAATTCACGCATGGCCGGTTCACCTCATTTACAACTATTTAATAGAGGGCACACACACTCTCACCGCACAGGGAGAGAGGGAGAAGGGAATGAATGAGCCTAGTCCATTCAGCACTGTAAGTGATCAAGCCACGCACCGCAGCCCTATGATCGAATCCTCTAAAAACTTCAACTAAGCACTTCTGGAGAAGCCACCGATGTCTGTGAGTCACTCCGTTCCGCTATGGGCTGTGTAGAAGGCGGCTATGATGCTACATCAGTGCGAGGCTGCGGAGAACTGTTAGAGAAAACAAAAGCGCCACTTACCGGAGCGTGTGTGAGCTGTATGTCCAAGCCGTTGTCGGATGAGAGAGAGCGGGATGGCGTCTGCCCTCGCGGCTGTCCCCTGTGTGACGGAGAAAAAAGGCAAATCCCACGGTAAGTCCCCAAAAATACGGAGTTCCCAGCAGACACACTATCGTTTGCAAACCAGCCTCTCACACAGTCAAGAGCGTCTCCGGGATGGGCACAACCGCGACCTCTTACATTCCAGAAGTGCAAGGCGCGCGCATCCCCAGTGGGATCCGAAGTTCCGCAGCCTATTTTTCCTCTTTTAGTTACGAGCAAAGCGCATGCAGTCACTCGGCGTGGCTTACTCGGCGAACTGTCAAAGCTTGCAGGGGGGTAACCTCATCCCTCTCTCCTCTCCTCCCCCTCCCCCTCCTTCTGCGCGGGGGCTCCGCGGGACGTCCCGTGAGGAGGATGGAGAGAAGTTAGGAGGGAAACACCTTACATGACGTCATCCTGCATAAGTCTCACCTGTGTGATTACTTGAGCCTGCGCAAAATAACTGCTGGAGTAGCTACATCAACACACAGCTTTAGTTGATATGGTAAAACGCACATTAGGTGTATATTTCTTTTGTCAACACAGCAAAAACTACAATATTCCTCACATATATGCCACAATCAACTGTGTTCTGCACTAAAGTTGTATTTTAACTGACACGGGCAGGTTACGCGCTTAGCCAAAGCTTTTGGTGTTGTTTAGACTTTGGTGAGCTGCACAACAGTATTTTTATGCACACGTAAAAGACCCCAGTTAATCAAATACACCCACACCCCGTGCGCTCCACGGCCCTCCTTGTTTGTCACTTCGACAATCACATAGACTAAACCTATCCCAAAGACGGACAATTTCGCACGACCTGATACAACACCAATGGGACAAGCAGTTTTGGGTAGTTTTCACAAATGTTACTTTCGTTTTTTTTGGACAAGAAAATACCAACGATACTCAATCTCTGAGTTGTCTGCACCTACGCTTTTCCCAGAAACGTACGAATTCAGTCAAACGGTATAATAGTGACATGGGTCATGTCATATAACGGTAAAGGCAGAAATACAAAGTTTACATAGTTCGGCTTGGCCATTAATTTCTCCTGCGAGATATATAGACCAACAACCGAGATCTGCCATAAACCGTTACAACTCAGCAAGACAGATTGATAAACAGCTTGGAATATTCACAGTAAAGTGAATGCATTGACTAAATGAACGTTGAAATAAATGCGTCTGATAGCATACTTTATTTACTCACCACTTCATTAAAAACTCAGGTGCCATTCATTTCATCTTGTGCGCAACTGCAGCCATGATGTAAGGGCGCCTGCAGCGTTTTGCCGACATCTGCCATGGTCACTTTGTGTTTGGTACCTGGACACGTACTATTTTATTTTGGTTTCAAAGACTACTACTGCGGAGTTGCGTGGACATGGGCCGCATTGGGCCCAGGAGAAGTGAACTGCCTGTGAGCGCTCTGAGGTCGGTTTTATGCGGCGCTTCCTTTGGAACGTGGAGAGCGGACGGACAATCCCAAACCGGAAATCCTGTGAGTGTTGCGCGCTGATAAAACTCTCTCGCAGCACAAACACGCGCCATCCTGCCTAAGCGCAGCCTCCCAATCAGGGCATTGAGCGGCACATCCTAAAAGGGTGGTGATGTGGGAGTCGGAGGGAGGGTTTAGCGGTGAAGCACGGGCCTCGGGGGTGACATGGCGGTGGAGCTGGGCCTCTCTGTGGTTTCCCGCCGCCTGCATCATTAGAGGCCCATCAGTGGGTTAATTACGGAGAGTAGTCTGAGGAGAGGCCCTGGAACCACTGCTACCTTGGGCATGACCCTGCTTACACATTAAATCATCCTCTTCTCTGCAGTCTCACCCCCCACACACACACACACGCACAAACACACAACAAAATGAAATGAGAAGCATGAACTATGTCTGTGTGTGTGTGTGTATGTGTGTGTTCGTGTGTGTGTGTGTGAATTTGCTTGTTTGTCTAAGAGAGTGAGAGAAGAAAATATGAATGTATGAAAGTATGTATGTATGTATATATCTTGAAAGGGACATGGTCAGATGAGGTTCTTAAGGTTCTTTGGTTGAAGACACACACTGATGTTGGTGATGCCCTAGTGCCGAAATGCATACGGTTGTAGACATGGTCCACTAACTCAGTACAGCAAAAAGAGAAAGAGAGTGAGGTTTTTTAAGTTTAATACTTGATTTGTTTTTTGACTTGAACCCGGACAAACATCTATTTTAAGAGTAGAGTAGAGCACTCCTGTTGTTCTAAAGCCCTTTGGTTGAAGAGCCAGAACAGTCCAGGCCTTGTTCACATCTTCATATGGCTCTACTTACAACGCGTCTATTTGGGACGGCTATGGTTCTTCAGGGAGCTGAACAAGGTCCATGTGGAAACAGTGAAACGGTGCTACTCTTGGAGCAGACATGAAGGCTCGACTTCTCGCTAATGCCGTCCGACACACACTTGTGTACACATCGGTTTCAACTGACAATACGAAATGACTCCTCCATACACACATACACACATACATGGATATTATGCTTTGTGTGTGTGTGTGTGTGTATGTGTGTGTGTGTATGTATGTGAGTGTGTGTGTGTCTGTGTGTGTGTGTGTGTCTGTGTCTGTGTGTGTGTGTGTGTGTGTGACTGCTTGGGGGGTGTATTTTGGCAGCACCAGGGGCAAAGATCACAGCAGATTAACTCTGGATCATTTATCATGTCACAACTACAGAGAGAGAGGAGAAAGAGAGAGAGAGAAACAGACAGAAAGAGAGAGAGACAGACAGAGAGAGAGAAAGAGCGAAAGAGAGAGACGGAAGTAGAGGGACACACACACACAGAGTTAGCCTCTTTTTTGACCTTTTTTGACCCTATACTAGAGGAAGTGTAGCTGCATAGGCACATAGACTCTATCTTACTCTAACAGATGGGGTTTGCGAGAGATTCTGTTCCCTTCATCTGTGTTCAACACTTTGCAGGACACTTCATCAAAATGGTGTACTCTGCGCAGTAACCTGAGTGTATGAATTGGCTATTACATGTGTGTAGATTTACTACATACAAGGATGTGTGTGTGTGTGTGTGTGTGTGTGTGTGTGTGTGTGTGTGTGTGTGCTCTATTGTTTTATTGCGGTCTTCACTTTAGTCAGGACTATGTGTATGTGTGTGTGTGTGTGCGTGTGTGTGTGTGTGTGTGTGTGGTGTGTGTGAAGGTGTCCTATTGTGTTTGGGAGAGCACATGACATTCTGAATGTCAGAGCCCCAGGAGTGGGAGTGTAGAGGTGTTAAACAGAGGAAGTCTGTGTGAGAAGGTGAGTGTGTGTGTGTGTGTTGGTGTGTGTGTGTGTGTGTATGTGTGGTGCGTGCGTGCATGTGTGTGTGACAAAATCATCCCTTTCCTCTGTCATTCCAATGCTCTCTGTCCTTTTCCTCTTTCTCCACTCTCTCTCCCCCACTCTTTCCCTCTCCTTCTCCCTCTCTCTCTCTCTCTCACTCTCTTTCTCTCTCTCCTTCTGGGCAGGGCCGTGTTGAGCTTGAAGGATCAGAGGAACATGAGGAGGAGAAGGAGGAGAGGAAGAGGGAGAGGGAGAGGAGGAGGAAGTCAGGCACAGCAGCACTTCCTCTTTAACAGGAAACAGGAAGAGTGTGTCGGGGAGCGATTGTAGTGGCGGCTCCCCCTTAACAATCGCGCCCTGGCAAGAGTAGGAAAAAGGACCTGCGTCAGTGGGTGGGGCTCGTGTGTGTGTGTGTGTGTGTGTGTGTGTGTGTGTATGTGTGTGTGTGTGTGTGTGTGTGTGTGTGTGTGTGTGTGAGAGAGAGAGAGACAGATAATGTATGTTTGACCTGAGACAATCGTGGTCCTTATTCACAATATACATAACAAGAAATCAGACCCCACAATTTTACACACCAACAATGTTAATGCTTCACCCATCTTCTAATGATAAAAACATCAGATTTGTCCAAGAACACATGAAAGAGAAATACAACAAAGAAAAGATTTGATGATATGGACGTATAGATATGATCAGATTCAAAAAAGTCCTCCAGAGGTTCGACAATGAGGGATGAGGTACAAGGGAGATGAAACATTGTCAGGAAGACAAAAGAGAAGAAAATAGAAAGACAGTGAAGTGAAATGAAGTAATGAGTGAAGGAGAAAAAAAAGACAAGGATGGAGGAGGGGGGAAGGGGGAGGACGGAAAACTGGGTTGGGCACTCTAAATATTATTGTTGCTGATAAACAAATCACTGCTTGGTAATGTTCCCACTGTGGATTGAAAGTCCACTGTCTGGCTTCATATAGTTATGTGTGTGTGTGTGTATGTGTTTGTGTGTTAGAGAGATAGAGAGTGTGTGAGAGAGATAGAGAGAGAGAGAGAGAGAGTGAGAGTGTGTGTGTGTTAGAGAGAGACAGAGAGAGAGAGAGAGAGAGTGTGTGTATGTGTGTGTGTGTGTGTGTTTGTTTGTTTGTGTGTGTGTGTGAGAGAGAGAGAGAGTGTGTGTGTGTGTGTGTGTGCACGCGTGCGCATTTGTATGTGTTTGTGTGCCTGTGTTTACGAGAGCTGTTCCAGTGATTGTGCTGGTGTCCGACAGCAGGTATTGTCACACACACTTTTCAGCTCACAACTGGCCCATGCCGATGATGTCATTGGCACAGCTCAGGGAAATGGATTAGTGTCAGCTCTTTGAAACACACAGATCTGATACAACACATGTAAACACACAACCTGATGCAGAGGCCATCTTCATCCTGCCTTCTGTTTCTCACTCTGTCGCTCTCTCTCTCTGTCTCTCTCTCTCTGTCTCTCTGTCTCTCTCTCTCTCTCTCTCTCTCTCTCACACACACACACACACACACACACACACACACACACAGAAACCATATCTCATCTCTCTGTTTTTTTTTCTTTTCTCTCTCACTCAATCTCTCTCTCTCTCCCTCCCCCTCCTCTCTCTCTTCTCTCTCTCTCTCAAACAGACATGCACACACACACTCATTCACTGTGCACAGTATCAGAGTCGGGGATCTGTGTTGTATTTAAACTGTTTATAGGAATGCAGTGGTTTGAAGACTCCTAATTCAGTGTGTGTGTGTGTGCTGCAATGGTGTACATACACACAGATGTACATGTGTGTCATGAACACACACATACTGTATGCACACCCATCCCGTAAGCGGCATGTTCACACTCTCTCTCCTCCCCTCCCCTCCCACTGTAACACACACAGATTGACATGCCGCCTCTTTATGGGAAGAGGGGAGGACAGGGCTGACATCACTGTCTGTCTCTGCGGGATCATCAGTCCTCTTTCTCTCTCTCTATAACTCTGTCTTTCTCTCTGTCTCCATGTCTCTGTCTCTGTCTCCATCTCTTTCTATCTATCTGTGCCTGTTCCGTCTGTCTTTCTCTCTCTTTA
>CM059273.1:15123979-15128979 GCA_030347295.1 Setipinna tenuifilis
GTGTGTGTGTGTGTGTAGGGGGAGGTGTAATGGGGTGAAGTGTTTGAGGTGTCATGCTTGGGTAGCTTTACACGTGTAGTGTAGCCCCAGTTCAAACACACAGCCTCTCATGAAAGATTATTTACGCGTACTGGCCTAAGAGGCTACGCTGAAACAGTGGCTTTATTGCAGAGTGCTTGTTTGAGTCCATTAAGGATGGCGCCTACTAGGCCATCATTTATGCACACACACACACACACACACACACACACACACACACACACACACACACACACACACACACACACACATACACACACACACACACAGCCATCTCTACTCCCCACAGGCTCCTCTGACCCTCCCTAAGCTGCAGTGGGCTTAACACACTGTCTGAAGAGCTACACACTCACCATAAATGATGCCTCGTAAATATGATATTCATGCTTCTGAAGTCGCAAAGAGTTCAATGGAAATGATCATTATCATTCTGTGCTTTTCTTAACAAGACAAGATTACTAGTCTTGCTTTAAATATTTTTGTTATATAATATATGTTAATATAATATAATATAATATAATATAATATAATATAATATAATATAATATAATATAATATAATATAATACAATACAATATAATATAATACACACTTTAATAAATTAATTGTCAGCTATTGTTTTTCTATCTCTAAAGGAATCAAACATTATGATGTCACTTGTCATTCAATGTGGCGTTGACGTAAACGTGTTTTTAGTTAAAAACATTAAAAGTGGCTGATTTGTAAAGAGGTTTACAATGTGAAGTGTGTGGGTCATTTAAGGTGGGAATGGTTAAATAGATGTGAACTTTGTGTGTGTGTGTGTGTGTGTGTGTGTGTTTGTGTGTGTGTGTACGAAGAATTTTATGGGTGACTCTTAGCTGAGTTAAACTACAGGGGGTTTATTGTGGTCTTCAGTTTAGTCAGGTGTGTGTGTGTGTGTGTGTGTGTGAGAGAGAGAGAGAGAGAGAGAGAGAGAGAGAGAGAGTCTGTATGTGTATGTGTATGTGTTTGTGTGTGTGTTTGTGAGTAGGCATTCGCGTTCACCCGTGAAGTACGTTTGCATTTGTTAGTATAGGTGTGTGATGTGTGTGTGTGTGTAAGCATTTGTAAAGTGTGTGTGTGTGTGTGTAAGTGCCTGGTCTCAGCACCCCCCTGGGCTCTCTGTCGTTTATTTGTCTTGCTGCCTCTCCCGCTGCTCATCTTTGCACTCGCTTATTTTGGGACGGCCTCTCCTCATCCTTCCCTTCTCCTGCCTTTTGTTCCCCAGCTCCTTTACCCTGCAGGAGAACCAGATGGGTCACACACACACACACACACACGCACACACGCATACACACATACATACACACGCACGCACGCACAGACACACACAGATACGCACAGACATACACAGATACACACAGGCAGGCACACACAGATACACACAGGCACACACACACACACACACACACACATACAGATACACACAGGCACACACAGGCAGGCAGGCAGACACACACACACACATACAGATACACACAGGCAGGCACACACACACATACACAATTACACATGCACACACAGATGTTTAGACAGTTGGACACAGGTACACATTCACACATGCACGCAGGCACGCGCACACACACATGTGCTTCATGGTTTGTTTGTTAGCAGACATTTCGTCTACACTTAGATTTCAGACATTACGCTTTACGCTTAGTCCCACACATGTTACAAATTTAGCCCAGAGTTTAGCAGACCCTTTCCCTTTACATATCAATCACCTTTCAGTGTGAAAAATAACAGCTTCAGTCACATTTATACAACTACTTGCTCTCTGCGCCCCCTCCCCAATCCACAAACACACACACACACACACACACACACATACAACCACACAGTCTCTCTCTTTTGCTCAATCTCTCTCTCTCTCTCCACAAATAGGTTAATGAATATGGACCCATTCATAGGGATGTTTCCTTCTGAGTGTGTGTGTGTGTGTGTGTGTGTATGGGTGTGTTCACACAGGAAAGCGTATGAGGAATGTATGAGAGTGACTCCCATCTCTGGCGTGTTTGTACTCATTAACCTGTCTGACCTGTCATTGACACTAATCCTCCAAGAGGCCAATTACAACCTAACGGTCATCGCAGGTGTGTGACACACTGTGTCTTAATTAACCTACTTCAACATCCTGTGTTTATTCCTGCGGTTGCCCAGCAACCATCACAAATGTCAAACTCTCTTTCTCATGACATGACCCTTATTTTGGGGACGAGGTGAGAGAGCTCTCCTTAAGTCTGTAATTTTCCAGCTTTTTCTTACAGCGTCTGTCTGTTTCACCCCTCACTCTTCCATTTGCCCCAAAATGACTGTTTAATCATTACCTGTAAATCGAGCCATCTACAGTTCAGTGAAGATATTGGCGCATTGAAACATATTGGCTTGTTAGCAATAGCAATACACCAACACTTAATGAAGATTTGTGTGTCCACAGAACCAAGACAATACACTTAGCAATGCTAGCATCCACCAGACCCAGTGGTTTATGTATAACCAGAAGCCTTTAGCAGAAGCAAAAAGCTACATAAATTAGCATGGACATCACTCACATTTTCCACAGTCAATACTGCTTTGCGCAGGTGGGAATTTTCTTTACTGAAAGTTGTTCTGAGGGCAGAAACATTTGTGATTGATTCAATCTGACAACCAATGGCAAGAGAGGAGAGAATTGCAGAGAGACCACCATTTTCAATCTCAACAACGTGCTGCTATTTTGAATATTACCAACTTCAGTTGTGTTTCCTGAAAATTCCCACCCTGCCCAGCCAACAGGAAGTAGTTATAATTTGAAAGTACGTTTGTAAAAACAAAAAAAGTGAGTAATTTCCTCCAAAATGGAGAATTGTATGTGCAGCTGTGTGTGATTTTTTTCTGCCTTCACTCAAATCATGGTTTAATGGCACAGCTTGTAAGGAAAGGGTTAGCCTAGGGTTAGGCTAACCTACTGTTTCAGAGGCAAGCTAGTGTCATAGCTTGCATTAAAATGTTGCCGTGGCTGTTGCTAGTGGTTCTTATGACAGAAAGGTAGAAGAAAAAGATAATTCAGAAAAACATCACCTTTTCAGTATTGATGAGCTAGTGCTATCAACGTTATGTGTCCATACATGTTAACCATAAGCACTTGTTAGTCAAGCTAATCAGGTGAGCTAGAAATCTTGTTAAGGTGCATTGCATTAAGCTTTACAGTACTCATGTTCATAAACAATGGTTATTTAGGGCAGTGTAGTCTAATTCATAAATTTGGCTTCTCTTTATGACTGTTTAGCCTCATCTGGCCCCAGGGCAGAGACCATCATTTCCCACAATTTTCTCTGAGGGCAGGTGAATCTTTCTGTTCTTAGTGCTACGTAGCTGACAAAAGGGAGTGAATTGTTTCCTCTGGTCTCAGGGCAAAAGTTGTTTTGTAGGATTTTCCTCAAGGCTGTTTAGTCTCATCTGGTCCCAGGGCAGAGACCATCATTTCCAACAATATTGTCTGAGGGCAGGTGAACCCATCATGGTTTCAGGGCAGAAGTTGTATCTGTTCTCAGGGTACAACTTCATTTTCAGGCATTTTAAGTCTTCCATTCTTGAAATTTCTAAAGTGTTTTTTTCCCTAATGGCGGGTGGGTCTAGTCTCTTCTAGTCACAGAGCATAAAGAAAAGCAATAAAAGTCTGCCCTGAGACCAGGAGAGACAGCTGACTGCCTTCAGAGAATTTATGTCCAACTACTGCTATACTAAATAATACTAAAATGTATGACAGGGAGGGATTCACCTGCCTTCAGACTCTCCTTTGCTGTAGGTGATAGATCCAGTGGAAAAGAGCAGGGGGCCTGCTAGGAGTTATGCTAGCGTCAGCCATTTTCAGGCCTTCGGTCGGTGCCGTGTCCATGTGCTGGTGGAGTTAGCCGTTTAGGGTAGAGTTCAATGTGTTTCGCATGTGGCTCAGTACTAGGTGTGTGTGTGTGTGTGTGTGTGTGTGTGTGTACACTCAACACCTGGTTGACATCAGTGATATCAGGCCACACGGAACAAAAGAACAAGGGTTTAGACATAATTCACCATATAAGGTGCAAAAATATTGAGGGTTGAGTTTTTACTCTTTGTGTGCGTGCGTGCATGACCGTGTGTGAGTGTTGGTATGTATGTGTGTGTCATTATGTGTTTAAGTCATCGTACTCCAACTTTCTGTATTTTGTCCTTTTTCTTCTTGCTCCTTCACACAGATCAGCGCTTCTCAATCCTCTTTCCCTGTTTCCTTCTTTCCCTCTCCTGCTCTTTATCTTCTGATCTTCCCTCCTTGTCCTGTTCACACGACCACCCTATCACCCTCATGGACCCCTCACAGACTGACTGTGTGTGTGTGTGTGTGTGTGTGTGTGAGTGTGAGTGTCCATGTGTGTGTTAATGCTGTTATATATGTGTGTATGTGAGTGTGTGTGTGTGTGTGTGTGTGTCCATGTATGTGTTCTCACTGTTATATGTGTGGGTGTATGTGTGTGTGTGTAGGTGAGTGTTATCGCCCTTGTATATGTGTGTATATGTGTATGTGTGTGTGTTAACACTATTGTGTGCGTGTGTGTTCTTGTGTGTGCTGTGTGGTGTCCAGATGATGAATGTGCATTAGCCTAGCGCTGCTCACACACTTACCCCACTGGGTGCGAACCCTCACCCGCCGCCTGCACCAGAGATTTATCCCTTTCCTGAAACACCGCTCGCAATTTAATGACCTGTGTGTGTGTGTGTGTGTGTGTGTGTGTGTGTGTTTGCACAGATTTATTTTCTCTATTGCACTAAAAGTAACAAATGTTCTCAAATGAAGCCTGTAATTGGAGCAGGAGTTTGGCACTCTGCCCATATTCACGTTTCTTTCTTTCTCTTTCTTTCTGTCTGTCTTTCCTTTTTTCTTTCTTTCTCACTTTCATTTTTTTATTTCTTTCTTTTTTACTTTCTTT
>CM059273.1:15133979-15146479 GCA_030347295.1 Setipinna tenuifilis
CTCTTGAACCACTCATCTGCTTGATCTCAAATTTGGACAGCGTCATCATAATGTTACCAGTGTGTGCAGTACCAAGTTTCGTGTTGTTTGGGAAAAAAATGCCAAAGATATCGGTCAAACCGTGCCGACCCAGCCATGACGACCCAGGCTGATAAGATTTACAATGCTATATGCTACAATGTTGGACATAACGCGACTAACGACACATAACTAAAATAATGGACATAACACGAGTAAACATTTGCCCACAACAAAGCTGCTACGTAGGTAAGATGTATCTTATCGTATACGCAACAGCAGACTACAGCACTGCACACATATGCCTACACATACAGACAACACGTAGAGGAGACTGAACTTTTCACCTCTCATTCCGGTTATTCCACATCGCAAAACAGTGGCTAAAGAAAATCTTACAAGTCAGTCAGTGCAAATGTATTTACATAGCCTCCTCCTTTCACCTGATATTATTACCCACTTAAACAATAAGGTGGTTTAAACAAAAACGTAATACTCTGGCACATCTTCTATGGGCTCTGCACTGTTCATACTAAATAAAGACAATAAACAAACTTTCTGGCGGCATACAAACATGGTGTTCCAGGAGTTTGACGCATTCGCGTACGTGTTGTGCATTCTGCTGTGTTAGAAAGTCTGTATGAAGGAACAAACTGCGTTTTTTATTTCGTTGATACATGCGCAATACATGAAAACCAATCCGATCCCGTTCACATGGCAGTCGAAGTGGTTTCGAAACAGCCCCGGCCTGGAGTCGCAGGGGGATAAGGAAAACCAATTCCAATCCAAACCAATCTCCGTTCACATGAAGCTGGTACAATCCCAAACCAGTTCCAAGTGGTTTCGACTTGTCCATGTGAACGCACTCATTGTAGGCCGGAAAAGTGGTCTGAATTCCAGACATTAAGTCTGGGAGGTGTGGCCTAAGGTTGGGGGAGTTGCCCCAGCCAATCAGAATTGATTTTAGCCTAGATTCCAAAAAAGTGGTCTGAATTCCAGAAATCAGGTCTCGCATTGCTTAGACATTGCAGGCCGGAAAAGTGGTCTGAATTCCAGAAATCAAGTCTCGCATTGCATAGACATTGCTGGCTGGAAAAGCAGTCTGAATTCAGGAAATCAAGTCTCGCATTGCTTAGATATTGCAGGCCGGAAAAGTGGTCTAAATTCCAGAAATCGAGTCCGGTGGGCGTGGCCTATGGAGGGGGGGGGGGGCAGGCAAGCCAATCAGAATTGATTTTAGCCTAGATTCCAAAAAAGTTGTCTGAGTTCCGGAAATGGAGTCCGGGGCCAATCCATATCTGCAGTCTTGGACTGTGGTCTGGGGCCAGACTTCTAAGAAGCAAGTCTAAGGCATGGGAGTTCCAAGAACGCAGTTTTAGTGTACTGTTCCACCTGAAGGCCAGAGGTGATAACCAGAACAGAAACGTAAGATGCTAAATTGGGCTGCGTAAAATCAAACGTTTGGCCTCAAAATACAGGAGTGGTCTCAAACAATCCGTCAGCGTCTTGCCCACGATGCCAAAAGGAGTCCCAATCTTAACTTCATTAGTTTTGATATAATAATCAAAAGACTAGTTTTCTGGAATTCTGGAACTTGAATGCTGGAAATCAAGTTTCAACTCCTAACTATTTCTAATTATGGTTAGGGTTAGAATTGAAGTTAGGGCTATGGATGGGAAATGGCACTCTCAAGTCTCTAACAGTGGCCTAAATCTCGTAATGGTATAGAACATAAAACTAAACTTGTGCAGATGCTCTCTAATCCAGGACTCATGTATGGTGGCTCTCCAGCTAATCTGAGAGTGCGACATAAATCAAACCAGTAAAAGCTGGTTTCAAAGTTATGTGTGCAAACACAAAACACATTTGCAGAGATATACCTGATTCCAACGCCCATGGCCTGAAGATCTGAAATGAACAGTATTCACTTAGCGTAAGCAGCATAAGTCTACTATCGGCCAGGTGGTGAGAAACATTTGGATGTGAAATCAGTTGAAAATAAACGTTATAGGTTCACTTACTCAAAAAAACTCACTTACCAAAAGTTTGTGGGAGCTGAATTGGTTTATTTTCACTGTGACATTTTCACCAGGTGCAGGCATTTTTTCACCAGGTGAAGCACTGCTTTAGGTGGAACAGCAGGGAAGTGGCTGATAATAGTCTATATGCCGATAATGGGATCTCTTCCTCTGTATGACTTAATAACACCGGTACGGTGTAATACGGTGTATCTGTGTGTGTGGTGTAATAGGGAGGCAGTGTTTAGCTTATAGCAGGAGTGGGAATCCCTCTTCTAAGGTGTCTACTCATTTCACTGGGAGCTCCATGGGCAGCAGCTCTAATGGCCATGCCCACAGGCACACACTGCTCTTCAGCAGAGGAGGGGAGGAGAGAAGAGGAGAGGAGAGGAGAGGGGTGGAGGAGAGGATAGAGGAGAGGAGAAAGCCGTGGAGGACAGAGGGGTGGAGGAGAGGAGAGGAGAAAGTAGTGGAGTGGAGGAGAGGAGAGGCCATGAGGAGCCAACGAGTGTAAAAATCATTGTGGCTGTAAAACACATGCTTATGTTGGCAGGGCAGCACTTGAATGGATAACAGAAATCATTCGACTCACTCAGAGTCATGGCCACATGTCATCCTAGGTGTGCATGTGTGCGAGTGTGAATGTGTGCGAGTGTGAATGTGTGTCTCCGTGTGTGTGTGTGTGTCCATGCATGCATGTGTGTTCTTTCCCCCCTGGCAAGCCCCGCAGACCAGCTGTGCCATCCGCTACAAAAGGGTCCCACACTGAATCTCTGCACACATGAACACACGCACACACGCACACACACACACACACACTCTGGTACGTCAGTATTAAAATAAGATCAGCCCTGGGGGAGGCTCACTGGAAGCACACACTTTCTGTGTGTGTGTGTGTGTGTGTGTGTGTGTGTGTGTGTGTGAAGCATCCCCCTGCCTGGCCAGCTTCAAGACACCAGCAGGCAGAGGCCCCTCTCACAAGGCCGAGC
This sequence comes from Setipinna tenuifilis, assembly GCA_030347295.1. Lineage (NCBI taxonomy): Eukaryota > Metazoa > Chordata > Actinopteri > Clupeiformes > Engraulidae > Setipinna > Setipinna tenuifilis. Next base: position 15,137,005 of record CM059273.1, read on the forward strand.
GTGAGATGGTTTGAATTTGATTTTAATACTTAGCAAATGGCAGTCAACGGGTTTGCAAGCAAATACTGTACAAAAGCAGGTACACTCTGGGACACAAAATGAGCACAGACAGCATGAAACGCTGGGCCAGCGAAGGGCCAGCACTTCAGTAGTGTGGCCTTTTTATATATACATGGCTTTAGTTTGACTCCCAAACATTGGTGGTTTCTGTTGCTTTGGACCAGAGGTGTGTGTGTTTGCGTGTATGTGTGTGTGTGTCTCTGGAGTTATTATCTGTTACCACCAACCTTCAAAAAAAAAAAAAAAAACGAACAGATCTGGATAAATCTGGACCCGTACATGCAACTAAAGAAACAGGGAGTGGCTTAACTTTAACTTTGCCTCCTTCATCTCAGCTCTGGGGCCCCGACAGGGTCTAGAATCACCCCTGCTGTTGGACAAAGGTATGTACTGAATCTCACACCTTTTAACTTTTCTTAACTCTTTAAACTTTTCTTAACTATTTTGTTAACTGTTAACTTCTTTAAACAACTGCACCAGATGCAGTGCAGGAAAGTCAATTGTGATGGCAGGTATAATAGACCTTTCTAGACCTTCACCCAAGTGCCCATTGTGTGGCCTGATGGTTAAGGAGTTTGGGTTTGTTCCTGAAGGTTCACAAGTTGGCTTCCAGATGCCAGCAGTATGATGAAGTGGGTGGTGAATTCTGGCAAACGGCTGCCCAGTTGTATCGGGTGTTCACATGTGCTCACGGCTTGTGGTGTATGGAAAACATCCAAAATATCCTGTGTGGGTTACCAGACAAATTAAGCAAATAATTCAATACTGGTTGACGCAAGTATAGCAGCTGATAAAGAACTGTTTTAAAGATGGAAATGAAACAAATGTGGGAGTTAGCGAGCATGTTGAGGCATACGGGATGGATCCTCTGGGTCTCCAGACCTATCTAAGGCCCCTAGGCAGGCCTCTGTCCCAGTGCTGAGGGAAGGCTACTGATGTAGACTGGCGATGTTAAGAGAGTGTGGACAGAGAACTGTCACAGTACTTAATGGTCCTGAATCTGTTTCTATGCCAGTCCACAGAATGATGGAAAAAGAGAGGGAGAGAGATTGAAAGGGGGGGGCAGAGAGGGAGGGAGGGAGGGACAGAGAGAGACAGAGAGAAAGAGAGAGAGAGAGAGGGGCAGGCAGAGGGAGAGCGAGAGAGAGATATAAAGACAAAAAATTGCAGCCATTCATGGTTGTGGGAGATTCACCCAATTTAGAAGGAATTGGTCAGCTCCCCCCAATGGTAGGCAGCGGTACAGTTGAGCTGTGTAGAGACATAGGCACGATTACACTCCAGCCATCATAAATTACACTACAGCTGCTGGAAGCTTCACCGTGTGTGTGTGTGTGTGAGAGAGAGAGAGAGAGAGCGATAGACAGAGTGAGCGGGGGGTGAGCGAGAGAGAGAGAGAAAGAGTGTGTGTGTGTGAGAGAGAGAGAGAGAGAGATATAGAGAGAGGAAGAGAAAGAGAGAGGGAGCGAAATCAAAAGAGACATCGAGCGAAAGAGAGATAGAGATAGAGCTAGAGAGAGTACACGTCTGTGCATGTTCTCCTCCATTGAGTAATTGCGGTATATTGCTGTGGTTGGCGGTGGCTCTGCTGAAGCTCAGTTCATATTTCTTGGGCTGCAGTGTTGGCTGGCCGCAGGGGCTGGACATAAAACTCAGTGTGACACAGTCAATGTACAGTACAGGAGAGTAGGTAGTCAGGGGGACACTGCAGGGGGGGCACTGGAGGGAGATGGAGACAGATGAGAGAGGAGATGGGCCACTACCAAGACCTCAAAATCCCTCTCTGTCCTCACAAGAAAGCCTCATCAACCCTTCCCCCATTACACACACACACACACACACACACACATACACAAGGTTGGACGCACACAAACACACTTACACACACACACACACAAGGATGGGCGCACACACTCACTCACACAGACACAGACACACACACACACACACACACACACACACACACACACACACACACACTGATGACCTCTCTAATTCACTGGACCAAATCCTTTCCCAAGTTACACACCCACATCCCAGTCAAAGAGATGCCCGGACTCTCTCTCTCTCACTCACACACACACACACACGCACACACACACACACACACACCCCTCCCTTTCATGATAAACTCAGTTTGGCCACATTCCTGTGAGGTCAACAACTAGTAAATTAAGACAAAAGAGCTGGAAAGTGGATCGCTGAGGAAAAAAAGTGAAGTGAGTTGGTGAAGAGGAAGAACTAGACAACAAAGATGGAGAACAAGGAAACCGTTTAGTGCCATCTGGTGCATGCTGCGCTGTGTTGATTTTAGAGCGCTGTGTTGATGATTATTTATTCTAATATGTCACATTTAGTTTTTGTGATGATTGATTATTTATAGATGTTAGATAAAGGGTGCTTGCCAGTGGAGAAACGCACCACACAAACACACACACACAGACACACACACACACTCACACACACACACACACTAAGAAGGTAGGCTAAAAAAGCATTCCATTGAAGAAATACACCGCACACACACACACACACACACACACACACACACACACACACACACACACACAATAGAAGGCAGGCTAAAAAGAAGGCAGGCTAAAGAGGCATTTCAATGAAGTAATGCACACGCAGACACACACACACACACACACACACACACACATACACACACATACACATCACGCACACAAAAGAGAAGACAGGCTTAAGCCAAAATCATCAAACCCACTCCATTTCTCCACATCAGAGAGCAGTGCGCATGGCCTTCATCATGGTTCCCAGTGCAGCGCTCTTCCAGGAAGCCTGCACCTTCCCCTCGTGCCAACTCCTCTCCCCCAGACCAGCCACTCACGGGACACAGCACCCACCGCCACAGCCCAATCATGACTCGCCTCACGTGATGGTCAAATATGAAAGCCACATGCGTGCCTGCTCACCCAAACACAGACATACACACACACAGGCACACAGTCACACATGCACACTCACTCTGTGTCTGTCTCGCTCGCCCGCTGGCTTGTCTCGCTCACTCACACACACACACACACACACACACAGATGCACACACTTCTTCGCTTGTGTTTAAGAATAGAGTTGTCCTAATATATGTTTTCTGCTAGTAGGTCTGCACCCTGGGGGCAAGCTTAAAGAGGATCATAATCTGAGCATCGGTGCGGAGTGAGATTATGGGGCTAATCCAGTAATCCAACTAAGGAATTAGAGGAGCTAAAGAGCTTTGGCTGCCAGCTTTTCTTTCCCCCTTTTTCCTCTTTCGTCCTCTAATCTTCCCATCTCCCTTCTTCTTTTATCTATCTAACTGTTGGTCTACAGTTCCATCTTTCCATGCATCTATTCATCTGAATACCTATTTCCCAGAGTTCCCATTTTGTACAGTAACCTTGAAGGGGCCGGTCACTCTGGGACCATTTTCCTGCCTCCAGAACATGAGGAGCATCGCTGCTGTTCCAAAACCAAAGCGTTTTAAATAAGTGCTTGCTGGAAATGTCAAGGTTTGTTTACTGTTGCTAAGTTACATAATGGTCCCCCATTATTTGCTATTGATATTTAAACCTGAGCTCTCCACAGGTCACTGTAGCTAAGCAATGACATATTGTAGAAAAAGACATGTTCCAAAAAGTTGAAAAGATTTTAACTTTGAGCAACTCGTGTTTTTTTTTTAGAATCCTTGCTGTTTTTTGAGCGAGGTACAGGCAGAAAAAGCAACGAGGTGCATCGCAACGGCTAAACTAATTTCCAGACGCATTGTTCTATTGGAAAACAAAGAGAAATGAGAAACAAAAAATCGTCTCACTGCGAACGGCCCCTAAGGGTGCACTGTCACACTGGTGTAAGGAGGAATGTTTGAGAGCATGAAAGCTCTGAAGAATGTTGGACTTCATAGAGTACAGTGTGGAATCTTAGACTCTTACATTGTTGTACAACACATTCTCTTATACAGTAGAGTAGAATGATCAAAACCTCCCACCCATACAGATGAAAAAGCCCCTCGTGTTATGCCAGCTCTGTCAGACGAGCCTGTAGTGCTGAGAACTAACCATGTGGCCGTGGGCCAACGTCTCACTTGGGCGGTTTTGGGCAGAGAGCAGTCCCCCTCTTCTGTGGCGGGCAGGACGGCCCCTGCGGCGGAGCGTGTGGTCAGGATGTGTCTCCCATCTGACATGCTGTCTGGCCGGGGCAGGATGCTGGAGAGTCCACAGGGAAGGGAAGGCTGCCGCCGGGGCTGTACAGCGCCCCCTGCTGGGTCTCATTGGAACTGTCCATGGTGTAATAGCCTCTGACCTGCTGGAGCATCTGGGCAGCACTGACTGATCTGCATAGCCTTTTTAAATAAAACATGTCTCCAATATTGCTTCATCAGAAACCTGTATGGCTAACATCAACATAAACACATAAACACACACACACACACAAAGAGAGAGAGAGAAAGGGAGAGAAACAGATGACATGCAAAAATAACATGTGTAATCACTTATCATTTATTTATGACCTTCCATTTTCCCACCGTCTCTGTCTTTGACACCGGAGTTCACACAACGTGCCATTCTGATGAGCACATCCAGTTGACATTACGTTTCATTTAAGGCCATGTCTCTGTGTTTGTGTGTTTGTGTTTTCTCCTGTTTACCACATCACTCTCTGCCAACAGCAATACACACACTACCTGCACAATACACACAACCAGAAACAAAACTCACAACAGGCATCGAGCTAAACAAACAGTGGGTGTTTTGTCGCCAAGTTTAACAAGCAGGACGGTGTTGACTCTCTTATGTATGTAACAGACTCTGAGGAAACTTCATCAAACATTTAATATCATATTGTTAGAAAATGTAAAATGTTGCATTGTTTTATTTACACACACACACAGACAGAGACAGGCAGACAAGACAGACAAGCAGGCAGGCAGGAAGACAGACAGACAGACCCACAAACACAAACACAAACAGACACACACACACACACACACTTCTGATCAGTCCCATGTCTTAGAAAGTTAGGAGGGAGGGCAAGAAAGAGTGAAAAAGGAGAGATAGAAAGGAGGGGTGAGTGTGAGAGGAGAGAAAGAGGGAAAGACTGCTGGGCTTCACAACCCTGACCACAGCGGCAGCTGGGTCACTGATTCGTCACAGGCCTGAGTGTGTGTGTGTGTGTGTGTGTGTATGCGTGTGTGTTTTTCTCTATCGTGGCTGTGCCAGAAGAAACACAGTACTATTTTGCCAGTGAAATGTGTGTGTTTCCCGTGTCAAAGGGAAATCCCCCCGCCCCACACCCACACACACACACACTGTTATTCCTTTTCCAGTAGGTCCCCTGCCCTACCTGGTCCCACACTCAGAGATGATGATGAGAGAGAGAGTGAGAGAGGGGGGAGACAGAGAGAGATGTATATAGAGAGAAATAGTGAGAGAGGGAAAGAAAGAGATAGAGAGAAAGAGTGAGAGAGGGAAAGAGAGAAAGAGAAAGAAAGACAGCCAGGGAGGAAGGGACAAAGGTAGAGAGAAGGAAAGACACAGAGGAACATAAAGAGAGAGGGACAGAGAAAAAGAGAGAGGGGTGGAAAGAGAGAGATAATAAAAGAGGCAGTGAGAGAGTGAGAAAGAGAAAGAGGGAAAGACAGAGGGAGAGAGCGAGAGAGACAGTGGGAAAGAGTGATGGAGATGGAGCGAGAGAAAGAGAGGGGGAGGGAGGGAGAGACGGAGAGAGAGACAGACAGACAGAGAGAGAGGGAGAGGGAGACAGTGGGAAAGAGTGGGAGAGATGGAGCGAGAGAAAGAGAGACAGACAGAGAGGGGGAGGGAGGGAGAGACGGAGAGAGAGACAGACAGACAGACAGACAGAGAGGGAGAGGTAGACAGTGGGAAAGACGCGTAAGGAAGGAGGTGTTTATTTTCCACAGCGGCGCCCCTGTTTGCACAGATCCACTCAGATAGCATTGATAGGCACTGCCAAGAGACAAGAGCAGGGTAGTGGATGTCTCCCACACACACACCCACACACACACACTCCTGGTTTAATACACATACACGAATAGATGTTTTTTCTGTCTCCATTACATATACACACACACACACACAATTCTTATTCTTAACTTGTATTTTCTGTCTCTCTCTCTCTCTCTCTCTCTCTCTCTCTCTCTCTCTCACACACACACACACACACACACACACACAAACACAAGACCTGTCTATCACTTTCACTTTTAAACACCCACACACCCACACACACCCTCACATACACACAGTAACCTATAGGGGTAGAATGTGTAATCTGAGATTTCCATGGTTTTGGTGTACTGTAAGAGGAAACTAGACTCTATGTTTCTGTCCTGTCTTATCTCCTCAAATGCACACACACGCGCGAACGCGAACACACACACACACACACACACACACACACACACACACACACACACACACACACACACACACACACACACACACACACACACACACACACACACACACACACACACACACGCACGCACACACACACTTCAGAGACATGCTATTTGTTCTTGATCACACCCTATCTGCTTCTCCTCACAGCTCGCGTTTTATCTCTCCTCCCCAGCGTCTGGCCTTCCTCAGTGCGGACGGAATGTGTCATTCATGTCAGAGAACGTGCTGGAAACGTAAACGGAATATTGCGGATAAGCTAACGTTCCAGCAGTGTGTGTGAAGAGGCTGACACACTGAGAGATGGTAAGCTGAGACAGTAAGATAGATATAAACACAGATAGTGTGTGAGTGCTACACAGCAAAATTGTGTGTGTGTGTGTGTGGGTTTAAATAAAGAATTCAAAATGTGTATGTGTGTGTGTGGTTGGGGGTTAGAGAGAAAAACAACTACAAACACTGCATACTGCAAAATGATTAGTCCTCTAACATATTTGTTTATGCATCCAAATATCACTTTAGCCATCTAAAGAGGCATAGATTTGTTATTGTACACGTCTCGAAGCAGAATAAACACTCAGACTTACATAAGGGCAGTGTGGGTGGAACAACAAGAGGACAGAGAAATTACACAATGTTTTCCACAAGCATAAAATACTTGACATGGTTCATTACGTTGGACAGCTTCAAAAATGAAAATGAAGGGAGGAGCAATTTTCACCTGCAGCCTCTACAGACTTAATTGGCCCCGTGAACAATAGTCGACTCCTCTCTTGAAGGACAAACAAGCGCGGAGGTGCAGACATCTACTATCCTACTGCAGGTGTGCTGCCAAAATGTAATAGGAATGATATGAATTATGCAAGGCAAGGGCTCAAATCGTCACTCTCTTGGCTGGGCGAGAGCGCCCACATTTGTATCCTGATTTAATACAAGGACGGAACAAATCAGATTTTTGGTCCTTGAGCTACTTGCCAAAGGAGTTAAACTAATTTGGACAAAAAACAATGCGACCTTAAACTTCAGTGCGGCCTCAGTCAGGTACGGCTGACTCGAATCTTCTATCTAGACACTGACATGGTAACACATTCATCTGCTGTTTTTTTTTTTTTCTCTTTCACTAAATTAGCTTCTTGTATAAGTCGGTGTACCCTTCTGTCCGGTGAATGTCACCATGAAAAAGCATCCATGATGCGAGTAAAAAAAGGTCTAAAGTTTACAACTTTCCAAAAGAGTTAGCTGTTTGGGGCTGCCAATGCCTAAAGGTGGGGGTGGACATGGACCCACATTGGGTTGCAGGTTCAACTCATGCACTGGTGACAAAAAAAAGTGCCTGGGGAAGTCAATATTCAGCGTTCTGTTCAGGTGCTTCCATAGATAGGTATGCCATTTAGCAAGCCCTCTAAACCCCTACAGCATTCTGCCAATGGCAGCAAGGAGCTCCCCACTCACTGCTCTGGATGTTCATGTATGTCACTCAAAAGGCTTACAGTGTGTGAGTTCATTGCTCACCCCTCCTAATGTATGTGTTCTTATAACAGATGGGTCAAATGCAGAGAAGAATGTCCTCTCTGAGAACTAGAGAGGTTATCTACCGGTCCTGAGATGTTTTCCATAAGACTTCACCTAGTTGAGCCAAGACCGCTGAACTCTGTACACATCGCCTAACATTCCACCTGCCACCCCTATTAAAAATGCAGTTATTTCTTCCGCTGTTGACATTAAAACATAAGTTAAACAGAATTGATTTATTGGAGGATCTTTTCATCTAGTTATGTCATGTAATATCTCTATGTACAAAGTAAAACCAAATGTGGTTTTGCAGCGGTGATGATGCTGCGTGCTGATTAGGTGCAGGACTGGTGCCTATCTGTGTACGTGGGGTGGGGTGGGGTAAGGTCACGCTCGCGGGAAAAGTAAACTCTGCTGCAGCTCTGACAATCTCGTGAGTCTTGCAGAGGTACATGAAGGTACAAGCGGTCCATTTAGCAAGCTGTCTAGCTAGCTCACCCCTCTCTGACCCTACGTGTGCGTGTGTGTGTGTGTGTGTATGCGTGCAGCAGTCAGGTACGCATCTCTGGCCAGCTCCACTCTCCTACCCCTGAAGCAAAACTGATCAGCGCTGTGTTTCGCAGTCAGCAATCCACCTCCAGACCCCCCCCTCCACCCCCACAAGTCTATCCTGCTGATCTGATAAGAGCAGTGCCATGGGGGAGGACATGTTTGATACCGCCAGGAGCCAACGCCGAGGCCCTGATAATGCTCCCCTAATCACTTACATCTCCTGTATGTTTACCTGCCCGCCGCGCGCTTGCACAAGATCCACCGGGCCTGCACCCAAAACGCGCTTGTGTGCCGTGCCAAAAACCTCAGATTTGTGTTTATACAGCGAATGGTATGTGTGTGTGGCGTGTGTGTGTATATACATGCGAGGGCTGGTTGGAGTTTGCCATGTTTCTCCCCGAGAGGAGACACAGTAGATCTTAGTCCGTCCGTTTGCCCACCCTGCTGGTTGAGAGGAGGAGGAGGAGGGCTGCTGGTCTGTGGGTCGTAGCACGATGCTTGCTCAGCTGATGGTCTCCTGCTTTTGTGTGGTTGGTGTGTGAAACTTTAAACACTCCAACTCCACCTTGCGGTTACTCGTGTTTCATGACGGATCCCTCTAAGGCCTGCAGAGGTACTATGGGAGACGGTTTTTGTGGGTGAGGGAATGTGACAACACTGTCTCATGTCTGACCCCTCAGTCTTCATCATCATCATCATCTTCCGTGTCCTTGTGGGTGTTCTGTGACTGCCCTTTTAGGCTACACAAACCCTCTTCACCTTTGAAATGGAGCCCACTATGGTGTGTGTGTGTGTGTGTGTGTGTGCCACTCGTGGAAAATGTGTTTAAGTCATCACCAGCACTTAATAGGACTTCTTATGGCAGGACAAAAGCCACTCTTGAAGGAAGTCGACAGGTTGAGTAGGACCATCACACAAGTTCTCCAAGATCA
>CM059273.1:15151479-15223979 GCA_030347295.1 Setipinna tenuifilis
TGTGTGTGTGTGTACCGTGCTGCAGTCGCGGGTGTGTTCGTCCATGTGCTGTGTGTAGGCGAGGGCCTGGGCCAGGTGTGTGTGTAGGGCTCCATAGTCCTCGCTGAGCCCCAGTACGTGGGCGCCCCCCCGCGCCGCAAACACACGCACCCCCGGCACCAGCCGAGAGGGAGGGGGCGAACAACTGCCCACCGAGCTGCCACTGTCTGAAACACACACAAGCCAAAACACACTTTAATCTAAAACACACAGACACAAGCCACAACACACAACACTCTCAATGTCTAAAACACACATGCCAAATCACACTTCACTCTCACTGTCTGAAACACACACACGCCAAAACACACTTAAAGACTTAACTCTTACTGTCTAAAACACACACACAAGCCAAAGCACACTTTTTTACACTTTACTACTACTACTAATAATAATAATAATGAAAACATATGTACATCAGAATTATGCAATGAATAATCTTTAATTTCATGTTTTTCTCTATATTTCAGCACAGCACACACACACACAGAAAAGTGGCCATAACAGAAAACACACACTGGCAAAAACAGAACCAGTACCTTGGCCAGTGTTGGCATCAGGGTGTGACGACGGATTAAGCTGCTCTGATCTTCCACACTCATCTGAAGTGTAACACACACACACTTATTTTTTTCATCAGATATCACATCCTTACACATATGTAGTGTCTATGTATCTTGTATTGTGTTTTCATGTCAGTGCCACTAGAGGTCACTGTTGCTTTTCAGCATGCCAAAGATGCAGCTACACTTTTGACAAAGCAATGAGCTTTAAATATACGGCAATGACATTGACATCATTGAAGAAGTGTGTGTGTGTGTGTGTGTGTGTGTGTGTGTGTGTGTGTGTGTGTGTGTGTGTGTGTGTGTGTGTGTGCGCATGCGGACATATGCCAACTGAGAAAGTGGCGTGACACCTAAAGTCAGCATGTAATTATTATCTGTATATGTGTGTGTCTGTGTGTGACTGGTTGCTGCGGGGTGCTTGTGTGTGTGTGTACCTGTGAGCAATAGGTAGTTCATGTTGATGGTGTGGTTGATGCAGTGTATGTGTGTGTATGTGTGTGTGTGTGTGTGTGTGTGTGTAAGTGTGTGTGTGTGTGTGTGTGTGTACCTGAGGGCAGTAGGTAGTTGATGTTGATGGTGTGGTTGCGGATGCTTCTCTCCAGCTGCTCTCTGAGATGCCTCACCTCCGCAAGAAGAGCCGGCAGATCCACACCAGACGGCTGCTCTTCTCCTTCTAAACACACACACACACACACACACCACAACAATGCTGAGTTTGTAAGTTTATAAGAGTGAAGCCACCAAACTGGAAGTGTGATGCTCCCCCATCATATGTATGCTGGGTGGAGGATGACGTTACGGCCCATCATGAAAATGAGAATTGCCTTTGGAGGCTCAGAATGGAAATTCTGGAAAGTGTGGCAGCCATTTACAGAGCTTATGGAAATCAATTTCAGACCCAACATATGATCATAGGATGTAATCATTGCACCCCCCCCCCCCACCCTTTCCCCCTTCCTCCTCATTATATTTGTGTGCTGTTTTTGCTATTTTTTCCATCATTTAAGTTGTTTACATTCGTGAAGAGAGTTGTGTCATTAAAATGCCGTTCCTCAGTGTGCACACTCATATTGTTGTAGTTATAGTTGTCGTTATAGTTCTTGGTGCAGACCCTTAAGCACTGTGCAGATGCCTGTGTGTAAGCTATGTATGTACATGTGACATGAGCACTGCTGTGTGTGTGTGTGCGTAAGCTATTAAGTGCTGCTATGTGTAGGCCTATGTGTGAATGAGCATGTCTGTGGGCCCTATTTTGCCGCGGCGCATTGTGCATTCGCGACATGCGCATGCTGTCATTGCTATTCTGTGCCAGCGCAACGTTCATTTTTTCAGGCAAAAACTCACGTTGTCGAGGTAGCAGATGACATTGCGCCGTGACGGGCGGCTCACCGAAAAGAAGAGGTGTGGTCTGGCGCAAAGCGCACCAGATGCTATTATGAGGACGTATAAACCATTTGCGCTTTTGATTAATAAAAAGGTGCTTTTTCGTCACTGGCGCATTGTTGAAAAGCTATTTTAGAGGCGCACAACGCTTTGAACCCCGATGTACCTGCTGCTGCGCCAGAGAGGCGAGCTGAACTGGCAGAAAAGTTGCAACATATAGCTATGTATTTGTATGTTTTAGTAAGCAAACATGCACAAATAATGAGAATATAGCAATGTTGTGCAGTTTATAGCAATGTTCTGCAGTTTATTTACCATTTCTTTTGTCGTTTTAAATAAACAGCGATTGCAATGTTCTGCAGTTTATTTACGATTTCTTTTGTCGTTTTAAATAAACAGCGTGGCAAGTTGTAAGAAATAATATGGACAAATCATCAAAAAGAAACCTAGTGGACTAATGGTTTGATGGACCTATACCTTCCGTTTATTTTTGATGTTTCCTTTGAGTTTAAGGCTTTGTTTCCCGTCTTCTAACGTTGTTGTACCGCTTTCGGCGCACAGCGCGTTGAACCCCGATGTACCTGCTGCTGCCCCAGAGAGGCGAGCTAAACTGGCAGAAAAGTTGCAACGTGTATAGCCTGTATAGCCATGTATTTTTATGTTTTAATAAGCAAACAGGCACAAATAATAAGAGTATAGCAATGCTTTGCAGTTTATAGCAATGTTCTGCAGTTTCTTTTGTCTTTTAAATAAACAGCGATTGCAATGCTCTGCAGTTTATTTAATAAACAGCGTGGCAAGTTGTAAGAAATGAAATTGACTAATCATCAAAAAGAAAACTAGTGGACCAATGGTTTGATGGACCTCCACCTTTTATTTTGGATGTTTCCTTTGAGTTTAAAGCTTTTGTTTTACGTCTTCTAACGTTGTTGTACCGCTTTGGGCACTGTTTGAAGGTTCTCTTCTTGCCAAAGGAGGACACAATTATTGAAGATATTTCCTCCCATACTTCTATGACCCGCGAAGGTTTGGGGGATTATTTACATCCTCGAATATTAACTACTCACGCGCTTTCACTTCACGCACAAGCAGATCAGTCTCCACCGAAAAGCTCCTCCCGTCCGGGGAAATCCGCCATCGTAATAGCAACAGGCCATGGACAATGCGCCCGCTGGCTCTTAAAGGGAATGAGAGTATAAATTCTCATTGGTTAATTGTATGTTACGCCCAAAACACACCCATGACTAATGAAGTAACTTAACCCAACCCTTTTGAACGATGCGCCTGGCGCAATGTTCGCTTTTTCCGCCGTGAAAATACCAAATTGTGTCGGGAACGCCCCCAAAGCAACTTGCGCGACAGACTTTAGACAATGCGCTTATGATCGTGAAAATAGAGCCCTGTGTGTGTGTGTGTGTGTGTGTGTGTGTGTGCGTACCCGTGTTCCTGATGTGCTCCTGCAGCTTGAGCTCCACCCGTAGAGACTTGAGGAGCTGCTGACTGTCAGAGAGCTGCTGCTTCTGCTGCTTCACCTCACACTGCAGTCTACACACACACACAGACACAGACACACACAGACACACACACACATACACACACACAGACACATAGACACATGGACACATAGACACACACGCACACACACACATACACACAGACACACAAACAAACACAGACACAGACACACAGACACACACACACACACACACACACACACACACACAGACACAGACACACACACACACACACAGACAATGATAAACACTTTAGGGATGGGAACTGCAGCAGAGGCAATAATATAATAACTACCACAACATTTGGGACACAGTATACAGTATTTCACCATCATAATTCTTCACATTTTATGTTTCAGCAAGTATTCAGCACAGATTCACTTCTGCAGGTGTCATCATAAATAATATTATACCAAAAAAATGGTGCAATATAGGGATGCACCCATCTGACTTTTCTCAGTTTAGATACAGATTCAGATGTCTGGGTTTTGTGTACCGGTCGATACCTGATACTGATCCGATATCACTGCTGAATTAATAATAGACTGTATCTGCATCACCATGTGGAGGAGACTGAAAACATCAGCCTTGACCTGAACATAGCCTATAGCATATTCTACTAAAAATAAGTGCACTGCAACCATGTAATTACCCAACATTTGATGTTTGTAGGCTAAGGTTAAATTAGGTGCCTGACACTTTCATTTTCTCCCTCCGATACGAACATGACAAAAACTGTTCTTCAAACTTCAAAAAACAAACAAAACAAACAAACAAAACAAAAACCCCAACTGTTTCAATGCAACATGCTAGCAAAAAAATCAGCAGGCTATGGCTACTGGAGATGTGGATTCTTTTGATAAGGTTTTCCATGTTATCAGTTTAAACTAACAACAGGAGAATCTTTACTGGATTATACAGGAGATGTGTCTTGCAAGGTGCATTTTTGTGAAGATTAAGGTGAGTACCGTTAGGCTGCTACACAACTGCCAAGCTGAGGTAACACAAGCTAGTTGGTTAGTTCGCCAACATAAGTTATCCAGATGTAGCTTAGTCTCTCTTTGCTCATTAAAGCCTGCAGTAACTGTTTGAAATGTCATTATCAGTTTTCTAACAGCATTTACAACATCAGTCCATATGCACCTAGCCTTGCTGTACCTCGTTAATGCTTAGCAAGCTAGTTGAGCAATATTTCCATGAAGCGTAGCATAGCATGATGTTGTCGTTAAAGAAAATGGATCAATCAATGGATCGGCGGAGCTTTCCGATACCCGATCAAGCTAATTTATCCATATTGGCACCAATATCCTACCTAAATATCGGATCGGTGCATCCGCAGTGCAATACTTGTACCAACTGTACCCCCTCTAAAACCCATCCTGACACACACCTACAGGCATATACAGACAACAGAGAGCGTTGAGGTGTGTCAGATATGTTTATGTCGCTTATCCTCTCTGGAGCTCATATTGAAAACTGAGAGCCCTGTTGGGCCAATTAGAGCTCCCCATCATTACAAGCTAACAACACGTCCATTACAACACCGACCATTACTGACATCCGACCCGGCCACGGCCACACACACACACTCACACTCACACACACAGGGGCAAACTCGCATGAAAACCATCATCTAGCGCCGGGCGGGTAACACTAGAGTATAATTGGCAGTGCCACACAGACAGACTGAGGTGAAATATGTATGTGTGTGTGTGTGTGTGTGTGTGTGTGTGTGTGTGCGTGTGTGTGTGTACCTGTGCAGACTCTCCTGCAGGCGTGTGTGTTCTCTGCGGCTGCGTTCCAGCTTGGCTGTTCTTCTGGCCAGAGTCTCCCGCAGACGCTCGTTCTCCTTCTGCTTATCTGCACACACACACACACACAGGCACAAGACACACACATCACACAAACAGCCATTATATACAACACATTCATACATACATACACACACACACATATACATATTTACATACAGCTGATGATGAGTGATGACTAGTTCTGATTATACCCCTACAGTTCAGTTCTGGTTATACTAAAAATGTGCTTGTGTGTGTGTGTGTGTGTGTGTGAGAAAGATACAGATCCTTTTATTTTTTTGCTGGGCTACTCTTCAGCTTTGCTTATATTGTGTGTACTTGTGTGCATGTATGTGTGAGACGATGTATGTGTGTGTGTGTGTGTGTGTGTGTGTGTGTGCATGCGTGAGTGTGCATGCGTACCTCTGGTGCCCTGGTTGAGCTGCTCTCTGAGTGTGTGGTTGTGGGCCCAGAGCTTGCGCACCTCGTTGGCCAGCTGGCCCTGCTCCTCCAGCCCAGCAATGAAGATGTTTGTGCCTGCTGGAGAAAAAACAAGCAAAGAAAACATCAGCATGACAATGAGCTAACATATTTGGGGCATGTGTGTGTGTCTGTTTGTGTGTGTGTGTGCTATCTTTCTCTAGTCTCTCCTCTCCAGCTCAGAGTCAGATTTTGAGCATCAGTGAGCATTTCTGTGTGTGTGTGTGTGTGTGTATGTGAGCGCATGTGTATGCATGTATATGTATGAGTGTGTATGTGTGTATGTGCGTGTGTGTGTGTGTGTGTGTATGTGAGCGCATGTGTATGCATGTATATGTATGAGTGTGTATGTGTGTGTGTGTGTGTGTGTGTGTGTGTGTGTGTGCGTGCGTGCGTGCGTGTGTGTGTGTGTGTGTGTACCTGGGTCTCTGTGGGCCTCCTGCAGCCTCCTCTCCAGCTGCTCGCGGAGTCTCTCGTTGGTGCGGATGGTCTCCTCCAGACGCTGGCGCAGGGAACGGATCTCCTGCAGGTGCTCAGCCAACAGGTCTTTTACACAGACAGAGGGAGAGAGAGAGGGAGAGAGAGAGAGAGAGAGAGAGAGAGAGAGAGGAAGAGAGAGGGAGAGGTAGAGAGAAAGAGAGAGAAAGAGAGAGGAAGAAAGAGAGAGGAAGGAGAGAGGGGGAAAAGAGAGAGAAAGATTAATAAACCATTCATTTCAAATGTACACGTCAAAAGCACACAAGAGCACATCTGCAATTTGTGTTAGTCTACACACCCTCTCATCTATGTGGCGGTCAGTTTTTATATTCTGCTTTAAACCTTTCAATGGTTCAAAGTACCCTGCACCACCCCTGGAGTGGACCCCTGGACTGGGCCAGGTGACATGGGGCCTGTTTTGGGAACACCTGGTCCAGTCATCCAGAGGCACCCCAGTAATTATGGCGATTGGGTCCGAGTGGGGGAAGATCTGATAATTACACCCTGCTACCTGGCAACAGGTACGCCAGACCAACAGCCAATTGGAACGGGCAGATGAGATGTCTTCTATCTCTCTCTCTCATCGTCAGCCTCTGCCAGCGATGCAGCTTGCTTAATCGGCTAAAAAAAGCCACCGAAAGGGGACCTAGTGGTGTCAGCGGTGCGGAACAGGGCAAAGACACTAATGTCACAGACACTGCTGGCTCCATATCGGCTGACTTATCAGTCTCGGCGACACAGAATAGGAGAGACAATATTCTGTTCTGCAATCATGGGCTCAAGAAGATTATGGAGTGGGCCAACCACCCGTGGGCATTAATATTTACGCCATGCCTGTTAACGGCTACTGTTGAGAGGGGGTACCAACACTTATTTTTTCCTTCACATCCCAGAGCTGACCTTATAATCCTTTAATCATTCACACAGACATACACCCTCACAACAGTAAAGGACCTACTTTAGGGTCTACAATCCTTGGAGGGGACCTTGTCATTGACTCTTGTTGTTACCCAACTACAGAATACTGAACTGTGCCTGGGCGAGACTCTGCTCTTAACCCTAACCTAAAAATGCTGCACATTTAATTTTATCAATATAAACTGGAGAAACAATTGGCAGCGACCACAGTTTGGTCCCGAAAGGTGAACTCTTGACCATTTTTTTTTAATCTTTCCTCAGTACGAACACACAGAGCAAAAGAAACATACACACTGATGACCTCCCTCATTCAGTGAACCACATCCTTTCTGCAAATTACACAACCATATCCTATTTATAGAGAGGCTCCCACTGTCAATCAAAACACACACACACACACACACACACACACACACGTACCTGTATTAATGGGCCTGTTGGCTGCATCTGTGACTGCCTGTGTGCCGGTGTCTGTGTGTGCCCCCGGCTGCTCCTGAGTGGGGGGGTGTGTGCTGGCCTGTGTGGGTGTGTGTGCGTGTGCGTGTGTGAGGAGTGAGCGGTGGAGGTCCAGCTCGCTGCGGAGGGTGGCGTTGAGCTGTTCGCTGGAGCGCAGCTGCTCCTGCAGATGCCCGTTCTCCCTCCGCAGGGCCCGCGCACCACCACCGCCCTCCTCCCCCTCCCCCGACACCGCCACTGGCACCACCCCCTCACTGCCCGCTGGCACACCGTTACTCAGCTTCAGCCCTGTGGAATACACACACACACACACACACACAAGAGAGAAAGTGTTTAAGAATGTTACACAGTGCCACCAACATAAAACAAATATAACAACAACACACAAACAACAAAACAACAAAGACCCCAAGTGGCCCTGAGCAGCTACCCCCTCCTCATCCCTTAAGTTTCTTTGCCCTACAGGGTGTAGGGCTAGGTTAAAAAAATGATTTATCAATACCTATGGATATGGATTCAAAAAATTCGATGTTAAAATTTGCAGATCGACTAATAACAGGTCTCTTCCAGTATATGCTGGTGTCATTGGCTGGCTAAACATTGGTAAGCAGAGGGTTATTCTCTACCCAGTAATTTCAAAAACAAGCACAATTAGCATTGATACTAAGAATTAAAAATGAATGAATGAATGAATAATTTAAAAATATTGATATGGTATCGAATTGTATTGAGAATCGTATCATATTGTGACCTTGTGTATTGGAAACATATCAATTCAGGAAGTCCGTATCGACACCCAGCCCTAATACTCTTCCCCTCTACATACCTTTACTCTTCTCTCTGGACACCTTGAGGGCTTTTTTCCATCGGCTGTGAAAGTTGGCGTCCCTCCCGTCTCCTCCCCCGCCCACCTCCACCACTGCCTCAGACATGTCACAGCTACAGTACTAAAGCTAAAGTTCGCTGGGTTCCCTAACGTAAAGCTGACACCGGACCAGTGACTAGCTCACTGTAGACGCGTATCTCACCACTGACCACCAGATCCCTCCTCTGTCTCAGAGTCCAACAACGAGGTCAACGAGGTCGACAACAACGATACCACCACACAATGCTAACGCGGTCACTACGGTTGCTACACCACAGAGAGATACTCTGAGCTGCCCTCTGAATGTATGTTTAAAAACAACGCACGATCTTGACCACTAAAGAGGATTTGGTCTACACCTTCACCTCAGCGCTTTTGCTTTCTGAAATGTCCCCAAGTCACAGAATGAGCCTGCTGACAGCCTCTCTGTAGCCTATGGGCACACTATGAGCACTGAGCCAGCCAAGCCTCTCTAAGTGCCTCTCTGCTCTGGACAAAGTGCTGCTTCACCGCGAGCCCCTGTGAGTGTACCGGTCCGCTCCGCCAGCCTGCACTATCTCAAGAGCCCTCAGCAGCTCTGGACAGCCACTCTGTCCACTCTCCAGTATCACTCACACACACACACACGTGCGCGCGCGCACACACACACACACAATCACACACACACAGCAGTGTCGGCATTAAATCGGATAGGCCTAGTGAATAATGTATCTGTGAGGTCCAGTAATGAGATACAGGTTTACACACACACACACACACACACACACACACACACACACACACACACACACACACACACACACTTAAGCCAAGCCAGGATTACGAAACAAAATAAGTGGCATTAAAGAAGGTGGGGTACTGATTCAAGCAATCTTTAAAAAAAGGAAAAATAACTATGTTTAATTAGAGAATGGAAACAGCAACACAAAGACAACACATAAGCGCGCGCGCACACACACACACACACACACACACACACACTTGCATGTGTGCACCACAGCCTTACCCTGAGCTGACCCTCTTCACTGACAAAGTGGTTCTCATCACTCACACTCACTCACACTCACTCACTCACACACACACACACACACACACACACACACACACACACACACACACACACACACAATCACTGAGACACACACACACACATCACTCATACCACTGCCTCCTAGGTTGCGGTGTCTAAAAAGGGGATCGGATCACTGATGCACTCCACAACCCCCCACCCCCCCTCTTCACTCAACACCTACAACCCACACAAAACACTTTACAGTGGAGGCCCATTAACACCTCCAAATCATCTACTTATATTACAATATAAATTCCATGATGCAAGGTGCTTTTGTCTGGAAAATGTGTTTTGTGTCCATGCAAAATACCTTTCACATCCCAACATGGGTATGTGTGTTGATGTATTTTTGGTATTTATGGGGTGAATACTCAGAGTGCATAACAGCAGTGTGTGTGTATTTGTGTGTGTATGAGTGTGTGTGTGCATGTATATGTGTATATGTGTATGTGTATGTTTATATATGTATGTGTGTGTGTGTGTGTGTGTGTGCGTGCGCGTGTGTGTGTATGTGTATGTGTGTGTGTGAGAACCTGTCCTACCTGCGCAGGCTCTGAAGCTGTCGGGGGGGCTGTTGTGGTATGACGCAGTGCTGTTGCCATGGGAGACGGAGCCCTGGGGGCTGCTGGGAGATCTGACACCGAGCTGCTCCTGCAGAGAACGGATCAGCCCAGACTTCTGCTGCAGCTCCGCACACACACTAGAGAGAGGGATGGAGAGAGAAGGAGAGAGGGATGTACAGAGAGAGAGAGAGAGAAAAAGAGAATGTGTAAGTAAGGGAGTGATAGATGAGGAAACAGAGAGAGAGAGAGAGAGAGAGAGAACATGTAAGTGAGGGAGTGATAGATGAGGAAACAGAGAGAGAGAGAGAGAGAGAGAGAAAGAGAGAGAGAGAGAGAGAGAGGCAGAGAAAGAGAGAGAATGTGTAAGTGAAGGAGTGATAGATGAGAAAACAGAGAGGGGGGGGGGAGAGAACGTGTAAGGGAGGAAGTGAGAGATAAGGAAACAGAGAGAGAGTGAAAGAGAGAGAGAGATGGAGAGAGAGAGAGAGAGAGAGAGAGAGGGGATAAGAAAAATGATGCAACGCAAAGCGGTTGTTTACCCTTCGTTCTCAAGTGTGGTCAAGTGTGGTGAATATGCTGTCAGAACATGTTTATGTGAAAATGTCTGATGCCTTCAAATATTTTTCACAGCATACACCGCAAGCACGGCAATGAAACCCAGAACAGCGAGGAAAGTCAGATCTATCAAGACTACAAAGAGACAGGTCAAAGATGGAAGTCTTCAAAGCTGGAGAAGTGGGTCTCTAAGGACATTTTGTTTTGGCTGGACTGGCAGCCATGTTTGTTCACCTTCCATTGATGAAGAAAGAAAGAGTCACAGCACACAGCACTGTACATCATTTCCTGCACAATCAGGAAGGATGATCTTGAAAACAGATTGATAGAACAGTTGAGGGACTTGAAGAGAAAAACTCTTAAGGCAAAAACTACAACTAGAAAGAAAACACACTTCACTGCAACCGAACACACACATACACACACACACACACTCTGACACACACACACACTCACAGGTCGAGCTGAAGCTGTGTGTTTTCTGCCAGACTCTGGTTCTGCTGGCTCAGGTAGGCCAGCTCCTGCTGATGCTGCTCTCTGTCGCCCTCCAGCTGAGAGCGCAGGTACTGCACCTCCTCAAGCAGCGCCTCTACACACTCACACTCACACTCGCTGTACCGCCCACCGCATACACCGCATACACCAAGCCACAAACCTCACTTAAACTGCTGCACTTCTTGACCCTCATTGAAAAGTTTGCAAAGTGAAAACTATATATTGTTTAAAACTGTAGAAATCTGACAGCCATTGAAAAAAAACCTCATTCACTCATGCACATTTCCTCAACACAACTAAACTCCAAACTACATACACATACATACAGCTAACTCCATATAGAAAAACAATTAGAAAGATAATACATGACAGGTAACACCAAGAACTAAATAATGACATGCTGACATCATGATGAACATCTGAGGCTAGAACTTGCCATAAAGCTTTGCTTTGCATACATCTCTGTGTATGTATGTATGTGTGTGTGTGTGTGTGTGTGTGTGTGTGTGCATAATGAGGTCAGTGAAACCAGAGTGCTTTAGGGACAACCGCCTGTCAGACTGGGTCAGACACAAGGCACAAGGGGGGTACGCATAATGAGCTCTGCACACTGCAGCCATCCTCTCTCTCACACACACACACACACACACTCTCTGAAGGACAAATCATTGTCATAAATGGACAGGGGGGTGGCCTATTGGGAGAGACGTGCAAGTGATGTGTAAACTTGTGTGGACCTTTGGGTGTGTGTGTGTGTGTGTGTGTGTGTGTGTGTGTGTGTGAGAGAGACTCACCTCTGGTCTGTATCCGACCCGTGCTGGCCCTGTATGGGAGAGGCATCGCCTGTAACAGAGAGGATGATGGGTAATGAGAACTCCGTCTCTCTGAATCACACACCTGACTGCACCCCTATGGCCATCCCCCTCTTTGTTTCTCTGTGTCTAGCCCCACACTTACTCTATCTCTCCATCTATCCATCCATCTCTCTATCCCTCCATCCACCCCTCCATCCATCCATCTCTGTCTATCCCTAACCCAAACACCCCTGTCTGTACCCCCTACACCCCTCTCCCATCTCCCCAACCAATTCTCTCTATTTCTACATCCCTCTCTCCATTCCTACACCTCTTTCTCTCTATCCCTCCCATCCGTCCATCTATCCCTTTAGCCAATCTCTCCATCTTCCCAACCCTCTCTCTGTCCCTCCATCCCACTCTTTACATCTCAGGTTCCCAGGGAGTGTGCCCTTGTCTGTGCTGTGCTGTGCCATCTCTGGGCACTAGTCCAGATGGGGAGTGTGTGGGGGGAGTGTGTGTGTGTGTACCTGGCTGGGCTCGGCTGAAGAATTTCAACTTGACACTGCACGCTTCTGCTTCTATGCACCATTGATCAAGCTGGAGTTGTCTTGCCATGTGTGCAAATAGTGATACTGAGTATCTGTGTACCTGCATGTGCAACTGTGTGTGTTCACATAGACATTTTACTTGTGTACCTCACCATAACATCAACTAAAGCCTCTAAGACTGTCTGTATATACTCATACATCTGTGTATGAATCTATGTAGGTGGAAGTGACTGAGTAAGAGTGTGTATGTGTGTGTGTGTCTGTGTGTGTGTGTGTGTACCTGGCTGCAGCATGTGGAGGAGCTCCAGGCTGTGGTCCAGGCTATGCTGGATGTGCTGTCCCAGGTGTGGCTGGTGCTGGGTGGTCTGCATCATGTCCTCCAGGGCCCCCCGGAGCTCCAGCAGCACCCGCCTCTGCTCCACCCCTAGCACCCCGCTCACACGGATCTGCCTCCGCAGCTCACACAGCTCCCGTGCCTGGGACTGCACCAGAGACTCGATCCTACACACACACGGACGGATGGACGCACACACACACACACGCACGCACACACGAACGCACACACACAAAGACACACACACACACGCATACACATACACACACACACACACACACACACACACACACACACACACACACACACACACACACCAGGGACAGGGAGAGAGAGGGGGTGGAGAGAGATGCAAGATAACAAGTTTAGAATTTCAAACATGGAACCTTAACAGTGTTTTGCTCAACATAAAAAAACAAAACATATTTTCCTTACTAATACTTCCTTACTAATCCCAGCATCAAAGCCAAAGAAACACATGAACCAGTTCTGGAAATATTGTGGCTAGTGTGATGCTCTATGCCACGACAGCATTATAGCTCCCTCTTGTGTGCAGCCAGCGTAAGTGCAATTATTTAACACCAATAACTGTCCTCTTCACGTTTACACTCATTCAAATGCTAAACTCATGTGATTTCATCAGGATATTCTTGTAAAACAATTTGGCAGATTGAACTTATATTCATAACTTATATAAAAAAGAGGGTGTTCCAAAAATTTTAAATGTGAATATCCTAAGATTTCCTAGGACTTGCCATTACTTAAGATATTCACATTTCAAATGATGTCAATTTTTTCTGGAACACCCTGATGGTAGAGATGATACGTGTAATGATGCCAGTTCTCCTCACATTTGTATTAGTTTCTGTGTGTTAATTTAAGAACCCCTCAAAATGGGATGGTGTATCTCAAGAAGATTACCCTAATAAATAAATTCAAAATTCACTGTCAGTTATTAAATGGTGCTAACGAGCAGAGGATTGCTGTCGGGCAGAGAGGAGTGTTGTCGGGCAGAGGACTCTCACCTGGAGGGAGAGGCGGACAGACACAGGCTCCTGCTGAGTGTCCTGTCCTTGTCCAGCTCTCCAGGGCTCAGATGTGACCTGTGCTCCCCCCTCCCTCGCCTCTCCCCACCCTTCTCCTCCTCCCTCCTAGTGCCCTCCTCTCCATCCTCCTCTCCCTGGCCAGTGGAGGTGGGGGCCAGGAGCTCGATGGGCAGCGATGACCTCCGTCGGCCCGCCTGCAGGTGTTGGATGACTCGGGTCTGGCCGTCCACCTGCGCGCGCAGTTGGGCCAGCTGCTGCCGGAGCAGTGCGGGGTCGGCGTCGGGGTCACAGGGGTCGGCGGGGGGTCGCGGGGTCAGGCTGAGGCCGGGGGAGCTGGGGTAGGAAGGGCTGGAGGCCGTGTCCAGCACCACGTCCACGTCTGACGGAGAGATGGAGAGAGAGCGGGTGAGCCAGATAGAGACAGACACACACACACAAGCACACACACACACACACACTCGGAACAAGGAGAAAACATCTGTGTGGTTTTCCAAAGTGACAGTGAAATGTTTGGATCCAGGACTATTTCCAGTTACAGGTCAAGGGTATGTCAGTAAAGCAAGAGAGGCTGAAATGGACTTTATCACACCTGCACATGTATGCAGACATGCATGCACACATGCACGCACACACACCAACAGCATCAACATTTGGGGAGTAGCATTATAGTTAATAGAAAACTCATTGTGAAATGGTGCTGAATAAAAACAGAGTTGGGAGATCAACATTAAGGATGTTGATGAGAAAAACACCAACACTTGAAGACATGCAAAGTGAAAAACCAGTGAAAAGAACAAACACACACACACACGGGTGCTCCCCAAGATGTTCCCTACATGCACCCCCCCCATCCAATCACTTGTGCTTCATGCTGATCACACATGCGTCATTTGTTAGGACTTCAACCAATCAGCTTGCAGGAAACCACATGGTGTTCATGCTCCATCAGAGTGCACGCCTGTACGCCCCGTGCAGGTGGAGGTGACGGTTAGGGTCGGAGGTCGTGCGGAGGTCACGCCGTGTGTGTGTGTGTACCTGTGCTACTGGCCTCCGGCTCGCTGCGCCCGCTGGTCTCATAGCCCTGGTCCTGCACCTGTGCCTGTGCCTGTGACCGCTCCTCTGCTGCAGCAGGGGGCGCTACACATCACACACGCCATTAAAGGGAACCGCTCGTCTCCAAGGATGCATATTTAGGAGCCTTTATCCTTCCCACACACACACCTCTACTATCACTTTACCATCCTCTCCTCTTCTCCTCTGTCTATCTATCGAAGCCCTTTTACATCGTTTACACGTACGTTTACATCCCTCCGTCTCCCTCTTCCTCCTATCCCACCCTCTTTCATCACTGCTATACTCGTTTATGGCCTCATTTTTCCTTTCTTTTTTCCTTTCTTTACCTTCATTCTGTCTCAGTTTTCAACTCTTGTTCGAGGTGCTGGAAGCATTTCAAGCACAAGTAAAACATGCTGACAGGACAGGACACACACGTACAAACCCACAGCACAGCACACCCTGGTTGAGGTCAGCACGACCACCGCTGCTCGCTTCACACGACCAGCCTGGTCAGCATCATCAATAATGCATCAATTTGTGTGTGTGTGTTTGTGTGTGTGTGTGTGTGTGTTTGTGTCTGTGCCTCTGTATGTCTCAGTGCTTAAATGTGTGTACGTGTTCATCTGTTGAAGTATCTGTGTATGTTAGAGTTTGTCTATGCCTCGGTGTTCGGATGTGCGTGTGTGTGTGTGTGTCTATTTTGTCTCTGTGTATGTTTGTGTCTGTCTGCATGTCTGAGTGTGTGCATGAGTTTGTATGTGTGTGTGTGTGTGTGTGTGTGTGTGCATGTGTGTGTATGTGTGTGTATGTGTGTGTGTGTGTGTGTGTAAAAAGCCCTCACCTGTGTGTTTGCCCGTCTGTGAGCTGTGTAGTTGTTCCTGCAGGCTGGCGATCTGTTCCTCCAGCAGCCCTGCGGTCTGAGCACGCTCCCTAAAGAGTTGCAGCAGCAGCAGCAGGTTATGGTGCAGGTCATGGGGGGCCACACTGGACGGAGGATGATGAGGATGAAGATGATGAGGTTTGGACTTGGCCCCGTTCTGCTTGCTCTGATGGACGGGGCTGGTCTGGGTCTGGGTGGTCCTGCCTTTGGCCGGACTCTGCTGGTTCTTGGAGGCCGCGACGCAGCAAGGTCTGGACTTTGATGGACTCTGCTTCTGCTGCTGGACGGACTGGACGGGGTGGACCGGGCTGGGTTCTGGACCCTGGGGGCTGGACCTCTCCAGCAGTGGGGGGGTGATGAGGATGAGAGCAGGGTTGGGGTGGAGCTTGGGCGTGGAGGTGTGTGTGGGGGCGAGTCCGTCCAGCCTGCTCTTCTGATGCAGCACGTGGAGCAGGCGGGTCATGTGTTGTGCGAGCGTGGCGGCGCTGGGAGAGACGCTCGAGGGGGCGGCAGCACGGTGGTGGGGGTCAGAGAGGTCGTCGGGGTCAGCGCTGGAACAGCAGGTGACGAGAGCCTCCACCGCACCTTCCACGGCCCGCAGGCACTCACGCAGACACTCCTCCCTCTGCGCGTTGCTGCGTAGGTCGGCCATCTTGGGAAGGACTCTGCGGCTCTTCCCACTCTGCAACGCCTCCCCTTCCACTGGGCTGCTGCTGTTGCTATTCCCCTCCTGTCCAACGGAGGCACTGGACGAATCTGGACTGAGCGTGGGACTTGTGACACCCCTGCTAACCTCACTAACTCCGTTGCTGGATTTGACTTTGGCAGGACTTCTGTGCTTGTGGTCAGGTGTTTTACCATTGTGAGCATCAACTGCTTTAGTGTTATTAGCATCTGCTGCTTTAGCGCTCTTAACATGAGGGCTAAGAGCAGCATCTACAGCACTGGGGCCGTCGCCTCCTTTAGCGTTAGCGTTAGCGTGGGCCTTCAGCTGGGTCTCGGCGGCCCTGAGGCGTTCCTGGAGCTCCGCATTGAGGCGGCTCTGCTCCCACAGCGCCTCCTGGATGGCGTCCGCCTGCCGCTGCACCTGCTGGGGGTCCCTGCTGAGGGCCCGCACCTCCTCCTGGAGCTCCTCCAGCCGGGCCAGCAGCTCCGGTGTGAGGGACTGCGCCGTGTCCTCCTCGCTCTGGGCCAGGCTGGCGATGGCCTCCTCGGCCCTCCTCACACACTCCTGCAGCCTGCTGCTCAGGCCCGGGCCCAGGTCCAGACCCGGCTCTGTCTCCGGATGGGTCTCCTGGCTCTGGACCCGGTCTCGTGGTCCGGTCAGGCCGCTCTGGGAGTCCAGGCTGCAGGCCGTCAGGTAGGCGATGGTGGACTTGGCCGCCTTGAGGGCCTGCAGGTACTCGCGCATGAGCCGGTCCTTCTCCTGGAGCTCCACCTCCATGTCCCTCCACTGCTCCGCCTTCCTCTGCAGCAGCCCCTCCTTCTCCTGGCACTCCTGCTGCAGCAGCTCAAGCTGGGTCTCCAGCTCCAGGGTCAGGACTGCCTGCTGCTGCCCCTCCGTGCCCAGGTCCCGACCCGCATGCACGGGGCTGCGTGAGGAGGAGCTGATGGCTCCAGGGCTGCTTTGCTGGGAGGACCTGGGGGAGGCTGGCTGGTCCTCAGCCCCGAGAAGGTTCCTCTGCGCTGGGTAAGGTGCGTCTGGACCCCCGTCACACACCGGATGGTCAGCTCCCCGTCTCTCAGCCCGTCGGCTAGAGCGAGCCAACACAGGCAGCCTGGACTTGACATACGCCTAGAAGACAAAAGAGCATGGTAATTTAGCGAACCAATCAGAGATGTGTGTTATTGTTATGTCTCTGTGATGGGGGCCAATTAGATCGACTCTTACTGTGTGTCTGGCCATAAGGTCCACAGACTTTCTGATGGGCGAGGTGGACTTGGAGGAGGCGGTCTCGTCGTCTCGACTGTCCATCCCCCTCTCCTCTCTCTCTCCTTCTCCTCTCTCCCTCCTTCCCTTACGCCTCTGCTCCCTTTCCCTCCTCACCACCTCTCCCCGTCCTCCTCCTCCTTCATTCTCTCCAGCCCTCCTTTCCTGTCTTTCTTTCTCTTTCTCCCTCGTCCTCCTCTCCCTCTCCTCTCTCTCCTGCTGCAGTCGGCCCTCCAGGCTTCTGGCCCTCCTGTGCGAGGCCTCGTTCTCCTCCTTGAGTCTCTCCATCTCGCGGGCCATGGCCACTATCAGCTCGGGGTCGAAGGTGGCGGCGGCGGCTGTGGTGGTGGTGCCGGACTGCCCCACGCTGCGCTGGAGCTGCTCCTTCAGCTGGCTGATGACCTGCCGGTAGGGATCAGACCTTTAGTCTTTTTTTCCAATTAATCGCAATTAAAAACATCACAATTAATTAATTGCGAAAGCTCCCCAACATTGTCATTACAACATTCTTAAAAAATATATATGTATTATGCCAGTAGCTGAAACTAAAAACCATAAAAGTTACACCTGCAGCACGTGTGTGGCCACTACAGGCAACTACATGGAACAGATGTTGTTTTTGGCTGTGGCCTGTGGTTCTTCCTGTGATTTCTGGTACTTTTTCGTAGGTTTATTATTGCATAATAATTGTAATAAGCGTATAATCGTGATTACTTCTTAGACAGTTATCGAACTATCAAAATCTTACCTGCCGGTGACCCCTGGCCTCCGACCTCAGGCGCTGGATGGTGTGGCGAAGGTCGCAGGGGCTGTCGCTGTCGCCAGAAGCGTCGGCGCTCTCCTTGCTCTCTCTGGACCGCTGCTCCTTCTGACTCGATCTGCACAGAAATATACAACACACATAAAAATATTAGTTAAGACATTTTACAAAATTAAAAAATTAACACATAGAAAATATTATTTAAGAAATTTTACAAATGGATTGCGTCATATTGTATCTGTATGGAAAGTGTATGTAAATGTATATTTAAATACACATGTTTTCAGGGAAGCATACAATATCCGTATTTCCACAATGTGTGTCAATAAAATTTAACTAAATTATTTATGTCAAATTTACAATTTACAAATTTACAAAATCATTTTTTTTACTGCTGTGTAGAGTCTCAAACTACAGTAGCGGTCATTGGGTAAAGCCAACCCAAAGGATGAAAAGCTAGATATTTGCTCGTCTACAAGAAAAGTTTCCTTCTGCGCTTATGCACTGATACCCTATAGTGTGCCATGCTGTGGCTGTACGTGCTGCAGTGCTGTGGGGCTGACCTGACGGGTGAGGGGGTCTGGGAGCTGAGCTCAGATGACCGGCCACTCAGCGGCCCCTCCTGCTGTCTGCTGGGGGGCACTGCAGGTACGCCGGCCAGGGACACGCTTTCATTGCTGCCGCCCTCTGCTGAACCAGCAATACCTGCCACCTGATACACACACACACACGCACACGCACACACGCACACATGCACACACACACTTTTGATAATGTGTCCCTGTGTATGTGTTACTACTTTTGTAGCCCTGTTCATCAGTACACCTCTTACCTGTGTGCTAGCGTCTTTCCGCCTCTCTGCATTAGCCTTCCCTGCTACCTCTGGCTGCTGTAGCAATGGGATGGATGGTGACACACACATACACACACACACACACACACACATGTGACTTCAGAACGTAAAATGCAATGAGGAAATAAAGAATTGTCTCCCCACACGCAAAAAAGCATATGCACACACACATATGCTGTCTCGCACCCACACACACACTCTCACAGGCAACCCGACCATGACAGAACAGAAGATACCACGGCGACTGCGGGGTGATTATGGGTAAGAAAAAAAGAGCGACCAGTGGGACAGAGAGAGGAGAGAACAGGCAGGTTAGGCGGGATGGAGAAAGGAATGCACATGTAAAGAAAAGACGTGCTCTACAGTGCAAACCAAGCATGTTAATTGTTACTAGAGTTTTTCTACATGTACAACAGGAGCTGAGAAGAAGACAGTCGACCTAGAAAGCGAAAAGAGAAACACACAAAAAGGGAAGAGAAAGAGGTGGAGAAAAAGGGAGAGAGAAACTAGAGAAAACTAGAGAGAGAGAGAGAGAGAGAGAAAGACAGAAAGACAGAGAGAGAGAGAGGGAGTGAGAGAGAGAGAGAACGAACAAGGAGAAAACAAAGATTTCTGGTATTTTGCTATACATGCATATAGGAGCTACATCAACTGGTCCATGAGATCTGGATAGTTTACTAGACACAGACACACGCCCACACACACACACTTTGTGGCGAACAAGATCTAAGAGACTAGCGTTAGTGTTCATAGTCACCTGGCTACAGGACTCAGGCTCTGGACTCACTGCCACCCTCTTCTGCAGCTCCGCATTCAGGGCCTGCAACTCTGCCACCTGAGAGAGAGAAATGAAGAGGAAAAGAGAGAGAGAAAGAGACAGAGAGAGACAGAGACAGAGACAGAAATGAGTGAATAGAATGACAGAGAATACTTTATTAACTCTTTATTAAGTCAAATTTTTGGATTTGGACATTAATTCAAATCAGGTTTTTGGACTTAATTGCACACATATAGTACCTAACCTTGTGGGTGCAGGGTAAACATCATTATCCGGCTATGTGGATATCTGGTAAACAACATTACCCACAAGCCCCTGCGGTGCTGGGGAAGAGACAGTAGAGCCAAGAGCCCAGAAGGGGTCTGCACACCTGGGACCCAGCTGCCTCAACCCTCCAGCTTTGGCACGTTTTGTTCAATTTAAGTTTGTTTGTTTATTTATTTATTTATTTTATTTTTTAAAACCAACATGTTTCTAGTTTGTGGCCTCATTTTAACATTCTTCTTTTTTACAGAGGGGGGGATTTCATAGAGGACCTCGGAGCACAATACGCCTGGTTTGATTAAAGCCTCCTGCTAAACTGACCTACTTACTGCAGCATAACTAAGGCTTCTCCTGCCCTTATTGACTATCAACAGATGGAGAACATTTGCAATAACTGGAAGCTGAACCCAGGCCAGGACAATATATTATTACTAGCGTATTAGCCAACAGTGCTATCGTTTCATCAGTGATGTGCTGAGTGTAAACAGGATGTATTTTAACAAGGCTTTCTGAGCAAAGCTTTATTAATACGGAAAAGGATCACAAATTAAAAAATATGGGCCGCTGTCTGTTCCACAGCCCTTGCTAATAAATGCTTGTGTACTTGTACTAGAATGTTCTTGTGATGTATTGTGTGTGTGTGTGTGTGTGTGTGTGTGTGTGTGTGTGTGTGTGTGTGTGTGTGTGTGTGTGTGTGTTACATCGAGAATGTAGATTGAGTGAGTGTGTTCACCTTTAGTTTGAGCTGCGAGATGCTGAGGTGGTCCAGTTCTGTCTCCTCGGTGTCTCCCCAGCAGATGCTCATGTAGGACGTCTGGTCAGCGATCACACTGGGGAACTCACCTGCACACAGACAGCACACTGGGCTCTTACAAAGCCAGTAAACACAGTGTAGGGCCTTGGAATATCTACTGGGAATCTGTGAGTCTCCATTATATGTGGACTCACAGTGTGTGTGTGTAAGAAAGAGTGTATGTGTGTGTAAGACAGTGTGTGTGTGTATATGTGTGTGTAAGAGAGATTGAGTGTGTGTATGTGTGTGCAAGAGAGAGTGAGTGTGTGAGAGTGTATGTGTGTATGTAAGAGTGAGTGAGTGTGTGTTTGTTTGTGTGTGTACTGACTAGTGTCATTGGCCTGTCCGACTCCCCCTCCGCGACTCTGGATCTGCCCCAGTCTGGCCTGCAGAGACGTGTTCCAGCGCCGGGCCTCCTCCAGGGCAGACCGCAGACTCTGCAGCTCCTCACCTGCACACACACACACACACACACACACACACACACACACACACACACACACACACACACATCAAATCATTATAGAAGCATAGGGCAAATACAGAGCCTATTTTGGTTAAAAGGTGTAGTTCAAACGCCTCAACCTTTGTTACTAATGCTTTCAAAAAATGTTGTTGTAAGAGCGTAGTGGAACTCTAGGAGCATCTAGCCTGTCTGAGCACCTCCCTGGTTCCACCAGCAGGGGTCAGTCATTACCCAGAGGACAGAGGAGACACAATGTAGTGTGTAAACGTAATACACTAAAGCACAAATATGATGCTCGTCTTTCCCTACCATTTCTGTACATGTGTGCAAACGGGGCCAGCTCCCAGTTTCACACAACTGTGCCTTTACATTCATAGCTGAGGCCATGAATGCCTGTTTTCTATCCCACTGAAGTAATGGAAAAAACCCTGTCAGAGAACAAAGGGCAAAAAGCGCTGAAGGCCATGTGTCCCAAAGATCAGTAATCTTCCTCTTCCTCCACTTGTACACCCCCACTACTCTCCCACCTACCCCCCTCTCCCTCCAGCGCTCCGGCTGCCTGATTGAGGTCATATTTACACACGGCCTATTTATAAATGCCACCCAGGAGGGGGGTGGGGTGAAAAGTCATCGCCATGGCAATGGGCACACTAAGCAGAAGGGGCAGAGAAGGATTAATGCTTCATTAGGTCAGCTACACACACACATACACACACACACACACACACCCAGGCTTAAGTGTTCATCTACAACGTATGTTTAAGACAGTTCAATTCTGTCTGATTAATTTACTGCCGTTTATTGGTTTACTGTGTGTGTGTGTGTGTGTGCGTGTGCAGTGTTGAGGTAAAGACACACAGGAATGAGTGTATGCTCTGTGATGATGGACACACAGGAGGTTGATGACAGAGATGACAGATTTTAGAAGGGTGAAATGAAGCAGTCAGACATGCAGGACGTTCATGCAGAAGCAGATGGAGGCATAATGTTAGCGTGTGAGTCATGTATGATGAGTGTGTGTGGTGTGTGTGTGTGTGTGTATGTGTGTGTGTGTGTGTGTGTGTGTGGTTTGTATGTGTGCATGTGGGTGTGAGTGTTATATAAGTGAGAAACAGACAGCACACCACGCGTGTGCTTTTGTGTTTAACACACACACTTGTGTCTCCAAGAGTGCATTGGTGACATAATTGTGTGTGTGTGTGTGTGTGTGTGTGTGTGTGTGTGTGTGTGTGTGTGTGTGTGTGTGTGTGTGTGTGTGTGCATGCATGTGCAGACAGAGACAGACAAACAAGCAGGCAGTTTTATTCCAGTGGGTTTATCAGCAGGGATGAAATGATTACAGATGAATGGAGATAAAGGAAAGAGCAGATCAAGAGGACAGGCTTTTTAGGCTGTGTGTGTGTGTGTGTGTGTGTGTGTGTGTGTGTGCGTGCGTGCGTGAATGTGTCTGTAAGTGTGCAAAAGAAAAGAAATGATTTGGAAAGACAAGAAATAGTGATAACAATGGAATGATGAGAAATAAGGATTACAAGGATAAAGCAAGACAGTTATTGTGGGGAGGTTATTTGGTCTGTGTGTCCGAAAACATCAGAAATGAACACTGGTTGGTTTATGTGGCATACACAACGAAAACAACTTATTAGAGTGTGAGTACATGTGTGACTGATATAAGTTACTTGTTAAATGAAACCACCACGTCATCTTTACCTGCATTACAAACCCCAAAAAGTGCAGTGGCTACTTATAACAACACACAATATCTTAGCCACTCCTAGGCTGAGGTAATCAAATGCAGAAGATGCTTCAAGTATCCATGGACTCTCCTCTCTGGGACTTTCCTTCCCTGCCAAACTGTTATTGGCTGTCATTCCTAGCACCCAACCCCTGTTATTGGCTGTCAGGCCTGTCCGTCTACCGCACCTTCTCTCTGATTGGCTCTCTGCAGGTCCTGCTCCATGGACTCTCCTCTCTGGGAGTTTCCTTCCTGTCATTGGCTGTCATTACTAGCACCCAACCCCTGTTATTGGCTGTCAGGCCTGTCCGTCTACCGCACCTTCTCTCTGATTGGCTCTCTGCAGGTCCTGCTCCAGCTGCTCGCGGAGCTCCTCGTTGGCCAGGATGCTGTCTTCCAGCTGTTGCCGGAGGAGCTGGACGGCGGTGAGCTCCAGCTGAAGGGCCTGCAGGCGCGCCGCACTGGGGAACCGCAGACACACACACAGACACACACACACACTCCCATCAGCACAGCACTCACACACTCCCATCAGCACAGTACTCACACACACTCCCATCAGCATAGCAGTCACTCACACACTTACTAGCTTAGGTTACATGGACAGTTTTTTTATCTGATTGGAATAGATCTAATCCGATCATCTGACCCAAATGTAGCTTCAGTCATAGAACCCCATGCACATTCAACAATTGTATGAGGACACACACACACACACACACACACACACACACACACACACACACACACACACACACACACACACACACACACAAAGGGCCTCACCTGTCCTGCTGTTTGACAGAGCGCACCAGGTTGGAGTAGAGCTGTTGCTCCGCCCTCAGTGCTCGGTTAAGCCCCTCCCACTCCATACGCAGAGCCGACAGGGGGGGCAGGCTCTACAGTCAGAGGGCAAGAGGGAATGTGTGGGGTTTATTTGTGTCGTGTGTGTGTGTGTGTGTGTGTGTGTGTGCAGCAGGGGTGCAAGTTAACTTTGCAAAATGTGAATTTTTACTAAACACTGCCAAATAAATGGTCAAATTTACCAGCCACTCAACAGTAAATTATTATTTTGTGTCCGAAATCTACCAGCCACTTTTCATATTTTACCAACATTTGGCTGGTGACTGGTGCGAATTTCTATCCCTGGTGTGTGTGTGTGTTTGGAGTGTATTTGTCCTGCAAGTCTGACATAAGGCATGGAGTGGGAGTGTGTGAGTTTGTACCTCCTTGCTGTCTCCTCCGACACTGGTGCTCTCTCTCTCAGGAGGGCCTGGACCCCTGCACTCATCTCTCTGCAGCTGCTGGAGGAGGGCAGGAAGGTATGACACACACACACACACACACACGCACACACACGCACACACACATACACACACACACATACACACACACACTCAATTTGGGTATACTGAAGAAAAAAAAAGTTCTTCATAGTTATTCACAACACACACACATATGCTGTGACATACAGGTTTGCCACTCACAATAATGATCTCCTCCTTAGTAGTGAGAGTGTGTGTGAGGGTCTCTATGCTGCTGCTCTGCTCCTTCAGCCGACCCTCAAGCTCTGCCACCAAACTCTGTGGTAAAAGACACACACACACACGGACACACACCCAAAACAACTTAGATTTTAGGATGAAGCTGTGGGGAGCATGCTAAATGTGTGGATTAGGGGAAGGGGATCAGATTAGGAGACATTTGGTGTGTGTGTGTGTGTGTGTGTGTGTGTGTGTGTGTGTGTGTGTGTGTAAGGGGGAAAGTCTGTGTGTACTGTGTGTGTGTCACCTTGAGTTCCTCTTCTCTCTGATGGGCTTTGTTAAGATGTTCCATCTGTGCTGCCAGCTGCTTCTTCAGGGCTGCCACCGACTTCTTACCCTTCGGGCTCTCACCAGAGCCCTTCTCACTCTCGTCATCTAAGGAAAGAGGAGGAAGCAAAAAAAAAAAGAAGAAGAAAATCAGTCTCTACAAACACAATACTACATTCATATTCCTAACTGCTTGAACTTCTACATGTCTTCTCTACATTGTAAAAAAGTTTTTACTTTGATTTCAGAAGAAATGAATGAAAATTCAGTTTCCATTTTTGCTAACAATTCTCGCAACCTATTTATGTATACGTGGGCATGTGTGTGTGTGTGTGTGTGTGTGTGTGTGTGTGTGTGTGACTAGAGGGGCTTTTACCGTCTCTCTCCTCCAGTTGTTGCTGCAGAAGTTCGATGGTCTGTCTGAGCTCCAGCACCTGAGGGCCCCCAACACCAGACTTCAGCTCAGCCAGGTACCGGTCCCGCTCCTGACCCTGCTCCAGCAGCTTCTGCACATACACACGTAAACACACACACACACACACACACACACAAACACACACACCAGGAAAAATCTGATCATCTTTCTAATTTCTCTAAAGTTTCCGTTTTGTCTTGTACAAAGAAAAGTTGTTTTGTATCCTACTCTGTCCAGATTGTATAGTGTAGTTTTATGGCTAGAAACTATGAACTAAAAACTAAAACGAAAAAAAAATGGGGGTGTCGGGGGTGACGTACGGTGATGAGGGCGTCCTTCTCGGCCATCTGTGCGCGGAGCTGTGCGATGGTGAGGTGGGCGTCCTGCGTGGAGGCGGCCGAGTGGCTCTGGGCGTCGCTGAGCTGGCGCTGGGCGTGGGAGAGACGAGCCCGCAGCTCCTGCAGCTCCACCTCACGCTCACGCAGGACACGGCTATGGCGCTCCGACGAGTCCTGCAAAAACACACACACACACGCACGCACACATACACATACACACCAGGCACACACACACACGCACACACACACACACCTAAATATCTGCAGTTCCACAACATTCTGACCCACAACTCTTTGATCCCTGTGAAAATCAATTTGTTTGTGTGTGTGTGTGTGTGGGTGGGTCTGTATTTGGGTCTGTGTGTGAGTGAGAGAGTGGTATTTTAAGTCTTGGTTTCTTCCTGGTGATGATGAGTGTGTGTAGTTGTGTGTACCTGCAGTAGCTGCTCCTTGCTGTTAATGGTGGAGAGGAGAGTTTCGACGGTGCTTTGGTGTTCGTTAAGGAGTCTCTCTCTCTCCCTCAGGGCCGAGGCAAGCTCTGCTTCGGCGACCTTTAACCTCTGGGACAGACGTTCCGCCACACTGCCATCCTGCTCTTGGGACTTGCTTAGCAAGGAAGCTGACAGCTCCTGTACACACACACACACACACACAGACAGACACACACACAGACACACACAGACACAGAGACAGACACAGAGACAGACACACACAATGAGTCTTTAGTCATGCTATGCAAAATATGTTAAAAAATAAATCTGTACAATGTCCTTGTCAAAATAGGTGAAAGCCATAGAATCATGATGCATAATGTAAAGCAGACCTCCAGGTCTTTGGTCTTGTTGTCCAGGGCATGCTGCAGCTGCTGGATGAGGGCGTCCCTCTCGGCGAGGGCCCGGTTCAGGCTCTCCTCACTGCTCTGCCTGCTCCTCTGCAGGTTCTTCAGGGAGTTCACATGCTGCTGAAGCTCCACGTCTCTCTCCTTCACCAGAGTGTCCAACGCCTGAACACACACACACGCGCACACACACACACAATATATATATATATATATATATATTTGAGTGTTTTTTTATACGATTTTCATTCAATTCATTAACTCAAAGACAAGACTGACATCCAAGAGAGGTTCAAAGGCTCCCACAATCCCCTTCTTCTCCTCCTCCTCTGTGCCATTAACACTAAGGAGTATTAAGTTCAGCTTAATAAAAAATATTATAATATCTAGAAAGGCCACAAACCCCTAAGCCATGTAATGCTGGTGTTACGAACAAAAAAAGAGAAAATTCAAAGTGCAATTTTTAAACATGTACTCATAGTGCTTAAGCTTCTGTTGGAACAAAGGACACTCTTTTTTTATTAAAATTACATAAGTGCCTTACACACTTACACACATACACAGACACACGCGCGCGCGCACGCACGCACACACACACACACACACTCACAGTGATGGTCTCCTGGTTGTGTGTGAGGAGGTTGTTGAGTCTCTCCTGATCTCTCTCCTTCTCCCGCAGGCTCAGCTGCAGCTGGTGCACCTCATTCTCCTTCTCCTCCACTGCAGCAAACTTCTCATCCAGAGCAGCCTACACACACACACACACACACACAGACAGACAGACACACAGACAGACAGATAGACACACACACACACACAGATACGGATACACAGACACAAACAGACAGAGATAGAGACAGACACAGAAACACAGACACAGACACACAAACACAGACAGACACACACACCCACACACACACACACAGGTTTATCAAGCCTGTTTGACAGATATGACTGGGAGAGAGAAGATGACAGTGAAAAACGAGTGTAAGCTGTACCTCCAGCGCCTTCTCCTTCTCCTTCAGTCGCTCCCGCAGCTTGCTCACCATGACATCATTCCCAGCTGGACTCTGACCCTGCTCCACATCCCTCAGCATGTTCATGTACTCCTGATGGGCCCCAACACACACACACACACACACACACACACACACACATAAACAAATCACACACACACACACACATACAGTGTTAATTACTGGCTAAATCATTTTGTGTAAACTACTGGTGATGTTGTGTAAACAAACCACATGTCTGTGTGTTTGTGTTTGTGTGTGTGTGTGTGTGTGTGTGTGTGATCAAGCAGACCTGCAGTTGCTGCTCCTTGTGTGTGAGCGTGTGTGTGAGGCGCTGGATGGTGCTCTCGTGTGTGTGCTCCCTCCTCTTGCTCTCCTCCAGCTCTTCGCTGCGCTCCTTCTCTCTCTCGCTCTCCCTCGCTCCCAGCTCTCCGCTCAGCTTCTTCAGCTGGTTCTGCAGGTCCTGTGAAACACAACACACACACACACACACACACACACACACACACACAAGCACACACAAGCACACACACACACACAAACGCACAATGACCCTCCATGCATCTCCAGTAGGTCTGATGAAGATTATTTAATACAATACAATACAAATAAACAATCAAAGACACTCAAGTTCTTGTGTGTCTCTTTGTATTGGCTGCAAGTCTTGTGTGCATGTGGTGTGTTTTAATGTTTTTATATTTTTGTGCGGCCAAAGATAAGCCGATGCCTTGTGGACAATAAAGGATTTTTAATCAAACCTCATCGACACACACTGCTTTGAAGTTATCTGAGGTCAATTTCATCTTATACTCTCTGCTTGTTTACAGTCCTATACTAATTTCAAAGAATAGTCTTTTTCTTTCTCTATGACAACAAATATGAGAGGTACTGTATGTCCTGCATGTCGTGTTGTTTGAGGTTACCGGGTACTGTTGGTAGGAAAAAGAACAGGAATATTTAATGTAACATAGACTGAATAATGAACTGGTAGCTAGCATTGGGGCATAGAGACTCACTTTCAGTTTCATTTCCCTATGCCCCATTCAGTAAGTGTTAGCTACCAGTTCATTATTTATCATTCAATTTTCTAGTTCTTTCTTCTCCAAAAGCACTCTGTAACCTTGAACAACAGGGCTATGAAGTGATTAGCACAGAAGTTTTCCTGTAAGCCGTGCCATGTTAGTGTGTGTGTGTGTGTGTGTGTGTGTGTGTGTGTGTGTGTGCTCACGTTGATGGTCTTGTCCTGTCTCTGTTTGGTGTGCTGCAATGTGTCCAGCTCGTCCTGTGTGGTGTGGAGCTCGTGTGTGAGCCTCTGCACCTCTGCGTCCCTGCTGGCCAGCATGCGCTCCAGACGCTTACACTCGCACATACACGCGTGCAGGTCACCCTGTAGCTTGGACAGCTCCACCTGACGCTCCAGCAGCAGGTTCTGCTGTTCCTCCGCACCCTGTACACACACACACACACACACACACACACACACACACACACACACACACACACACACACACACGTTAACATACACAATACAGACAGCAAATGCACATGCAGAAACACACAGATACAGAGAACACGTCTCACACACACAACATGTTAACATACATATACAGACAACACAAACATGCAGAAACTCTAACACCGACCCAGGACACACACACGTTACACACACTCAGGCAACATTCACACATACATACACACATGTGTACTAACATACACAACTTACTAAATAGGCATCATTTATTTAATAAAAGAATCAATTTATACACACACACAGACACACACACACACAGACACTTGCCTGGTACTTTTGAAGCTGGGCTTTATGCAGGCCATCTCTCGCTTTAGCCAGAGCCTGTTCTCTGTCCTCCACATCACGGTACAAGTCCTCAATCTGCACCACGAACACAAACACGCACACTTAAACACACACCTAAATTGCATGATAAATTAGATTAGAGTAGCATGACTGTGTGTGTCTGAGCTGTTAAACTGACAGTGACAGCGTTTGCATTGTGTGTGTGTGTGTGTGTGTGTGTGTGTGTGAGATACCTCTTTCTCCTTCTCCTTGAGCATGAGACTGAGGCCTTGGATCGTTTTGTCTCGTTTCAGCGAGTTCTTCTTCTCCTTATCCAGCTCGCCCTCCTTCTCCTCCAGCTTTCCACTCAGGTCCTGAAAGAGAGAAAGAAACCGTGCTGAGTGAAACCAGATTCAAATTGAGCCATGAACTAATTTTATTTTATTGTGTACTGTGAGAGAGCGTGAGTTTGTGTGTGTGTGTGTATGTGTGTGTGTGTGACGGTAGGGTAATTTCTGTGCATGTTTAGTGGTGTTACCTGATTGTCGCTCTCCAAGGTCTGGCTTTTGCTCCTGACGGTGGTCAGCTCCTGGGCCAGCTGTTTGGCAGCAGCTTCCAGCCGGGCTACTTCAGACCTCTGCTGCTCACACACCTGAGAGAGACACACACACAAATGCTGTTAGACACACACAAACACACACACACACATACAGCCTTTACAGCCCACGTATCATCCTCAGTGATCACACGCATCTCTGAAATACACCACCAAACACAATGCAAACATAAATGCATTACATTTACTGGACTCACAGAAACACAGATACACCCACGCACAAACACACACTCTCTCTTTTTTTTCTCTCTTCTAGGTGCTGCCCTTCATTTAGGTGTGTGATGTACCTCCACAACAATGGGCGTGTACAGATCATTAAAGTACTCTTCCATCTCCTTGAGGACCTGCTCTGTGATTGGATGGGTGGCTCTAGGAGGAGTGGCCATGGGACTGGGGCAGCCGCGTTGTGATAGGAGGACGGGGATCTTGCTGACCCTCACATGAGGAAGTGGCCTGGGCTGGGTGCTCTTCACCAGCTGTAGCCAGTCAGAGAGCACCGAGGGCCCCATGGGCCAGGTGTGGTCCGTCTGCAGGCCCTGGAGGCACTGCAGGGAGGTGGAGCGTCTGTGGGGGAGAGCTGCTGCTGTTGCTGCTGATGCCTTGGCCTGGGCCTGGCTCTGGCTCTTCCTCTGGTGCACCAGGGCTGCGTACTCGCTGCTGTTGCCCCTCACCTGTGTTAGTGAGTCTGCATGGAGGAACGACAGGCTCCCTCCTCTGCTCAGCGTGCTGCGGCGCTTCACACAAGGATTCCCCGTTTCCCTTGACAAACATTCAGCCACCCCAGCCATGCCCATCCCCATCCCCATCCCCCTGGTCTCCGTGGCGACCAGCTCCTGATTGGCCACTGGCTGGCATTGACTTTGACTGACAGGCTCCCACAGCCACTGACGTGCCTGCTCACTCCCTTGCTCGCACTGCTCCTGTTCTGACAACAGCGAGCTAGGCAGCCCCTCCTGGTGCACTGATGCCTCATCCTTTGCGCTGGACGACGACTGTGTACCATCCCCTTCCTCCTCCTCCTCCTCCTCCATTTCCTCCTCCCCCTCCCCCTCCTCAGGGTTGTTCTGCAGGTACTTGCGTCGGATGCGCAGACACAGCTCGTCCCGCTCGGCCTGAAGGGCATACACGCGGGCAGCCTGGTCGTCCTGGAGCTGTCGTATGTGGACGTCACACTGCAGCATGCGCTCCAGGAGGAAGACACACTTGCCACACAGCAGCTCCCCACGCCCGTCCCTCCGCAGCCCAGCACGCCCAGCGCCCCCCAGGCCCAGCCCGTCCCCCAGACCCAGGGCCC
The DNA here is from genome assembly GCA_030347295.1 of Setipinna tenuifilis. Taxonomy (NCBI): domain Eukaryota; kingdom Metazoa; phylum Chordata; class Actinopteri; order Clupeiformes; family Engraulidae; genus Setipinna; species Setipinna tenuifilis. The sequence continues at coordinate 15,183,016 of CM059273.1, forward strand.
GTGCCAGCAGCACCACCAGACGCCCACGGCCCCCAAACAGCCAGCGGCACTGGTCACCCTGCAGCTGCTCCCCGCACACGCGACACGGCTCACGCATGATCACGCCGGCTCACAACACACACACACACACACACACGCACACGCACACACGCACGCACACACGCGAGTGTGTGTTTAAGCCAGCGGGTCAAATTGACCAACACTTAGTTCCAGGTTGCACATGTCCTTCAACGGCCCCACAAGTGGCGCGGGAAGAGTGGTCGATGTAGCGGGCACATGCAGGTCTGTCGTTAACGTCAGGGTGGAGGTCCATCTGGTCCAAACAGGTGCATTTCTGGTAAAAAACTGCGATGCTGCTACTGCTGACTGGTCGAGACCGCGCTGTTCCTTCCCATCCGTGTGTGTATGTGTGTGTGTGTGCTGCCCGTGCTGTCTGCTCTGTTGAGCTTAGAGAGATGGAATGAGGCACTAACTCTGCCACCAATCCACTAAATCCCTTACACACACACACACACGCTCAAAGATGTGCACACACACACACACTGTCTCTTTTTCTCACACACACACAGACGCTCAAAGACGTGCATGCACACAAACGCGCGCACACACACTCTCTCTCTCTCACACACACACACACACACACACACACACACACACACACACACACACACACACACACACACACACACACAGCCGTGGCCGAGGAAGGGGATGGTACACTCTGGTGGCAGCTTGATTAGTTATGTTGTACTCAGGTAATCTCTGCTTACTCTCTGCTATTCAGCAACAATGCCTTCAGCTCCACCCCTCCTGTCCCCATCCCCACTTTACAATAACGGTCAGAAGTACAACTACTAACATGAAAAACTTAGGCCACTTCTACCTCAGTGAAAGGGTATTAATACTGATAGACCACTGACTGACACTCTCTCTCTTTCCTCTCTCTCTCTCTCGGTCTCGGTCTCTCTCTCTCGCACACACACTCACACACACATACATACACAGGGGATTAGTTTCTAGTATTTGATTCCAGGCCAGATTCCCATTTATAACTCCAGTCTACAGCCAAAGTGTTAATCCAGCTTTAACCATGCTGACCTGAAGTGTGTGAACGTGCAGACACACACACACACACACACACACACACACACACACACACACACACACACAGTAGAAAAGGACTTTCTCTTGTCCAGCACTGTGAGAGAGACTGTACTCCAGGCAGAGAAAGGGAGACAAACTGAAACTAAGAGTAAGCAAGGACATCCTGTTAACTCCGTAGCTATTTAAGTGGATAAGCACACACATGCCAGTGAGCACTCCTCCCCCCTCCATTACATCCGGTGTCTCTTCTAATGTGTCCGAGCCTGGCTGGCTGGCAGGCAGTACAGCGCCCCCTTCTGGACACAAGCCACCACTGCGCTGCTGAGGCTGACCCAGCATCCTGAAGACCCAAAACGCCCCCACTAGAGCAGGGACTCCTGGACTTTAGGGTCCAGCTAACCAGGACCAGAGATGGAAATTCCCACCAGCTACCAGCCGAATGTTGGTATAATATGAAAGTGGCTGGCAAATTCTGGACATAAAATAATAATTTACTGTTGAGTAGCTGGTGGACGTAATTTTACCATTTAGTCGTCAGTGGTTGGCAAAGGTTCACAATTTGAAAAAGCTAATTTCCACCCCTGGCTAGGACACACAGAGCGCTAACACACAAACACCACACCACAGCTACACCAACCTGTCTACATGGACATGTGAATCTCCATCACAGTTAACCATGTTGACACTGTTCAACACTGTTTACAGAAGAATGGGAAAAACATAATGTGTCTTACCTTGATCTCTCTTTCTGCCCTAATCTTCTCATGGTTCAACTCATCCTTCAGTGTCTGCAAGTGCACATGTGAACAGCATTGTCATCACAAAGGGTCTTTCCTTCTGATTATGTACGTGTTACTGCATCTACAACCAACATTTAGAGATGAATGACTTCATGTGGCTTACTTGTAGCTCTCCGTCCTTCTGGCCAATGGCAGCGTTGAGCTGAGCAATCTGTCCAGCAGCTGGCTGCTCTGCACCGGCTCTCTGGAGCTGACCAATCACATCGTCCCGATTCTTAAGGGAAGCTTTCAGCTCCTCGATCAACCTAAATCAGAGGGTTCAATTAGGCCCCATGAGCTCATGTCCCCTCCTGAAACTGTGATGTGAATTAGCAATTTGCATTTATATTGTTTCAATTCCTTATTATACTGCAATAACTGCATTAACATGATTACATTACTATGAAGATGGGAATCAGTGATTGCATTACATTGTGTTGACATGGCTGAAGTAGATTTTTATTTAAATTCATGGTCATGGACTATTTTTTCAATTTAATTACTAAGGTATGCTAATTGCAGGGCTGCTGTACAGTGGTGGAGATGAACTGTATTGTAGCTGTGTAATAATATATTAGCTCATGTGTTTGAGTGACTGTGTCAGCTCTGTTGTCCTATTGGTCTTCTCACCTGTCCCTCTCCTGCAGGGCCTGTGGCTGGTGGGAGGGGTCTGTCCTGGCGGAGGGCTGCGATTGGCCGAGCTCCTGCAGCTGCCTCTGCAGCTCCATGTTGTTGCGCTTGTGCTGCTCCGCGATGGCAGCCATCCTCTCCACCTCGCCCTCAGCCTCACGCAGACTCTACACACAGGACAGAGAGAGAGGGAGAGGGAGAGAGGAAGAGGGAGACAGAGAGAGAGAGAGAGAGACAGAAAGACAGAGACAGAGAGGCAGAGACAGAGGGAGGGAGACAGAGAAAGACAGAGAGAGAGAGAGAGAGAGAGAAATGGAGACAGAGAAAGACAGAGAGGAAAAGAGAAAGAGACAGACAGACGGAGGTTAGCTGCAGTGACAAGTTCTCAGACACTATAAAAATGAATAACTAGAAACACATCTAAGAGGGGCTAAAGATTCCTCTGGTCTGTTTGTGTATGTCTGACTGAGTGTGTAACAGTTGTGGGAGTGAGTTAGAGAAGGAGTTAATGTGTGTGTGTGTGTGTGTGTGTGTGTGTGTCTGTGTGTGTCTGTGTGTGTCTGTGTGTGTCTGTGTGTCTGTGTGTCTGTGTGTCTGTGTGTCTGTGTGTCTGTGTGTCTGTGTGCATGCATACCTCCTCCAGGTCACTGATTCTCTGGTTGAGCGCTTCTCGGAGAGCTTCGATCTCTCTGTGGGCGCGTTCCCTGATGTTGGCTGCATCTGTGATATCCCTGTTGGCTAAACTCTCAAGTGCTTTTCTGTAAAGAAAAAAAAACCACACAATACACATTGTGTTAGCATGCACAAAATACACACATCACACAATAATGACAGGATATCTTGCTAAACAATACAGAGAGTGTTACATCTAATTGAGTTTTACGATGGGATGTGGGAGAGAGAATGAGTGTGTGTGTGTGTGTGTGTGTGTGTGTGTGTGTGTGTGAGCATATGAGAGACTTACGATGCAGAAACCAGGAGCTCTTGCTTCTCACTGAGGTCTCTTTTTAAGGACTCCACTTCAACCTTCAACTCGATGTTCTACACAGACAGACACACACACACACACACACACACACACACACACACACACACACACACACACACACACACACACACACACACACACACACACACACACACACACACACACACACACACACACACACACACACACACACACACACACACACACACACACACACACACACACACACACACACACAAACACAAACTTAATGAACCTAAATGGAAAAGCTAGAGAATTCTGTTGTTGTCCACAGTCTTACTACTGGGCCGTTTACACGTTGCAAAGCAAAATGCATTGCAAGTACGTCATATCCCAAGCATTTAAAAAAAGCTTGCTGGAGATGTCAAGGTTGTTTGGTTGTTGTTGCTAAGTTACGTACAGTCCTCCATCTTTTTCTTTTGGCATTTGTAACGCAACCGGAAGCACTCTAGCTATGTAGCGACCCACTGTTAAAAAAGACATGACCTCAGAAGTTCAGAAGAACAGATCTGAACTTGGAGTGGCTCACGTTTTTAGAGGCCTTGCTACTTTGATGTGCTTACAGTACGTCTCCCTCAAAAAACCAGAGAGGTACATCACAAGGGTCAAACTGCTCCTCAGCTGCATCGCTCCCTACGGGAACGACTGAACATGAGCGCCTGGTGGCGAAGACAACGTGGCAGTGTGAACGGCCTTCAAGAGAGCAGGGAGGACATGCAGACAAATGAGGTCATTTGGCCAACCCCTCCGCCCTGGGACAGTCCCCCCCCCCCCCTCCAGATCAAAAGCTGACATCACAGACCAGTCAGATGCGAACACAAGAGTGTGATACAACACTGGGCCAGGGAGACACACAGAGCAGACTGAGGAACATGGCCTTGGGCTTTACTCTGTGTGTGTGTGTGTGTGTGTGTGTGTGTGTGTGTGTGTGTGTGTGTGTGTGTGTGTGTGTGTGTGTGTGCGCGTGTGTGTGAGTGATTAAGAGTGATCTATGCAAAACTGAAAAAAGAGAAGGGGTGACTCATTTCACTGCAGCTGTTAAATCACCAGTGTGGTAGGACAGTGCAGCAACATCAACAAGGTTTCCAAGACAACATCACTGTGTGTGTGTGTGTGTGTGTGTGTGTGTGTTGTGTGTGTGTTGTGTGTGTGTGTGTGTGTGTGTGTCTGTACCGTTTTGTAGATGTCCTCAGTGGAGTCATCGCACTTCTGCTGCATGCGCTCCTCCAGGAAGTAGATCCTGAGCTTCAGGTTGAAGTTCTCCTTCTTCAGCGCTGTGATTTGCTGATGAAAACAAATAAAGGTATTAATATACACATATATACATTTCATATATATAGGTGTATATGTTTCACACATGGATGTTACTCTCTCAAAATATGACATAACCACAATCAGCACAGGCCAACAGTTCCCTTTGTTGTTATTATGTTTGTATTATGTGTGTGTCTCCGTGTGTGTGTGTGTGTGTGTTTTCCACAGGAGCGTGTAAATGCGTGCGTCTGTGTCCAGTGGAGTGTGAGAGGCTGGGGGATGGGACAGGGTTGTGTGAGCTGCACACTGTGCAGCATTGTGCCCCTGTTTAACTCCCCACATCTGGACTGGGGGGGGGGGGGGGCGAGGGGAGTGGGGGATAGGGGGGGAGGGTGAGAAGTGAAGAATAGAGTGACAGACACAGACAGAGAACTAGAATGGGAAACAAAAGAGCTAAATATAGAGGAGGGGGGAATCAGACCTTCACACTAAATTATGATCTCAGCATAAAAATGTCTGAACTGTAGATATGCTACAGCACCATATTTGGTCAGCTGGAGGATTTTGCTTTTCTTCTCTCCCTCTCTCTCTCTCTGGAAGGGCAAGGAGATTTTGGATGCAGACGGCAGGACTGACCTGAAAGCTTTTGGCAAAGTCACTACCTTAGAATGAAATTACATGCCTAAAGCAAAGCTGCCGTGTAAGCACATTTTATCCCACCACTCCTCAGTGAGTGTGGAGCACTGCTGAATGACTAAGCACACAGACAAAAAAAAAATCTGTCACTTCTGTGGTTGCTTGTTTTATCATTACAAATCAACAGAATCACAATCACAGACAGATGGAAAAAGGACATGGATAGCTTATATAGGCTACTGTGACAGCGAAGTTCTATTTAGTCCACATAAACATGGACATATTAAAAAAAGTAAACAGGAAAATGGTTCATTAGTAAATGTAAGTCGAGCTGATTACTGTTCCTCACTGAATACATAAAGGTCAGTGCTGAATGACTAAGCACAAAGACTTCAAACATTGTTCCCTTCAGTGCTGCAATATTTGTTTATTACAACAAATTGACAGAGACACTCTGCATTTCTGATGGATGGAGAAGAGACACAAAAGGCTTTTTAAAGGCTACTATAATAGCGGATGACTGCCAGTTCTGTTTATTCCAAAGATGGACATATTAAGAAGTAAACATGAATAGAAAATGGTCCATTAGTGAAGGTAAATGGAGCTGGCCAAGGCTCTTAGGTGAAGGCACGCTTAGCTAACAGCACGACAGGAGGAGAGTGTAACAACATCCAGTGAGGAGAACATAGTCATCGGCTCTTATGTCATCAACCACATACAAAGCGCTAGGCTAATATTCTGTGAAAGCTGCACTGCATAATATAGTCACATCGCTGTATGCCACAGTATATTAACTCATCGAATCAGCTAGTAACATGCTATTACAACTACTGCAGCAGGTAGTAGGCCTATGCATTTTAATCCCTGGCAAAACACCACTTTATAGGTGTCATATAATGTTATGATATGATGGAGAACAGATATGACAGCACAAAATCCAACTGACAAACCTAATCTGGCACGGACTCACAGCCTCAGAGTGTGCATTGGCTGAGTGAGATGCAGTGTGCATGTCTGCCTGCAGAATCACACAGGGGATATCAAATACCTCACTCTGAGTCTGCACTTCCATAGCAACAGAAGAAAAAGGCCAACAGAAGCGCTTGCTCCTTCCCTTCCACCCTAATGTTGTCTCTCTCATTCTGCATCTCTCTCCTTCTTTAGCACACACACACACACGGCAAGGGTTTCAGAGTGTTGTACTCACATTCTCATAGTCCTTCATGGTGAGTGCTTTGGACGGGGAGAGTTTCCCCGGAGGGAAAGTGGGAGCTGGAGGAGTGAGAAAGAGGGAGAACAATAGATGAGGACCAATACGATTTATAGGATTCATAAAGCACACATTGCCACTTTATAGAATGCAGAATCACAAAGACCTGAGCAGTCATTACTTAAAGAGTGGTGTGTCTCAGACTAGCTGGAGCCAAACCCAAAATACACAGAGAGGGGCATGTGCAATCTGCATCCCTAAATAAACCTGGCCATATACACACACACACACACACACACACCACACATAGGAACAAGCAAGCATGCACACACACTCCTACACACACACACTCCTACACACACACACACAAACACACACATACACACAGAAATACAAGGGTGTACATAAAACCATTCATTCCATGCTTTCCAAACATTTTACTCTGTCTCCCAATCTTTCTAATGAGCTTTTCCTCATTATTCAGTAGGCCTACTTGATGCACCCCAGATTGTGTAGTTTGGTTTATGGAGCCTTTTCACATGTCAAGTGTCTGTCATGACATGTTTCAGAGTTAGCAACCAATTATCACTAGCAGCTTCATGTAAACAACAACCACTACACGGCACATCACGTGGGACGTGTGTGTGTGTGTGTGTGTGTGTGTGTGTGTGTGTGTGTGTGTGTGTGTGTGTGTGTGTGTGTGTGTGTGTGTCACCTGTACCTGACATGTCATCCATGCTGAACTCTGGTATACCATCAGGCAGGCGAGTGTATGTGCTGAGAAAGGAAAACAAAGATTAACATCTAGAATACAGGCCTAAACACAAATACAAACACACTGAAAGTGCAGTGTTAAAGCAATGGCAATGCTATTCCACAACCCAAAGCAGAGGATAAGCCTACTTTGCTACAATAAAAAAACATAATAATACACAACATGTTATTATTATGTTTCACATAATGAACATAATTATGCATCTGTAATTCTGAATTACAAAGCCTGAACTTCTCCACATAAAAAAATGTTACATACAAAAAGCAGAGCGAAGAGTGGCCTGCGAGGCAGCATTACCGAAAGCTTTTGCATCGCTGACCCCAACCTCATGACACTGTGTATAGCTGAGACTGACAGCGCACAATGCATGCTTTCCACTGTTTACGCCTCTCGCTCAAAGGAAAATCTCAAACACTCACACTCACACACACACACACACACACACACACACACACACACACACACACACACACACACACACACACACACTGTTCCTTATTTAGCAGCTTACTGCTCATCAACTTATCTCCATACTGTGCAAAACCTCTACCACTATCCTTATTTACTCATTTATTTATGACAATGAGCCTGTGCAAGATGTAATTAATGTCCAAGATTCAAGACGTTTATTTGTGGCTGACTCAGCAATGCTTGTATTTGTTTACAATCTGATGGTGTCCCTTCGGTTAAATGTCAAAGTTGTTTATGTGTGTGTATGTCCCCGTTGTGTGCCAGTAGAAGTCTAGGTGTGGACGAGACAGTGTCGCCCTGTGCCCTGACTCTTGGCTCTAGTAACAGTTGTAGTCTTAATGACTTCCTTCCTCCCTGCATTCAGCTTCACTCTATCCAGGGTTAGGGTGCATTTGTTGAGTGTGAATGGATGCATCCATGCAATCCCCCACCACACCTCCACACACACATACACCTAAGCAATGCATACACAAGATATCTTCTTCATATAAAACTCTCCTGAGAGACACATAATAACTGCTGCATCTATGTAGGCAGTAAAAACAAACAACAAATAGAATTGCTATGATCAACCAGACTCTTTAGTCATACACGTAACATAACGTGTGTGTTTGTAGTATTGTTCTTTAGCCATGCCAGCGACTCTATGTATAGAGAAGGCCAGCTCATCCTGCCTTCATCATTACTCAACAGCTGTAAACAATGAACTTCCCCTTCCGAAGTCTTCCTGTTAGCTTGCAGGCTGACCACCCTAAAGAGCATAGTGCTTCATAATTATATAACAGCTGACTTATGAATTGTGTGCGTGCCCAGGGACAAGGTGGCAAGTAGTATTCTTTCAATGGCAGTGGCAGAAAGGTTATATTTCAGAGCAAAGTCGCTGGCTGGCCTCACACCATTGCTATCGTCTTACATCTAATGTTACTAAGCTGTACTTGCCACCTGGGCCACTTGTTCTAAGGAGAGCCGCCACTGTCCATTCGGTTATACGTGAGTGGAACACAAGACACCTAAATACACTGCCCTAATCCCTTTGAGGATAATAATCTGTAATGAATAACCCAACTACAGAGAACAGCTGATTAGTCGACATGCTACAGGGTCTATCTACAGATCTATCTATGCTTAACTAACGCTATGGCATATACTAGGTACGGTAGCCTATATTGGGGTGCACACGAAAGGTGACCTACCGACTTAAACTTCACGAATCTTCATGGTGAACGGTTCGAATGTAAAGAAACGGTAGCTAGTTATCATCCGTCATCAGGCAGACATGACAGTTTGTAAACGCTACATGTAGTTTCCGCTTTTCACAGATTGCGTTTGCAAGGCAGAGCGGCGAACTTGAAACGGATTTTGTTTTGACAGCCACGCTTACCATTTGAGAACAGCAACTGGCTGCTTGAACCAACCCCATGATTAGGTCTTGCAAACACGTATTCAATGGCAAGACATATTTACGCTGCACACTTTCCCAGCGACAAACCCAAAGCATAACAACTCACAACAACGTTATAATTAAACGCTACAAAGCCAAAAATAGGTAAACACCAACCCTGCTTTTCACCTTTAACGCGCCAAAAACATACGTGAAAGTGCCAACATTCATTTCGATCAATCTAAAAATAAAGCCATGTCATGTATCGAGGTCATATTTTAGCTGGCGGGTCAAAAATAAATACACAGCTGTTTAAGTTTGTTTTGCCTCTTATTGTAAAGTCTGTACACTTAAACCCGAAGGGTAGCATGAATGACGCTTAACACCAACATTCAAAATGACACAAAGTATTAAGACAAAATGCGCATTTTTCTCAGGAAGCGATTCATTATCTTATTAGCTGTGCTGTGTAACCTTCATTCGTACGTTGGTCGATGTTCCAAAACTGAAACAAAATTAGACAGCTAATGACATGTAACGTCAAAGTCGGTAACATGTCATCCTTTACCACGCCTGGCAGCATTATAATCGTTAACGCTCAGTGACACAACTTTTCAAATTCAACGTTACCCAGCAAACTCAGTTGGAAACGTGTCAGGTTGTGTCAATTGCCCGATGTCCCTACTTTATAACGTTTCAAGAAATACAAATAAAAACATAAAGTGTTCTGGAGATAAGTTGGGCTTCCAAAATGTGTCATTGCTTAACGTATGATACCAAGCTGAGGTTGGCTATGTAATATTAGTTATGATTACGTTTAACAACAACTACTTGGAAATAAGCATACGGTGACATTGCATTATTGTAGTGAAGCCATGAAGCGAGTATTTTTTTCTCTATCAGACCTTATTAGTTATGTGGCAGTTTGCTACGTCGTAGTCCTAGCTTACATATCTGTATATCTCACAATGCAATGTGACAGTTCGATTCTTTGATCAATGGCTAGTTATTAGAGCTAGGTGCCGACAGCAGAACTTTATGAACTACAGTAAGACTGGCTATGTTTCTGTTATCAGCGGGGTCTGTTCAGCGATTACTAATATGTTAACACCAAGACCCCTTTTGTTTGAAACCTACTTTACAAGGCTGACCGACTTAGCCAGCTAGCTAGCATGCTAAACATGGACAGTTAGGCAGAAAAGCTAACGTCACTGGATAACTGACACCTTTTTCAAAAAGCTCAAAGCTTACCTCCCATTGATATCAAAAGGAAGAGTCTGATCTTCCCCCACTACCGAATCCATGTTTGATGTGGCACTGTAGTTACTGTATCCGTCTGAGATGGCTCTCGTGTTAATCCTGTACCATTTTCGTTGAGTTTATTTTGAATCTCCAGTACACAGAAAAGAATTCAAAGTAGCTCTCAGTACCGCCATTTTAGTATAATGACGTCACGACACGGGCAACGTTGAATGTTTTGGGTTGGACACAAACTACAAACTGTCCCGACTGTTTGCGTTCATTGCACTGATTGGAGGATAAATAACTCACAAACATAGCATGTTGCATGTGGGCTATCTAAAATTAGACTTCAAACTGCTATGTGCATATGATTGACTGAACTGTTGAACTTTTTTAAAATATTAAAAAATTAAGGTACCTACCAGTTTTCGTTGCAGCTGTGGTGGTCACAGGACTGAGAATGGACAAGTGCAACAAACAGGTTGACAAAACAACAGCTCCGTTTTTTTTATTCATAGTAAGATGCATAACAGAGCCTTTGTTGTGCTCGGGGTAACTAGGCAAATTGGTTCAGTACATGGGATTGTTGGTTGGTCTTTTTTGCATTTTTTCAGTTGTACCTTCATCACTAACCAAGGTCATTTGGTCTGCCTCTCTTAATAATTTATTCAGCCACATGGAAAAACTAAGGTGGTGCATTGCATTAACATAATATTTTTAATCATTATTAGGCCTATCTCACAAGTACGAGATCCTGATAATTATGAGAAAATATCTCGTAATTATCAGAAAATATCTTGTAATTATGACATAAAGATCTCATAATTACGACATCAGGATCTATGAGATAATCAGGTCAGTCTACCACATGCTGTTCAGTTGATTGTTGGTTGCCCATGCTGGTCTCTGGAACAGTAGGCTAGATAAATACATGAAACAGGTGAACTAGATAACGTATAAGTGAATGAAAAGATACTTCCTTGGTAGTAAACTGAATTCCCAGGCGAAATCACATTTTTGTTTTTGGCTGATGTAGTTTTGAATATGCCTGTCACTCTCATTTGTGGCAGATATTTTCCCGGAGTGCATAAACAACTGCACAGCCTGTATGCAAAAAAATGATATCATATGGACAATCCAACCAACATCCGCAGACCGTTTCCGCAGAAGCATAGCACAAACTTGGCGCTATGAAAGGCTGAGCAGACTGTGAAACTGGGACCAAAACATGTGCTGCATTGGCTGGGATTTGAACCCAGGCCTCCCGTGTGGCATATATATCATAGGTCCTCGAATCCATCGCTGAGGCTCAGGGGATCAGCAATAGCAGGTACACCAACACCACAGCCAGAACATTCATGTTGTCAAAGCAGGACAGCAGCTAAGGGGGGAACCGAAGGGCTTTGGAGGCCATTCCTTCAGCAAGGCGTATGGAGTCCTAGGCACCACAGGCCACGGCAGGAGTAGAGCCATCAGGACAAATGTCTGAAAAGGGGGGGGGGGGGGCAAGTGGGGGCCGGTAGGTGGCCACTTGGACACAGGCCAAGGCCTGATCAACTGGTCAGATCACCTGTCATAGGGACCTTGTCAGACCTGAAACACCCGATGGAACCAGGATACAACACTTATGATGTGTCCAAATTACTGCATCATCAACGTCGATGTATGCAGAATTGTATGCACAAAGTCAAAGTTTCAGAGTATGCTAAACCTGTGCATTAGAAGCTGTGCCTGTTGTCCTTTTCTGTTAGAACTGCTGTGTGAAATGAACTGCATTCATTGCTTTCTGATGGGGTGATTGAAGGAGTTGACACATCACCCTGGGTGTTACCCATTGTACCCATTGATACCAATTTATAGACTGAAAACATTTTTGACTGATAAGTTCACTCTTATGCCTTTAAAGGATGCTTTTGTAAAACATATCCTGATCTATGGTAGTCTATGGGGTTATTTGACTGGTAGAAACACTGTCAGTGGATGGTTTTTATTTTCCCTCCCTATTTGATTTGGAACAATGCTTACCTCACTACTTTTGCCTACTCCCTGAGTGTGAACAGCACACTCAACCTAAGTAGACAGTAGACAATACACAACATGGAACACATTGTGAGTCGTATAGCAAGACTTGCACTGTCCCCAGGCAAGACAGCTCTTAGTTGTAAATAATAACAGGTCTACTGTTGTCAGGTTTGGGTTTGCATTGTTACACCATTATTACACTATTCCTAACTGGCAGATAGTGATCACTGGGCTTTCAATTTAACACTTTTAAACAGACCAGGCCAAATAACAATTCCGTTTTAATGTGTGCCTAAAGTGTACAACCTAATGCTGATGAAAATGATTGAAAGATTGTAACATAAACGCAAATACAGAATAGAGAACGTGTATGTCTACTGACGTTGGACAATCTATGAGAATTGGCTCCCTCTAGTGCTCAATACAGGCCTGACCACATGGCTTATTCTGCGGCAGCTTCCCAGCTCTCAAGGGATCCGCTTTCGCCTGTGTATGAAATGTTATACCGTTTGTTGTGGTTCCACAGAATGTGTGCATTAAAAAATGTGAAGACATGGAATCTGGACAAGGTCGGATAACCCACTTCTGTTTTTTTTTTCTGGGCGACAGGAATGATACAAAAAAACAAATAACTTTCCATACCTGTGAAGCTTTGACTTTGGTCTTGCCCAAACAGCATAGTCTGCACAAAAACCTGGGAGGTTTCAAGATAGACGTACCATCACGGAGCACTACCTTGTGCCTTTTCAAGTAAAGTTAACAAATAAGCCTGGGTTATAGCATTTGACCAAAAGATCCACAATTACTAACCAGCCTAGTGATGCTCCTTGGGCTTAGAGGTCAGGTCTGTGAATGTTACAGCCTTAATTAGATCACAGCGTACTTTACAATTTGGCTAATGAAAAAAACTAGACATAGCCCATCATTATTAGTAGCCTAACATATATCGTATATCTTCTTACAATAAATGAGCTTATTTAAGTTTGTGTGGTCAGTTTCCCTCCAGTCATCAAAGAGTGTATATGTATTTTACATACCTCTATAAATAACGATTTTTATGTCTATTTATGTAGGCAGTGACCTAAGAAATATGGAATGTTGATGTGACTAATGACTCAGGACACCGCAGAGAGCCACAGTAATAAGGCTTGTGTAATGATGCACCCTGGTGGACAAAATCATACACTGCAGCGTGTAAAAAGAGTTTATTGGGTATGTAAGCATTTATTGTATTCTGACTGTCACATATTGAGGGAACATGTGAGCACTGAACTCCAGGAGAATGAATCTGGATCCGAAAGGTGTTTACATGCCAGCAGCAGTCGAACAAAAGCACTTAGAGAGATCTCAGAGGTCTGGACCTCTCTCACAGACCCAAACATTTATTCTGACCACAAATGTCTTACTCAGACATCTTTTCGACTAGTTGATGCTTAGTTTGGATCAGCAATGTCTTGTCACCCTAAGTGATTGGCGTCTTTTTTTTTCTGATATTACACCACAGCTATTTATCAGACTCAGGAATCTCTGAGCGTTCCCTGATGTCTTATACGCTCTGAGATCTCTCTTGAAGTGCTGTGAGTCCAAACTGACATTTAAAAACCGGCCAGTGGGAGCGAATGTGAATGAGACAGAGCTGTAGACTTGAATGTAAAATGTGAGGTAATCTGAGCTCATGTTGAAATGCCTGAAATAGATCAACTTTCACATATGATCCTGATCTCCACTGAAAAAAAAAAAAAATCATACACACAGTTCCAATATAGTACAGATTTTGATTACCATAGAGAAAATAAACAAAACAATAAAAAATAGAATTGACAAAACGACATAAAAATAAAAAAAACAAGCAACGAAACACAATATATTTCTTCTCTGGAGCCCCAAATTTACACATAAAGTAGAAATCTATCTCCAAGACCAGTTGGGCAGACTGACTCATAAAGTCACCAGGAGAGAATTTCCGCTGAGCTTTGATCAGCTCTCGACCACGTTTAAACATTAAATAACATTAAATTAGCACAAAGGGATCCACTGTATACAACAAGGCTTGCAGAATTATACACATTTGTGTCTGAATTAAAAAAAAAAAAAAAAAAAAACATTTTCCAACAAAGAGGTGCTTTTATAAAACTTCACTAAAGTCTTCACTTTCTTTTTTAATAATTATTAATAATATTATTGCTTTAGATAATACTTCCATCTGAAGGGGGTTTGTACAGAATAAAGAACAATGGAACAGACCGATAAAAAAAAAAACAGTAAGAAACCTCTGGCTGCATTAAATATGTGTAATCATTAAAAAAATCTTTTGTAGTTTACATAAAAATATTCCCTTACGTGATGCACAGACCGTTATAGGTGTTTATGGCAGCCAAATGACTACAGATCCTTTTGAGATCACAAACGCCGAAATGTGGCCTACCTGGACAAATAAAGGGGGGGGGGGGGATTAATGTTTCAGCTACCATGGTAACACCCATCCTCCTACCACAGAGAGGAGACAGGGCTGGAAGCTGGTAGGGCCTGATGCTGGGACCAGCCTGTGGTATACACATCTTCACCACAGAGGGGTAAGGGGGGGGTTCGAACAGCAGAGTTGCACATCTGTTTATTTAGCACCAATGAGAGACTCTTCTCTCTGAGACAGATGTGCCCATCTGAGTTCCCCTACCCCTCCCCATGGCTCAGCGATGCTGAACGGCTCTGTCTGTAATACAAAGGGCTGGTACGGGGCGTATCTGGCCATGCTGCACTTGTGTGGGTGCAAATATGTGTATGCGTTATGTGTGTGTGTAATCGAGTGCAGTTACCTTACCCCTAGCAAGAGCCATGCCCACCAGCAAAAATACATTATTTCAGTTAAACTATCTGTATGTTTAATGCCTTTGTGATTTTTTTGTGTACGTAAATGTGGCTGGTTGCTAAATAGATCAAAAACAACACTCCGCTGGTTAAAGGTTTGGCATGGCTGACAGCTGTTGAAAGACTTGTTCCCATGAGTGCTGCTGTGAGACGTGAACCACATATGCAGTCTGTATGTTACGTGTACACACGAACGGGGCAGATATTTGGTCAGACTAGCCCCCTGAAGCATATCTTTTAAGTACACTCATTCCAGGATTGCACCGATTCTCTTTTCAAATATGTTGTTCTGCACAATGCAGGATGATCATCTTGCATAACTTTCTAAATCATGTTTTTGCATGTCTGTTAACAATTTCACTATGTTTTGCACAAGAACAGTGCTTGACTCTTAGCTCTGGTCTGAGAAATAGAATTGCTTTCATTGTCTCATCGCTTTTCTGTAACACTATCCCATTCTCAATTCGCTCCCAGCAGGAATAGCTTTTGCCGCTGTTAAAGATGGCAAACATACACCCTGGCGTGGTACATAACACAAACACCACACATATTTCTGGCAGGAACACCGGCAAGCATATTTGCTGTGCGTGCACGCACGCACACACACACATGCACACACACACACACACATGCACACACACACACACACACACACACATAAACACACACACACACACATACACATACACAGACATAAACACACACACACACACACCCTTAGGCATCCATACTCACATACACTTTTAGACACACACACACACACACGCTCACACACACACGCTCACACACACACACTCAGACACGCACACAGAAACACACACATATTAACACTCTCTCCTTCCTCCTATGGATAGGTACCAAAGTGAGGGAGGAGTAACTGGCATAAGAACGGAGCTCGCCCTTGTAACACCCTTGTAATGACAGCACCTGGTCCACTTGTGTAAGGCCTTCCACTTAAATACAAGCACATAATAAACTTCTCCTCTGGTTTTTCTATTGCACTTCAGGGTTTAAACCTCTTAACACACACACCATTACTGAATGACAGGGAACAGGACACGCCTGTGTGCAGTTTCTGTGATTCTTCTTCTTTTCACCGGCGGGTTATAATAAGTTATTACAATAAAGTCAGATAGAGACAGTAAGAGAAACAGAGAATGAGAGAGAAGAGACAGACACAGAGAGAAAGATAGAAAAGAGGGAAAAGAAAGAGAAAGAGTGAGAGAGAGAGGGAGAGAGAGCTTGGCAGTGGAAGAACTTTTGTTTGCATGCGTCAGCACACAGCCAGCTGGGCGGAGTGTAATTATATCTAACCCCGCCCAAAAGTACTGGGTGGTCTGGCTTATGCAAATTGAGCTCACCGAACCTTTCTCCAGAGCTTCTGTGCCCAAAGAGACGATTGGCTGGCTGCTGTGGAAGTGCTCTCTGATTGGGCGTTTAGCGCTGGTGGGCGCTTTTCTTTTCCTCTCATGAGTCTTTAGTGAAGCCCCCTCCCCAATTCCCCTGAGTTGCTTATGTGACCGCCCCCTCCCATCATGCCCCCAGAACAACACTTCCTGGTTCTGCAGTCCAATGAGAGGCTGAGTACTTAGAGGGCGAGGAGGAGACTGGTCCAATAGGATGATGTGTTACTGTGGTGTGTACAGTGGAGGTTTTCTTTTCCTCTTTGCTCCTTTGGTGGGGTGCGGGGAGGGTTTCCCACCACTGCATCACACACACACGCACACACACAGACACACAGAGAAGCCCAGACACACACGTGCCTAGAGGAAGCACACAGGTCCGACCTCCAGGTGGTAGCGGGAGGCAGGTGAGGCCTCCGGCAGGTTGGCGATGTGAGTGATGGGGAGCAGGGTGGGGTCTGTCACTTGGAACTGGAAACGCACTTGATGCCACTGCCCGTCCTTTTGCTGTAGAGATGCATACACATACACAAAACAGAATAAGAACTGCGGACAAGAAACAAAAAACCTTTTTGAGACAAAATAAAGATGCTTTTCAGCCCCCCCTTTCTGCCATTTACCCATCTTCTGTTAAAAGTTGCATTTATTTAGAACTCTAAATAAGAAGCCTAGAACTTGTTACTAATGAGTAGTCAAACTTATCCAAGGGTGTTCTGACCAGTAGAGTCTTTTTACTTGTTTCTGCTAAACCAGAGAAGATCTTATAGGAGGAGACGCAGCAAAATTGTCCATAGAAATGCATGGGGAAACTTAGTAACAAAGTTACTAAAGCACTGTGCGTATACAGATCAAAATAACTTGTGAGTGAACCCGCTGTGTTTTAATACAAACCAGTAAATATTTCCAGCCACTACAATCAAGTTTTTTTGTTGTGATTTCAATCATAATTTATTTCATGACCCTCAGTAATCAGAGTTCATATACTCTTGACTCGCCATTCATTAAAGCAGGGCCTAGTCTCATTAACCCAAAAGACATGCCCGAAGGTGTTGCCAAGATGGCCGTGGAGAGCAGGCACTGGCCTAGAAGGAGTTTGGCTAGACTCACCCAGCAGGTGTCCTCCAGCACAGTGGGCTGCAGCTCCGCCCCTCCCCAGCCTCGGAAGCGCATGGCCCTCTGGGAAGGCGGGAGTCCGCGCACAGGGCTCCACACGCTCACATTGAAGCAGTGGACCGTCACACTCTGCTCCGCCTCCAGACTCAGCAAGTGGAGGAAGTTGAGCTGGACACGCCCAACACTAATTTCCAACTGCCAATCAGATGCCAGAGGGGTTCGCACGGGACAAATCACAAGCCAACGTCATCATCTTTAATGTTGAATAGCCTAATTATTTAACATGCGTCTACTTTTCTAAAACAAACATGGAAAGTATAGAAGGCCTGTGGTTCTGTGGTGACCAATTATTCATTCTAACAATCTGTTTCTAATCTATAATACATTACCTGGGATTTTCTGACATGTCCACAGAATGAGTAATATTCTCCAAACAATGAAAATAACATGGTTTAATCGCATTTGAATAGTCCTGTTGAATCTCCGTTGATGACTAGTTAATGACATGAAGTTGGAAAACGCTAACAGATCTGAGAAAATTGCCGTTATTGCTACTGATTTTCTGAGGACATTCATGAGTGATGTTTGCTCAACAAATTACACTGACATCTGTGAATGCTATTTAGCATGCGTGAGAGACCGAGCTAAGTGGTGCTGTGGTTATGCAACCTCGCAAAGGGTTTTAATCAATAACTCAGCACCGCTATAATTAAGCCTACCTTGGCAGCTGTGATTGGCTTGAGGCAAGTGTGTCCATTCTTGCATATGACCTGTATAGAGTCGGAGGAGCAGCCCAAGTTTGGATCGATCCAGTAAGTGCCTGCAGGAGAAAACAGACCACATGCCACATTTCAGTTAGTTTCATCTCAGATTGTCTGCACACCTGGGTTTGCCTTGTTAAGAATATTATTATTATTAAGTTTTATTTTCAAAACATTTCTCATACAGAGGATGTAACTGAAAGTAATAAGAAATTTCATTTACTTAGTTTGTCCTTTCATCTCTCTCACAACACACAACAGCTTTTTTTTTAAGGTGTGCTTCTTCTCTGTTTTACTATTTCACTCTCACACACACACACACACACACACACACACACACACACACACACACACACAATACATACACTCACACACTGATGAGCACTGAATTACCCCTCCATAAATGGGTGATTCTACCTTTTACGAGGGGTACTACCTTTTACATTTTACATGAATTACATTAATATGCCGGTAGCCCCCAACCCTGCTATTTTAGTCTCTCTGGGCGGTACTGGGTCCTGATCAGGAGGTACCATACCCCTGTAACTCAAACTATGCACTGACCGTGAGTGTGTGAGTGTTGGCAGTGGTGTAGGTCTCTGCAGAGGCGTGCAGGGTTGCGCTGGCTGCCCTCTGGGTTCTGCAGGCTGTGCACGGCGGCCAGCAGGTCATGCAGGGTCTCCAGCAGGCCCACCGCCTCGTCCAGCATCACTCCTACCTGAGAGAGACACACACACACACACACACACACACACACACACACACACAGGGAATAAGGACACAGACAGACAGCTGGAACACACGCTGGAAATGAACAAAATGTGAACCTTTACCAGCCACCGACAGGTAAATGGTAAAACTCACCAGACACTTAAGTAATTAAGTAAGTAATTATCTTGTGTCCGGAATCTACCAGCTACTTTGTATTTGACCAGCATTTGGCTGGTGCGCCTTTCCATCCCTAAGTACACACACTGCACAGCTGTGTATCACCTGTGTGTCATTACGCTGTTGCACACTCTTCCCCAAACTCCTGTACGTATGTTCTTCGTGTGCCATCTTTGCAAAACCACAAGCTTTACAACTTCTCCCTCTTGGAGACGCAGTTGTTATATTTCGGGGAATCAAATATGCAGACGCACAAGGTTTGAAGTGCAAAAAAAAGCATCAACAAATACAAGCCTAACAAAAAGAATTATGATGCGTTGCATGGGTAATACTGATTGGATTGACACAAACAAAACAAAAAGATCACAAACATAACATTGTTTCCACTCCAAACAAATGGAAATCATGAAACACTCCCTGGTAGCCAATAAAACAGAAATAACTATATAAAGTCCCTTTGTTTTTGTAGCAGCTGTTTAGTCAGTGAGTTACCTTGTGTGGAACCAATTATCTCTCTCTACATGGTCCTCCATAAATTACTGCTTTTATTCTGAGCCGTGCTGTTTAAAACTGTGGTTTCGTCCTTCTGAATGACTAAGTCAGCAGAGTCAGCATATGAAAGGTCAGAGTTGAGTATGATCATTCCCTTCCTCGTGTGGCTGATGTCAACAGAGCACCGGCTCCAACTGTGACAAGCTATTTTACTGGTTACCAATGACAGCAATAAGGCTAATGTGCTTTTCTGCCCACACAGCTCAAAGTACAATATAGAGTCATGTACAGTGTGTGGTTTAAAGCAACCCCATCTTAAGGGACCAAAGAGAAGGGACATTCCCACCTCATGTTGAAAAATATGAACCCTGTATTCCTTAAACCAGTAGGGCTACAAGCACATGAGAATGGGAGAAATCTACAGGTAATGATACATGGGGGCAACATTCTGAGCAATGTTCCCAGAGAACAACATGACAGCCTCCTAATGTTCTAATTGGATAATAAAGAGAATTTGTCTCTTGGATGACTCAAGTTGTACTGCCTAATATCAGTGGGAAATTCCCCAAACAAACATCTGTTACTAGCACTGCCTGGCAACGTTGCTCAGAAAGTTGTCCTGTGTAGCGTCATCATTAGTATCTTATATTGTCAACTAAAAGTTGTGGGGGGTTGGTGCGTGGGTAGGGGGAAGGAAATATCAGATGTGTTAGAAAAAAAGTTGAACAAAGGTTTTGGAGTACCTCAGCCTACATTACCCCTTGTGTGTGTGTATACATTAAGCATATGTTGAGCATATGTCTGTGCACACCACTGACCTCTCTCTTATGAGGAGTGTGTGAGTCAATGAACACCTGCAGAGCTGCAAGGTCATTCTTCTTCTGAAATAGAAAAGAGAGTCTTGCTTGAAACTCATGTTAAAATATATACACAAACACATCATACTGCTAAATACCACACAAAGCAGACACATTATAAGGCACGTCATTATGAGTAAAAATCCCTATTTGTGAAGGAGAAGAGTCTTAAAAAGCACTGAACACTCACCATTGATGTGTGCATACTTGGAGGACCCTGAACCAAAAAAGAACCATGAGTCACACTCTTCACAAAACACTTGAATAATGTATAGAATGTTATGTGTGTGTGTGTGACAGAACACGTTGTACAGTGTTCTGTGTTGTACAGCCTGTGTGTGTGTGTATGTGTGTGTGTGTGTGTGTGTGTGTGCGTGTGTGTCAGAACTTACTGGAGGCCCTGGTGGTCCACGAGGTCCAGCTGCACCCTATAAAAGAATACACATATTATGGCACGTGTGTACTAGGGTGTGTGTGTGTGTGAGAGTGAAAGAGAGAGAGTTTGTATGTGTGAGTGTGTGTGTGAGTGTGTATCTACATAACTGATGTTTATATGTGTGTGCATACTCACCCTTGGTCCTCGTACACCCTGCACATGCAATGGACAAAAAGGGAAGGCATGAGTTTAGGGAATGGCAACAGCCTCGCTACAGACTGGAAATATTACAAGAAAACATTTCAGTAGAGTCCATGTTAATTGTGCATGCATGACAGCGTAGGGATGTGACAACTTACATTTTCTCCCGAGCTTCCCTTGTCGCCTTTTATACCCTAGGGAGAGAGGTCAAAGGTCAACCCAAACAAAAAAAGTTAAGCGAGCAAGAAAAAAAAGATGCACACAAACACACACACACAAATGGACAATGCTTTTATTTGGATCCAAGGTAAATACCAAGAGTAAGAAGATCCTAAATATTTTGGGAAGAATTGGATAAGGTGACACAGAGTCAATCATGCCAAATCTGTTCTCTTTATAAGTGCTGCCAGCTACAACGGGTGTGTTATATGTTTACACAGGCCAGCTTTGTGGGTAACCCTCATGCAGCTTACTCTGGCCACATACAAATATGCACACTTACACTTACGCACACACACTCAAAACACACACACACACACACACAGATACACACAGTCACACATGCACACACTCAAAAAACACAGACTTACAAAATACTTACAGGATTACCAATTGGGCCTATGGCTCCAACAGGGCCCATTACTCCAATTCTACCCTACAGGTAGCAACACACAGAGATGCGGTTATAGTTAAGGTGTTAACAAGATGTTTACAGTCATAGATGGTACCAAGATTAGCAGTAATTCATCTCCACCTTAAGGAAGACTGCATATGGGACACAGTACATTGCCCAGTACAAATGACTGTTTACAGATGTGTATTCATGCATTAACCAGCTAATAATTTGATGAGGGGAATTTAATGTAACAACTGATAAGGTAAAGGACACTAAAGACTGAAGAGTCTGAAGGACACTGGAGACTGAGCTACTGCTGATCCTAGGTCAGTGAATGTAAAGGTTAGAATCCATGATGGTATGAAATGTGGGGTGACTGGCTAACTCACCACGCTGCCCTGTGGCCCTTTGGGCCCACGGATGCCCTTTGGACCCATGTCCCCAGGAGGTCCCTAAACACACACACACACACACACACACACACACACACACACACACACACACACACAAACACACACACACACACGCACACAGACATCACACACACACATACAAACAGACACAAAGGAGATGAGCATTTAATGAAAGCACCTCTCAGACTGTAGAAACTGCATTATGCATGTTAAGATCATTGAAATGGAGCTGGCAGTTGCTTAACAAACAAAGTCTGCAAGTTAGAGTGTTTCTAGCACCTTCTATCCGAGAAAGTGGAAAGGATAAATCACTCGGTGTGGTTGGTGTGTGTGTGTGTATGTTTAGGATGGATATCATAAAAGCACCCTGAGATCTGTACCACACAATGTTTCCATAAATAAAGAAGCTTTTGTAATTCTAAGACACTCAGAAGTGGTTCAAAACAAATGATGCCTCAGGTAGTGCTGTACTGCTACCCAGTGAAGGAAGCGTACCACAGACACTGGAACCTATAACTGTGTTTTGAGTGCAGACTCATGTCTTTCATCCCTTTACTTACTAATACACATTAGACCTATTCCAGAAGTATGGCAACAACAATTACAATGGCCAGACCACTTCAAAAACATGGCATGCTGTTGCTGTGATGATGTGATAGTTGTCAATACCTGCGGTCCAAATATTCCGAGGATCCCTGGAAATCCTGGCTCTCCCACGTCCCCCTGAAACATAGTTGTTTACTGTATTAATCACTGTTTGGGCAACCATGTTGGTTTGTCCACATGGGCCTGTTTATGTCTGTCTGCACATGTGTGCGTATGTGTGTGTGTGTGTGTGTACGCATGTGTCTGTGTGTGTCTGTGTCAGTGTATTTGTGTCTGTGGTTGTGCATGCACGTGTGCATGTGTGTGTTTGTGTCAATATGTCTGTGTGTGTCTGAAGGCACGCACGCATGTGTGTGCGCGTGTGTGTATGTTTGTGTGCGTGTGGGCGGGTGTGTGTGTGCGCACATGTGTATGTTTGTGTGTGTGTAGGTGGGGGGTACTCACAGGTTGGCCCTTGGCTCCTTTGTTGCCCTGCGTTCCAGGCAGACCCATCCCTCCCTTGTGTCCTCTCTTCCCCGCGGGGCCCATGTGCCCTGGCAGACCGCGTTCACCCTGAGCAAAACACAGCAGTTATACCCACCTGCACACACATCACAGAATCCATACACACCACATTCCAGCAAGCAAATGCACATTTGTGTGTGAGAGGTGTGTCAGAGAATGTGTCTGCACTATACCTTTGGTCCAAAAGCACCTTGGTCGCCAGGTAACCCTACCACACCCAGTTTGCCACGGTCACCAGGTTTACCAGTAGGGCCGAACGCCCCATCGTCGCCTTGGTCCCCCTGTGACACACACACAAAACCAGGAGGCGGAATGATTTGAAATAATCCTCAATGTGTTTTCTGCAACAAATTGCTAATTCCCAACATATGTTTTCCTGTAGGCTGGCCATGCTACAGCGGAGAATAACAGAATCATCTATGTTTGTCCTTTCGAATGGTGGCTTGTCTCCAGTAAATGGTGGTGTAGGTCTTAAAGCTTGTTGTCCTTGTTTGTTAATGTGTAACAAAGTTAGCTGGTTGTATTGTGTTGACTGAGTCATAGTTTGCTTGTTAAGGTTGAGCCAGACGTTTTCATTTGTATTGTTAGGATGGTAAAGTTATGGCATCGTTAGCCACTATCAGGAAGCAGGTCTGGAAGCTGTTAGACTGCTAGCATATTAAAGTTAGCACACAATCTTGTGGTCTGTAAGGGGCAGAAGAAAATTGTTGGCAGTCAGTTGAACTTCCTGACACACTATGGGTTTTAACTGGCCTTTTACTAATAACACTGGTGCAGTAGTTGTAGAATTATTTTTTCAACAGCAAAATTGGTCTGCCGGCAATTACTGGTAATGTTAACTTGAAACATCATCACCAATCTTTTTTTTCTCTCTCTCTAGCTCAATGAGATTAAAGACTCTTTGGTATACCAGCATCCTCACAAATGACCTTATGGCTGCCCCCTGCTCATGTGCCTGATGGGTTAAATGCAGAGGTCAAATTTCATTGTTGGCATTGTGTGTTGTGATGTGCCATGTAATCACAATGACAAATGGGAATAACTTTCAGTTTCATATTTGAAAGTTACCCCTAATCTCTGTCTAGGCCTGCTATTCTCACCGGAACGCCCTTGCTGCCGTCCTTCCCTGGAGTCCCATCTTCACCTGGTGGGCCTTCCGACCCCTCTCGACCCACTACACCACGAGGCCCAGGCAAACCCACAATACCCTGGGACAGACACAGAAGGGGCAGATACATTAAAGGGTATCTATACAGATGTTAAATGCGTATATGAATGAAAGCGTAGAGAACTTTTAATTTTTTTACCGGTGATCCTCTGCTTCCTCTGTCTCCTCTTGGACCCTGCTTGCCTTTCTGACCCTAAAGCCACATGCACACAAAACAAAGAAAGAATGAAGTGAAGGCTTTGAGTGTGACACAGCACTTTATATGTGACTGTGGAGAATCGATTTTGACTCTGAAAAACATTACCCAGCGTAAAACAAACACAAAAACAAAAAGATGCACTGGAAACATATGCATTCAACAAAGGGAACAGAAATTTAACTCCAACAAAAGTCTCAAATAAATGCACTCCCTCACACACAGCCATGTAGGCACACGCAAATACACCTACCACTTCTCCTTTGGATCCTTTTGGCCCTTGAGGTCCGCGAGGTCCAGGGTGGCCCTGTAAGCAAGAAAGACACACAAAGCTTAAACTGAATGTCTGTACAATATGTACTTACATTTGTTTATACGACTCAATGTTCTGTATGTAACCTTGAGACTGGGTCTGGTGTATGTGCTCCATGTGTGTGTCTGTAAACATGTGAATGTGTGTCTTGACGAGTGTGGTCATCACTTACAGGTAAGCCAGGAGCACCAGCTCTGCCTCTCTCTCCATCCACACCTGGTTGGCCCTACAAACAGAACAGAGTGTTAGAGTTGCTGGCCTAAAACAGAACAGAGTGTGAGGGTTCCTTGCCTAAATACAGAATGATGTGTTAGGGTTGCTTGCCTAAAAACAAAACAGTGTGTTAGGTTGCTTGCCTAAAAACAGAACAGTGTGTTAGGTTGCTTGCCTAAAAACAGAACAGTGTGTTAGGTTGCTTGTCTAATCAGTTATGTGCAGATATACTGAGACAGTGACTTCTGAAATTGCTTAAATGTGAGTGGATATTAGTGTTTTAACAAAAGCCAGAAAGGAAGCAGTGGATAACAGGCTGATAATAAGAGGTAAATATACACTGTGGAAGAGGAGCAGCCAATATTGCTTCATTAACTGCTGACTGTCTACTTTACAGACAATGACTCCTGAAAATGTTTCCTGTCGACTTCGATAAACTCTTACTTTGTATCCTGGATCACCGGACTCTCCTCGATCTCCTCTGTCCCCGACTCGTCCCTGAAATCACAAATGCACAGGCGCACATACACAGACACACACAATTTAGAACACATTGTGAAGCCTTGAAATGGCTTTTAAGAAAGAGGTGAAGTGGCAGAAACTCACTCTGTGTCCGGGAGGACCAGGAGGCCCCTCGACCTTCCCATCATCCCCCTGCTCCCCCTGGGAACAAGCAGAGCATTGTGGGTAACTGAACGTTAGGCTGAAACACTGTGTGTGTGTGTGTGTGTATGTGTGTGTGTGTTTGTGTGTGTGTGTGTGTGTGTGTGTGTGTGTGTGTGTGTGTGTGTGTGTGTGTGTGTGTGTGTGTGTGTTATATGGTTGTGTGCAGGGGTGTTGTCTGAACCCAGAGCTAATCAGATCAGGCCATAGAAGACTACAGACGCCCAGGGGGGGCTCTGCACACAGCCCTAATGGGCTGTATGAGTGTGTGTGTGTGTGTGTGTGTGCAAACCCAGATGTTTGAGAGAGTACGCATGAGTGTGTATGGACGTGGCTAAGTGGATGCGAGTGCATTCAGATCTAGAGGTGGTGTTAGATATAAACATGACAGTGGGGAGTTGCAGGTTTCACTGAACATCCAGAACGATCTCGGTCAAGTCACTCGCCTGAACCCTACAACGCCCCCATAAAACCTCTCATTTGCTCAGTTACGACAGAGATCAAAGCCAGCCTGCATAGCTGGAGAGCAGAGAAACGATGCAGAGACTGTGCCATGGGCCAGAGGTCTTATTTGGGTCTGTCTAGGCAAGAGCCTGTTACAGGCTAGAGTTCAGAAAATTAATTAGGGATTAAGTGGAGAAGCAACCGAGCCTCTCCAAATATGGTAGTCAGTGTCTGTCCACAAGTGTGTGTTTTCATGAGAAGAACAGGATGTGTGGTGTGTGTGTACCTTTTCACCTTTGGGTCCTGGAGGTCCAAGAGGGCCTATTGGACCTTGATGACCCTGTGAGAACATATACAACATATTGTAACCATTCCACACACACACACTCAGTCTAGCTTAAGGCTGTTCTATGCTATGCTAGTGTGTTATGCCCTATTGTGCACATCTGCGTCAGTGTGTGCTTGGCAGTGCTGCGCCTCACCTCATAGCCTGGGATGCCTGGCTCCCCCTGCTGGCCCATGCGCCCCGGTGCACCCTGTGGAGAAAGACAGAGGGGAGAGCCAATGCTCATTACCACTGATGGGGATGGGGATGTTTCAGGGGGATTCTCTCAGTGGGTAATAGAAATCATATGAATAACTGGGACGTCATTCAATTCCTCTGCATGCATAGTTCTGCTTATGACGGAAAAACACAGAACCTTAGATGAGCCTTAAAGAACAACAGCATGGACCACTGCAGTCGCAGTGACTGGTTGACATTCTGTTTGGAGTGTTTTTCATAGTAGAGAGACTTTATTTATCCTGACGAAAATTTAGCCTGATGGCTAAAGGTCTGTTGTTGACTTTAACTCATTCTTAATAGAACTGTTCATGATTATGTATTGAATACGTGTAAGATTTCAGTCATGCAGTTGAAAGGCTTTGCCTGGTCAGAGTATCACCAATGACAGAAGTGATTAACTTAAAAACAAGCTTAACTGATTTAAATGAATGAGATATGACATATCCAAATATCATGTTCAAACATGAATGCATA
This sequence comes from Setipinna tenuifilis, assembly GCA_030347295.1. Classification (NCBI taxonomy): domain Eukaryota; kingdom Metazoa; phylum Chordata; class Actinopteri; order Clupeiformes; family Engraulidae; genus Setipinna; species Setipinna tenuifilis. Next base: position 15,210,660 of record CM059273.1, read on the forward strand.
AACACAAAAGACATTTTGGGAGGCATACTTCCTGGGTTATGCCCCGGAGTTATCAACAAGCCTACTTCAGAATACCAGGTTTTTCCCTGAACAGCATCCAGATTTGCGGTTTTAAAAAAACTCCTGGGTCAGCCAAAATAATTTGAATTTTCACAATCCACTGAATTAAACTTGTATTTGGATAGCTTTGGTTTGTAGGTTAACACGAACCACAGCTTGGGCAAAGGCTGAGCGAAATATTGCATTAGAATTCCCTTGAGCTACTTTCCATGGACATGTACCAAAGCCATACAGGTAAGCTGACAGGAGGTGCAGTTTTAGAAAAAAAAACAAAGACCAACTAAACATTACACACTATATGCCAGGTCCAGGTCAAAAATCAAATTTCACATTAAGTGTAACAGTTTGCATGCTACATTGACCATTCTCTGTACATTGTTCTGGATAAGAGATAATCAAATACATGGCAGTAATGTGAAGTAGTTCAGGAAAATCATCTTTTCCTTGAAGGCTGAAACAGCACCATGCCAGCACCCACTCTGTGGCCAGTTCTACATCCCTACAGCCATGACAACAGTGCTAGCGTGCTAATGCCTAGCCCTGTATGAAGTGGCACGTATAACTGCCTGAGACGTCCTCTATCCCACTCCATCTCACCACATGTCCGATGGTTCCTCTCGATCCTTTTGGGCCCACGGCGCCAATTGCTCCGATCTTCCCCATCGGTCCGGTCTCTCCCAGATGGCCCTGGTGCCCTTTGGCCCCCTGTAGGACAGATAAATGTCCCTTTTAGAATACACAAGCTCCTCACCCATCCTGTCACACTTGGGGGCTTAACACACATGGCAATAGCAGCATGATATGGTATCATAGGCCTCAGTTTGAGCTTACGAAACGCAGCCCATTGGTACTGCACAATGTGATTTAATGAACGAAGTAATGAGGTTAATGAATAAGGTACATTACTCACCTTGGGGCCTGGCTTGCCTCGCTCACCAATCTTCCCAGGCTTACCCTCAGGGCCCTGAGCAGAAGAAGAAGATAAGGTATGGCTGCACATCATGTGTTTCGGAAAAGTATAAGTGAATTTGGCCATGTGCCTGTGCATATCTATGCACAGTGTGTGGGTATGTGTGTGTGTGTGTCTGAATGGTGTTTTTTGTTTATGTATGTGTGTGTTTGTGTGTGTGTGCATGTAAACGCACTCTAATGCCAGTGAGTCCAGGATCTCCCGGGGGTCCATCTTTGCCCTTAAGTCCAGGCTCGCCCCTCTCCCCCTGACCTCCCTCTGGGCCCATGTCCCCCTTCTCTCCCTGTGCAAACACACAGAAACCATACAGAAACCATACCCAACCAAACCAAAGTGAGTAAAATGCAGTGGGGTTGAGCGAGAAGTCATAAATGTTTCACTAAAAGGGAACTTAATTTGCTATACATAGAAGTATGCAAACGCAACAAAATGTAAAATGTCCATAAATTAAGTGCACTTCACTAAAACAAGTCTTGGAAAGCCTTGGATAAACAAAACACAGCCATATTGTGGCCGATGTGATTTCTATCTATATGGCAGTCTTTCAGGTTAAAAAGCTATTCAAAGTCATGGTCATGCTTTATTATGGAAAATTGTAAACTACATTTGAAAACACTTTTCAGTTTCCTCCACCAGTGACTGCTCAGGGTCGGACTTGTGTAGGTTTCCAGAGTTTACATTTTCCTTTTCCCTCACCTTGAGTCCATCAGGCCCAGAAAGTCCAGCTTCTCCCTCTAATCCTGGTTCTCCCTAAATATACACACACATAAATATATAGATTATTTATATTGCAGTACACTGTAATTCAAAGTCCTCAATAACTTCTCAATAACTGGAAAATGAGAGATGAATGGGACCAAGTCTCAGTGGTACCACTCATTTTAATGAGAGACTGTTCAAAATTATATGTGCTACGCTCACTCGACTGGTAGACAAGAGCCAAAACAACCAGCTGCCGGCGTTTCCTTTCAATTAAAGATGGCAACAAGACAGGCAACTGTTGACAAGCTTAAGTTCCCATGGCACACAATGGAAGATGTATTTTATGCAATTTAAATGTGATGCAACACAGTGACTACCGGCTATAATTAAGACAGATAGAAGAGGCCAACTGCTGGCGTACTAGTGACCTGCAAAGAGTAACATAGGCCATGTCATCACTCTTGTCCACACATAATCGGAAAAATTATGTTATTATATTGGTTCCTTAGGGAAAACCTTCTACTACTAAGTTCTACCTGGAACTTTCTACTATAGGTTGTAACTATGGCTTTTTAGACAATACATACCTCTTTGTCAATAAATTTAAGAAAATAATAAAAGAAATACATTTTTTACATTCAGATCCCTTCACAGACAAATAAAAGTGCACTTTTGGGGACCAACTTTTTAAAATAACCTTCTTAAAAATGTCCCAGAACTTTGGGAGCTCTTTTGATTGGTCAACAAACCTTCTTGGTCTGGAAAGTGATGAGAGAGGTGTGCTATGTCATTATGGTATGGTGGGACCGCTTACCCTTGGGCCAAGGAGGCCAGCCTCTCCAACATTTCCTGGTGGTCCCAGTGCCCCCTGAGGAATTGAGAAAGAGCTATTTATTGCTTTCCACAGCCACTTTGGGGATCCTATTATCCTTTAACAAGAGAACTCCAGCCAAGTGACTAAATTGGGCGAAAAACAATTGAACTGAGGACTCCTTAGAGCAACACCATTGGAGGCCAATGATTTCAGCCTGGTTACCATGAAAGAGTTTACCAACCAAGAACTTTCAGATGATCTGCCAACTTATTACTCATGCAACCCTGAAGATATGGACTAGAAATTACACCCAGACCCATCTTATTTTTCCACATATATGAATATCATTACACACAAATACACACATACACAAATACACACACATATACACCCACACACTCATATGCAGAAAGATTGTCATCATACAATAACATTATATGAACATTAAAATACACAAAGACCACACAGACACAAACCTTCTCTCCCGGCTCGCCTCCCAGTCCTGAATCCCCCACTTTGCCAGGAGGACCCTGACAACAAATAACAGTGACAGGTCAACAATTTTCGTCAGAACCGTCATTATGCGCATGCTTTTGTAAAATAGCGCTCCAATATCTGAGCAGATGGCGTTTACCTTCAGACCCATATCCCCAAGAGGTCCAACAGTTCCTGGTACACCTGGAGGCCCCTACACAAACACACACACACACACGCACACACACACATGCACACACACACAAACACAGAGGCATGCGCGCACACACAGACACACAAATTTTGACAGAGTAAATCCCCCAATCTCCTTGAATGTTAAGTAATGGAAAAACAGAACAAGGGATAAACAAGACTTAAATCAAACTCTACATGGAGAGTCATACTGGATGCATATTTCCACATGGGTCTAAAATTGTCATTTGTATCATATTCAGGGTACAACAAAGTGCAAAGTAAGAGCATTTGACACTAGAGATGAAGGCATACACAACTGCCACGTTATAAATATGCTAACTATTTGACATTCTCCAGAAATAAAGCAGAAACTGAGACAGTAAGAGGAAGGGGGGGAGGAGAGATGAGGGAGCGAGAGAGAATGATAAACAGAGCATGGTGCCATCCTCACCGGTTCTCCCGCTATCCCCTTATCTCCCGGAGGGCCGGAGGGTCCTGGAGTACCCTGTGTGGACACACAAAACCATCAAACACACACATACACACACACACTAACACACGAGACCAATACCAATATGCACAAAAGGCGCGGAAGCATTAGGCACACGTACGTGCAATCCATCTTTTTTTAAAAACCTACCGGAAAACCTTTAAGCCCCCTTTCTCCTGGCTCCCCAAGCTTCCCCTACGAGAGAGAGACAAAGAGACAGCAGGAGAGACAGTGAGAGGCAGGGAGAGAAAGGGAAACACCGAGAGAGAGAGACAGAGAGAGAGAGAGAGAGAGAGAGAGAGAGAGACAGAGAGCATGAGCCCAGAGAAACAGCAGCTAGATGAATAGATTATCCTGGGATACTAATCATCATCAATTTTGTTTTCATTTGGCCTGAGGAGAAACAGGAAGTACTTTCACCTCATTGCCCGGGAAACCAATCTTTCCTGGTGGTCCATCAGGGCCCTGTAAACACAGAGGAGGTGAGATTCCAGGAGAAGTGATAGGATAAATAGAGCATGACACGCAGGAGTATGAGTGAGTGAGGGCTGGGCTCAGTCGTCAGTAAGGGGGTGTGTAGGTGGAATGATAGTGACTTTTGCCATGACCCTGTAAGACAAGTCACCCACCCCACCCCCCCACCCCCCCACTCCCCAAAGCACCTCACCTTCTTGCCCTCCACTCCACGCTCTCCGCCCATTCCATCAGGCCCACGGGGTCCCTGAAATACACACACACACACACACACACACACACACACACACACACACGCACATACACACACACAACACACACTGGGTCAAGTGTATTCCTCAATCAAGGATCAACATCTTTCCATATAATCTATACCTAAAATTACACTATCAGCTTTACTACACTGTAGTGTCCCTGAAATACACACACACACACACACACCGACACACACGCATGCACACACTGGGTAAGGTGCATTCTGCAGCCAAGAATCAACATCCTGCTCTTATATAATCTATACTTGAAGTTAAAATATCATAATCAATTTAAGTAAGACTACAGTGACACACACACACACACACACGCTTACCCGTCTGCCTTTGGGTCCTTTACCACCAATGGGTCCTCGAGAGCCAGGAGTACCCTAATGGACACAGGTGAGACAGAATATACAGGTGAAACCGAACTTTAAACAGTCACAGAAAAGCACGACCCAGAGATTTCACATACTATCTATGAATGAAAGAAGCACACAGAATGCACTGAATATCACTTTACACTAAAGACCTTTTACACAGTAATTTTCTGGTCCTACCCTGCAGAATACTTTCGCTTATCACAGCCAACCAAGGGATAGTGCGAAAAACAAGGAAACAGGGATAACAAAGATGATATTGTACTTTAAACTACACCATAAAACAATGCCTATGATGCATGCCAAGTCATGCTCATTATAGCACTGATTGTTACTTAAAGATCGCATTTTGATTCTGTGAAAGGTGTTGATCAATAAAAATGTATTTGTGAGGTATGTATATGTATTATTAAATGGTGCTGACACAAGTCGATATACTATGAGGATACAGCTCTCGTATAGCTTTAGTTTGCTCTTATGTTTTTCTGCCTTCTAAAACTTGCACCCAAGAGCATCAATGTGATCAATGTGAGCATCAATGTGATCCTATGGATGCCTGAAGAACACTTAAATGCAGAAAAACATGACAGACAAACCATGATTTTTTGAGTGGGCTCTCAATTTTGAACAGTTGAAAATACCGCAGTTGGCCGGACAGAATTTTTCATGAGCTTTTGTCAGCCACGTCACTTTAAAATGCTCATTAGGAGATTTCAAAAAAGAGCTGCACTGGTAAGTGATACATGTTGTACATGCAGATCCTGAACTCCTTGGTGGGGCAGTGTGTAGTGGCTAGCTGACTTCTTAACTGACATAATGAAAGTGCAGCCCGGCGTGGCTAATTCAATCTACCTAGGCTTGATTTTATCACAGCATGCTAATATTACTGAGCTAGCTGCCAGCAGCGATAACATCACTTTATGTATTTCTGCTGTTAGAATATCAGCTCCACTGTGCTTCCCCTGTGATTTAAAGCGCCAGTGGTGCTGTTGCACTCTAATGTGTCCCTCGAATGTGTGTCCAGAAGTAAATAGGAACCTGAACAGAAATTGTTGTAGCTAAATTAGAACTAAGTTGCAGCCAACCACAAAAGTACAGAGTTACTACTAAAAGAAGTCCAGTTGCTTGCATACAGGGTTAGTTGCAAGTTCAATGTGTATATACAGTCAGGAGCAATCTCCAGCAACTGCATGTGCAGTGATTTACAGTGAGTAATGCAAGCTTGACACTCCACTCCAGGGAATCAAAGTTCAGTGAGACTCCACTGCAGCTCAGGGGACAGGTGTGGTTCCTGCTGCCCAGACCATGACCCTCTCAGATCTGAGCCTGTGTTGTTAGATGTCACTCAAGGCTGGGCTCCCTGCTGTTCACTGTGACTGTGCGTGTTTGTCTTAAAGCCCCCTCCCCCCCCAACCGTCACACACACACTTTCAACACTCGGCTGGATGTAAACACAGTGACGGGGTGCCGAGAAACACACACACTCGCACCGGTTTGAGTGACAGGTGTGTAATCCAGTGTCCGCAGGAGGTTGTATCCTCCTGAGCCTTTTAACGTCCTGTTGTGTAAATACAGGTACCATGGAAACCAGACCCAATCTTGTCGTCTAGTTTTTGGTCTGGTCTGCTTTGCACACGGGGCAGACAGAGAAACAAGCCCAGAGACTTGCACTTCTACTGATGTGTACAAACGCACTGCACACTGCACACATACACACACATACACACACACACAGACACACAACACACACACACACTGCACACACACGCACACACACACACACACACACACACACACACACACACACACAAACCCACACACTCACAACATCACACACACAAACACATACACACACCGTATACACACAAATGCACACACACACACACACACACACACACACTCTGAAGAGGTTCTGCTATACTTACAGGCATCCCTTGGGGTCCTGGAGGCCCCGCCTCCCCTGGAGGTCCTGGGTGACCCTGAGAGAAAGAGGAGAAGGTAGAGTTTACAACTTTTACCCTTACACACGCACACACACGCACACACACACACACACACACACACACACACAGTCACAGACATTCACTAGTCTGCCACAGCTTCAATCTTTCCACAGTACTACCTTTTTACACAGTGTGTGTGAGAGAGGAAGAGACTATGTGTGGTGGAAAAAACAGTTGGTATTCAGCCAAAACATCTGTTATATCAATTGTGTGTGTGTGTGCATGCGTTTGTGTATGTGTGCATGTGCGTTTGTGTGTACTTCAAAGTGTGTGCTTGTGTTTGATGCGGAAACAGAATTTGAAGCTTCTTCATCCTAATCAATTTTTCTCTTTCTGCTTTATCACGGTTTTCACAGTGAAGGTCTTGTCTGACACACAGACATACACACGTGTGAGAACACACACAGATACACAGACACACACACACACACACACATTTGAGCACACCCAAACACACACACTATGTATGGGTAAAAGTGTACTCACTGTGGATCCTTTCTCTCCTGGTGGTCCTGGCAAGCCCATCTCACCACGGTCCCCCTGCAAACACACACATTCACTACATTAACCAGCTGACTAAACACAAACACATTTACATCTTTGACTACCAAAGGGGAAAATGTGGAAAGCCACCCCCTTCCCCCCACCTCCTCCCTTGCATGAACCCACACACACCAAACAGAGTTGGCCAAAGTCTGACCACCACTGGGCAGTAAACAGCCACAGGGTAGCATAAGTATGTAAAAGCAAAAAACAAACACGACAGGTAGGGCAACCTGACCTTCTCTCCCGCCAGGCCCGTCTCACCAACAGGTCCGATGAAACCAAACAGGCCCTGAGGACATTAAGAGGTACATGCCGTAAGCCACTGTGTGTGTTTAAGGGCATTTATGTGTGTTGTGTCTGTGTGTGTGTGTTAAAACCCCTACCTTTTCACCCATGGGTCCAACCTTTCCTGTGATTCCTATTTCACCCTAAAAAAGTGAGACAAAAAGGAGACTAAAGTGTAAATTTTACAAAAAACAGAGGAGGAGAGTGAATGTGCTTGGGACTGTGTGTGATCGTCCACATCCACTGAGTGAGTGTGTATGTGTGTGCGTCTACATGTGCAAATGGATGTGGGTTGGCGTGCTTGTGTGTGGTAGCTCTGGTCTTTGCCAGTGTCTGTGAGTGTGTGTGCATGTCTGCTGGGATGTCTGTGTGCGTTAATGGTTAATGCCTATGTGTGTGTGCGTGTGTATGTGTGTATGTCTGTGTGTGTGTGTGTGTGTGTGTGTGTGTGTGTGTGGTGTGTGTGTGTGTATGTGTGTGTGCTGTGCATTCATGATTGTGTAAATGTGGTGGTGTAAGTCGTCACCTTGTCTCCCTCAGGCCCTGTTTTCCCAGCGAAACCCTTTCTGCCCATGAGCCCCTGTTGACAGAGACAAACCATAACCTTTAGCTGTTAGCAATTACAGATCATTAGCAGCCAGAACAAAGACAGATAGTTAGCCTTAGCTCTTAGCTTGCAGACAGACAATATCCAGACGCATAAATGTTTTACTCATGACAAATAGTTGAGGTACACTGTTCCCCAGTAACCAGACAGCTATATTTACTCAAGGAACGAACAAAGATAACGGCAAGACATACTTCAACTAGTCCCCACTTACAGTAACTGCTGCACATAGTTGAATATGATTAAAAATCTGAGAAAGACAGTGTGTATGTGTGTGTGTGTGTGTGTGTGTGTGTGTGTGTGTGTGTGTGTGTGTGTGTGTGTGTGTGTGTTGTGTGTTTTTTTAGATGAAACGAACTGAGCTGGCACCTAAAATGTATTACTGTAAATACAGCATAGGACCTTTAAACTTTCGCAAACGTGTTGCCTGAACAATCTGCTGTCATGCATGCTGTGTGCCTGTGATGGGGATGTCTATTTGTGCTCTCTCTCTCTCTTTCTCTCTCTCTCTCCCTCTCTCTCTCTCTCTCTCTCTGTCTAGTCTCTCTTCTCTTTCTTCTGTGTGTGTGTGTGTGTGTGTGCGTGTGTGTGTGTGCGCGTGTGTGTGAGAGAGACAGAGGCTTGGGTTCTATGTGCCAATGAAAATGTGCAAAGCAAACAAGTGGTAGGCACAGAGTCAGAGATGGGAGGGACGAGGAGGAAAAGGACGCAGAGACAGCCAGAGACGGAGGATAGGAAACCTAGAAAGAGAAGTAGGGGAGGATGAACAGAAGGCACAGAGAGTGAAAGAGAGAGAAAGAAAAAGGGGAAAGAGAGGGTACAAGAGAGAAAGATGGCAGAGAGAACAGAAATAGCATTTAAAGGAGAACAGGGAGTGAGAGAAAAAGAGAGCGAGGGGGAGAGAGGGAGAGAGGATGAGAAAGATCGAAAGAAGAGAGGAGAGAAAGAATGCTTGAGAAAAAGGAGAAAGAGAAAGAGGAAAGAGAGAGAGGGAAGGAGGGAGGGAGGGAGGGACAGGACCAGACACAGATGGAGATGAAGCCAGAGGGCAGAGTAGCTAAGGAAGGGATCTTCTGCACTGCTACAGGACTGGAGAGGAAGAAGCCTTAGCAGGCAGCAGAAAAAAGACAGAGAGTTCATTAAGACTGTTAGACTGGCCATATTTATGGGCAAAATAAACTGATAGTGAAAGGGACGTAAAAGAACAGAAGAAAAAAATGAGGGAATCGGGAGGGACCGGCAGACTGTACTCTCACTCCACTCACTGAGAAGATAAGAACAACACAGTGTCTTCTTCTCATGCAGTGCAACAAATATGCACAAATTAGATGTAGATATTTCTACAAAAATTACAGTTAAAATTGGAGTCCTCCTCTCTTGAGTTTGTGCGAATTAACCACAAACTGGTCCTGTGCGCCTCCTGAGAGAGAGAGTGGAAGAATGCTCACTCCTGGCGCCCGCCCATCGCCCCGGGGACAGGCGGTGAGTGGATTGGTCTCCACATGGCCGAGATGCCACTACATTTTCCCCTCTCTGGCTTTCGCTGCGCCGCCTTTGTGTGTGGAAGCTCACAAGCCCCTTTTTCATGATGTTTCTCGTATGTAAGACTTCCATGTGCTTTGAATTTTGCTGCACCACCATGCCAACTGAGCAAGCATTTCCAAATGAATTTAAATTGGGAGGAAAGTGTGGGGTGGGGGTGAGTGGTGGTGGGGATGATGGTGGTGGTGGGGGTGGAGGGGGGGTGGGATAGGATGGGTAAAGTAACGTCCATTTGTTTAATGGAACCACATGTGACTAAGCTGAGAACGGCAGAAAGTGCTTTCACTTTAGAATGGGATTTCACATAGCACACAGCACCACCTCGTGGTCATTCTCAACCACCATAACTATAAATAGTTTTTTTTCTTTTCACAATGGAAACGGTAGACAGGCGATTGTAAAAGGAACACAGCAAATCCCACACAGGCATGCTTGTATGCACACACACACACCCACATACACAAATGCACACACACACAAGTGCACACGTGTTCGTGCACACACACACACAAACACACACACACACACACACACACACACACACACACATACACAAATGCACACATTCTATGAGGAAGCTTTATGACAACAGAACATTCAAAGTCAACCTTTACACAAAACAACTGCTCATTATATATAATCCAAGCAGGATGGCTCATGATAGATGGGCCTGCGATCCCCGAAAGGGATCATGCTAATGGGCCGAATGCCAGTCTTTGCCAGCGCTAACTGGAGCTCTCCCTGCTATGACTAATCATGTTACATCTGCCCGAGTATACGGCTCTGCAGAGAGTATGGCCGCACTCATCAGCAGACCAGAGATCAGTGCAGCCATCCCCGTAGTGGAGGAATAGTCACTAATTATGACCAGGTGTCTTATTTGAGCCTTGCGCAGCTGCGTGACGATAAAAGCTCACCTCGTGTCCTGGTGGCCCGGGTGGGCCGATTGGCCCCTCGTCGCCCTGAGAAACAAAGATGATGACATGAGGATTTATAGCTAAAGGAAGAGCTGTGTTTCTATTCAACAAGGCACACATGCAAACAAATAGTCTCTCTCTCTTTCTCTCTCTCACTCTCTCTCTCTCTCGCTTGCTCTTATAAACACGAAGCACATAAAACAGACACTCAGGCTCACCAGAACCATATGCTGAGTCATTAGTGCTCTTATTAACAAACACACACACACAAAAACATCAACGTACCAGCAGACCAGCAATTCCTTTGGGCCCAGGTAATCCTCTTGCACCAAGCTTTCCCTGTGCACGCAAAAAGGTGTGGATAGTTTAGCATTACAAATTACATTTACATATATTTACATACACAGTAAGCAATACAAACGTCTCACCTTTGGACCCTCAAGGCCGTTGTGTCCGGGTGGTCCGATGTCTCCAGGAAAACCCTGATGAGGACATTTACTTTTAAACCAGTTAACTGGGCATGTTTATTACTTCTGCCAGGAAGGCCATGTTTTTGTTTGCGGGTTTGTTTGTCTGTAAACAGAACTGCTCAAAACAACTTCTGGAAAGGTGTAGCGGGGCCAAAGAACCCATTACACTTCTGAGTGGATCTGAATGAATCGGCGGACCCACGGGTTCAGTTTCACCTTTGCTGACCTATTATTCATAAAATGTTCAGCTTTGGTCCTCTAGTTAGATGTGTACGTGTTGACATCTTTAGTGTGTTTGATGACATCATAAGTGTGTTACACAGTGTGGTGACATCATAAGTGTGAGCTCACCTCTGGTCCTGGGGGACCAGGTAACCCATCTGGACCTCTTTCGCCTGGCCTACCCTGAGACACACACACACACAGACACACACACAAACACAGCTCAGTGGGATGCTGTGGAACACCTGGCACAACATGTACAAAACATACACTAAACAGGCCTTGTAGACAATGTGAGTCTACAGTGGGTTTTGTCTACAGTGGGTTTGGTAGTAATAGCCAAAAATGTTTCTTTTCTCATGCTCACCTGAGGGCCTGCTTTCCCTCGCAGACCGGGCAACCCTGGGATGCCTTGGATACCCTATAGAGAAATACATAAATATAAGGTAAATACACCCACAGACACTTACATACAGGCAGGCAGGCAGGCACGCACACACACACACAAACACACACACACACTCACACACACAAACACACACACACAGACTGAGTTGCTTGTTTTTGAACTCCACAACCATGCAAAAAAAATTCTCTAAGGAAAATAAGACAGTGTGTGTGTATGTGTGTGTGTGTGTGTCTGTGTGTGTGTGGGGAGGGGGGGGCTGCATGTGTGTGTGTGTGCATCTGTATGAGTGTGTGTCTAGCTGTGTGTGTAACTGCAGGGGTTGAGGGGTAAATGCCCATACGGTAAGAATCAAACATCTGCCTTTTCCATTTTGCTGAGTCAGCTCTGACTGTATGTCTGTGATCTTGTGAACAGAGCCTGTCTGTAAGAAGGGGATACCTTGTCTCCGGAGAACCCAATCTCTCCTTTCTTGCCAGGAATGCCGATGTCCCCCTGAGTTACAGAGAAAGACAGAGTGTAAGGGAGGGAGAGAGGGAGGGAGGGAGAGGAAGGTGTGCATTCTATTAGAAAACAATAAAAGTTTTCACACATGCTGCTGGCACTTTATGCTAACACTACCACACACACATGCAGTATGACCCCCCCCACACACACCCGTCACCACCCCAACTAAACACAAAAGCAGGAAATTATTTCAATTCGGATTCTGATTTTTGTTTCTCAAATGCGCTAAAGAGGGTTGACCAGGAAAATAGCCTGGAGAGCACATGCATAATAGAGCCAGACGGATTGGGTGATTTTATGATCACATGCTGAGAGAGAGGCCAATAACACGCTTTCAGATCACCGATTGGGTGATTTTATGATCACATGCTGAGAGACAGGCCAATAACACGCTTTCAGATCACCTTATCACCTTTCAGTCCGATAGGGCCTACGTTCCCCGACACCCCCTGCAACAAAAACACACAAGGCACACAGAATAACATAAGTAGTGTGACTAAACATCACAACACACTTGCGCGCACACACACACACACACACAAATACACACACACACACACAAACACACATACTCATTCTCAAACACGCACACATACACACACACACATGCACGCACACACACACACACACACACACATTGTCAGCATGGTAAATACTGACAAACATATTATGCAAGCTAGTGATGTGTTTTGCACATCTGTGCTCAAGTATGTTTTTTAACGGTTGGTTAAAGACGCTTTTGGCCATTGGTAAGTGGCTAAAAAATCAACAATTGTTGTTGCCTGCAACTTATTTAAACTGAGACAGCAACAACAATAAAAGCCACCATTGCTCAAAGCCACCATCAAGTAAGTATGGCCTGCTGTTAAATTCCCTTCAGCCAAAACAACACCTGCTAGCTTAACCTGTATTTGCTTGTTGTCTAAGCAAGATATCACTTTGACTCTTCAATGTAAAATGGCAATCAAGGACTGGGTATATGTTTGAGTTTTGAACTGTAAT